>CAVNZK010000044.1:689967-1379934 GCA_963693345.1 Pieris melete | reverse complement strand
GTCACCTGGACGAGGGAGCGTCATGACCTGGTATCAGTCATAGGGTCGGACCTCTCTTTACCGGGTATTATTTTAGCTATGTTAGGAAGTGAGGAGGCCTGGAGTGCAATGGTTACCTTCTGTGAGCATGTAATGCTGCAGAAGGAGGCAGCTGAGCGATTGAGGGAGAGGTCTGGGGATGACCGTAGACTGACCGGTAGTTCAAGGCTGGGGGCTCGACCTCGAGTGGCCCGGAACCGCAGGTCTTGAATGAGCCCTCTATGTCGGATATAAGCCCGGGTCCCTTGGGTAGAATGCCTAGCGAACCCCGAGGGCCCATATGAAGGGCGTGTGAAGGGCTGAGGTGTTTTTAGTGGGTGGGGTCTCGCTACCCCTCTGAATAGCAGAGGGTTTTGAGTGTAGACCCAGCCCCACAGTCCCCGCGTCAAGCTCGACATCGTTGATGCGGGCCTGCGTTAGCGCATTTTCACCTCGTATAAAATAAAAAAACCTATGAATAATAATTGATAACCTCTTGGATATACTTGGACCGATAAAACACCGCGTTCCGATCTAGCAAGTTATCGGATCGTTAAAAACCGGATGCCGGAGTAGTGGAGAAGCACGTAAGTACTGTTGTGAGTTTCTAAATCGGATCGGTAATTAACGTTTGCCGGACCGGAGCAGTGGAGAAACGGCCTAACAGTCGATTCTTTATTTTTTTTAAACACTTATTCTGTTTTTCGGGATACCGGTCTAGCTAAGATAAAAAAAAGAAAGTTGATAAGACAACAAATACATTATTTCAAAAAATAAAAATTTACCTTCCCGGAACCCCTCCACTAACACTTGAACTTTATGATATGGTATTAAAGTTCAAATTGCCTTTAAATATTATTACGAATATTTTGTATGGGAATATAGAAAAATGTTGTTTTTAGACTTTTTCACTCAATTTTTTCTCTCCGTAAGAACCATCCTCGTACTTCAAGGAATATTATTAAAAAAGAATCAGACAAATCGGTCAAGCAGTTTTCATGTTATGTCGTGACAACGGAAAACGGGTTTCATTTTTATATACAAAAATAATGAAGTTTTGAAGTTACAGTTAAATATTATAACGTTTTTTTTTATTTACCTGGTACATCGTATATTATTTTCACGAGTTACTCTATATAAAAGCAGTGGGCATACAGTACACACTCATACATATCACACACACAGTGGTTTTCTTTTATTGTACCTCGAAAGAGTCAGGTTTCCCACAACACGGGAGTATCCTAGGGCACCTCCCTCATCCCACCAGCGTCTATAAAATAAATTAATAATTAATTAAATTAATAAAGTTTTATTAATATTAGTGTCCATGTGTGTGTAAAACATTAAAAAATTTACAGTCAGTTTTAACGATTTTAGTATAGTAGGTACTAGATCAATACACATTTGTTTCTTACTTACCTACTCAATGTTATTTTCATAATTTTTGAAATATAATACTCACTCCAGGTATTATGAATATAGAATATGATAAACTCATATATTCCCAAAATTCTCACAGACAAGGATAATTAAATATGTACAGCTCAATACAAAAGTTGAGAATACATTTCAGGTTAAGCCTACTTTGGAAATTCAAAAGAAACTTAAGCCAAGCCTAAACTGAGTTCTAATTACTTGTCAAGTTAAATAAATTATTCAAAACAATTAGACGATCAGACACTGGCAACCTTATTAATGTTAATGAAACGGCGTGACTTTGATAGCTTAGTATCAAATTAATTTTCTAATATGTAAAAGTGTATTTGAAATTCATGTAAATGAATGTCGAGTATAGAATCTTCGGTATATATTAAATTTTGAATATTTATTTTTGTATGAAATTTTTTTTACGATAACATTGTTTGATATGTATTGAATGTAGTCTCTGGTTAAGATCCCTAATAGCAAATGGGTATTATTTTTAATTTTTTTTATCGACAATTCACACCAATTGACCTAGTCCCATGCTATGCTGGTGAAGCTTGTGTTATGGGTACTAGGCAACGGATATACATACATTTTATAGATGGATAGACATATAAATACATATTTAAACACACAAGACCTAAGCACAACACCAAATGCTCATCACAACGATGTTCGTCTCAGCCGGGAATCTAACCCGGGACCCATGGATTCGCATTCACGGGTACTAACCACTACACCAATGAGTCGTATGATATTAAAACATTCGTTGTTCCGCAATAGAGCGTGTAAGGTACATTTTCTACTCATTAACACTAAATGAAACTATGACTTCTGTTTGTGGAGGGATTTGTAATATTTAACATGCAGAAGTCACACTTATCTCAAAGTGTGGCTCTGAACCGATGCTTAAATACCAGCAACGCATCGATGAGCTTTTTGCGTGAGTACAGCACCCTTGTTTTATTATAAATATAAATTGTTAAAAAACCTGAGAGGATCGGGCTTTACAAAAGAAAAAAATAGCAATATTTTTGTAAGAATACATTCTCCAATTTCTCAAGCACAGCGTTTAATTTGAACTTCCATTTATTATTAACAGCGGTGTAAGAATATCATCTATTATTTCCTTCAACCCCATGAAAAAAGCAGCTCTCAAAGGAAATCATGACGGCCATGAATATTTTATGTGAACCATTTTACCTTTATAAACTTTCGCCTTGTTAACTTAAAGACATCCAATGCTACAAACTTAACAGTTAACATTGAATGCTTCAATTATAAATTCCTTCATACAAACCGTTTAAGAGTTAGTCATTTCAGTTCTTATATATTTTAAAGAATTTTAAAGGTCATATTAAAGTGTTGTTTGTTATTTGATTAGCTTAATTATAATTACATCGTTATTTTAGATATAATAAATAAATCAGTCTCGCGAGGTTGTAACCTCTTTAGGCCTGGGCCTCAAATTTCTGAATTTGTTTCATGATAACTTTTCTCATCCAATAGGCAATAGGCAAGTAGGTGATCAGCCTCCAGTGCCTGACACACGCCGTCGACTTTTTGGGTCTTATACATGTCAGTTTCCTCACGATGTTTTCCTTCACCGTTCGAGCGAACGTTAAATGCGCTCATAGAAAGAAAGTCCATTGGTGCACAGCCGGGGATCGAACCTACGACTTCAGGGATGAGAGTCGCACGCTAAAGCCACTAGGCCAACACACATTTTAGATATAGTATAATAAATATTTCTATGCTCGAATTGAGGTTGTATGGATATGTTTAAATAAAACACTTTGTTTGAAGCTGGGTAACAATTGGCTTTAATGGTTTAAAACATGAGCTTGTAACTATGATAACATTAAAGGTAGTGGGGTTGCGACGCTGGATTAACAAAAAACTAACATGACATATTGAAGAGTTCGTAAATCTAAGTGACACTTATGTTACGAGTATTGCACATTATCGGAACCGAGAATGTTAAATTACAATTTATGAATGTGGTGAAACTCTCATTATTCAAGTGTGCGATGATTGCTTAAATTTTGTTTACGCTTCTATTTATTTACTAAAATTTAGTTACAAAACTCTCGTAAGGTGAAAAATAACAGACTTAGAAGAAGCCATTCACAATTTCTTTTATACATCTATTCCTTGATTACCTACTTTCTGAATTAAATTTACCCTACAAATTGATGTTATGCTAATAATAAGGATTTATAAGACTTCCATTCACTAAGGTTATGGTTAAATTTATGTTGTTACATTTTTATGAAAATGGGACCAAAGATCTCAAACTAGCATTAAAGCAAATAGGGTATTTGCTACTTGAAAATTCGGTTACCGTTCATAAATTATCCTTCACTATGTCGCAGACATTTAAAAATCCATCATCAGATATGCAAGTCACTGCCCATTCATTTATAGCACGTCAGAGAATGACAGGTCCCTTATGGGAATTAAAAAAATAAAATTAACCAAATGCGTTGAACGAAATGGAATTCTGAGGCTTTTGGGGTAAATAAACTAGGGTTATTTATTTATGCTGTGTATAGTGTTAGTATTGAATTGTGTCATTAAAATTATATAGATAAACTAGTAGACTCGGCCAAGCGTTGCTGTGGCTAAGGTTTTTGTTACAGATGTTAAATAGTATCTTATGTGAAACGTTGGTACTTTCATCACAGCGCGGCGCCATCTGTTAGAATTGTGATTGGTGACTGTCAAATAATAACAGACAAATAATTAGCAATAAATTAAAATTGCAACTATAATTTGAGATTTAAACTATCCTATCTCTCAAGTTGGATCGAACTGCACATGGTGTGCAAATTTGATTGATATCGGTTCGGTAGTTTAGGAGTCCATTGAGGACAAACATTGTGACACGAGATTTATATATATTAAGATAAAAGCAAACAAATAAATCTAAGAAATCACAGACAACCTTGGAACCGGATCTGAAGTGAACTTATTTAATGTTGGCGTAAATGGTTTAAGTAACTAATGTTAATTCTTATTTAATGACTTTGAATATAGGTTTATAGAATGATAGGCTTGATAGAATGTTAAGTGTATCCTGCCTCGTTGATATGTTATAAACATTTATAATAATATAAAAAAGAACCGTTAAAAGTCTGATAAAACTTGCTATTTGTGATGTGATTGGTGTTTGTGAGATAACAAGTTTGTCAACGGGCATTGCAAAGAAACTCCTCTCATAGAAAATGCTATAGAAATAAAAATAAATAACTAAATAGAAGTCTCAGGTGTTTAACCTCCATAATATTAAGCGATGAAATGAATTTTCAAAATTTATACATTTTAAATTAAACGGAAATAAATAGACAGACCACTGAGAGCTCTTTAATTATAAATTGAGAGTTTCCGTTTTAACAATCTCTGAATGTTCCCACTTTTGCATTAAGCTAAGAATTAAGGCAATAATGGCTTGAAACGAGCTATATACTTTCCGCTAATTGCCAAAAGGTATAGTGTTCATATTATGTATGTTATTCGTACGTATAGTATGAATAATCGTATATATATGTCACCGTAAAATTGTAAAAACCGTTAGATTGTAATCTAAATAAATATAATGTAATAAAAATAATACGTTAAATTGTAAGCAGTACGCTGAGGTTCACAATCTTTCGACAGATTATAATCTCGCGAGATAGATTACAATCTAACGGTTTTTACAATTTTACGTTAACATATACACTTTAAACACCTTAAGAGTGAAATTTCCAAATATTTTATGAAAATCATAAAGCTTGTTTTTTTCATTGATTGTATTATAATAATATATTATCTACAAAACCTACCTGTTAGGCTTTATAGTAAATCGACTGAAATGAGAATCGGATTTGCTTTTGAGGAACTCATCTCCATTTTATGTATTATTTAACAAAATCGTGCCTACAACATTTATTTATTTATCAAAGCTTGCGAAAGCTCGGCTCACTGATACATTGCTACAAGAAAAATCAAATACACATAAAAATAATTATGTCAAAAAATTAAAAAGAAAAGAAAAATCAATTTCAAAGTATGAGGGGAGCAACTATGGATATCCCGACCTAGCTCGTTTATGAGAATGCTCAATCAGGAAATCGGTGAGTTTTGGCCAAAACGCGTCCTCCTGAAAGGAGGGACAAATGGGATGCCTAGGCTATCTAGAGGGTACTCGAAATTTCAATTTAGTTTAAAGGCTGGCGCAATCAACCATATTGTTTAATATCTTACATGCAAACGATATATCAATCAATTTTATAAGATTCTCGAATGACAACATCTTAACATTATAAATAAAAATTTAAGATATTTTTTAATATTAACTAGCATAAGGCGCAGGCTTAGCTTCTGTAAAGAGATCCACATGCCTTTCAATAGCGAAAATGATCCTGAATTTGTACCCAATTTTGCTATAGTTCTTACTATATACGTAGCGATTATCTTTGGAACCCGCTATAAAAGAACTTAATGTGAACGTTGGGATTTCCTATTGGATCTCCTACCAGTGCAGTAAAGTAACTATTCCTAAAAGCATAATCCTATAATCGCACTTGAAGCACTCAGCATTGCATAATTGAGGTGAACACAAAAATGTAGTGTGATTTTAATGCGATTCAAAACATCGTCCCAAATTCGACATAGACTTACTAACAGCTTTAGCTGAAACAACCAATTCCCGCTCTTATTACTAAAACGATAAAAGCGAATTAAAATGCAAATTTAAGTACTCAGCCTTTGTTTGACAAACGAGGAAGAGGTGACTCGCAAATTTATCGAGAGTTTTTTTGCACCTAGACCCGTTCCGACAAAGAGCAATGATAAATTGTGAAAGGGCTCCGTTCGGAATTTTTCGATTATGCCAGAATACTGCTTATTTATCAAAAGATTAATATTTTAAAGCTATTTTTGAAGTTGGATTTTAAGCTTGGTAAATGGTTGTATTATTCAAATTATTGGTATTTTCAATGACGTATTCATTTCTATAAAATTCGTTATAAGTATCTACCTATGTATTTACAAGTGTTGTTAGTTATAATTACAACATATATTTACAAGTAATTGAAAAATTGTATTATATTTCAGACATAACACATGTATTAATTTATACTATACTAGCAGACCGGCCAAGCGTTGCTGTCGCTAAGGTTTTTGTTATATTACATGGTAGCAAACTATTCAAGGGAAACGGTAGGAGAACGCCAGTCATGGGGACCACCATGCTTTTTTTGGTGGATATGCCATTAAATTGTAGCTTATGTGAAACATTGGTACTTTCAACACAGCGCCATCTGTTAGAATTGTGACTATGTACTGTGAATTTTGCAATAAAATAATATTGCGGGTATAAATTGAGATGTAAGCTATCCTTTTAAGTTGGATCAAACTACACACGGTGTACAAATTTGATTGATATCGGTTCGGTAGTTTAGGAGTCCATAGCGGACAAACAACGTGACACGTAATTTATAAATATTAAGATAATAAAACATATAATCAATGAATTCATATAATTATTAAATTTATTAATTCGAATAAAATTGCATATATTAAGTTGTTTGTTAATGTTTATGTTTCAAGACCTCAGTCGATCTGAACAGCCAAGAAAGTCAGCCAATGTTAAATAAACTGCTTTCGCTAAGATAAAGTAATGAAGGATCATTGGAAATATATTATTCAAAGATAATTCTCGCCTTTTGCGATTAAACGATTTAACTGTCTTACTTTTACATAGCTTTTACGTTATACATTTTTTTTTATAGAACGGGGGACATACAGGCAGGAGGCTCACCTGATGTTAAGTCATACCGCCGCCCATGGACACTCTCAATGCCAGAGGGCTCGCAGTGCGTTGCCGGTTTTTTAAGAATTGGTACGCTCTTTTCTTGAAGGACCCTAAGTCGTACATACATATTTTATACATATGTTAATTGTACTTATCTACAGAGACCGATTGATTTATTATATACTAGCTGGCCTAACGAACATCGTACCGCCTAACAGTCTATTCTTTATTTTTTTTTTAAATACTTATTCTGCTAATCGGGACACTGGTCTAGCTTGTAAGATAAAAGAAAAAAAAAGAAAGTTCATAAGACAACAAATACATTATGTCAAAAATAAAAATTTACCTTCCCGGAACCCCTCCACTAACACTTGAACTCTATGCTATGGTATTAAAGTTCAAATTGACTTTTAAGTATTATTACGAATATTTTGTATGGGAATATATATATAAAAGTGGTTTTTAGACTTTTTCACTCATTTTTTTAATTTTTCTCCCCGTAAGAACCATCCTCGTACTTCAAGAAATATTATTAAAAAAATCAGACAAATCGGTCAAGCCGTTTTCATATTATGTCGTGACAACGGAAAACGGGTTTCATTTTTATATATATAGATAAGGCTGTACGTAAGTAGTGTGTGTGAATAAGAAAATAATGTATATAATAAATTGTAATACGTGTAATAATCATGAATTTTATGCATGCGATAATAAATGTGGAAAATTTTAATTAGCTGTCCGCCTGCGTTGGTCCTAATTTCAAAAATCCAAAACATTTCGGTAAAGCAATATCCAGAAATGAGAGAATTCTGTAAAGGTGCTCAAAACTAGATAACACGAAGTATAAATTAGGCTACATTAGTTGTGCAGCGAATAATAGTCCGTATTACATTACTTTAAGGACTATTATTAGATCTGTTAGGGAATATGTTGATTTCTGGGTTTTAAGTGAGTTTCGTGGAATTCTTTACTAGTGTGAATATTTGTGGGTTTATTATAGCAATTAATGATAACGCAAATACTTGCTAATCTTTTACATATGATGTATAATGTTAATAAAGCGTGAGGATGAATAAAAGGGAATTTAAACAGCGTGGATAATAGGTCTTTTTCGAAGCAAGATTAACTGACAAATTTTATTTAATACCTCCCAACTAAGCATGTGAATCAACATGCTCAACAGATTTTTTTCCTTTTTGGGTCTAAGGCCGGTTCTCACTATGTTTTCCTTCACCGTTGGACCGAGTGGTTCTGATACACATATAAAGTCCATTGGAGCACAGACGGGGATCAAACCTAAGACCTCAGGGATGAGTGTCGCACTATCGAACGTCACTAGATCAACACTGCTTCACTGTTTTTACTACATTGGAAAAATAATTTATTTATGAACTATCTTCTTGCAATCTGTCGTCCAGTAAATCTCTTAATATGTTAAATTCTCGTGCCACAATGTTGTTGGTGTCCTCCGAAACGGCTCGACCGATTCTTATGAATTTTTTCATGCATATTCAGAAAGTCTGAGAATTGGCTACTATCTATCTTTCAATCCCCTAAGTGAAAAGGGGTGTCCACCTCAAAAAAATTGTTATGTTTTTATTTTTTTATGATACAGCATACAAAAATACATACAACCCTTAATTTTAATCTACGGTCTACGATCAACCCTTAATTTTTATTTGCTATCTAAGAAATTATAACTAGAACTCTGAGGTTTATATATACGTAGAGAAAAATCACAGAAAAACCTAAAAAGTTTTCATTCCGGAAAACCGAACAGTCTCTGGGGTTGCATAGCAAAATTTTCCATGTTGGTATGTACTAAAAAGGTAGGCTAGGCATTAAGGTGAAAGAAGTTCGCGGGGGTATCTAGTTATATCTAATATATAATAGATATAAGATATATCATAATATATCTAGAATATAATGGATGTGTTCTTGTTCTTGTTCAGATATTTTTTTCTTACTTAACGGCCGATCGATATATACGTAGTACATATAAATAAGTGATCCTTTTAGCTTTCCTTAATGGATCCGAATGGAAGGGTTCATTATTATTCAAATCTTTACTAAAATACTTAAGTACATTCATCCCATGAGGCTGAGCATGATTGTATATATCTCTTAATGTAAAGGCCTTTTGGAAATTTAAAAATAAAAAAGGTCGTTTCTAAACAATAATCAAGGAAAATTGATACCCATATCAAGTCGTAAGACAGAATATCTAAAATTAACAGGGGTTTTCACGTAATTTAGGAAGGGTTTATGTACATCACTGTACAATAGTCCCTTTATTAACTTAGCCTCTGGATTATACGAAGGTCTTCGCAGCTATAAACTTAAGATGGAGTGTTGCTATTGATTTAATACTAACTTGTACTATACAGAATTGCAAATTCGTGAGAACTTGTTACTAACTTTTGGTATATGTATTGGAACATAATGGGAAAGTTGAAGGATTATATTACGTTCATAATTGATAAATAATGGAGAGCTTCGTCTTCATATGTTCTAAATAAGTTAAAGACCCGCTTTATCGCTTGCACGTATTTGTTTGCGTGGAAATTGAAATGGAGTTGAAAAGAATTATGCGTTCGGCGGAAGTTTTTAGTCGGCGACTGAACTAAAAAGTAAACGTATCGCGTAATGCGCACCTACTAAGTCACGGAGGTAGTAAATTATTGTTATTTTTAAATTTCCACTAATATTATTTATTGCCCGAAGTAAGTACTAATACAAATAGTGGGTTTTACGAGCCATTAAACTGCGAAATAATACGGTTTTGAAGCTCAGTAAAATTATAATAAAGCCATTACTTTTATCTCGGAAATTCTAAATTATAACCCCTATTGTTGGTTTATTGTAATAAGTCCACTCCCCTTTATAACGGTCATTATGGCCATCGAAAAGTGTCGAGTCAGCACGTTTCTATTTAACTAACTCACACGCAAGTGTCTTGAAGATCGATTGCTGGGCATTTTTTGTGAACAAGCTTGGAAACAAAGGAGCGTTATAATACATTCGAAAGATATTTTGCGTAGTATTACGTCATAAATCTTGTAACTTTTATTTAGGTACTTATCAAGGTGTTTGTTTAACACTTTGTTGTAATAAAAGTACACTAGTAACTTAGATTAGAAAGGCAATTTTCAGGTCCACTCCAGGCCAGTAGTAAAATTAAAATCATAATTATCTTTAAACACTACGTATACTACTAAATAACAGCTATGCTACTACTACTGTGTATTTTCACTCAGCCTACCTTTTTAGTAGCTACATATCAACATTTTGCTATCCTACCCCAAAAAAGACAATCTGCTTTTCCAGAATAATAACCTTAAAACTAAATACAACTGTCTTCGAGTTCTAGGCTTAGCAACATAATATGTTATTCATATTTATATAGAACTGCCGTGTCAATTTATTCTAGTCAAAGCATTAATGACAGACTTTTTATACAGCACTGATTTTTAAGCACTTTCTTTAAACAAATGAGATGTCATAAATATGATACCGAAGTTTTAGGTGAAGATATACGAACTGGTGGCAAATGATTTCCTATCCAAATTTATGTCTCTAACAAGCATGAATTTAACATGCTTAAAAATACATCCATAGAAAACCCTGTTATAACGTCAACGTCGTTAGCAGGTCTACAACGACGACGCAAAACTGTTGAACAAACAATAGCTATTTATATATTAACAAGAATTAGACAAAGCAATAATTAAGTTCAAACATACTCAAGGTACATGTAACCGATGTTAACAACAAAAGAACCGCTAACGTCCATCAACAGCGAACTGAAAACAATTTATTATCTGTGGAAATTCTACAACAGTTTACGCTGGTCACACCTGTCGTCTCGAGTTCGGCTTAGTCCGCACGGTACCCAATTTGCTTATGTAAATACAGTGTTTCCCGTTTTACCTTGAATTATTCATCGCCCAAAGCGGACGTTTGTCCTCCAGTTTTTTCAAAATCAACAAAACTTCGATATAAACGCAATCAAGCGGGTATAATTGACCTGGAAATATGACTCTTGGAGTGTACTTATAATTTAAAGAAGTATTTCGTTTTTACGTTCAATTTTTTTATTAAATTTGTCATGGGAAAATTCGTGATTTAGTAGTCTTGAGATCGGAATAATCGCGATCACTCGTTCTTAGTCGATTTTTTTTTGTATCAGTTTATTCTATGGAGTTGATCAAATTGATCGATACACGAAGACCATATTATAAGAATAACTTTATAAAAATAAAAGTTTAAAAATCAAATAAAAAACCCAGTAGCGTTACAACCTTTTACGTCTGGACCTCACATTTCTGCATCTATTTCGTGATCATTGATTTTTCTTAATGGACAAGTTGGTGATCAGCCTTCTGTGCCTGACAAACGTTGTCGACTTTGGGTGTCCTCACGATATTTATCAACGCACAAGCGAGTTGTAAATGTGCACATAGATAGTGAAGTTCATTGGTGCATAGCCGGGAATCGATCCTATGACTTCAGGGATGAGAGTTGCATCACATATAATTATTTAACAAATGTAACAAAATATTGTAAACCTATTTTAAAAGAGTAAGTGTGGAGTTTCTTGCCCATTCTTCTCCACACGAAACTACCTTTTTGAAGGAGCGACTAGAATATTCTTTGTATTTTTTTGACGTTCAAAAGTGCCATTTTAGATGGTCTAATTGAAATAAATGATTTGACTTTGACTTTGTCATCTTGAAACCACAAGCCTAACACTGCTCAAATATTCATCTGTGAACCTGAATTTGAGACCACCAAGATTTTGTATAAAACACGTTGATAATAATAATCTAAATATTTACGATACAAATAAACTTAATAATGTATCAAATTTAATATCCAATATTTCATATGTTATGAGAAAACTTAAATTGTACAATATGTAAGAAAACCACCCGCTGACACAAATGTACCCACAATTGAAATACTCGATTCCAAATTCTCCTAAGTTAGGAAACTTTCGAGAACATTCCAGATCACGTAGAACGATTTTGTTTGTTCCATTATTCCACAAAATCTACTTCAGAATAGAAGTGAAATGTAAGTATGATGCACCTGCACACGGTCAAAGGTCAAACCTTTTTTGCACTAATAAAATAATAGTATGAGATACTTTATTTGCGTTCTTAGAGGTCGCTCAAAGACGGTGTATGATATTATTAATACCATTGGAACTAGATTGTGGTTAATTTATTTGTTGATATTTGTTTGAAATGCCTTGACCAAAAAAAAAATTAACAGATAAATAATATAATAAAATCGGATAACAAAAGATTGTTTGTATTGCTTGATTGTGATTAGCCTAGAGGATAAGAGACTCCAAAGTTTTGCATTTAACAGTACATTCGAAAGCCCCTATATTATTATCCTAGCAAATAGCAGACACTGCTAAACCATTTTGGTTAAGGCGTAACTCTTTTGCATACGAGAATCTTGGAGAAAAGGCAAGGACTCTTTTCTTTCCCTAACTAAAAGTACAATAAAGATACATTACCGATACAGATTGGCAACATTCGCTCCAAATGTTCACACGTACGAAACCCTTTTGGGAAATAGCAATATGCTATACTGAAACGGAGGAAAATAAAATCGCTATAATATCCCTAGACGGTCCGACGTACCAAGGTGCCTCAAGTAAATAGGGATCCGAGGGCCGATGTTAATCGACTTTTTAACGCTACATTGTGGTTTAAGAATTTGACCTATAATAATATAATATATGATTGGACAATTCACACCAATTGACCTAGTCCCATGGTAAGCTGGTGAAGCTTGTGTTATGGGTACTAGGCAACAAATATACATACATATTATAGATACACATATAAATACATATTTAAACACCCAAGACCTAAGCACAACACCAAATGCTCATCACATCGATGTTTACGTCAGCCGGGACCCATGGATTCGCAGTCAGGGGTACTAACCACTAGACCAATGAGCCGTCGAACCTATGTGTTGACAGTCAGTCCAGTTTCAAATTAGGCTAATATAATGGCTTCTATGCTGGCCGGTATGGGTAATTTGTTCTTAAATAAATTGTTCGTCATTGTTAAACTTTGGAATGAAGTCTTGCTTCGATATTTTTGTGATACTGTTTGATTTTAACGGCTGTTCAGATTGTAACATGGATAGGTTAAAGAGGTCTGCGAACTTGGGGCTAAATAAAGTAACCGTTAGAATGCGGTGTACGAGCTCCTCTTAAATTGAATTTAGCTCTATTTCTTTCTAAAACTTTGATTTGTTCCGAATTTGTAGTAAAATATAAAGTTATAGAAGACGTCTAATGGAATGAAATTTTAAGCGCTAAGTTTCGTGACCTCACCAAATCCTGCTTTCCATTAGTATGAGACAGTATTAAAGAAGCCAAAACTATAAGAACACATGTGTGCACTTATGTTATACTTATTTGACACAACAAGATAAAAATAATTTCAAAAATTGTATTCTACGTTTAGGAAAAAGTACACTAACAATAGAAAAAACTAAAATATTGACTATATGTAACTTTTGGGTGTCGGTTTTTTGTGACGGTGCGCGCGCGCATTGTAAAAATTTATGCTCATAATTTTTCCCTAACGCGTCAAAAGAAGTATAACTTTAATATACAGATAGGAAAAATTTCGAGGTCATTCCCCTATTCTTTAATCGCTGACATAAAAGCTTTACATTTTGCGACTGATTGTATCAATCAACTAAAAAGTTGATTATGTACAGGTACACAGCAGTCTACACTGTATCTTGCTACGTAATGCTACGTGACTCCAAAGTGTGACGAGGTATCTACGAAAACACTGTTGACTACACTGCTACGAAAAGCAATATGTTTGGTAGTCCTGTCATCATGGGGCATAATTTTTGCATTTATTTCATATGGGTTTGTATGTTCGTTTTTCTTGCTCATTGCTGTTTTACGTTACCGTTTGAGAAACCTTTATAAACTATTCGTGCACAACCACTTCTTCCCGACTTATAAGTCTTGATAAATACTGTGTATACAATAATATCTTCATTCTAAAATTTCTTTAATATGAATAGATGTGGTCACTGCGGTATTTTCCTACGTTGGGTCGCAAAGGGCGTTATGAATCATGAATGGTACGTAACCCTTAACATTTTTCACTCGTTTTTTATGTGAACCCTTTGAAACATTAAAATTTGTCACCTTTTCGGTGAGAAAGCTTTGCATTTGTAACATGTCTTTATGCCAAAAAACTTTAACCTGTAACAGATTTTCTTTCTTCATTTCAGCCTGACACACATGAAATATATTAATCAAATCAGAGTCTAAAAATTAAAATAATACACTTTTTAAAAAAAAAAGTGTATTATTTTACTTTTATGGCACATGTAAAAGTTAAACTTTGATGTTTCTAAGTAGCTTTTAAATCTAAGCACAATTTACACAAGCTTTGTTTTTTAAAAAAAAGTGTATTATTTTACTTTTATGGCACATGTAAAAGTTAAACTTTGATGTGTCTAAGTAGCTTTTAAATCTAAGCACAATTTACACAAGCTTTGTTTTCCTTTTACAGTTTTAGCTATTAGTTTATGTATCTTTTAGATTATAAATTTTATTATAAGCCCATTAGCAAACCATTTTTAATAAGTAAGGATCATTGAGTTACCCTAAAACGTGAATATGTATATACTTTACTTAGAGTTAAGTACAAGCGAGGCAGCGATTAAGCTTTAGCTTTATAATTAATAAGCTTATAAGCTAACAATTTTTTAAGTAAAGTTCAACTCAGTCCCATTATGACCATATTATTTACTTCCACTTTCCTGAATAATAAATGAACAAGTGAAATCCGATCAGTAAACGAGTCACGCATATTAGAAATACATTATTGATAGTGTTGAAATGTGTAAATGTATACTTTGTTATTAAAAAATTAAGCTGAACATTAATAGAATAATGGCTTTATTCATAGACAACTAATTTAACACGCCTTTAATCAGAAATTTCAGCATCAGATATTTTTACAGCTTCATGTCTGAAATTTTCAGAACACGTTCCGAATTTTCAAATATTTCTCGTGTTAAACACGAATAAATGTGTAATGTCAAGTAAATTAATTGGGACATCAGACAATTCGTTGTGTTGATAATATTCCTTAGCAGATCAGACATCCAAGACTACTTAAATATATGTATAGAAGCGGAGATAGCTTTGTGGCCTACACGTGCGACGGCGTTCCCACGTTCGTATTACGGCTGAGCTCTATTGAATTTTTCTTTCTATGTATGCATTAACTGTTGCTACTGCAGTGAAAGAAACCATCGGTATATGTTAAACTCCAAAATGTACTGCATCTGACACTTGTCAATTTGTCCTCAAAAATATCAGAGTAGTCAATCTGAGATACACTCATAAAAATAACGAACCGTAACGATTTTTACTTACAACTACTTAATATTGTTTTCCCAAAAGGATATTCATGTTCTTTATTGCCGGGCAAAGCATTTTATTATATCGGCTATCATTGTTTGCACAGAACCTATAATGTTTGCGGTGCTCTTTTTAGATTAAACAGTTTATGAGATCGTTTCTGTGAAATATTATTGGAAACTATTTATCGGACATTTATTATGAAAATGTTACAGATGTCCTCTCTATTACAATGGAAATGTCAGGATAAATTTGTAGTTTCTTTTATCATTATACCCGTTGTTCAATAGTTCACAACATAAAAATGAGACAAGTGCCATTGTTCCATGTGCCTCGTACGAACTCGAATTACCTGCATAATTCGCCAATATACAAGTGTTTTGTAATATAATATGTATGTTAGCTGTAAGATTATTAATATATATTAATAAATAAATAAATACCTACCTATATAATATATTGTAATATATTATTTGTTTGTGTGTTGCAGCTCCTTGCTGTGTAAAATAAAATCGATGGATTTCCTTGAGATTGTATAAGGCAGGTATCGAGTCGATAAGTATTTTCGATATCCATAAAACTTAACTCAGGCATTATAATTGACTTCATGCTTTTTATGCTTTCTTATTATAACAGATTTAGACACATCTATGCAAAAAAATCATTTAATTTAATTTTTTCAAAGAATATAGGTGTCTTATATTAAACATGTTTAACATTTTTCACCTAAAGACATAGAAATCAGTTGTTAATCTAGACAGCATTTCTGTTACAGGTCTGTGCTATCAGTTTCAGTATTAAAATCAAGGTAACTTGATGTAAATTACAATATTGGGTCATGTGTGTGAGTAACTTCGAAGTGTACGTAAGACACTAACACAAAGCACCCGCTAATTAAAGATTTGAGTTGGCGCCTGGTAGATAGTACCGTTAACCCCAGAGCTGCCTTATGAGTCTGTAACTCACTTTCCGCTGTGCGAGTTCGAAAAGTGAGTTACAGAATCGCAAAGCTGGTCCTTTCCTCTCTCAACGTATAAGTATCGCAATAAAGCGAAATACTGCCAGCGTTTAACCAAACTTTTTTAATTTATTTTTGTTTTCTATTCACTCATTTTAAATAATTATTATCTTTTTCCCGGAGGATTCATGACATACCTCTCTGGCTTCATGCACTTTCATGACATTCACGTTCAGTCGTTTATGGGCACTTAAAACAATAAATCATTAAAGTAGGATTAAAATAATAATTCCTACTTATCAAGTATAAAATATAAAATTGAATGATTCATAATAAATAGATGCATGTAAAGTTCGAATTAATCACTCGTAATTAATGTTTCAGCAAATTTTATTTACTTTATAGAATGCTAATTCAATATGAGTATAATAATATATGGTGGAAGTCCGAGCTCAATAATAATAATATCCTTTTTATGCAGATACCTATACGTTTAAACACGTTTATATTTCAATATTCTTTACACAGATAGTGGCCTTTTTTGGCAAAGGCCTCCTCCAAATCCCGCCATTTCTCTCTGAACTGTGTCACTCTCTGCCATGCTGTTTCTTTGATTTAGTATATCCACCATCTAAGTTATTTTCCTCTTTATCATTTGCTGTTCTTTGGGCACCAGTTTAGTACTTTTTTGCTCCACTTTTCTGTTCCTCTTGTCATGAGCCCTGCCCATTTACCACTTTAGTTCATTTGTTTTTATTGCAATGTCTTCTCGG
Source organism: Pieris melete (assembly GCA_963693345.1). Lineage (NCBI taxonomy): Eukaryota > Metazoa > Arthropoda > Insecta > Lepidoptera > Pieridae > Pieris > Pieris melete. The sequence goes on along the minus strand of CAVNZK010000044.1, from coordinate 1,362,529 downwards.
TCTTCTTCCCGATTACTATCCGAGCTCAATAGTATAGATAAAAATGAGAAACATCATGAAGTGCTTCATTCAAATCTGCTGATTTTACGAAACATGAAGGTAAGTTACATTTCAAAATTTATGAATTTATACTATTAGGACATCATAAAGTGATATGAACCTTTTACAACAAAGCAAGCAACAAAATATTGATTTTTTTTTGTAGTTAATAATTTATTATATCTGATATCCCTACAAATATTTTCAATACAGAAAGTAAAAGAATTTGAATAGCGATATGAGGTTTGTAGAAAAATAGATCCATTGTTCTTCTGAATCATTTCCGAGTCAACAAGAAGGCTGTGCATACTAAATTTTTGGGATCGTAAAGTTCGCGATGCGGCGGAATGAGAAATGAGACATGAGGGGAGCTTGCCATATCTTGATAACAACTTTATTTTTGAAGTGAAACTTCTTTATCGGGGTTGGAAAAAAATTTAGTGTAACATTTTTTCGTTACGCGTCACAGTTTTCGGTTACGCGTCACATGTTTCGGTTACGCGTCACATTTGACCGTTACGCGCGATTCAAAGAGATTCTAAACCATTAATAACAAAAATTTATAATAACTAAAACAATGATACTAAAAATTCTATTACAATTTATGAAATTCTGTAATAATCTTAGTGGTAATAAGGTAAAATGAAACAGTTGTATTATTTGTATTCAAGTCTGTGATATTAAAAGCCTTTTGTTAAACTTTATCTAATTTAACTTTATTTAACCAATTTCTGTAAAGTTGCATATAGATAATTTTTCGAAAAATAAGGTAAAAAAGTTTCACTTCTTACGTGTGTACACCTAGTACACACACACATTTTTTTAACAAAGGTACAAAGTTGGAGAAAAGCAAGAATTTACATTCTTCAAAATATCATGGATCATCCATGAATCCAAAGAAATGGATTATGTATTTCGTTTATTGAATATAATAAGTTAGTTAATAATCAAACATCTAGTTATATCTATATATATGGTGAACAGCTGGGATTAGAACACACCACCTCAAGGCGAGTGTCACGCTTCAGCCACTAAACCGACATGGCCCTTGTTGTTAATAGTTCTAGAAATATTTTCTTTACTGAAATCATTAAACAATAAATCCTATCGCCCTCGGTCACTTCAAATGAACTTCCTAAAATAGCTTTGGCAACAATATTTCAGGTGAGAGTCTTTAACACGTTGGGATATTGGATTGAGAGAAAATCACGCTCCAATGAATCGCGTGGCTTGCGGAAATCCATATCAACGGAGACAGTCTATTGCGGATTTAGTGTTTCTTCAACTAATTCGAACAATAAAGGTATTGCTGGAGTGAATTTTCTTCGTTCTAGATCACGTGATAAGGAAAAAACATGATTTTCAAGATTAAACTTGTGTTACAGAAAGTAAACCTAAAATTATTTCGGACAATAAATATACTATATGACAGAAACAGACTAGACTGAGAATTTGAAACAAAAGATCAAGCCTGACGATGTTGTTTAATTATTATGCATGTTGGGAAGATGGTAAATCGGCCAATATTTCTGGTTTAAAATTATTTATGAAAATCGTCACATTACAATATGCGCCGGTCCTTCAATACGAGTGTTGTGAGTGAATAATGAAACAGATATTGAAGTGACAATTTGACAATGACATCTAAGGTAGTTTTGACATCTGACTGGTTTGTTTAATATTATATAAGATGTTTACTCTATATAATTACTTAGTTCTCTTCTACCTACATATAAATAAACCGATGGCATTTTTATTACATTTGAACATCTCGGGCTATAGAGAGCAAAATATTATTTTCTAATAATGCAAAAGTATTGCATGAAATGTAAAGTAATGAAATCCATAGAGGACCGTCACCTTTATATTATTCTTCGAGGAAATAACGTTTCCTGAAACTGCGGAAATTAGTTTCGTAATTAATATTCATTCCTTTCTAATGGATGTGAATAAAATTAAATATTAGTAATGTTATAATGAAATGTATGTGTCAACTCAAAAGGTAGACCTTTCTTATGCGGTTATCATTCGTAGATAGTGTGAATGAATAAGGTGTATTATAGTTTTATGTGAACTGACTGAAATATAAAGATTAATTTTGCAAAACATCCTGCCAAATCTACGCGGGAAGCTAATTTAACAATAAGCTTTGACATAAATTTTATAAAAGTTATATAGAAAAAAAATTAAATAAAATATTATCAAAGAGTTTATGTTACAAATTATTTACAAATAAATTCGATAATATTGGCCTTTTGATCTACAGAGAGTTTAACCTGAATAGACAATATTTATTCTTGCATTTCCAAAACTCACTGAGCGATAACCGGCTTTAGAATGGATTTAAGCATTTCACAAACGACGTTAAAATCTGTAACTTTGTAAACTAAATTTTGACTCGACCACATTCTACACAATTCTTTGCTATGTAAAACGAAAAAGGAAAATATATCTAAAGTAAAACATATATAAACAAACCTACACTCCCATATTCTAAAATAGTATGTATTATTAAAAGCCAATCTTTCGTATCAATGGGAACAATACATATAGAACACGTACTATGTCGGACTTGAAAATCATTTTTATTTTAAATAATTTAAAGATTATATGTCGAGCATACTTCTAATACATACATGTTTCTGGGGTAATATTTGTGAGCGTCGGCAAATAATAACACTGCTCTCAAAGACAAAGATATCATTCGCGTCGATCAAAAGCCTTACCCTTCATTAAATCGACAGATGGCGCTACATTTATAGTAAAGTGAGTTTGAAACTGCACTTCACGTCTGAATGGAGCGATGCAAGTTTGGCGGAAGTAAGTTAGTTATATGGAAACGGATATAAATAGGTTACTCTGCATAATGTATGTGTGAATTGATTTTGCTCAGAATTTATATAGAGGCAATAGAACCGTATTATTAATCTCTAATTCCGTTTGGTCACAGTGGATAATTTCTGACGAGATAAGGTATTGGCATATTACAGCTCATGTGTGTGTGGCGCAGAGCCATATGTGGTTTATGTGCTCATCCGAGGTACGGTAACATATCCGACTTTCTTTAAATGTGTGTAAAGGCGACATCAGTTAGGATCATAATCTTAAGCAAAATATACATATGGTAGTGATTATATTTACAATTTTTTTGTCATTTACGTTTGGTTTATTTTTTTTATCCTCTAACTGGGGCAGAAATGTCCACGATACTTCGTCATCGCGGTCCATTTTGAGCCACGCACTTAACATCGAACTACGCCAATCCAATGGCTCATGCCTCTACTACAACTGAGCGTCGCCAGTATTAAATGATGAGGATAAGGATCACTTTATAACGTTCTGCAACCAACACTAATTTTCTTGTTATATGAAGAATTAATTCATTTGACATATATTATGTTAATATATTCATATATTTATACATAGATCGGATTTATAAAAATAACGTTAATAAATTCTTTACAATAACTAACTTAATTAAGAAATATCTTGTTATTATTTTAATGAGACGGTAATTATAGAACTACTATTCGTTTTCTATTGCCTAGTGGCTTCAGCGTGCGATTCTCATCACTGAAGTAGGTTCGATCCCCGGCTGTGCACCGATGGACTTTCTTTCTATGTGCGCATTTAACATTCGCTCGAACGGTGAAGGAAAACATCGTGAGGAAACCGACATGTCTTAGACCCAAAGTCGACGACGTGTGTCAGGTACAAGACTGATCTCCTACTTGCCTATTAGATTTAAAAATGATCATCAGATTCAGAAATCTGAGGCCCAGATCTAAAGAGGTTGTAGCGCCACTGATTTTTTTTATGTTACGTACATATATAACGTAGGTTTGTATAGAGTAAATATGTATATTAACTGTAAATAACATTGAAAAAATTTGCACATAAAATAATCCAATATGAAAAATAATGCGCCTGTAAAATTATTCGCAGAATGAATTTACTAATAAAACGTTATTTTCAAGAATGTTATAATGCTTCCATTAGCATTTCATCGTCTTGGGATTCGAAGTTTCTCTATAATGTTTGATGCTAGAGCCTGTTAATAAAGTATATGGCAAGTTTTATAAGCTGCCCAAGTGGAGTTTACTGTCGTTCTGTGACTTGTACATTAATAGCTTAATTACTCTACGTTAAGATAATATAAAGTACGTCATCTATGCTGCCATGACTGAGTGGTAAACACACAAATCTGAGGTCGATTTCTTAATACGGGTTTGTTACGATCAATTGCTTCAGAAAATGGTCAAAGAAACAGACGCACTAATTTGTACTGTACTGTATGATATGGAAGGCCAACGCTGATAGAGCAGTGTTGGCCTATTGGCTTCAGCGTGTGACTCTCATACCTGAGGTCGTAGGTTAGATCCCCGGCTTGGACCAATGGACTTTCTTTCTATGTGCGCATTTAGGTCGTATGTTATTATTATTATATTTTTAGTTATTTCGACTACTTATTTGCGTGTTGTTCCCAAGAGAATGTAAGTGCGTGCTCCTATTTCACCACGTCTACTGCTGATGGATGACAAATCTTTGTTTCTATTTTTTTTTAATAATAAATTGCTTAAGATATCACGTGGAACATGGTGTAATGGTTGCAGCTCCTTACAAAAATTGTGTATAACGAATAACTTGGCGATTAAAAAAAATGGCGGAGAGTTTACTGCCAGTTCTTTTAGTCCGTTCTACTCCCTTGATTTGAGAACTGGCAGTAAATATAAAATTAGAAGCATTTAGCATTTAGTATTTCTTTATTGACGTTCATAAGTGTACATTTTATTAAAATAAATAAATTAATAAAATATTTTGACTTTTATTGTGTTTAGAACAATATATAATATATTACTGGCTACACTAAACAAAAAGTTGAAAGCCAGAAGGCTTATAGGAATATCTAGAAACATCCTGGTGCCGCGAACCCAACAGTTAAAGTTTGCAAATGTCGCCTTCGACTTCTACGCTACTATACACTAATTTCCTTTCCAAATCGATAATAGCCCAAGTCCACGCTCACCTGTGCATATGAAGCGCATAGTTTCCCGATATTTGACATCACATACCATGTCGGGCTCGATGGAGTGTAACATAATCGGTATGCCTTGACGTCTTCCCTTATGGGTTCAATGAATTTATATTGTACATTCCGAACGTGAATGCTTTATGCGATTTTAAATTCTGATACGCAAAATGTATTTAATTATTTTCCTACCTATGTACACTTGTGAGTTATGAATATGAGAATTTACATTTACTACCAGTTACCAATTCAAGAGCGTAGAGCGGGCGGAAAGAACTGGCAAGAAACTCTACGCCCTTTATCGCCAAGTTTTGGTGTATTACGAATTACGGTATGTTTCAGAAAATAATTTCCCTTATTTGTGAACGTTAAAGATGAACCTCGAATAATTATAAGTGTTTATATATCCGTTATTTCCGATCCTATATATTAGTAAAATAGTATAGTAATAATTATATTTATGCGGGTAATTTAATGTAATGTAATTTATAAAAATTGTTGTATAAAAGTCTGCATAATTGTTACTTATATGTAATAGTTTTTTTTCAAACAGCAAGCAGCGCAGCGTGCGTTGGCGCAAGATTCGTAAAGGTGATATTTTTCAGGTAAAAAAGTATCTAACCTCATCATGCCTCAATAAAAAGAAACATTACTTCAAGGCTCAATGCCACAAACATTAATATGACAAATAATTTTCATTATCAGCGAAACAATATTCCATTAACATAAATGGTACATTAAACTCACCTGCATAGCTCGAAACGCATGTAACTTTCATAATTTCAATGGTGGAGATTAATGGACGATCCGAAATGCTGGCATTTAATTGAAACTACTGTCACTTTGTGGTCATCATTGTCCGTCTGTGAATAAATTTGTTACGTGAACGCTTTTACATTGTGTTTCAACAATTTTGTTTGTTTGTATTTGTTGATTTAAATTTCGAATAACTTAATAATGTATGGTCATAAATTTAAAATTCGTACAGAATTTTATTTTATTATTGTCTAAAAAGGTTTTATATTTACTGTCCTCCTTACAATTGAAAAAGCATTAAGTTATTGTGGGTGTTACTAAAATAAATAAAGAGTGTTTATGGTTCGGTGTCCGTATAATATTTAATTAGACCCCCCCCCTAGATTTATTTATCAATTATATAGAAAGACTAGCTGACCAGGAAATTAACGTCGTTTTGCCATGTATAATATCATTTATAATAAAAAATAGGGGTTGATCGTAGAGGAGTGAAAAATAGGGGTTGTATGTATTTTTTAATGCTGTATATACAAAAAAAATATCAATAAAAATGTATCAAATTTTTTTTTAATTTTTAGGGGTGGACTACCCTTAACATTTAGGGGGATGAAAAATAGATGTGTCCGATTCTCAGACATACCCAATATGCACACAAAATTTCATGAGAATCGATCAAGCCGTTTCGGAGGAGTTAAACTATAAACACCGCGACACGAGAATTTTATATAATAGATAAAGAAACACTATACAGGAACAATGGGAAAGGTTAGTGATAATATTATATTAAGAATAAGAGAAGAATAAGGTATATTCTTCACCTTTAGTACAAATTCAAACATTTATAGCACGCACAAAATACTGATGAAATAATTTAATATTGCAAAGGCTGGGAGCATTAAAAATATTAGTTTGAAAAATACTTTACTTACTGAAGCAATATCACGTATAGAATTTTCCATTTAATAAAGAAACGTCATACCTTTCCGCAAAAAGGAAATAAGAGTTAATTTATTTCCGTAAAAGTGATTAATCATGAATATGTGAGATGATTTATTACGCGAACAGCTGTTCTTATAACTCTTTCTTTTACCAAGTTTCAGTACCTATTACAAGTTATAAGGGAAATGCCGAAAGCGAAATTATTCTTTGTATAACCCTTAGTTAATATGTTGCACTATATTTTGTATTGGTATGTCCTTCTAAGGTACTGAGTACGAAACGAGGCTCTTCAGGACACACCTATTTAATATCAATGTTGGTACAACTCAATATGATATAAAGCTATTGTCATATAAATCAGCTGTCATCACATAAAATATAAATAAACAAATATAGCCTTTATTGACAATCTTGTAAGTTACATTTTATCTTATTTCTACTTAGTTATTAACGAAATTTAGTTTAAGTAAATGTAAGAATCATCATATTATTTCCTATAAGATACAGGTTTCTTGATCGTCCTGCTTTTCAGAATAGGCCTCCCCAAGTAAAAGGAGTATAATAAGAATTTTAAAGAATGGTAAATATAATTTTACCCATATTGGAAAAAAAATATGTTTATTATGGAACATAAGATACAGGTATCATTTATTCCACGTCATTAAATTTGAATTTCTAGGCAACCCTACACATCGGCAAAGAAGACAGAGTTTGTATTCAACTACATCAACCCACTTCAAATACTTAAATAGACACAAAATATGTCTATAACGAACACTCACTTGTTGGTTAGGCCTATTTTATTGGTTTTTTTTGTAGATGTTTTCCAGGGTTATTATTATGTATTATGTAGTAGTAGTAGTGTGTTATTATGTAGTTGTATCCCTATCACTGCACTGTGCTGTTAAAATTTAAGGTCATCAACCCCTTATTTTGTATATTGCAGGCGTTGTTTAATGGCAAAAAAGTTTCCTCTAGATCCGCCTAACGTCGTTATCGTAGCAGAGCCAGGGCGCTACGATAAAACAACTTGTCCATTAACTTGATTGCGGCTAATTTTCCAACTAAGTTTGAATTTAATAAAACCAGCGTCACAGAAGCTCATTCGTGTCAAAATTGATTTATTACGAGACTTTATTAAACCTAACAATGTTATATCTATTTGTAATATACTGGCTAGTGTGTTTACTAACACTAACTGAATATATTTTTATTTAATTTATGGTCCAAAACAAATTGTAATAAATTTACTAATAAATTTCCTACGCGTCAAATTGGTTTAATTTTAAAGTTTAAGATGGTTTTGACAAAACATTAAATTAATTTATATTAAGCTTCTAACATATACTTTTTACAAATCACTTTGGAAAGTCTTAAAGAGTTTTGATTAGTGGAAATAAATGGTAGGTACATTTTTATGTTTAGATATATTACCCTTCAAAATGGTCCTCTAAGCCAGGGCGTTTAATCCAAAAGTATTTTGGTCCTAAGTAGGAGTAGTAGTTAGACTTTCCATGGACGGTTATATTATTTAATAATTGAAGCCCAAACGAAGGCACAAACAAAACGATTAAAACAGAACCCACAAAGATAAAGCTTATGCGAATACTAAGCCGGCGAAATCGCGGTAATTCGATCACTATATTAGTCACTAACAATCGAACAATGCTCCTATTATCTTAATAGAGCTCTATTTACCTCGGGCGAGGGCAACAAACACAATGCTATACGTAATTCAGTGACACGATGATTACAAAGCATAATTGTCTAGTGAGATGACTAGAATGTATAAAGATTTAAAAAGATCTATTACGGATAGCGCATTTGCTTTGCTTGACTATAGGAAGACTTTTTGGAATACAGTTGATTACGTAAATAACGCGTTCGCCCACATCATTTGCGTAGTCTTTTTTTGGAGGTGACTCAGTTGCAAGTAGTAGTGAATTTATATAGTGATATATTCAAAATCATTTATTCATATAGGTTATAAAGGTATACACAAGGTACACTTATGAACGTCAAAAAGTAAATAAATATTAAATGCTTCTAATTTTACATTTACTGTCAGTTCTTCAATCATGGGCGTAGAACGGACGAGAAGAACTGGCAATAAACTCTACGCCACTCTTTTTAATCACCAAGTTTGTTGTTTTACAAAATGTTTGTAAGGAGCTGCAACCGTTACACCATATTCCACATGACATCTTTAAGTAATTTATAATACAAATCAAAGATAAGTCCTCTATCAGCAGGAGCACGCACTTACATTCTCGTCGTATTATTTTTGTTTCGCCGAGAATTGAAACTTGGACATTGCACTGCTTGCGTTACCAACAAACAAATGTCTCTCCACACATTCATATAGTCATTAAAAGAATTGAGGTAGAAATTTACTTAAAATCATAATATAATATTCGCTCGAACGGAGAAGGAAAAGTGGCGAAACCGGCTTGCCTTAGACCCAAATAGCCTGATCACCTAAATACACCTAGATTAACAAATGATTATAGATCAGATACAGAAATGTAAGGCCCAGACATAATGAGGTTGTAGCACCACTGATTTATTTATTTTAAAAAACATTTTTAACGACCACGTTAAACGAAACAAGCTGTTTCAGTGAGCATACTAGAAGGAAGGATTCTATGTCATAAAATACACTTAATTGAATATTAAAACTGTGGCAGTAGATTCTTGGTTGCTGAGATAGGTTTATAAGTAGGTTCTGAGAACTACAGCTGTCCAGGCATGTGCAATTTAATATAAATTAATGTAATAATTATATTGTAGAATGTAATACACTATATTCTTCTTTTGATTATACACTTTGATATTACAATATAATATAGCGTGTAATAATTTTAAATTTAACACAACTAGGGAAAAAACAGATTTAGTTTTTTTTATATTTAAAAATAATCTCATTCAAATATCTCATATAGAACTTCTATGATTGAAGAAATTTAAGTAATTTTGTCAACATATTTTGGATTAAAGAAAAGCGATTTGTTCGATAAAATTTGCTTATCCCTATTAAAACTTTTGCAGGTAGTAATTGGCGTAAGAATTTTTCACTTTGAAACAGATGGCTTTATTCGGTATAATTAAAAGTTTAACAAATTAGCCGAGAGGCTTTTAGGAACAGATTAAAATGTAAAAGCTTCGTTCCCAAATAAATTGTATTAACAGATACGAAATAATATGAATTCGCGTTATATTCACTTCCGTTCCCCCTTCCGTGCCCCGCGGCTTATCGCACGTCATAAATGCGCGTGTGGAATTTGCCAGTAATTTTATGGATGATAATTATAAAAATCTAAGATTGCGATAATCAAATGATATTTCAAAATTCAAAACTCGTGTTGAATAGCATATTTATTTAGATAATATCAGGTATATAAAAATATTTAGCATAATTGATAAACCCTAAAATATTAAGTGTGTGAACCTTACAAGAAAGACTTAGAGAGACCCGTTTTCAATATAAAAATTCCATATTCAAATAAATAATCAAAGTGTTCAGCTTTATTAAGATTTAAAAAAAATGTTTTGATACAAAAACCACGTCTACACTTTTGAAAAAAAAATAAGATGGATTTACGGACGAATCTTAAAATAATGTAAAACTTATTTCCGAATCACTAATATAGCAAAGAAGAACGAATATAAAGGATTTACACAATTCTAGTAACAAAAAACTCTAGGAATCTACGAATTTATGTAAACAATACATGATTGGTTTGTACCCAAGAGTTTCGCGGTCAAATTTGATAGGCACTAGACCGATTTGGAGATTAGATATATACTGCTCAAAACAATTAGCGGAACAAGATTTTTCTCCTTTCTATTGCTTAAACTAAAATTAGATTTAAATTAACTTGTACGCTATTTTTTACTTTGTTAATTTGTTAATTACTCCTAGATCATTTCCTACATAACGCATAGTTCGACCCTCTTCAAGCAAAGCGATATCTCGGGAGACATGCAATTCAGTCAGATCTGGCATTATGACCTAAACTCACTCGCTTCAATGAATAACAATACTCAAAAGGCTCACTTCAATTTCTATTAATACTCAAAAGCTTGAAAAAAACTACTTAAAATGTGCTTTCTGTGATTAGAAAGTAATGAAAATTCAAAGACGTCACTTTGTTTTTCGTCTACAATGCACATTTTAATTTGTTTTAGTAAAAAAAATACAAATTGATTTTTTTTATTAATTGTAGTAATTAACAAATTAACAAGGTAAAAAATGGCGTACAAGTTAATTTAAATCTAATTTTAGTTTAAGCAATAGAAAGGAGAAAAATCTTGTTCCGCTAATTGTTTTGAGCAGTATAAACTAACTTTGAATAAGACGAAATTAATCCACTATCATAAAATAAAATAAAAATCATTAGGACAATATCAACTTGCACTTATATTGTTAATTATTTATTAAAGATAAAAAAGGTCACTGCAGTGAGGCTTTGGAATTCACTTCCTGTCCCTATTCGCTTAGCTCCTTCTCTATCTTCCTTTGAATATATATTGTACAAACAGAACCTGTCCACATCGTCTCCCTAACTTTCGTACTGACGTGAAACTGATCTAGAATTGTCGTTGTTCATGGGCACTTTTTATTTTTCATGTGTCCTTTTTTAGCTTAGTTTTTTTTTGTTCCTGTATTAGTTTTGTGTAAATAACGATATATATTATATATTTTGCACTTATTGCTTACCTTATCTAATTTAATTTTGTTTTTCAACAGTGGTTGCCTGGAGGAGATCGCTCGAAAGCGATAAGGCCGCCAGTTGCTCTCCTTTTCATTTAATTTTGTCAATTCTATTATGTTATTGCAACGAAGTGTTAGTAAATAAAAAACTTTATAATCGTAAAGTGAAATTATAAAAAAAACACACTTTTGTTTGCAGTGTTAAATGTTGCTGAAACATAAATATATTTCATTTAATTGTAAACGAGAAACACGAGGGTACTAAAACAATAAAACTTTACTATTTAAAATTGTTATAACACCCAAGAGTTGTAGAACGAAGTGTGTCGTTAGAAAATACAAACTTAAAACGTAAAATAATTTATTTGTAGAGTGAAACCAATTTCGAATTCTTTCACTTGTTCCAACTCCCGATCGCAATTTTGCCTGAGATGTTTTAATAATCTTACAAAGGTAAAGGGCTCTTTTACCTTTAAAAGTGGATTTCAAATCATTCATCATTCCATCCCTTGATAAAAGCCTTTTAGAAGTCACTGATCGAAGTAATTGATTGATTATAATAATTTTCTCTTGAGGATTAAATTGGAGGCCGTGACTTTAGGTGTAGGATAAAATTTGATTACTTTTGGTAATTGATGATCTTCATATGTTTTTCTATTGAATACTAATTTACATGAGCATGATATTCAAGAAAGTAGAGATATCTGTTTTTTTGTTTATTATCTTTTTAACATAAAATATGGTAGTAATTTAATTACAAATATGTTGATATACATCTCGATTATAATCTCTTATGTGAACTTACGCACTAGAAAAAAAAATTACAAGCATACAAGTCGCTGAGGGCAAGGAACTTCCCAAGGTCACAGATCACTTAGATCTCTTCCAGGTAAGTTGTCAACGAGATTTTATACATTATACCACAATGATTTTACTTAATTAGAACGAAATAACAGTAAACTTGCTTCTAACTGTTACCAACATATTCATTAAATAAATCTGATTATAATTATTTTTATGTATTAATAAGGAGAAGTGTAAACGAAATATATTTACATAAGTCACCGGTGCCATAAGTCATAACTTCGCAGACACTAAAGCAACGATTCTTTGCAAAATTGTTCTTCCATTATATTCCGTAAATTCAATATTGCTCATACGAATGTTTATTACTCACGAACACAGCAACACGAAATTAAATTAATCTCTAGCGATATATTGTCCCAGTTGCGATATTTTCATTACCGGTCCTCATTGGCTTTTTAAAAATGCAAAACTGTTTTCATTTAGAAAAGAAATGCCGGATTAAAACGCAATCAATTTTAAGATGAATCAAAGGGAAGTGGGATAAAAAATGTTCAATTAAATTGCATTGGTCCTCGCTCGTGAAATAAATGGCGATCGGCGAATGCAAAGTGTTTTATTTTTCCCTGAATGTAGCTCAATTACCACTTCAATGAAATGAATTTCGTGCATATTTCAATTATTAGATCAATTAGTAATATTTAGCGTACTGCATTTCCTGCTTTCTGTGTAATAGAAGCAAATATGATGGACATGTGATAATTACTTCGTAGAAAATAACAGGTACCATGAGTACAGTTGGATTACATATTATTTTTAAACGAAAGGGGGAAAAACAACTTCGGAGAGGCCAGTAACGGCTACCGCAGTTGAGGACACCTATGTTAGTTCCGGCATTTAAGAGAGGAGTATACTTTTAAAGTTTTGAGGTCGTATCTCCTAGGAAAGATCTCCAATATATTTCACTCAAGTAAAAAATGTTCCATCATCAGATATGACGACGTGAACTTCCAGGCTAGTTCAAACATCACTTTACTTCCAAACCTATAAATTAAATAAATCAGTGGCGCTACAACCTCTTTAGGTCTTGGCCTCAGGTTTCTGAAACTGTTTCATGATCATTTTAAAATCTGGTGATCAGCATCCAGTGCCGACACGCCGTCGACTTTTTGGGTCTAAGACAATGTCGGTTTCCTCACGATATTTTTCTTCACCGTTCGAGCAAATGTTAAATGCTCACGCGAAAGGATTTCCATAGGTGCACAGCCGGGGATCGAACCTACGACCGCAATTATGAGAGTCGCACGCTGAAGCCACTAGGCCAATACTACTCTGCTGCTCTTCCAAACCTATAGTTACTATAAAAATGTTTTAGCACATCCGCAATAGCATTTTGATTTGCCTTATCCAGAATTTTAACTTAAGATCTATTCAGGAGTATTCGAAAGAAATCACAACATCTAAATAATCAACATGAACTGTTACGGTATGCACAAACGGCCTCGTATCTAAATACCAAGAAACGAATAAAAATAAACGCATTTTAAATGAACATTACTGCTTTGTAAAAGCGATATTCATTTTCTTTTAAAAGAATCGCGAAACAAAGAAGGCTTGTTAACGAGTGTCGTTCCGTTTTACGAAGGATTTACGACACATGAAAAATAAAAAAGTAAGTTTCTACATTTTGTGCATACTTTATAAACATTGTCGCTTTATTTGTAAGATAAAAATGCTTTAATTCTTGTCGTAAAATTAAGCAGGTCGTTTTATACATGAATTATTCGGCGTTTTCGAGTTTTGCTTTGCCATATTCGTGTGAGTGGAATTGTTGATGTTATTGAATTGTGTTTTAGCCTGGATTACTCATGATTATCATGTTTCATTTAGGGTAGTATCATAAATATTATAGTTTAATCAAAATACCACAAACAATAAGAAAATTGTATTAGGGTTAGATTTTAAGGCTAGGCAAGGCAAGCCAGGTTAACATGGGTTCGCCCTGATTTTTATTTATTCAAAATCTACTAAGGTACAATGGTAGATAATGAGTCAGGTTAAAGGATAATTGTTTATTACATTTCCCCAGCTGAAGCTAGATCAGATTGAACTGTAATTACGCCTTGATCGTGTACATGCACGCTATTTTCTGTATTAACAATCAATTTCCTATACAAAGACTAACTGTTTGCGTTTATTGTAAACGAACTCTCTATTATAACGCTTGTTTTATTCATAAGAAGAATATAAGCTTAAAATACTGCTGTCCCTACTTTCGGAGGATTATTTAAGCGGTAAAAATAAAATAAATAAATCAGTGGCGCTACAACCTTGTTAGGTCTGGGCCTCAGATTTCTGTACGATGTCTGTTTCGTGATCATTTGTCAATCTAATAGACAAGTAAGGGTGTCCTCCTGTGCCCGTCACACCGTCGAATTTTTTGGGTCTAAGGCGGTTTCCTCACGATGTTTTCATCACCGTTTGAGCGAATGATAAATGCGCGCATATACACCTTATTAAATGTGTTCAAATGTGTTGTTGTTTAATTGAGATTGTTCGTGGGTCGTAATAGATTCTCTTAGAACTCGTGTTTTTATAAAGCAATGACATTCATACAAAAATATTTGATAGTATTTCTTCGTAGATCAAAATTGTGTTATATCTGGCAGACACGTGCTACAAAAGAGATATTGTCCAAATATATTATAACGTATGTAATGGGATTTTGGCAAGTAATCTAATCAGGCATCTATTGCAGCGCACCATGTGGAATCATCTACCCATAGCTGTGCTTCAGAATTAACTCGGCCTTTAGGCCCTCCAATGAAAGATTGAGCCAAATCTTAAAAGGCGGAACTTCTGGAAAATTGAGTGTACGGGGCGGCGGTATGACTTAACATCTGGTCAGTCTATGAAAAAAAAGTTTTACCCGCCCGAAACAAGCCCAACCAACAAATAAATATGATTACTATAGTAATATTTCTTTGCCGTACCTTTTTTCGTTTAAAATATTTCTTTTAAAAATTAAAAATAATCATAAAATGTAAATTTTAAACTTGACCGAATTTCTGCTGCGTGACTAGACGCCGTTTGATTTTTATCGTTACCACTCTGACAGGAGTATTTACTGAGCGAGCTTCTAAAGCAGTCTATTGTGTTTTGGTCGTGATAACGATTTCTGTACACAAAAAATACAAATTACAGATGGCATGTAACAAGTTAACGACGAAGTATCACAACTCACATTAGGGGTCAAAAATATATTTGATTTTCGGTGACCGAGTTACAAATTTCTTCAAAACATTTTCAAAAGCACTAATTTAAATACGAGGACAAGATATTTCTTTCAGGTTATATTTTTTTCACCGAAACCAAAAGGAGACTTCATCTAGGCATCTAGGTGGACGTGTAGCTGATGAAGATGAAGCTAGGGAGCTTCGGGCCTCTTGGAAACGGCGGACTGCGTGTTTCGGCTGAGAAGTCAGAGACTTGTCGCAGAGCGAGTTACGGAGGGAAAACAAATTATTAAATTTGTATTCCCTAATTGCCTCAAAATCATATCATAAAATAAAAAAAAAGCCAAAAATCTGATGGTTAAATTGAAATAAAAAAAATGGTTTTTACTATTTGTATCATAACACATGCATCTGACCGTATTTCTAATGAATTATGAAATCAGACGAGGAAAATCGCTTTACACCTTAATTATCAAAGTCCGTTAACCGTGCAAGCTATGAGTAGACATACCTGCATAAAATGGACTATTCATGGAAAGAAATTCAACCTTTCTATGATAACATTTATGATTTTTTAAATTGGAGGTATTCCTCAATAACGTGAAGCATTCCTTCGTTGCAATCCATCTCAATCTCCAGACTGAGTTGTGGATATCACGATGATATCGCCAACACTTTATAAGCATGTTATATCCCTGACTCTTGAATTTTAAGCCACTTTTTTACAATTGTAAATTGTACTTTTTAAAAATGAAACGCGCGATGGAAATTGAATGTCATACGGAAACTATATGCGATTTTCGATACAAATGTTTCTTGAAATAAATGAAACAGTAACTCGCGGTCGTTACTTTATTCTGTTGCTAAATTTATGTTACTGCCTATGGTTCGATGAATATGTTATTGTAATATTCAATACTGTTTAAGATTAGTTGAAAAACTATTATATTAATGTGCGTGGTTTGTTATGATAATTATTATTGACTACAGGCTAATAAGAACAGTATTAAAACAGCCCAGCCTTGCGACTCTAATCGGCGTTGCAATTTCATGTCAATCAATAGATATTCCTACGTAATAGTTACCTGCTTGAATTAATATTATCAATAAAACAGGCACAGGATCCTGAGGCATGAGGTAGCACTTACATAAGTACAAAAATAATATTATATAATATAGACGTATTTGTATATATTACCTAAACTTTACTTTTCAGAAAGTAACATGTCCCCAAAGTTATCACTTAGCATTCTAAATGCACATTTTGAACCACATGTATTAAATAAAATTGAGGTGGGTTTGTTTACAACGCGTGTATCTTCCAGCCTGTCAGTTGAACCTCTTGCCCTCTTTACAAGAGAGACAATGTTGTTCTATATAAAATATACAAAATGATTGATTGTATACATTTAATGACAAAAAACTTATTGTAAGATAGCTGCTACAGTACAACAAAATGGAAGTAAGTTTATCGTAACAGTATATTATTAAAGGTATGTATGGCGCCTGTCTCTGTACCAATTTTAAAACTGGGTTACAGCAGAATCTGTACGTAGACATAGACATAACATTTATTACGAATGAAAACACACACATACACAGTATTGTCTTTGATTAACATAACCTTTACACATTTAAAGAAAAAAGCTTTTACCGGATTAAAGTTATGTATTATTATAAATTTACAATTACACACATACACACACATACACACATACATAATATACATTATACACATTTTAATTTATCGTCAATCCATACAAATTTGACATTCGACGAAATTTTCCGTTACCCGCAAATTCTCATTAGGTTACATGGATCGTAAAAGCCAAGAACTTAATTAACGTTCACAGTTCTTGCTCAACATTTATTTGGGCATGAATTCGTTTCTCGCAATAAAAATAAACAATGAAAGCCGCCCAGGTGTGTAGACTGTAGGTGTGGCTTACATAAGGCATATAAATTTGTACTGTTTACTTATGCGTTTAGGAAACGGAAATAAATATAAAGTTTTGTGTAACCTGCGAGATTGTTAGTAATATTATTATTAACATACCTATAGGGGGATTTTAATAATGATTTTTTACGTAGGAATAGCTTCCTAAAATCATTATATATTCATAATTAATATTGACATAATAATTCTAATCAACCCCCCTTTTTTCATTGTATTTATTAGTATTTGTATTGTCTTCTTATATGTGATCTCCTTAATATTGTATTATCTAGTTGTACACCGTTCTGCTGTCATGGTTGTGTATAATTATTATTCATAGAATACTCTTACTTTACATTTTATTTCTTTTTTCATAAGGATTTATCTGTTTGGTTCTTAATAAATTATAATAGTTGAGTTGTCCCGTTGTCACGCTAAGAAAAACCACGAGCAATATCTAGTATAATAATATAGACTATATTTATTGGATATTATTACAGATAATGCACCTTTTATCTTCAGTCACCGTGACCACGCACGCTGTAAAGCACGCGAAACGTCGGATAAATTTAAAATTATGTTAAATAATTGTAAATTTATAATAATACATAACTTTAATCCGTTAAAAAAAAGTTTTTTCTCTATATTTATTGAGTTTTATTATATGTATTATATTTGTTAAACACATTGGGCACACAATGGCAACAAATATTTCAGTATGAAAAATAAAGTATTATTGATGTAATCCGTATAAAACTTAAAAATATTGATTTTTATACGTCAGTCACGTGACATAAAACGTTCACAGATTAGTAGAATCAACGGTGGCGTACCATGCCAGAAAATAAAACTGATTCTATCTTGGGTTTTAATTTCGTCCGAGACTGTTGATCGAAAAACAATACGTGTATTTGTATAATGAAAGAATTGTAATTAAACGTAGAAACCTTACTTTTGTTTACGTGTTTACTGCCATGGTACGTCATAGGGACTGGTGGACTGAACGTTTTGGCGGGATTTTGAAATTGGGAATGTTTAATTACTTTAAAAATTAAATCAGTGGGGCCTCTTTTGGTCTTGGCCTCAGATTTTTAAATCTGTTTCATGATAATTTTTAAATCAAATAGGCAAGTGCCTGACACACGCCGCCGACTTTTTGGGTCTAAGACATGTCGGTTTCCTCACGATTTTTTCCTTCACCGTTCGAGCAAATGATAAATGCGCACATAGAAAGGAAGAAAGTACATTGGTGCACAGCCAGGGATAGAACCTACGACCTCAGGTATGAGAACCGCATGCTGAAGCAACTAGGCCAACACTACACTATTCAATAATTAGTAATTAATAATTATCACTTCAATCGATACTTATCAGTATTTTACTTACTTAATTAAGCCAATACTTAAACGTATAAAAAAATCGTTGTATAGGTTGTTTAGACACTAATCAAAAATATGGAATGGTTTTTAAAATCTTGTCAAATAGCCCTTTGTTTGATGCTATAAAGCATTATTCACAAAAAAATATGTATGGGTATATATATTCATGTAAAAAAAAAAGGTGTGAGTGTACTAGGTGTACACACGTAAGAAGTGAAACTTCTTTATGATCCTATTTTTCGAAATTGATCTACTATATGCAACTTTACAGATATTGGTTAAATAAAGTTAAATTAGATAAAGTTTAACAAAAGGCTTTTATTATCATACATATGAATACAAATACAATTATTTCATTTTACCTTATTACTACTATGATTATTACAGAATTTCATTAATTGTAATAGAATTATTACTATCATTGTTATTGTAATAACGATAACAATGATAGTAATAATTATTAATGGATTCGAATCTCTTCAGATCAACCGTGGTAGGGACAAGAAAAAGATGGCGCGTAACCGATAAATGTGACGATTTGCTACAAAATTTCTCCCATACGTCGATATAGTATATTTCATTACGAGTGCGGAAAGCTTGTCATTGCAAAGAGTTCCGACAAATGTCTACCCGAGCCGAGGCGTAGCCGAAGGTGAGGGTTGACAGTCGGAACAAGTTGCAATGATGGTTCCGCACGTGTACTGAACGACTATTTTTAATACAGTTGCGAAAAAATTAAGCAATTTAATAAAATATTAAAACACAATAACCTCAACAAACTAATCAGTTATTTCTTATAAAAGGTATAATTCACATATTCATCGAAATTACAGTTTTTTACTTACTGGGGAAGTTTTAGGTTGCATATTTACTGTTTGAGACAAACTATTATTAATTTCGTATGATTGACAGACAAACTATTATTTAATATATAATATAACAAACAACTAAACTAGCAAAGAACATTTTTGGAAAATGGCGCCAACTGTAAAAGAATATGAGCAGAGATTTTTTTTTCTTCACCCATTCTGGGTAGGCAAAGGGAACTCTGCCCATATAGCCAAATCTTCAGTAGAATTTTTTTATTGATATGAAATTTAATGAGATGAAATGAAATGAAACCTAACCTAAAACTCATTGAATCAAATCATTAAATCTGATATTAAAACAAATGAGTAGCTTCTTTTTTGAAATATTTGCATGAATTATAAAAACTTCTATGATTTTTTTTAGTAAAAACTTCGTGGTTGTTTTTTTCTTTTTAATAGACATTATCTTGACAGTTGGGAAAGAAAACGCACTAGTTCGGAAAAGGTAAAGAAAAAGCACGAGTGTGTAATAGCCCACATCCCGAACGCTATACGTCCCTGCAATACGCCACTTTTTGAGCAACTGTATTAAAAAAGAAGTTTCATTCCAACGCCGATAAAGAAGTTTCACTTCAAAAAGATGGCGCGTAACGAAAAAATGTTACACTAAATTTTTGTCCAACCCCGATAAAGAAGTTTCACTTCAAAAATTTTCTAAAACATTTAAAATACTTGAAAAATTATTATAATTTTCTAAGACACATTTATATACGAAATATAAATCTTATACATATAATTTCGGCTTTACACATAAAGATAACCGCAAGAGTATTTAGAACTAATATATTCCTTTCAGACATTCCTGTACGAGGTTTGAGCCAAATTATTAACATATTTCGCCATTACGATATTACAGATTTCATTACCATGCTGAATACTTCGAATATACTAGCAATGTATTTCTAATACTGCATCGTTCGTTTACAAGCTGAATATAATTATACCGATAACGTATACGTTATAAAACTAGTCTGGCCATAAATTCTGTTCCATAAAAACATTAAGTTTTTTCTACTTTTTAATTATTTTGAATTTGGAATACATATTATTTTAAAAACTTTCGATTTTGTTTTGTGTTGTTTTTCGTGTACATTATCAAATTACAAAATGGAATGAGATGTTAAAGAAAATAGGATTGCAGTGCCTTATCAAGGAGTCACAAAACTACATGTTTGTGAAAAAGGAGTGAAAACTTCAGCCTAAGTGGAGTGGAGTAAGAAACCACTGAAATTTCCCTTGGATACAGTGCGTAAGTCCATAGATTCGTGGCCAAACAGATTAAAGGCCAGTATAAAAGCCAAAGGTGGCCATTTCGAATAGAATATTGTTTTGTTTTTTGCTGAGACTTTATTAAATTACATTACTTCATTAAAAAATACATTTTGATTTGTAACAGAACTTATCGCTGGAGTACATATATATAACTATTTTTATCAAAAGTTCTACCTTCAAGTCATACCCTTCGTTTCTGTTTTTTTTTAATTTGTCATAGACAAGAAATTTTGAATTGCGAGCTAAATAAACTTCATGGAATCGACCTTTGAATATTTTCCTGGATTTTTTTTATGTTCCTGTGATAGTATGTTCTAATTTCAAATAATATTGTTATTCATGTAAATTTTAGTTCTGATATTGTTTAAAGTATATTCGAATTTTAAACTTTCTATATTATCTAAGAGTAATTTAATCATTATTTTTAGTTTCGATATTCTGTGTTGAAAGTATCTTCGAATTTCAAATATTATTGTTATGCAATAGTGTCACAAGGAACAAAGCTTTATTATTATTGCGATAGACTATCCAATATTTTCACCATTCAGCTATTAAGCGCTGACACTAGCAATTCGTTTGGCGACAACATTTTAACCCTTTCATCGTGATGTAATCCAATTTGCGTGGACGCGTGAGGAACAAACTACCATGGCTCCTCTCGATTTACACACGTCGAATAGACCATTTGATTTGATTTCAGTTTAGAGGGAATTGTTTTGTTGTTTTTTAAACTAGTTCATTAGTCGGACGATCTATTTGAATGTACAAGTTTGTTCTTGCGTGAAATTATTTTAGGTACATTTTCCGAATAAGGCTTTGGATGGTGTTGGCTTGAACAACGCTTTTTGTAAAATTACATGGTGGGGGTGAAATACAACTTTCGCTTTATTATACTACGCGCGATCTTTGACAAATTTATCATGCTTAAAACATTTGTATTACATAATAAATGTACAGATAATATAAGAGGCATTTGCTATGCAATTTTTTACAGGCGACACAAATAAATAATTCTCTAATAAAGCATCCTAGATTTATCTATTTACTAGAAAAGTTATGTGTATTTCAATTGATACTAATTAAAAAATTAAACTATACCCAACGTCAAACGTGTAACTTAAGGTGTAAAAGGTACTTGAGCATTTTTTTTTCAAAACTTATTGTTTTAAATTAAATAATACTTTAAAGGGTTTATAACAATACCTAACTTCAACAAAAAAATTGACCCAACCTAATATGGACGAGGCTATAGGGCCATACAAATACTACACCAGTAAAAAGAAAAAAAGAAATCTTAACTTAAAATATTTAAAATTTACTAATACAACTAATACTAATATTAAGGCATGTAAACTAACCAATAACTTTTGTATGGATTCATAAAGCTTTAATAATAATATTGCCGATTGCTCTCTCCATAGTTCAAACGTTTACAGACAAACATTTCAGCGGGGTACACACAGCTAAAGAAGCGGATTAAAAATTTTCAAAGACTGATAAATTATTTTGTATCAAACGAAATAGATCAAATTGTGCTTAAAAATTATATAACTAACTATTTCTGTAACAAAATGTTCAACGCGGTAAACTTACAAACACATTCAGCCTCATTACAATATTATAACAAAAACAAGTTGTTCCAAAGTTATCAAAGAACATTATAGAGTAAAAGTTTCAGACGAAAATATATTATCTTTGAGTAGTTGTTTTTGTACGACATAATTTTGAAATTCACAGATTTTTTGCTTTTAGAGCTAGGCATATAATTTTAGCAAATATGCTTTGGATTCAATATTACGGTGTAATAAAGTCGAGGCGATGCAAATTTTCTAAACATAGAATCTTGTAAGCAATTTTTAAAGCAAGTACGTATAATCCCAGAATGTAATCCATCGAAATTGTTTTTCAGCACGCAACCGAATGTTATAAAAACCGTTTACAAAAGAACTTATATTTACTTAGCGATTCGAATTTGTGTTTATATTAGTGCTTTGCGATTTAGTAGCAGATGTTTCGTTAAACTTTATATATAAATAAAATTTAATTATTTCCTCTAATTCTAAAATAGCTATTATTTCATTTATTTATTATTCTTCTTATTTGCAATTAGTGTACGCCATATAGATAGATAGAAGTAGAAAGGGTCTTCGTGTGAACGGTGTGATAGTTCCTTTACTATTCGTAGCTCTGATAACGCATCTTTGGATCGCGCAGTACAAAAAAACAATATTGTAGTCGAGATCGCATTGGCTATTTTGCTTGTGAGTTACAGAGTACCAGAGCATTTAACTTAATTGCGTCAATGCTTTTTAATAATAAATCTCGACATGGCTCGTTTTTCCAACAAACCTTAGGGTCCTTCAAAACGTTCCAATTCTCAAAAGGACTCGCGAGCCCTCTGGCCCTCTTTTTTTTCAATTTAACCAATAAATGGTCAGTCGTCAACAAAGTCGAAGATATATGAATGATTTACCTCCCACTCAAAAAGCCCTTTTCTGTGCTAATGTTTCACTACGGGAAGTTGAAAGTTTTAATCGATAAATAAACGTCATACAGAAATAATATAGACTAAACGCACGAATCAACACGCACACATCAAAATACAAATCCAAAGTTATATAGTAAAGTCAGAAAAGTTCCATCGGTTTTACATGTACTTTTGACTACATATCATTACTACACATTAGTAGTATTGTATTTAAACTATTAAAGGCAACAATTAGTCGTACGGCTTATCAGTCAATAGCGATCTGTCCCTGACAAATAAATAGTATTAGTACATTTAAAATGACGTCAGTATTTATTAAAGTTAATACATAATTCTAAATTTAGTATTTAAAATATTTTTTCTAATAATAGTAAGGTAAGTATCGTGAAAGGTTACCTTCGTGACAAATTGTTATAAAAGAAACAAGTCAAGATATTTAAATTTACAACTTCCTCGTCGTCTTTTTTAAGAATACGGTGAAATTTATAATTTACTTTACACATTTTAGTTAAACGATCACGAAATTAGAAATGTATGGAATAACTTAACTATGTAAATAACTTCAATGAACTATTAGAGATTGTTAAAAATATGGTTATTTAGAGTTATTTGTTTCAAAAATGCACAATGCACATGAATCAAAACGGTCATAGAATGTCAAATAGACAATTAAGTAGCGTGTAAATAAATTCTAAGCCTGCCTAATCTCTAGATAATAATATATGTGTATTTGTTTCATCACTACATAGTATAAAACAAAGTCGCTTTTTATGTCCCTATATCCCTATGTATGCTTAAATCTTTAAAACTACGCAACGGATTTTGATGCGGTTTTTTTTAATGGATAGAGTGATTGTAGAGAAAGGTTTGTATGCATAATAACACCCATTAAATATTGGAGAAATACTGTTATTTTTGAGGTTTCCCACATAACATTTTTTTGTCATTTACTTTTTACGACAAATAATGGCTAATTTTCGAAGCGATTTTAACCAATACAGCATTAATCCTTAACCCCATCAAGTTTTTTACGTAGTATTATTATAAATACTACGTAAAAAACTTGATGTTTGTTTCCGTTGGTGCAACGTTATCGTGCCTAAATCTAATTTTAAAACCAATATTTAACAGAATAAAAAAAAATTGTATAAGCTCTATACACATAAATAAATAGTTTGAAATGGTTGAAATATTTTCAAATGTTGCCTGGTTAAGGGTGTAATTTTGAGGCACCAAGCGAAAAACATTGTTTCGTGGGAAGTTTAACACTTGGATAAACTATACTAAGAACGTCTTATAATAATATCCTCCGGGGCTTAACTTGTCTACATCTATTTAATCGATCAGTTTCAAGGCAACGCACGCTCTTAAGCGAAAAACAATAAAATTATCGCAAGGCTCGAACCGAGGTTTAAAAATATATAACAAAAGCAGGTAAAGTGAATCTTGTACCAGCTTACTTCGCTGCATGTCTTGGTTTTGTCACGGGAATTGTCGGACTTGTCACAAAGTCAGCAAAAGCTCGGAACAAAAAGCAGCTTGCTCGGCATTTTCTATTATTTCTTTACAATTTATATTATGTGTAAGATTATTATAAAAGCAAAGGTCGAGATCTTTATATTTATTAAAAGAGGCATTGCAAAAAAACGGGTGTGTACTTATGTACACGCGTTAGAAGTACTCTTTGGCCTAACAAGATAAAAATATTTTTAATAATTTTATTCTAGTTGTAGAAAAAGCGACGCTAACAATAGAAAAAAGGTACTTATTACATTGAAAGTTTTATTATAACGCATTATCTGGTTAAATAAAGTTTATTTAAATATATAACAAAACAATTATTTCTACATATTTAAAAAAAAAAAACATTTTTTTTATTTTAGCATGCAACTTATACATACCTATTGATATTTACTATTTAATTCACATACATTGGTTGGAATTCAGTTGAAATGTGACAAGAGGCTTATGATAGCTAAAGTACGATACAAATATTCTTGTAGGAACCATGTCTAAATATAGTACAAATGCAGCATCAATAGTTGTATAAAATAAAATATTGACTGTAGCTAACTTTAGGGTGTCGGTTTTTTGTGACGGTGTTCGAGCGCATCGTAAAAATTTGGTATCATAATTTTTCCCTAACGCGCCAAAAGAAGTATTACATCAAAAATCTATAGTGATAGCGGCTAATCTCTATTGAGACTGAAAATTCATATTATTATTTGAAAGAATTTGAGCCGACGTACGGGTAGTTCCGTATGGCTTGGAACTGTGATATAAGTATTTATATCACAGTTTCAAGCCACGGTGTCTTTGAAGGCCACTAACTTTATATTTTTACTAGCTGACCTGGCAAACGTCGTTTTGCCATGTATATCGTTTGTAATAAAAAAATAATTTTTTAATCGTAGAGGGGTGAAAATTGGGGGTTGTATGTATTTTTAATGCTGTATCATCAAAAAAAATAGGGGTGGACTACCCTTAACATTTAGGGGGAAGAAAAATAGATGTTGTCCGATTTTCAGTTATACCCAATATGCACACAAAATTTCATGAGAATCGGTCAAGCCGTTTCGGAGGAGTTTAACCACAAACACCGCGACACGCGAATTTTATATATTAGATTGATGTATTATTTTGGCTTCATCTAATGTTTAAACAAAAGACATCAGACAGACGAACCTACAAGTCAACCTTTGGCAGTCGAGTAGTTATGCCAAAAACATAATAACCGGGACAGCAGCGTTACGAACGACCATAGCAGTTTCCGAAATGAAAAATTTTAATGAGAATTCGCCCACAATTTACAAGAATTATAAGTGTACGTGTTTAGGTAAAATAAATATTGACCGGTTTTTGGGAATTTTAATGAATAATATTTATAAAAGGGTATGTGAGTAATGAAATGTATGGGCGAACCTCAATTCTGCGTATAATTAGAAAGAAAGTTAATTGCTTTCAGGTACTATATGTACGAGTTTTTAGAAGTATAATGATGTAGTAGTTAAGTAAAATTTGTTGAAGAATGAGTGATTATATTTTTGATATCTAAAGTCAGGTAACAAAAAGTTACAGAACATCATTCACGATTGCTATGGCCTATTTACCAATTGATATTAAAATATAGTTTTAAAAAAAATACCTAAGATTTTTGACTCGAGATAGGGATTGGAATATAAACGAGTGGGCCATGCAGTCGATTTAAGGTATATTATGAATAATTAAATGTTAACTGAGATACACATACAACTATTAAGGTAAAATAAAATCAAAAATTATTAATAAATAAATATTAAGAATTATTAATAATAGACGGAATATTTGTTACGATATGACATCCTGCTGGTTTGTTTACATACTTACTTACTTTGTTAATTATTGTAAACTTTGGTATGCAAATTATGATAAAAAATAACACAAGCCAAGTATTATCTTTATATATATAATTCTTCTGTGAGTGTGTATGTCACTGAACTTCTCTCAAACGACTGGACCGATTTTGATGATATTTTTTGTGTGTGTTCATGGGGATCTGGGAATGGTTTAGATTCATAAATCAGCCCGGCAGATGGTGCTGCATTCGGTACTTCATACTTTGTTAAATATCCTAATCGCTTGAAATAGGTATAATGCAAGACAAAGTCTGTGGGGTCCGCTAGTCTAAATATATAAAAATGAAACCCGTTTTCCGTTGTCACGACATAACATGTAAACGGCTTGACCGATTTGTCTGATTTTTTTTTTATAATATTCCTTGAAGTACGAGGATGGTTCTTACGGAGAGAAAAATTAAAAGAAATTGAGTGAAAAAGTGTAAAAACAACAATTTTCTATATTCCCATACAAAATATTCGTAATAATACTTAAAAGTCAATTTGAACTTTAATACCATATTATCATAAAGTTCAAGTGTTCAACTTTCTAGTTTTTATCTTACTAGCTAGACCGGTGTCCCGAATAGCAGAATAAATATTTAAAAAAAAATAAAGAATCGACTTATAGCCAGTACGATGTTCGCCAGGCCAGCTAGTTTCATATAAATTTGACAATATGCTTATACCATATCACATCATGCACCACATCGTTTACAGCGTTAACTTTTATTTTATGAGTGCGGTAGATAATAAACATAATACTTTAGTGGAAGCAGCCTTGCGATTCTGTAACTCACTTTTCGAACTCACACAGCGGTTTTCACAGCGGCGGTCGCGCTCATATCAGTCGTAAAGCAGACATTTTACGATTTAGCATTTTGATAAGCAGTTAACTACAAGCTCCGTCCTTATAAGAATGCCAAATCGTAAAATGACTGCTTCACCACTGATTTGAGCGCGACCGCCGCTGCGGAAACCGCTGTGAGAGGTCGAAAAGTGAGTTACAGAATCACAAGGCAGCAATTTTTATTCCTATTATTCTACTTAACTAAATTTCACAAACAAAACTTCCACAAAATAATTTGCTTATCAGCCAAAAATCGTTCTCTTTAAAAGGGCATGCAATTATTATGAATTTGATAGCAGGATATTTCTCATACTTCGGCCTCAGAATATACCTTTAATTTTCCCCAAATCCCTTTTAATTTCACGACCGGCACGTTCTCCTTTACGTTCCGCCTCGGTTTTATAACGAAGATTAATATTTTAACGCCGTTTTTGTATAATCTGAACCTAATGCAGCTTTGTTTATTAATATTTTAGAAAATAGTTATTTAATATGGTTTGCTCATTTCTCATGTTCTTTTAGTTAAACGACGACTTGGTTCTTTGACCAAACTTTTTTTTTGTAATAGGAGGCAAACGGGCAGGAGGCTCATCTGATGTTAAGTGATACCACCAAGCTGCAGCCCCCACCAAGAGCTATAAGCTCGACCCCGTACTGCCCCGTACAGCAGGGCGCAAGCCAACATTTCACCCGAAGGGGGAATAGCCCCGAACGGGCCTAAACACACCCCTCTAGAGGGAGTGTGTAGAAATATATCCACGACAGAACCGCCCATAGATACTCACATTGTCAGAAGGCTTGCAAGTGCGTTGCTATCCTTGGCCTTTCAAGAAATGGTACGCTCTTTTCTTGAAGGACCCTAAGTCGCATTGGTTCGGAAATACTTCAGTGGGCAGCTGGTTCCACATAGTGGTGGTGCGCGGCAAAAACTGCCCTAGAGCCTGCCTAGAGAGAAATGATGGGTTTCCTTACAACCTTTCTAGTTAAGAAACAGGAAACCCTCTTAAAATATTGTCTAAGAAACCAACACAGATTTCACTCGACAAGCTAAATTTTTAGAAATAATAAAACCAGTCGTCGACATTTCAGATTGTTTTATTATTGAAACATATAACACTTTCCAATAGGACATAAATAATTAATAATTATTCAGTACATTTCTAAGTCATAATAATTAATTTAACCTGAACCAAATGCGAGTTTCATGAGGATATTTTGAATCAAAGAAATAGCGAAACAGACTCCCGGAATTCAAGCAAATTAATTCATATCAAGTCCTTCATAATTATTCTGATGGGTGCGGGATGGGTAATGAATCCAGTCCCTTATTCTGTTTGTTCACCGTTTTAAATTGTAAATATGTTGTAAAAACTTCCCGCAAAAATGTCATTCTTTTATTAGGGACTGAGCCTTGTTAAATTACAATTATTCGTCACTTTGAATAATTTAAAAGAAGCGGGTAAATGGTACGGGAATGTTTAATTTTTGCAAAAACCTTATAATGTAAAAAACATATGTTTATAATAAGTAACCTTTTTGTTTAAAAGAATAAAATTTAACTAAATAAAAAGCAGGTATTCCGTTTTTTTTTAATAAACTGTTTACTAGTAATCATAACAATAAAATATAATAATAGTATTTACAGTTTTCTTAACCTACATAATCATAATAAAAATAAATAAAGGTTTGGTCCCTGTGGCAGTCCCTTTAACGCTGGCAGCATTTCCTCGCTGTATTGCGATACTTAATCGTTGTGCGAGGAAGGCAACCGCTCTGGGGTCACCGGTACTATCTACCAGGCGCCAACTTAAATCTTTAATTAATGCATGTACACTTGAGCCCCACGGCCCAAGTCTCTACTCCAAAGGGAACAAAATCGAGTTGGAGATAAGACTCTTATATTTGAGATGCGTAGTCGTTTATTATTTAAAAAAAAAATTACTTTTATTATAGTTCTCGATGTTTTTCAAATATGAGATCTGTACCTCATTTCGTCTCACTAATTCATCAATGATGTCTGAGACGGTTTGTACGATAGTCGTAGCTATCAATTACATCATTTAAAACATTATTTATGCATTATTGCTTGCTATGAAAGGCCAAATCCTTGGCGAAATTTGCCAATTATTTGTATTGTGTTATAATTATTGAATTAAGATAACATTAAAATAATTTCTCGGAAATAACACATGAGAAAATATTCATAACGATGAAAGTTAAAGCATAATTCCACGGAGATCATATCACCAAGCATTTTCTATTATTTTGTCTAGAAATAGAATTTCTGTATTCAATACTATAACAATTTAATACCCTATATTGGTGACATTCATACGTTTCATTATATAGCCAACCAAATTAAGAAATTTGGAAGTACGAGAATTTTATTATCACTAAGCTATTTTTAGAATGATAGTGTATTGTTATGGCATGACTCTGTGGTAGCAAAAGCTAACCCAGACACAGAGCAGGCTTATAACAACTCTCAGACACACTCTTAAATCAGAACAGAGTGTATTATACGCACACATTCACATACTCGTACACCCACGCACTTAAGGTGTTACACGATTTTTGTTTGATGAGATTTTCATACATAACTTATATTCCTTTTGTTAACTTACACCACGTACCACGTAAGTGCCATCCAGCTACCCACAACACCCGGGCTCCCTAGTGTAATAATAATAATAATAATAATAATAATAATAAAGCTCATTTATTTCCAACAACCTTTAAGAACATGTTTATCTTCTTCATCTAAAACTATGTTATTGGAACCCCATGTTTCTAATTTTTTGGGATTGTTTGTTAGAATAAAATCCACCTCATTTTCTTTCATCTGGTGATAGCCAGGTCCATTTACGGTTTTAACATTTTGAAGAATGTATTCATAATCGAAAGTTTGTTCTTTAAGGCATATTGCAATAACTTTTGAAGATTATAATGCTTCTTTTATGTTTTTTCTTGATGAGAAAGCCTTCCGTACAATCCAGGCTTTTCTCCTTTATAACATAGGATAGAATTATCATGTACTTAATATTTCATGCCATTTTCCTGACTTCCGCTATTCGAAATATGTCCATTTCTATTTTTTGTAGTGAGTGTATTAATTCTATGTATCTTATCTCTGACCCTAATGATCTGACATTAAATGTACCAAATTTTAGAGTTTCATTTTTTGTTTTTATTTAATCTCATCTAGATATAGAATCTCCCTAGTGTGGGAACTAGCATTAGATCAATTTTGTCACAACCATATTTTGTTAGGAATAAAGTTTGTTATTATTCAACGACTCATTGTTATTGTTCGACGACTCATTGGTCTAGTGGTTAGTACCCCTGACTAATCCATGGGTCCCGGGTTCGATCCCCGGCTGAGACGAACAACGATGTGATGAGCATTTGGTGTTGTGCTTAGGTCTTGGGTGTTTAAATATGTATTTATATGTCTATCTATCTATAATATGTATGTATATCCGTTGCCTAGTACCCATAACACAAGCTTCACCAGCTTAGAATGGGACTAGATCAATTGGTGTGAATTGTCTTTAAAAAAAATAAAATAAATGACGACGACGAACGATGATGAAAAATGAAAATAAGATGTATTGAAAATCAGTGTTTTAAATGTGGGAATGATAATCTAGATGGATATATTTTTCCCTAAAACCAGCTATTGATATTAATGATAGCATGTTAGTATAAAATAATAAGCAATCAGTTTAATAATGTATTTTATTTCGAAAACAATACATAATACGTCTAGCATTTTAACAAAGATTTAGTTACAGAAAAGCAATTAAATCAAATTCAATAAACTAAAATTATTTTAATAACAACACCAAAGATGCTCACATTATCTTTATATTAATAACAATTTTCTTAATTAAGATTTTAGAAATAATTTTAAAATAATACATTTAAGGTAATATTTCGTAATAAATGCAATTTAAGTTATATTTACAATGATACGGTTAATCAAGTGATTTGAAAAGTTTGGATTACTTTCAACTCTCTTATTATAACCACAAAATTCATTATTACCTAAGTACAATGTAAACAATCCCAATTACCAGAGCGTATCAATTTTAATTATTGGTTTAATTAGTTAGTTACATAATTAATGGTATAATAATAATGATAGTCGCGATTGCTTACAAGGACACCTCAAAGGTGAAAGTTAATTAAAGCGACCTTTTTACAATGACTATAATATAAATGGAGAACTCGGTTCCGACTACAGATTTACTTTGCTTCAGCTATTTTATCGTATTTACAGATTTTAACATCGGAATTGGCGTTTAAACACAATTTCGATTTATTGACTTTAAATTTTATTTTACGGAGTAAAGTTTTTAAATTCATAGTTTGGAACTTATAATTGATTCAAGAATTTGTGGAAACACACATCAATAAAATGAACATGCTCTCCGTAGACTATTCAACGTAGTATCAAAGCATTAGAGTCTAATTTTTGTTGTCTAATGATTAGACAACTAAAAGTGAAGAATTATATAATAGTAATACGTGTGTTCGTTTTCATAGAAATACATAGGTTTCATTGCTGTAATGATGTCGATGACCACACAACATAAACATTGTTATTCTATCTCAGTGAAAAACAGACACATCCTTACATCCAAGCCTAATTATCCGACGTTTTTAAGTATACCCCGATACTCCGCTCTAAGCAGCAAAAAGCCTAGAGTGAGTCGGGTCCCACATCATCTGATTAGGCAATATGATGCCTGACACAGTTTAATTAAGACACAACAATAAATGTTCAAACTGTGACTATGTCACCGTAAAATTGTAAACACCGTTAGATTGTAATCTATATCGCGAGATTGTGAACTGTCGAAAGATTGTGAACCTCAACGTACTGCTCACAATTTAACGTATTATTATTCGGTAGATTGTAATCTATCGAAGTGAAACCGTCAAATTGTGAAACGGATCGCACCTCGCGCGCTGATTGGTTGAACGGAATATGCCCCGCGCACAATATTTGTTTGTTGTCGAATGTAAATTGATGTCGTGTTGAAAGTAACTCACAGCTTTAGAATTAGTTATATGAAATTGTTGGGAAAAAAAAATCTGATTAATAAAATTAATCTGTGATTGATCAAAGAAGTGCAGTCTGAATGATAACGATAAGTTAGTGTTGGAATAGCGAGATAGATAACAATCTAACGGTGTTTACAATTTTGCGGTGGCATATATAAGCCTCTATAGGCTTTGAATCAATTCCTCTGACTGCCTGAATTTCTTCACAAAACTTATTAAGGAATATCGTAGACATAAAACAACTGAATTATGCGTAAAGTTCAAAGCGTTTTGTAGCATTAAAATAAATCGCTTGATATATTAGGAACATTCATTTAGTAGTTTTCAACAACACGAGTCCGCGGAGACAAAACAAGACCTTAAAGTTACACGAAATCTAGAGCTATAAGTCTCAAACTTTCAACTCGAATGCTAGTTTCTTGTAATAATTAATTGTCTGAAAAATAACTTAAAAGTTACATGAATTTTCGTTGCAAATAGTGAACGAAATGAAGAACGCTAAATATGAAATGAGGATAATGATAAATTAAGCGGGGTTTTACTAGAAAAGCGATTCATCAAAATTCAATGTAACATTACTAATAGTTTTCCTTACACAAATTAGGATTTGAAATATAAATCAATTTGGAATAAATGAAGCGTACTTATCTTAGATTATAGATAACCTTGTACATTTTAATTGTTTTTTTATTATTACTTTTACATGAAGTATTTTTATATTAACAGCAGAAATAAATTAAAACTTCTGTAGTCGGAGGCCGTGTTAATAAATTAAAGAGCGATTCGTATTGTCGATATGCTCCACCGGATTTGCTGATAACCCCTACAATATAAAATATTTACAGTCTTCACAAATATTCACTGTTGTGATTATAGAAAGAGTAATACACCAAATTCTTATAATAAAAATATAACATACAAGTTACATAAATTTATAAATTTAATTAAAAAAGCACATATGTTGTTAAGGTAATACAAATAAATAATTATTACTTAGAGGTGTGACGAACCTTTATAAGTCTTGATCATTTCAACATGTTTAATTTTTTTATAAGCAAGAAGGTGATTTCCCCTTGTTTTTCTTTACCTGACAGAAAAGATCGCACTTTGAATGAAATATCAATTAAAGTAAAACATTATATAGTAACACGTGTTATTGTTTCGAATTCATATTCCCATATACATATGTCTAAGAAATGTCAGTTTCCACGCGATGCTTTATCATTCGAGCAAATGTCAAATGCGCACATAGAAAGAAAGTCCACTGGTGCACAGCCGGGGATCGAACCTACGTCCTCAGGTATGAGAGTCGCACGCTGAAGACACTAGGCCAACACTGCTTAATTTATGGATATGATATCTTCTATAGATCTGTAGTACGCCACTTTGCTCTATTGCCAATAGTTTCCGCAGCGTATGCAATTTAGGGATTTTTATTTATTTCAATCTTGGGTTTTTGAGAATATTGTAAATCCTATGTTCATCAGATAATTTTTCAAAACTACTGAGTTTTGGAGCCTATTCAAACAAACATGCAATCAATCAACGTTTTCCTCTGTATCATATTATTATTGGTGACATAGACAATATTTGTTTATATGATTTTTTTAACAAAAATAGAACCTTACAGTCCTACAAATCCACTATCAATGACGTGGGTTAGAAAGGTTTGTTATTTAAGCACATCTTTCCTTAAACACAACAATGTAATAAAGAAAAATTCAACATCTATATATTTCTAGTTTCGTTCCGTTGTTCGATGTCTTTCAGAAAATGCAATTTGTCTGTGCGATACCTGTCAGAGAGAAAGAATTTCATTATTTCCTTGGAAATGAATTATGCTAATGGTGAACCGGAAGTAATGCATTGTATATCGTTTTGTTAGAAGGATCCCAGTGATTGGGATTTTAAAAAAAGAAAAATGAATTCACGAAACAATTAAGTGAACTTTATTTGAATATTAATACGAACAGAATAAAAAAATAGAAAAAACCAATAAATGTGTTTCCGCGACGAAGGATGATACCGAACTGATTTCATCATTTAGTTATTGGTTCACCTCTCGGTGGGAAAATGCTGACTAGACAAAAGATATTAGTGTGTCAGCCACATAAGGTACAAGGCTATGATATAACAGTTTCCTCTACATTACTCGTTTTAGTATTATTGTTTGCGAAACAAAAGATGAATGACAGCCATGTTTGTCATGATTGTCATTTGTTTTTTAGCACTTATTGAAATAAAAGCGTTTTTTTACAGTGGCTAACAGTGGCTTCAATGAGGCCATGGATACAGAACTACGAAACACTAAATTTTTAATTGCTGATAGTATTGTATATTAAATACAACAGTGTAATAGAAATAAAGATACACAAAAACTTATTATTTAGTACATTACATACTTGGATCGTTTTTTTCTTCTTGCTGTGTCAACGGGCGTGGCTTCAATACATAATACGATGAGCCTTGAACTACACGTATATCTGGAGAAATATAAAAAAAAAAACAATTCGAAATCTTCGTTTTCTCTTTGTGATAATTTTGGATAACTCTGCCAACTTCTCTTTATTCAACAATTCAAATGTGTATATGATGTAATCGATCAAACATTCTGAATTTATATTAAAACGAAATAATATTTTTATTTATTTAATAAATTCATTCTTATTAATAAATTGTAATAGGCATCCGATCCAAAAGCTCTTTTACTTTTAATATAAGAGCTCGTTACGGAAAATAGTCCACAAATGAAAATACTTTTCTCCAACATACCAAGTAAAAATCGATATAAATGTAATACTCACGTCTCTTGATCTAGCAATTTATTGGAGCGCAGTGAGGAGGCAAGGCCGAACTTTTCTGGGTTGCTACTGTGCCACGCGTCACAGTAGGCATCCATCGCTGGCTCACCGTTCGGACTTGCGCCGTGCCATACTGCTTTTTGTGTCCTGTGGACCGTGTATAACTTGTTCAAGCACTTTTCTTTCAAATCACATTAACAACCCTTCCCTTATATAACGTTTTAATCTAAATATGAGTTAATATCATTCTACAAGTAATGTGTTACTAGCTTACGTCTTATTATTAAATTATCAACAATATTTAATTTTAACATTCTATGATACATTAATTAGTAAAATAAAATTTAGTTTTAAAAATGCTGCTTATTTAACATTTGAATTGTGATATGTATCTATTTATTTATACTTAATTGCCATAATACACATAATTATACATTAAGAAAAAAAAACAAAAAGTAAGTAGGTTACATAAGTTATTAGGCAACGGGCGGCCTTATCGCTAACAAGCGCTTTCTTCCAGGCATCAATAGAAAAAAGAAACACCTACAGAAGTACAAGAGATGCATAATTAATTAACAAAAAGATACTAAAAATAACATGCAAGTATAACTTTTAAATAAATAGAGCTGAGCTCGTCTGATAGGAATAGGTAAGGAATTCCATTCCTTTCCGTATCGCAAAGTTAATCAAGTCAAAATTTGTGTAACATAAAATTGGATGTAAATATGTAGGTAAACTAGCCTTCCTATGTTACATAACGGTTTGAGGATATTTTTGTTCTTTTGTTTTTTTATATGGTATTACGTACTTAGTTAATTTTTTTTTAGTTAAAAGTTTTATATTGCATAAATATTAAGTTAATGTAAGAATTCAGATAAAACACCGAAAATGGAAGTGGGTATCTGGACTGGAATCCCCAAGGGAAAAGGAAAAGTGGCTGCTTTAAATAGATTTGGCAACGAAATATCATTGCAGAGGTGAAACAATTTGATAATAAAACAATTTTTTACCGGATTGAAGGATTGTATTTACAATTATTTTTCATAATTTTATACCAACTCCGGGGAAACAAATACAGATAATACAACTTTTTCTACAGCTGTGATACTTTTTGACATTCAACACCTTTTGTCTTCAGTCACCGTGACCACGCACTCTGTAAAGCACGCGAAACGTCGGTTAAATTTAAAATCATGAAAAATAATTGTAAACACATAACTTCAATCCGGTAAAAAATTGTTTTATTATCAAATGTGTGAAAGTTATGTCAATAAAAGACAATACGAGGTGAAACAAGTTGACCTCGTAGAGTCAAAAGACCGATCAAGCTAGTGTTCTAAGCCTTAACTTATGGTCAAGTAAGTAATTTTTACAAAATAAGGAAATAAACAAATATTATTATGGAACCACACACGATCCCGTAAAAGAGGGTATTTTATTAATAATGAGTTTATTACAACTCACATACTTCATTGAATATAAATCTAACAAATGAACCTCAAAACCTATATTTAGTTGTGTAATTTCACAACAATCTCCTATCAACGCACGCAATATTTCAAAGTACGCTTTGAATAATGTCACACATTACACGAACGTACCACATAAGTCATAACTTCTATAACATATAATCAAAGTAGAAATTATACTGGTACAATGTTTACTTTCCAAAATTGGGTCATCATAAAATTGTAAGCGAAATTCGCCTTCATGAATATAATAATACGTACGCCAGTCTGGGATTTTGGTCGGGTTAGGGTTATAAAATGGAATGAGTAATGAAAAATAGTTACTCTCAGCGCATCATAATTTGTATAATTTCAAACGTTCGGTACTTAATTTTTATATGAAGCATCTTTTAGATATTT
This sequence comes from Pieris melete, assembly GCA_963693345.1. Lineage (NCBI taxonomy): Eukaryota > Metazoa > Arthropoda > Insecta > Lepidoptera > Pieridae > Pieris > Pieris melete. The sequence goes on along the minus strand of CAVNZK010000044.1, from coordinate 1,325,105 downwards.
TTTTGCTGTAGATTTTTCTCTAAAAATTAAATAAATTTCTGTGGTCTCTGGCAGAATGACCAGCTCTGTGGAACAGTCTGCTCCTCAGCATAATGCTGAGCCAGGGCCAATTACAACCACAGCACACACGCATTATACACATGAAACGAACCGAATGGGAGAAGAGAAAATACATTTTTTTTCTTTGATCGTTGTTATTTTGTGTGTTTTTGTTAGTAATAAATGTTACGTCTATCTCTTTTCTTAAAAATAACCAACGAAACTATGATTATAATTTTTCTATGACTATGAAAGCAAAAACTGAATTTATAAACTTATTGAAAAGTTGAAAATATTATTTACATTGCTTTGGAATGTGAAAGCTTTCAAAGGTATATGTTTTCAATTAAGCATAAATTCGTAATTATAGTTAATTTTCCATCTATTTCCGCTCAACGCTAAATTAATAGTAACGTCAGTCAACCTTAATCCCCAACAGAGAATTAATTACAAAACACCTTTGCTTTCACGTCAAACATCCTTTGAAACGGATGATGAAATAAATTACAGTATGCCTCTAAGAAGCAAGAAGCCATTCCGTTAGAAATTGGGTTACATGAACTGTTTTCAAGTCTAGCTGTTATGAGATCAATCATTTAATCCGTCGGTATAATTAGACTTTAACAAATCTGTAATCGTAAAATACCCATGTTAACAGAGTTTTACCTAATAATGTTTGAGTATCTAAAAGCTTAGTGAGTGTATGAATATCATCGCATCCCATCGAATTAAAGTATTAAGAATAATGATGTTATTCGAGCATATATAACCCTTATTCATAAACACTAATTGAAGCCTAAACGATTTTTGACTAAAGTACTTTTTCGGTTTTAACACGCTTTCTATTAGCTTCATCTGTATGTATGTATGTATGTAACCAACTCCTTCAGACTCGATTTTGACCCACTTTTAACGGACAGATTTAATTAAAACTTTGCGCACCTGTCAAAGATCGATGACAATGCAATAATCCGAAAAAAAAAATGAAAAAATTAACTAAAAAATAAAATAGTTTAAAAAAACTAGAACACACGCTTTTAAAGCACATCAAACTAAAAAGTGAAAAATCAAAAGATTAATTATAAGATTAATACGGTATATAATTACCGTAACAGTACAATACGTCAACATACTCTGAAATATGTTTTCGATCTTCTATTATATTATATTTTCTGTTCTAACTCTGGTTAATGCCATTTTAATGACGACACAACGGCCGTAAGACAATCGTAATTAATGTTGCTTTGTTTACAAAATAAAACATCAAACATCCTAAAACCACTACCGATGAAAAGGTAAATTTTCGACAACTTACCAGCCAGGGTCAGTCAACACATTTTTCCCACTAAAACTGTAAATTCGCGGTGCATGTGCAAACAATGCACCGGATCCGTCGAACATCTCACCCCAAGAGTTGAACAGCACGTCACCGCGTATGTTCACAACTGGTATTTCACGATCAACCCAGCTCACTATTGAATCTATGTTTTGGACCCTAAAAATAACAGATACACACTAAAACGTGTAAATTATTACTAGAGTCTGACTAACGAAAGTAGATACTAGATTTTTTGCAAACTTTTTATATGACAACAGGCAAGCCAATAATCTACTTAGATGAAACTTATGTCCACAAAACCTATAAGCCTAAAAATTGCAAGCATCCACTAGTAAAATAAATGTCAAAGTATCAAAGTGAGTTGTTCCAACTTTCCTTTTTACTTTAGGACTGCCATGCTGATATTTTTTTTAATTTGCCGCGCTTTTTCAGTATCAACTTTCATTAGCCAGACTACCAAAGAATTATTTAGTATACCTGAATGTGATCGGTAATCTGTGGTTACTAATTTATTTATATTCCAGATAAAATATGTATAAAAATAAACACAACAAAACCTAATTTAATAAGGAAAATGAATAATTAAAGATCCAATTTCATTTGCAAATTATAAACTTTCAGGAAACAATTTTCTATAACTCTGTTATGAATTTTTTCACAGATTATCATAAATTATAAATAAAACTGTATAATGATAAAAGAAAAAGAACAGGGCCGTATAAAGCCTGAACTAATGAATATGTATTGGTGTTCAAGGGCGGATTCCACATTCATTAAATCTTCGACTTTGTTTGCTCTCCGTCGGTAAGGTATGTGGAGGTAATTTACTCGCTAAGACAAAGTAATACTGGCGAGTTTACCTTGAAGAGATAAAAGCACGGAAAGTGCCATCGAGGCCGGCTCTCTGTGCTTGTCTGTGGCACTCGTAATTGGTACTGCTTACTCCGTGCATGTCACCCGTGTGAGGTTCATTCAACGCAGCTAGACGAAGCTATACAAACATAACATAACAATGTTGGTCTTGTAATAAGCTTGTATTATGTTGATTAAAGCAGTTATTATTAACGTGTAAAATATTTTACCTTTAGTACTGTTACTTAAAAGATAAACAAAATTCATGTTGAAAACTACAGCCTTAAAAATTTTGCTAACCTATTTTTAAAATCTAATTCTGCTTTCAAATAACATACCACTGGGCCTTCTCCCACGGGACTCTTGTGATGCACTAAACTAGAAGTTTCTAGAATATTCTGTAGCGGCGTTCGAGTGGGCCCGTTGCCAGGTGAGTTGTGTACAGTCAACAGGGACCCCATCTGTTTGAACCAAGATCGAAATGTAATCACATTTACGATATTAACTTTTGTAGTTACATAAAATATTCATTGGTATATGGTATTTGGAATTCTATCGGAGTTATGTATTTTGGGAGACCAAAATTGCTTTATAATAGGCCAATATAGATTCTATACTGTGATTTTTAACATTAGCGGCGACGGATAAATTGTATTCAGTGATTTGATCACGGTTAAAATTTTGACTTCATAGGAATTTTAAAAATATAGCTTATATACGAATTACTGAGGTATTACGTAAACATTTAAAACATTACGACCGCAATTATGAATATTTAAGAGTTGGCGTAGGATTTTTCTTTAAGTTTGCTAAGCTCGAAACAAGGTAAGCATTACTAAATTACATAATTCTTCGGGACAAATTTAATTATAATCCTTTAATTACCTGAGAAATAATATTATACGAGCCTAACGCTTGGTCTTTAGGTCTTTCTTTTGATTACGATAATATAATTGTCTGTAATATCTATAAATCTGTTTAGTAGTTTCGTGGAAATAGTGTAATGTTTCTGCACAGTCACTTATATTTATCTGATTAGATTATAATCAGCCATGGCCGAATCCTTGAGAAATTTCATTTGCATGCATGCTCGCGTATACACTATTTATCACGGATATAAGATCTTCTGCAATATTCCTATATCAATGCGTACGGCATATTGTTATGTGAAAACAGAAAGATAAAATGTATAATCCTTTGGGGACTGTTTCGATGTGGATTTATTGTAGGAAAAACCTTTGTTTATTCTCAAGTGATTTCTTGAGTTATGTAACGGTGATGACTACGGATTTTTTATAATATTCAAATAATCTTTATTACTATCTATAGCTTTTCAAATTGGCTATTTTTTTACCGCCCGAGTAAACGTCTCAAATGAGTCTTTCCACCAACTTCGATTTTGTTCTCTTTGGAGTAGACTCTTAGGCCGTGGCGTTCAAGTGCACCGCTAATTAAAGATTTAAGTTGGTGCCTGGTAGATAGTACCGGTATCCCCAGAGCTGGTGCCTTCCTCGCTCAACGAATAAGAATCACAGAAGAAGTAGAAGAAGTACACTGTGACCGGGACCAAACTTTTTAAATTTGTTTCAATTTTCTGTTTATTAATTTATAATTATTTTTATTATTACTATGTAGGTTAGTAAAATTGTCAATACTGTATGTGTATTTGATTGTTATGTTTAGGTTTTAATAAACGATTCTCTAGTATATAATTTCACTTCTTGTGAACCTAGTAGGTTTTCCGGATTAAAATCTAAAACAAGAACAATATTTGATTCTTACCAGGTTTTACACTACCAATGTTATTAGACAATATTTTTAGTTTGGGAAAGGAATAGTTACAGATCTACCAAAAAAATTTCTTATTTCAAATATGCTACTTATACATTAAAATACGCTCCTAATAACTGTATATAAGTAGTTCAAATTGAAGGGTAGTATGTGAAAATTTTTGCAACGATAGTCGTAATTTGCATCGCTAAAGACGCCATTATTTAGTCGATTCTTCGGAGAAGTTTTCCTGAATGTAAAGTTTTTGAAATTGGGTTATTATAAAAACTAATCCCACCAATATTATCTTAAATATATAGTATATATATAACAGTCACAAGCCTTTGTTTTTGAAATCCCGTATTAGAGCGTGGATAAAACATTTCTACTATTTTGTTTCCTTTTAGTTTCGCCGGGTATAGAATCCATAGAAACAAGTTATACGACACGCTCGTAAACTAGTTAGGGTACCCAAATTACACAATTTGTGTATTTTAATAATTAAAATATTTAATCAATGTTTCTCAGGCAGACTGAGGCTAAGGCAGCTGGGAAATGGTCTGATAAGGCAGGGCCAATCAGCCCAGTGTCGTACACTGAACTCGCTCTGCCCATCTAGGGTACATATAAGCATAGATTTATATCGTTAGATAGGCCCTTACCGCAGTGAGACCGCGCCGTGTTGTCGCACAGTCGAAGTGAGTGAGCTCACTAAACTGGGATCAGTGCACCCCTAAACACAATGTTAGCCGGACGTGTTGTAAAGGACGTTTGCGAGCAGTTTAGTGTCACAAAATGCCATCGTGTGCCTTTCTAAAGTGCAACAACAATTCTAGAAACACAAATAAAGCCAGAGGTGTAACATTTCACTCGTAAGTATTGCGATTTGATTTAAAAACTTTTATTTTTCCTTCCGCACTGTCTAAAATAACAAATTTAAATGGTGAGTGCACGAAAGAGAAAGTAGTGTTTGCAACTAATGTAGGAGAAAAAGAGATGACACTATTTTCTCAGTAAGTACAATGGCAGAAACATGATTTTTTAACTACTCGTTAGTGTGCGTGTGTCGGCATTTTGTTAACGCACACATTCAAAAACAATGCCACAGTTTTTGGTGTCGGGACCTATCTAACGATTTAAATCCATGCATATAAGACCTAAACTCAAATGTTCAACAATAATATATATTCTTAATATGTATAAATTACGTCACGTTATTTGTCCGCTATGGACTCCTAAACTACTGAACTTGTGAGTTTGATCAAACTTAAAGGATAGGATAGCTTACATCTCAATTTGTACCCGCAATATTATTTAATTGCAAAATATTTGTTTATTATTTGATAGTCACAATTCTAACAGATGGCGCTGTGTTGAAAGTACCAACGTTTCACATAAGCTACAATTTAATGGCATTACCACCTAAAAAGCATGGTTGTCCCCATGACTGGTGTTTTCCTACCGTTTCCCTTGAATAGTTTACTACTCTGTAATATAACAAAAACCTTAGCCACAGCAACGCTTGGCCGGTCTGCTAGATATAAAATAAAATTATCTTAACATCGTATTTAGATACAGTACTGGCCACAGAAATATTTACGGTTACAAAAATCAATTTTAAATAACGCTAATACACATTTATTAATGGCGTAAATATATTTTTCTTGAAGCTCCTAAGACTGAGGATTGTAGAGCGTGTAGGTTGAATTATTATTTATTCATAATATATTAAGCTTTCCAGCTAAAATCTAAACAAGGGCAATAAAGCTTTGAATGGAGGATGTGTTCATAAAATATGCCTTCGTCTTCAGAAAATTCATTTCAAGGATCAGCCCGTTATCGTAAGAAAAATCCTTAAGTTTAAAATTCTTCTCGGCTTTGTTGGATGATACTGGAGTAATAGCGAGGCTTACAAACTTTATCGGTACTGTGAAATATCTATCGAGTCCTTTATAATTTATGTGGAAAATGTATTATTTTCATGAAATAAAAAACTAATAGGATTAGACTTATGTCAGTAGAGAACCTGACCATAAAAGCGGTTGCTGAAGCTGAACTGGAAGCTGATTAATATAATATAGTAGTAATATATGAGAGAATAAAGTAATTTAAATACAATATTAAATGTGTATAGCTTTGAATTGTTTTATTTGTACTGTTTCAAAATTGAAAAGTTGAAGAGGCTATATGTTAGATAGTGTTAGAACTCACTCTAATACATGAGAGCATGCTTTTAATTTAGTTACAAATGGATTTTTTTATGTCACAATTTGCACATGGCACAAAAGGTAAGTAAGTAAAACCACGGACTCAACCAGTCAAATGGTTAAAAAATATATCCAGCTACGCTTCATAGTAGCGTTTTTAAAAGATATATTGTATATATACTATACTTTTTTCTATAGAACATGGGCAAACGGGCAGGAGGCTCACCTGATGTTCAGTAAGGCCCGGCGCTCATTATCGGCATCGGAACGGCTGAGGATTTTAGATGATAAAAAGCATTATACATTAACTTCATGGCAATAAAGTAGAAATTTCCATGATATATGATCGAGGTAACAAAAATACCGCTTCGGAAAGCTTGAGGCTACTGCATCGGCAGCTTTGAGGCTGCTTTGGGATACTTCGGGATCCTTCGGTACGCCGTCGCCCGCCGTGCTGCCGGCGCCAAGGCAACACTTGAGGACGGTGCGGCATGCTTAAGGACGCCTCGTCATCCCTAAGAACGTTGCAGCATGCCAAAGCATAATTGCCGATAGTGTGCGCTTGCATGTAGGCTGCCGAAGGATCCTTTTCCTTGCCGATGCCGATAATGGGCGCCGGGCCTTATACCGCCGGCCATGGACACTCTCAATGCAAGAGGGCTTGCGAGTGCTTTATTGGCCCTTTAAGAATTGGTATACGAGTATATAGATATCTGACAGATGCATTACAATTAACTTTAATTCAAAAAATTGTGGGTACCGCGGCACAGTTAATGTCACCTGTGTATATAAATTTGAATTAAAAATAGATTTAGTGCATTAGGGGTTGTAACGAGGGAACTATTAAGCAACTGTTTTCCATCGTGATTTGTGAGCAATCAATAATAGTGATATTTACAGTAATTAGGCCGTGATCGATCAATTTGCTAACCGCCATACCGCCTTGGACATTCCTTGTTTGGCTGTAGTTAAATATTAGTATAATCGTTGCATAAAACTGAAATAGTACAGTGAAGTGAATTTTAATAGTGTCTTGTGGTCATCTAGTACTTTAAATTATATTTCATAATGCCTAAGTGTATTGCTTGCTCCAGGGATCTAGACGTAAGCAAACAAATTAGATGTACGAAATGCTTTAGAGGGTGTCACAATAAGTGTGCGAATATAACGTCTGATGTAGAAATCGATTCCTGGACGTGTCCGCCTTGTTCACGCAGAGAAAATCGCGGTCAGAGTACCTCTCCTGACAAGGTTCAAGCAGCAACGACACGACGCAATAAAAAGGATACAGGGCTTTGTGACCGCTTCGTATCGAGAGACGATTTGCAGAAGTTAATCACTGAGGGTATAAATCAGGCTATTGATTCCAAACTTGGTCACTTCGAGTCACTGAAAGTGTCTCTCTTTGACGAGATAAGGGAAGAGATCAATTCTTTCATCAACCCCTTTTTGAAGGAAACTGAGTGTCTAAGAGAAGAAGTAAATAAATTGAAGAATGATATTCAAAGTAATAATTCTATTATAGACGATCTACGATGCCAAATAAATAAGCAACAACAGTGGAACAGAATGAACAATTTAGAGATTGTTGGGCTGCCACAAACCAAGAATGAATCTACTTGCGCCTTAGTAAAAATAATAGCAAAACATGCAGACGTAGTATTGCGGGATGATGAGATCGAATTTGCTAACCGCATACAGCCGAAGCAATCTATGCCAGGCAAAGCAAAAACAATCGTGGTGCGCCTGAAAACACGCGAAATAAAAGACAAAATATTATCTGGCTTACGTAAAAAACGGGGAATCCATACATCTGATATAGGAATGTCAGGGGATTCAAAAAGATTCTATGTAAATGAGCATTTGACCCCAGATAATAAGCATCTTCTGAAAAAGGCGAAAGCGCTGGCAATCGATAAGGGTTTTAAATACGTATGGGTTCGTAACTGTGGAATTTTTTTACGCCGAAACGAAGAGTCCCCTGCTATAACCATACATTTCGAACGGGATTTGGAAAAAATAAATTGATAAACCTACTTTTATTTGTTAATCGTATATATCATTGGGGAGTAGTTGCGTGTTTCATATTAGATTTAAGATATTTCCTTTGTTTTTGCCTCTTTAAATTACTACACGTGATTTTCTGGTTCCATATGGGCCAAAATTTTGTGATGATTTTAACGATACATAAGTTCAATATTAATCTTAGTATTATAGACTACTTAAACTGTTCATTTCAAAACCTAAGATTTCATTGTTCATTGAAATATAATTATAGCACCTTAATAACAAAGCCAAATAACAAAATTATATTAAAAGTTTACACTAAAGTTGGTACAATCTCTAGGTATTTCGATGTTTGACAAAAGTTTAACTTTATTTTATCAAAACGTTCGTGGCTTGCGTACAAAATCAAACGAATTTTATCAAAATCTTCTTGCTTGTACTTTCGATGTTATTTTAATAACTGAGTCATGGCTTAATAGCAGTTTTTATGATAATGAACTGTGCAGTGATGAGTACCAGATGTTTCGACGTGACAGAAGTAAAGAAACCTCCAGTAAAAATATAGGCGGAGGGCTGCTGATCAATGTATCTCGTTATTTAAAAGCATATGAGAGGGCGGAGTGGAACTGCAATAGTGTTGAAACACTCTGGATAACTATACCCCATAATTCATTGGCAGTCAACGACCGGCGCAGTCTCCATATCGGTCTTGTCTATATACCTCCAGACTCTATGCAGGCTAAAAGACTTGAAACGTTTATTTCCTCGTTTAGCCACATAATGGACACAAATATAAATGATAACTTTATAATAGTCGGTGACTTTAACCTCCCAAATATTAATTGGACGCCTTTGGGACCCATTCTATTAAAAAAAGGAACATCTAAAATACAAAATGTCTCCGAAATATTTTTAAATGAAATTAATATTGCAGGCCTAAAACAACATAATGTGTCGCCTAATAGTAGCAATAATGTCCTCGATTTAATTTTAAGTAATGTTTCCATCGACAGTTCGACAACTGATATGGCGCTAGTTAAACCAGACATATATCATCCTTGCTTGAAGATCGATGCTACCGACTTAGTTCTATGTAAAACCATCCCAAAAGCACAAATAAAATATAACTTTCGTCGTGCTAACTACGAAGATATTAATAAAGCGTTGTCGAATATTGATTGGGTAAAAGTTTTAATTGGAGGTACTATTGATGAAGTGACAGGTAGTTTCTATGTAATATTAGATAAAATAATTTCAAGTTTTGTCCCTAAAAGCCGGAGTATTGGCAGAAGGAAATTTCCTATTTGGTACTCAAGCTCTTTGAAACATATAATAAAAGATAAATTAAAAGCTCACAAGCGTTGGAAAACTTATAGGAATCCAAGAGATTATGATGAATTTTCGCTGTTACGCGCTAGGCAAAAACTTGTATCTAAGAAGTGCTTTGATATGTATGAGAAGAGTATCCAAAATAATTTGAGTAAGGACCCCAAAGCGCTGTGGTCATATCTGAGAAACAAACGCGAATGTAGCCCAGGCTACCCTAACATAATGATTCTCGGAGATGAAGTCTACTATACAGAAGCAGACGCTTGTGAAGGGTTCAACAGGTTTTTTAAAAGTGTTTTTCAACACCCAGATGATAGTTACAATCTTCAACACCTACCTGAATCCGATTATACATGCAACCAAGTAGTACTGACCGAGGATGAAGTCTGTAGGGAGTTGAAATATTTAAATATTAATAAAGGTTCAGGGAGTGATGGAATACCTTCAATTTTTCTCCAAAAATGCTATAAACAACTCTCTAAACCCTTGACAAATATATTTAATCAGTCGCTTAATGTATTCTGTAGTTTTCCATCCAAATGGAAAGAAGCTCACATTGTTCCGATCCACAAAAAAGGGTCTAGAAATAAAATAGAACATTATCGACCAATTTCAATTCTAAATTCGTTTGGTAAATTATTTGAAAAATTAGTTAACAAAACGTTGAGTCCTCTTATCCTAAGACAATTACCACATCAGCAACATGGTTTTACAAAAAATCGTTCAACTGTCAGCAACCTCACCGTTTTCACCGAGTACATATTAAAGGGAATGGACGAAGGAGAACAAATTGACGCGATCTATACGGATTTTGAAAAAGCTTTCGATCGAGTTGATCATGTCATTCTCCTTCATAAGCTATTAGCGCTAGGAATCCGTGGGGATCTTTACAGGTGGATCAAATCCTATGTAACTAATAGAAGGCAGGCGGTAGTAATGGGTGGACATAGGAGCACATTTATAAATGTGACATCCGGTGTACCTCAGGGCTCTATACTGGGTCCGCTGTTGTTTAATGCTTATCTTTATGATATACAGAATTGTTTCAAGTATTCAGAATATCTTATGTTTGCAGATGACAAAAAAATATTTCTAAAAATTAAATCTATAGAGAACTGTGTTCAACTTCAACAGGATCTTAGTAGATTGGAAATTTACTACAAAAGAAATAAACTATCCTTAAATATTGGAAAATGTAGTAAAATTACTTTTACTCGCAAACATAAGAAAATACAATTTTGTTATAAGATAAGAGATATAACAATTAAACAGGTGAATTTGGTTGGAGACTTGGGGATACTACTAGATGATAAGATGTCTTTCTCAGTACATATAGATAATATAACAGAAAAAGCATATAAGCAACTTGGTTTCGTCAAACGAGTATGCAAATCTTTCAGGAATATAAAATGCATAAAATGCCTGTACTTTGCTTTTGTTAGGAGTACACTGGAATATGCATGCACTGTTTGGTCCCCAATCTACAAGAAATACATTGAAGCAATAGAGAATATTCAAATAAAGTTTCTTAAGTTTTTAAGTTTTAAGGATTTCCGAAAGTACAGTAGCTATATAGATTCCTGCAAGTACTTTGGTATTGAATCGTTAGAATGTCGACGTAAACAATATGACCTTATATTTTTACACGCTATTTGCAACGGTTTAATTGACTGTCCTGACTTATTGCCGCTTTTACTTTTTCACGCCCCTTCTTCACACAATACAAGGCAAACGCAACTATTTAAAATTCCTCGGTTTAATTCAAACTATTTGCGTAACTCAGTCATGCATCGTATACCTTCGGATTATAACAGGAATTACCAGCAAATAGAAATATTTAATGTATCTAAAAAATGCCTAAGAAATGATATAAAAAATCTAGTATCTTATATTAGATAGAATGGCTTTGTTATTCCTTCTTTATAATAAATATGTTGTAATGAGCTGTGAATCGTAGAATTTAGAATTTACATACATACATACATATATTCTTTGTAATTTTTTTTTTGTATTTTTTGTATTTGTATAGGTGTAACTGTGTTTTATGTATGTTTAAATGTGTATTCCATTTTTGGCTCTTGTGTATAGTGTAATTTTTTTAATATTGTATAGTACTTGTAAGTAGCTGTAGGAATACCATTAAGCAAATAAATAAATAAATAAATAAATAAACACATAGCAAAAGCCGTTTATATCACTTTCTCGTTATTACAAAATGCCACTTCAATTATCTAGCCACGGTTCCAATTAACTATATATTGAAACCACATAAACCAGTCGAGTTAGAAGCGGAAATTACGAAAATTGTAATACATTACGAGTCGCGTGCGGTTTACGCCAAATTCACAGATTTAAATTAAATTAGTAGTTTGTTCTTATTATTCATATCAGCTTTGAAACTAAGAGTTATTAGTTAATATGTCTAAAACTAATTTCGCTGGTAATTTCATTTACATGTTACGGAGAACGTGATGGATTTAAATGGCTGTTTATTGTATATACGTATGTCATAGTGTAATAAGAGAATACGATGTCATATGTTTTATTAGAATTTGGCAATACCACGCAATATGATAGACATCTTCCAGGTTGTAAATTGTCAATATGTCAAAGTCAATTTGTCAGTGGTGCGTTGGATCGATCTGTTAAGCCGGAATACGAAAAGGACTTTTTAAAAAAATGGTTGGTGTACTTATGTATGCGCGTAAGAAGTTATAATTCTTTGGCATCATTAAAAATAGTTTTTGATTGAATGCAAATAATTAATTACAATTTAATAATCAAACACTGGAAAAGAAGTCATTTTAGTCGATAAAGTTCAGTTTACATTTGAAAAATTCAATAAATAAATATTTATTATTATTCTCTTACATAAAGTATAACATAAATTCTATTATTATTCGAATGTTGTTTTTAAGTTATGTCCAATGCCGTAGCATCTTCCGTGGGCAACTTCATTCTGTTAATTTTGTGTCACGGTGCGCGCGCATCGTAAAATTTCACTCTCTAATAATGTTTACAGACTGACTGTTGTTGACTCGCGGTCATCTTCCTACTTTCTATAGCTGATGTAAAATTATGAAAAGGACTTTGTCAGCGTTACACCTGACATTTAAGGGATGTAATAGATCGTTGAGTTTAGTTGTTCTCAGCCCCTGCGCCAGACGTGCGCCCTGACCTTGTTTTTAAAAAATTAAAGAAAAATGTCTGACCACGATAATTATTTACTTTTAATTAATTACTTAAGATGTCATGGTGTAATGGTTGCAGCCCCTTACAAACGTTGTGTAAAAAAAACAGGCGATTAAAAAGAGTGGCGGAGAGTTTATTGCCAGTTCTTCTCTTCCGTTCTACGCCCTTGATTTTAGACCTGGCACTAAATGTAAAATTAGAAGCATTAATATGTATTTCTGACGACGAGTCATAAGTGTACAATGTGTTACCTATATGATTAAATGATTTTTAAATTTGAATTTGAATTTATTAATAACATCTTGGCTAATATTAATCGCTACGAATCTGCGATGTATATAAGTTTTTGATCTCTCTCCCATGGTTGGTATAAATAATACCGTGGCTTAAATTGCATTTGTTTCTTTCATTTTTTTATAAGGAGGTAGGTGTTCAGTTTTCTGTACGTGACGGACATCCCCGATTGTTGGGTCTAACATGGTACGAGTAAATTTTTTTGAAACCACTGAGATTCTGCCATGAAAAGTGAGCCAGTAGGGCACAGATGATATTTAAATTCGAGCTTTTTTACATTACAAGCTTAAATTGATATTTATACTTTATGCTATTTAGAGCGAAGACAAATACGACGTTTCATATATATAGAATATTGATCTAAGTGCTTTTAATGTAGAGATTTTAAACCTTAATCGTAACATAAATAAGTTACTTACTGAAACATATTGCCATCCATTGTTAACGCGAATAAGCAGTGCTTGCTCTTGAATGACATATGCCAGAGTGCCTCGGGGGTTCTTTGCACCCAACTGTAAGAAAAAAAATTAAAACGACTTAAATTTAGTATTCAAATAAAACGTTCAAAAAAGGTCTATAATTTTTTACTGTTGTATTAATAAAGAACCATTTAAATATCATCTTCACATATATTTATCAAATCATTGTATACAAAATATTGTAAAAACTATTTTAAAATAAGTAGTATGGTGTTTATGCCCATTCTCTTTAAATATTATTAACTTGTAATTTTGACTCTCAAAAGTGCCTTTTGTGTGAATTTGTCATTAATAAAAATATATCAACTAAGTGTTCTGTAAAAAACCAACGGTTACAACAAAGGTAAGGTGATATAAGTGATACATATTTTGAATTTATTTCTAAAGAAGTAGTTATAGTTATAGACAAATAGATAAGGCTAACAAGTGAAATTCCTGTTTCGAACAACATTCCTGTTTCGTTTTCTTACTAAGGTAATTATTTCGTATGGTTTATTTTGGCGTACTATCATTATTAATATTTACGTATATATCAAAGTTGTTGGTAACAATTAATTATTTTGAAAAGCTTAAACTGATCAGAGAAACCGACGCTAACGTGAAACATTGTCACAACCAAATTTATACATTTAATTTTACTCATTACGTCGCTTTAATAACAGAAATTGTCGTTCATTTAGACATAAAACATTTTCATATACTTCAAAGTCTTTTCATAATTTATTTACAGTTTCATTTCCACTTGTGTTAGGCTCATTACAAACATCAAAGCATTTTTTTACGAAATTAAACAAAGGGCTTTGTTAATAAATTATTAAAAAGTCTTTAATTAATCTTTAGTAACGGAAAAATGCTGTAGCCTCCCAGAAGGCTCTGTAATTATACAAACAAAAGAAAGAAAATGACGTGCACTTTCTTCAATATTCAAAAACATGTTGAAAACATTACGTGGTAATAATGTTCCTTCAAGAAAAGAAGGTACCATTTCTTAAAAGGCCGGCAACGCGCTCGCGAGCCCTCTGGCATTGAGAGTGTCTATGGGCGGCGGTATCACTTAACATCAGGTGAGCCTCCTGGCCATTGCCCCCCGTTCTATAAAAAAAAAAACTCACCCGTAATAATGAATCCGTGGTTTTGAATAAGACAGTACCAATAATAGTCCTTCCATCCTCTTCATCGTCATAATCACCACTTTCACTCAGGGAATCTAAAGGTTCCGCGAAATCTAATCAAAATGAAATAAAAAATGTAAAAATATGAGGAAAATTTGCGCAGGCATGAGATTGAGAGGCAACAATTAAAATGGAAATTAATTAATATAATTACATATTTGTGGATACTAAATATAGGCGTGAGTTGTTTTTGTGTAATTATTATTTGTATCTAGAAAACAGCATGGATAGGTTATTTGATTATAATTGTATCTACGTAGGAAATATTGCTTTAATAACATACTTAAAATACTGTATATAACTTACTAGCTGACCGGGCTACCGGTCCGGGCAAACGTCGTTTATAATAAAAAAATAGGGGTTGATCGTAGAGGGGTGAAAGTTAGGGGTTGTATGTATTTTTGTATGTTGTATCATAAAAATATAGAAAATAAAAATTAAAAATTTTGTCTAAAAAATAAATAAAAAATTTAGGGGTGGACTACCCCTAACATTTAGGGGGATGAAAAATAGATGTTGGCCGGCTATGATACCGGATAAGCACAAAAAATTTCATCAAAATCGGTCAAGCCGTTTCGGAGGAGTATGGCAACGAAAACTGTGACACGAGAATTTTATGTATTAGATATAATTAATAGTTTACTAATAGTAAAGGATAGTAAACTCATTTAGCTTTCGATATGAACCAATTTAATTTTTTTCTAAACAGATATAACCGTACTAAGTGTGAGATAGATGTAATCCTTTTAAAATAGTATACGTGATGTGATGAATATGTTAGTCTTAAAAGACATTATTTTTAAGAAAATATTTACTGCGAAATAGAGTATTTAATACATGTCATATACTACACAATAAGGGGGTTGATTATTAACAATCAAATTTTCAATATTACTTAAAAACTTACGGTATGCTCCTTGTCGGTACTGCATCAAATTATTTAAATTTCGAAGTACTTGCATTGCGTCACGCGGTTTTCCTAAAAGATTTTAATATTTCAAGTTGCTTCTGTGCCTGACACACGCTATCGGTTTTTGGGTTAAATAACTCGCACTTTCTTTATCAAAGATATGCTTAACCGTTAGACTAAGGCTGCTCTTCAACATCTTAAGCCATTTACCAAGTCCCCTTATTAAGATACCAAGTGGAGCCGCTACGTATACGCTACGAATGCATGGGTGCTACGAATACAACGCACGTAGCCACCCGTTATTAACGCTACGACTACGTGTCCCCCACGTTTCTTTTTGCTAAAATGAGTTGGCAGTATGAAAATTTTTCTACCTGAACAATCTTAATCCTAATCCTGACCTATATTATAAAGGTAAAGTAGGTGAGGTTTTTATGCAAATTTTGCTATTAGCTCAGTTACAGGGCAGTCTCTTTTTTAAAATAAGCTTTATACCCACTTCGTTTTTTGACTCATATAATTGAATAACAACTATCTTTAATTAAAGCGTAGGCTTATGTATACTGTATAGGCCGTAATTGTTGTTTATTTTTAACTTTTACTGTATATTAAGAATAATAAACCAACAACGTATTGGTAAATCAAATCAAAACTGACCTGCCGTTGTTTCAAGACGATTAATTCCCGGGCTATCTGTCAAAGTGTCCAATGGAAGTTTGTTCGTTGTACTTGTTCCTGGTGGTCCCGGGGGCCCGGGCGGACCCGGGATGCAGTCAACTTTTGAAGGGGTACCTGGAGGTCCAGGAGGACCTTGGGGCCCATCCTTCCCATTTGTACCTGGAGTTCCATCTAAACCACGTTCACCCTTATCACCTTTCAACTGAAGAAAATATAACGTTATGATTTATGTGAAAAGGCAATACTCAATTCAATGGCTAGTATACGAATAAATTATTACTCATTTAACAGTCCAAAAACAGTTTTATATTTTCTTAGGTTTAATAATTTATTATACGGAAACCGTAATTATAACCACCCTTCTCCAAATTTCGCTTAACAAAACACCATATTCAAATTATAAAAAATGAGGCACGCCCCGATCTAAAAAGGCGATAATTAATGGAGTAGTCTAATTTATTCGTTTCCGCTCAATAACCGTGTTTGAATTTCAGATTTACCTTTTCAAGGTCCGCTAAAGCAATTCCCGGCTCCCCCTTTTCACCTTTTGGACCCTGAGTGCCCGGAGGGCCGGCGATCCCAGGTGGACCCTATTAAATACGATTTCATAGGATTTACGAGATATACTAAATAAGTACTTACATTAATGGATTATTCGATCATGATTCTTGATACAAACTCGATAATTTATCCTGACAGTACCTTAATTATGTTAATATGTTGTAATGAGCAGTGTTGGCCTAGTGGCTTCAGCGTGCGACTCTCATACCTGAGATCGTAGGTTCGATCCCCGGCTATGCACCATCTATGTGCGCATTTAAAATTTGCTCAAACGGTGAAATAAAACATCGTGAGGAAACCAACAACACTTAGACCCAAAAAACTTAGACCCAAAGGCGTATGTCTAGCACTGGAGGCTGATCCTACTTGCTGAGATTTAAAAATGATCATGAAACAGATTCAGAAATCTGAGGCCAAGACTTAAAGAGGTTATAGCGCCGCTGATTTATTTTATTTAATATGTTGTTATACTTTTCATTTGAAATTTAATGAAACATGTACGTATTAAAAATATAATAATGTTCTTATATGATATGAATTCTAATTTTGAATAACGGACGAAGTAAAACATATTAGTAAGCTACATAATTGATGTAATTAAGGATAGTATTTAAAAGCGTAGACTTACGCTTACGTCAGCAGAAAAAATATTAGCCTAGTTAAAATTGTTATAATAATTTGATGAGTTTTTCTTCGCCAGAACTACTCACATTCTACACTGATAATACTCACAGTCCACCCAGGTAGTCCAATGTCTCCAGATACTCCATTACTACCAGGAATACCAGGGGGACCAGGCAGACCCGGTGCTCCTCTTGGTCCAGGAGCTCCAGGGTGACCTCTTTTTCCCCTAGGACCCGATTCCCCTTTATCACCCTAGTAAAAAAAATTACATGCAGATAAATTATATTCAACAAACTTAGCAAGGGCAACGACCCTTAAAAGCTGTCACACGGATAACAAAAGAAATTTTATGACATTTCGCCTACTAAAGTAGGTACATTAAACAGCTACGTGTCATTGTATTAGACATATACACGGAGAAATGTACTTTTGTACATCTTTTGTTCATTCATGTGTTTTTGTGTGTCAATGTATGTTATGATATGAATTTGACTTAAAAATGTTAGTTATAATCCGTCATGAAATATTCTATAGAAAACAATTTTTACTGCCGCTTTCCTTATATAAGAATAAAATGACGTTCTTCTTATTTCTATATCGAAATCACTCGTAATTGCTACGAGTCTAATTAATTTTAAAACAGTTGGATTGGATATTTGGCTGTTATATTTAATCCAGTTCTGCAGGTGAATTAAGAATTATTATTTTAAATGTTAATTCCTCTGTAGTACCTTGGTCATAATAACAGCTTCTTCTCTAGATATAGCAACAGGACCGGGTGGTCCAGAATCTCCTTTATCACCTTTGGGCCCAGTTAATCCTGTAGCACCTTGCGCTCCAGGGAGTCCTGAAGGACCAATATCTCCGCGATCCCCTGCCTTTCCATCGTTACCCGGAAATCCTTGTGGACCTTCAATACCTCGCGTTCCTTTTTCACCCTGTTTTTAATAATGTAATATTCATTTAAATTACTTCAAGATAAAGATCCTAATTAATGGCGCTAAGCCAGTATCTATATCACAAAAAGATTTTAATTATTCAACTAATCAGAAATTAATTACAATTTTTTTAAATAGACTTTCGCAGACTAGACTGATGTATACTATTTAAAACTCAACGAGAATTCACAGAGTAGAACAATTAATAAAATTTGTGTTTCAATTATGTAAAAAAGTTTTATTTAAATATAATAAGCCAAACAATTCAGTCTTATTAAACATCTTGACAGCATTTTATTATTATTTATGAAACAATTTAGAACAAAATATCTTACAATACAAAAGAACACAGTAAGCTATTAGTCACATCTGGCTTATAATTACCTTTTCGCCTCGTTGTCCCTTATCGCCCTTGAGTTTGGCGATGTCTCGTGGACCTACATAACAATATCATATATCACATAACCAAATTCACGGAAGAAAGATTTTGATGTCGTAATACAAGAAAAACACGAAAGAAAACATCTTTTATTGGCACTCACTTCAAATAATATAAATAATTACTATTAAAATCCTTATTTGTATAACCCTGGTATAATCAGACGCATGGGTAAATGTATGTTTAATTAACATATTAAAAACAATTAATGAACGTATTTAAAATCCCAGCTTACGATATCAATGTCATTATTTTTTTAATTAAAGGTTGATAAGAAAGATGGACCAAATAGCAAATACGATTTTAGAATGTAGTGAATGAATTTGCGAGATTTCACATACATTTATATTCCGTTTACGTTATGGGAAAGTCATAAACAATGAGTTATTAGTGCGCGTCAACAAAATGGATTTAGGGAAGGGTGTTTCTCGAATACGTTTAGTGCCGCTTAAATGTCTGTGGTTCTACGTCAAGTTTCTCATGAATATTGAGTGAGTGTATTGTTTGAGAATCTATATACTATTTCACACATATATTTATAAGCATTGATTTTCTCAGACATAACAGTTGTCGCAATATAAGTTTAAGATACAATTATAAATAAACGCGAATATTGTAGACGATCTTATGTTTAAATACATAGTGAATAATTAATAAAACTATAAAGTTATATCAAATGATAAAGATTACGTTACCTTAAACATGTTCCCAATAGTATATACAATGTCAGTTCTTGTACCAATAAAAAGGCTCATAACTTTTCATACTTATTACATAAGATCGCGTTCCCAGTAATACTAATAAAAAAATTGTCTGCCCAAACATGCCAAATCCATGAATATCTAAATAGTTTTTATATGCCTAGAGATGCGTACAACTCTTTGTTTTTAATTTATGTTATTATTATTAATTACTTAAGATGTCATGGGGAACATGGTTTAATGGTTGCAGCTCCTTACAAACGTTTTTTTTTAAAAAAAACATCGCGATTACAAAGAGTGGCGGAGAGTTTATTGCCAGTTCTTCTCTTCTGTTCTACGCCCTTGATTTGAGAACTGGCACTAAATGTAAAATTAGAAGCATTAATATGTATTTCTTTACTGACAAGTCATAAGTGTACAATGTGTTACCTATATGATTAAATGATTTTTGAATTTTGATGCGTGAAATATTAGCAATTTATTTTACATGAAATTAAGATTATCTTTTATCTTCTGAAGATCTTAATTTATTTAAACACCTGGTTTCCTCAAAAGTACTACTCGGGGACTTCTATATTCGTATTTCTAAGTGAAAATTTGTGTCAAATATTTATAAATGGATGATATGTTTTGCGCCTTACAATTTCTTTCAAAGGATTAAGTGAAAAATCTCTTACGCGGCGAAGTTTCGTATCCGGCGCGAATCCGGGTCGTAAGTTGTTAATATTGGGTTAACTAATTCTATTATTTGGTAAAGTAGGTCGCTGGATTATAACTTAGGCTCCAATGGCTGATTGAATGTGATGTCGTGTTTTCGGTACATTGGGTTATATTAAGAAATGGGTCTATATTTTCTATAAAATATCATTACTTACAATAAATAGTGGTTTCAGATATATGAAATATTATCGTGTGTTTTATAATCTTTATATATATAATTCTTCTGTGAGTGTGTATGTCACTGAACTTCTCTCAAACGACTGGACCGTTTTTGATGAAATTTTTTGTGTGTGTTCAAGGGGATCTGGGAATGTTTTAGATATACTCATACTTTGCTTAATATCCTAATCGCTTTAAATATCAT
Organism: Pieris melete; assembly: GCA_963693345.1. Classification (NCBI taxonomy): domain Eukaryota; kingdom Metazoa; phylum Arthropoda; class Insecta; order Lepidoptera; family Pieridae; genus Pieris; species Pieris melete. Next base: position 1,304,490 of record CAVNZK010000044.1, on the reverse strand, counting down.
GCAGGACAACGTCTGTGGGGTCCACTAGTATGGAAATAAAATATGTTAGATATTGTTTTCAGAATTAGCGCATGATTATTTATGTGTGGTCTAGGTATAAAGTTTATCTGCATTAAGCCTGGCTTTTAATTTGCGACGTTTTCCGAATGTTGTTTACAATTTATTGAGTTTTTTATATGGCTGAATATTATATAATGAACCCATGAGTTATTCGTTGATTTAACTAATATTTTAGGCATACATTTTCAAACTCGTGTCGGTCCAGTTCCAATGTCAAGAAAATTTAATTGTGTATGAGCGCGTATATTTGACATTGAGAGTAAACTTTGAAAACTAGTTTTCGAAGCCATTACGGAAACACTAGCAATCAAAACTTTTGCGACTTGAGAACTTTTCAAAAGATTTCTTGACTTTAGATTTTGTTTTAGACATTGTAAGTAAAAGTTTGGGTTAAACGTGGTATCTTGAAAGGTTTTATTAAATTATTTAAAATCAATATTGAATAGTTACAGCCTAGTAGCTAGGCATAACTTTCAAACTTTAGGATTAATGGTAGCGCTAGCAATTTTATTATATAACTAAAGTTGAATTTTATTTTTTAAATAATAAAATGCATTATGTTACCTAACTAATGCAATGCAATGCAATTGGTTTATTTGATAATATAAATTGGTTGATTTATCAATTTATTTTTGGAAAACGGAAAGGTTACATAACATAAAATAAAAATAAAATATGTTTATTTTGGAACATAAGATACATGTATCACTTATTCCACGTCATTAAATTTGAAGGCATCCCTACTCATCGGCAAAGAAGACAGAGGGTGTAGGCCGAGAGAAAAAGCCGGCGTAAAAAACTCTCGGTACTCTTTTAAAACAGCATACGTAAAAGTATAATTTGGTTTTAACTATATATATGTCTGAATATGAAGAAACTGTTCGTAGCAATACGACCGCCCATTAATCGTTGCGTTTGTTTGTATGGTTGTTTATTTATCAATCCTGTAGTAATTCCGTTACATGTTACAAGATCATGATATAATAATAATATTGAATTTCGTTTATCCTCACTGACATGATCAACGTAATTACTGCAATTGTCATTCAATTGACACATTATCTGTGGCGTAATTCCTTGGGCTATACGGAGTTTACGCTATGAAATGGTTGAGTTATAAGAAAACATATTTGCACAAACAATAATCTCAAAGTCTTTGAGAACTATAGTGTGTTAACGTCCACGTGTTCGAGTCTTGCGTTCGAACCCTGACCATGTCTACAAAGGAACGTGTGCTACTAACTAGAGCCCGCGGTAAAGAAACCATTGAGAGAAAATAGATATAACTATTAAATAAAGTACCAACGCAACGAGTTCATTTTAGTAACAACTCCGATTATTTTTCATAATCATAGAATAATTATTTTTTGTAATTACAATCACACATTTCATTGCACTCAGTTATCTAATGATTTATTTATTTTTATGGACCTACATCAATTTGTGCATTGTGTGCAGTAATACAATTTCAAAAATATACCGGAAATAACAGTGATCGCGGGCACGTAGTGTTTGATAAATATTTGGAACATTGTTTTTATTCATATCAGATCGTACTAAAAACTTTTTAGTTAGTGGAGTACACATTGTTAAATACAACTTCATAAATAAATTACACGGTTGATTTAATTTAATAAACAGTAATGTGAATTGAAATCTCAGGAGACTAGCTTTTATACAATAGTAGTTACCATAATCCCTTACATAATTAGCATAACACATTACATTTCTAGTCTATGTAATGTAATTAATATGATAACGACGAAGTGCTATTAGATTAATGTGATTTTATGAGTAATTATTTTCTTAGCTGTGTATAAAACAATATGGTTTGTTGTTTAACTTACAATTAGACATTTAACTAACTTTATTTTAATAAATCCGACTTGGGATATCAAAAGTATTAAAAAACTATCGACAAATATCTATTCAATATAGAATCAAGTACAAAAACTGAACATTGCAACCGGAAATGTGTCGCCATTACTAATTTTTAAAAATACGTACCTGTTCTTGCAAGATCTCCCAGAACAGAATTTTCAGAAACCGCAGTCAAAGAAGGCGCCGGTGGCCCAGGTAGACCCCGAACACCTAAATGTAATAAAAACATAAGCCACTTAACCTTACGAACAAAAGCATATTGGGTATAAAATATTCAAAGCAACAATTACGACCTCCTTACATCCATCTCAAATCGCATGAAAGCAAGATAAAAGACGTTTATATTGCTATAAAGACAGAAATATCCCAAACAATGGAAAAAAACTCTTTGAAGCTAAAATGAAACAAGCGGTACAATTGAAGATATAAAACGACGTATAACAATAAATAATGCGTAGGCACTGTTACGGAATCCTATCTCAAGGGTCCGGTTGTGAAATAAAGATTTTCCGAATCGTTGCAATAAAGCCTTAAAATCTTGCGAACGCGTTTCACTCGCATAAATAAAAGGCATAGTGAAACATAAAATTTGATGGTTGAGTTAGTTTGTTACCTTTCTCGCCTTTTTCCGCAGGTCGGCCGTGCGAGCCTGGGAGACCGGGCAGCCCGTCTTTTCCGGGTTGGCCGCGTTCGCCCTTCGCGCCGTGTGGGCCTCGCGCGCCCGTATAACCCTATAACATAGCCATGACGAATATCGCATTTACAGGGTTATAACGTAGTTATAATCTTCGCTCCTAGTCACATAATGTTACGAGGGTCAAACGGTCCGTTATTGCGTTTTCGCGAAGTTTATTTCCGGATTTCGTCCGTGAATTTGAGTTTATATGAGTTTCTATATAACTTTGTAGGATAAAATAATGCCTCGCTCACTATCAAAGAACTATTTACATTATATTTTTCGAATGTTTTTGAAATATACTACGTTATATAATAAAATACAAGGAAGTTTTAAATTTTTTTAGTCAGACTTAAAAAGTCTCAACTCAGCTACCAAAGATCAAAGTTAGAGCAATTAAAAGTGAACGGATATTTGCACTTTCATCAAAGTAAAGGATGAAAGAGTTGAAATTAATTAATCACTAGTTTTACGCTTGGGTTCCGATCACAAAATGCTCCCAAATTAAATTACATAAGGAATCTAACGATTTCATTAACTCTCCTGATAAATACCCATTTTAAAGCTATTACTGAATAATTAAAATCAAAGTAAATAAAACCATGAAATAAACACGAAACAGGATTCAATCATTAATTTCATGTAAAGCGTCACTCGGTGTCGTAATGATAAATTGCTCACCCTTTCCCCTTTGTCCCCTTTGGATCCGTGTAATCCTTTCTCCCCTTTATTGCCGGTATATCCTCTTTCGCCGGGCGGACCTGCGAGACCCATCGGACCTCTGTCCCCCGGAGGGCCAGGGATCCTATCAGCCCCGTATAATCCCGTTGATTCCTGTCAGAATAGTGAGAACTATTATGTTAAAGGTGTTTAGCTGAGATGGATTGTTATAACGTTTGTGTTGTGAACTACTGTAAAATTAAACTTAAATTTTGTAGCCACTGGAAACATACTATATGTATATTTGAACATACTGTAATCACTATATAAAACAAAAAATAATATATTAATCAGACATGCTGTATTCGAATATTTCTCGTCGAAAACAGGTTTCTTGAACCGGCGATCTTGAAGCATCGATGTTTCAATGGATTTTGTGACGTTTTATAATTTATGCGCAATTGGTCTTAATTAATATAAATTTTAAATCCGTTTGACATGCTGGTAGACAGAGTAACTGTGTCCAGATTGCGTTTCCACCACACTGTTTTAAACTTATTTTTTTCTTTGTGATGTATACAATTAATTTAAAAAAAAATATTTCTTTGAAATTCGAATGCTTTTGCCCTGTACCTGAAGTCTCAGAACCAAATAGAATCGATTAATTTGTTTCATTGATTTAATGATTTCTACCAATTAGAGGCTTTTGTCGTATACCTCTGAGCTACACAACCTACGCGTTAAGCTCAGTTAATATATACAATTATATGTTTTTCGTAACAAAACACTATGTAATCTGATTAAAAATCATTACCGTTAAGATGTTCAACATCTTTAAAAATGTAAATAAAGGTAACTAAACTCAAATATTTGTTGAAATTATATTATTATTTTTTTATAAATCGTTGTCTAATTTTTTTTACATAATAATACTTTCTTCTCCCTCCCCCTGTCATTGCGTCCAGGGACTTTTTCTATCTCTTACATTTTTACTGAAAATAGACATAAACTCATAGATTTATATCGTTAGATAGGCCCTTACCGCAGTGAGACCGCGCCGTTTTGTCGCACAGTCGAAGTGAGTGAGCTCACTAACCTGGGATCAGTGCACCCCTAAGCCGGACGTGTTGTAAAGGACGTTTGCGAGCAGTTTAGTGTCACAAAATGCCATCGTGTGCCTTTCTAAAGTGCAACAACAATTCTAGAAACACAAATAAAGCCAGAGGTGTAACATTTCACTCGTAAGTATTGCGATTTGATTTAAAAACTTTTATTTTTCCTTCCGCACAGTCTAAAATAACAAATTTTAATGGTGAGTGCACGAAAGAGAAAGTAGTGTTTGCAACTAATGTAGAAGAAAAAGAGATGACACTATTTTCTCAGTACACTTGTTGTGTATAGATTGCACAGATGTTGTCGAAAGAGAAAGTAGTGTTTGCAACTAATGTACGAGAAAAAGAGAGGTGTTGTCGGCATTTTGTTAACGCACACATTCAAAAACAATGCCACAGTTTTTGGTGTCGGGGCCTACCTAACGCTATAAATCCATGCATAAACTAATTACTCAATTGTGTTACGCGTCTCGCGATAAACGCCCCGGCTTCATCGGCAATACAATTTTTATTTTCAATATTCATAGGTGAATAATTCATAATTGCTTGCGAGACCCGATCTTCATTTTTTCGCAGAACCGTTCCAGGCATGGTCTGTGCTTTGCTAACATGTTCTGTAGGCCGTTACAGTCTATTGATATACATCCTAAGGAAATATATGTGTTTACTTTTAGCTAAAAACATGAAAGCAAAGTAAAGTTTAATTACCAATACACGGTATTTGAAAGATATTTTAGAGAGATAGAGGAAGTTTGTTAGGAAGATTCAGTCATGAATAATTCAAATCAAACGTTCACATCAATTTTCTTTGATTTCTAAGCAAAGAAGTATAATGCTCAATTATTCAAATGTACTTTTTCGTTTGAGTGGAAACAAAGTTTCATTTAGGCCACAAAATGTATAATTTTGTTTCTTTCTCAACTTTAACATTCAATTTGAGGGTAGTTTGATAATATGTTGATAAAACAACAGTCTACCTGCTCATTTACTTTAGCTTATTATTGTGTGTTTCTTTTGAATTACGTAAATATTATTATTATTTGAAACATAAACAGCTGAACTGATTGGCAGAAGCTATTAAGATCATCTTACTCACCAATAGCGTTGGAGAAATAGATCCAGGAGGTCCAGGAGGGCCAGATGGGCCCTGAAGACCAGGAGTACCATCAGATCCAGGTTCCCCTTTTGAACCTGGTTGCCCTTCAACCCCTGGCATACCAGATTCACCTCTATCTCCTCTGTCACCTTTTGATCCTGCTGGACCAGGTGGCCCTTGTTCTCCCATTTGTCCCTGTTTAGTGAAAAGGTTTATATACTCTTAAATTTAAATGACTATAAATTGTCTTAACATATTACTTTATAAACGGTATCTCTGTGAAAAAATGCACATTTTTACATTGAAACTGCGCAGGCCCGTCCTTTTTTGTTTATTTATAAAACATTGTTGAGTAGATTTCTATCAAATGTTGTACTGTTAAGTGACATTGGTAATTTTAAATTCGAGTGTTTAATTAGCGGTAGCAGAACGTGCGTAGGCGCGGTTGAGTCGGGACGAAGAGAGCAAGGTTTTTGTTCAAAGTATTTGCGGCCACGGAGTGTGGCTAGTTCGAGTTAGTGTGGCAAGGCAAATAAGTAAAAGGTATATTTTTATTAAATGTATTTTTTTTTGTCAAATGATTGTCGATTATTAAAACAAAGCTTGCATATGTAGGAATTTTCAGTTATAGTATTAAAATAAATTGTGTTTTATGAAACTAAGAAACAGTTTGCGTGAGTAGAATGATTGGTAAAATTAAAGGGATTCCACCCACATCTATTTCTCAAAATAGGCACTGCCGTAATTATAATATATTTCAATCTTGGAGGAAAGTTATATATGTATATAATTTATCGATTGCGGCAATTGATAATTATTGTATATATATCAAATAATAACTTAAAAATAATCTACACGGCTTCTACCTAGGGTAGGGTCTTAGATTAAATATATATTTAGCCCCATTAATATTGAGACTTAGAGAAAATTATTTTCTTAACGTAGTTTAAATAAGTACAGTTAGCAAAATAAGTTTTCCTTAATTTATTTTAGAATCAAAAGAAAGAAATTATACGTACCGTTTTTCCAGGTGCGCCGGTAGTACCATCTGCGCCAGTGGGTCCCTGAGGCCCTGGAAGGCCACGCATGCTTGGTATGTTCGTCAGAATTACTGATATGTCGTTGATGCTGCATTTGCATTGAGATGATATCTGTGGATAGAGCAAATGTGACATTCACTTAATAAAAGGTAAGAATAAAATCAGATAAACTTAGAAATCAATAGCGTCGAATTACAGCTTCATAAAAATGCCATGAGGAAGTTTTGAAACAAATTCTCCTCAACAACAACATTTCAAACAAGTACTCCTCAATATAAATTCAAAGATACAATCGCAAACAAACACTTATGCAAATTCAGATTTCGAATAAGGCCGGAAGTTAAATCCAGGAATAAATAGAATATAAACATACATTGGTATTAGGCCGTTCCGGTTTTCCCGCTCCGGAAGGTCCCAAATCTCCGTCCTCGGCTAATCTCTGAACAATACAAAGTTTCAAAATGATATCATCTTTTCTATTATACATACGGGACAAGGAGTCTGTTATCGCATGAATTTATTGAGACGGTTCCGGTTGTTTTGTTTAAATGTGTTTTATTTCGCCAGGCCATAGTTTATAATTATTCTTCATCGTACTTTTTCTAAATACCAGTGCAAATAGATTTATCTAAAAACCGCACATTTAATAAGTGATTTTGTAAAAGTGTTTTAAATTTACACATACATTATATATGTTTGTAAATGTTTTGAGCCTTATAACCCGAAATATTGTTTATCCAGGCAGAGATCGGATATTCTGACCTGAACGTATTAAAAGAATCAAAAGCGAAACAATTCAGTCTTCTATGCGATTAAAATGATAATAGTATACAAAGGAAAATCAGAAGCATATCTATACTAATAGCTTAAAGTTGTTGCGGTTTAAATGTTATAGTTAGAATTAAAATTATTGTAGCCTAGCGGCTAGAAGAATAGTATAAAATATACTTACATCGCCTTTCTGTCCTTTGTGAACAACTATAAACAGAAATATAGTTATAATAGACAATATTAAATTGACAATATTAATCTAATATATAAAATTCTCGTATCGCGGTGTTTGTAGTTAAACTCCTCCGAAACGGCTTGACCGATTCTCATGAAATTTTGTGTGCATATTGGGTATGTCTGAGAATCGGACATAACATCTATTTTTCATCCCCCTAAATGTTAAGGGTAGTCCGCCCCTAAATTTTTATTTTTAGATATATTTTTTTTATGATACAGCATTAAAAAATACATACAACCCCTAATTTTCACCCCTCTACGATCAATCCCTATTTTTTATTATAAATGATATACATGGCAAAACGACGTTTGCCGGATCAGCTAGTAAAAATATAACATTAAAGCTTTGTTGTAACTTATTAGGACCTGAAAATCAATGAATTTTATTAATGTTCCAAAGTAACCAAACAAAACATCCAAATGTTATCATAGATTGACCGCTATATGATATTTTTTACCTTTAAACTAGCCAACTAGTAAAATTTACGAATATTCAAACTAGATAAAAACGAACTAAAACATTCTAAATTCAAAATAACCGTTTTAAAAACGAGCGCTCGTAAAACACTTGTCAATTTCAGTTTGGCGAATACTCACATGGCGAAGAGTGGGATACGATGGGTAATCGGTTTTCATCTGGATTCACCTGAAATAAATAAAGCGCCATTAACCATTGTTGAACGATTCCATTTTGTTTTGTTACTGCAGCTATTGCGGCATAATATTGAAGTGGACTCAGTGAGATTGATCAAAAATATTTTAACAATACACTGTAGTGTTTGAGCGTTTAAATTTTGTTTTTGAATTGAAATTGTTATTATTTTCGTTCTCTATATATATTTAACTAGCAGACCCGTCAAGCGTTGCTGTGGCTAAGGTTTTTGTTATATTACATAGTAGCAAACTATTCCAGGGAAACAAGTCATGGGGACCACCATGCTTTTTTGGTGGTTATGCCATTAAATTGTAGCTTATGTAAAACGTTGGTACTTTCAACACAGCGCCATCTGTTAGAATTGTGACTATTAAATAACAAACTAATATTTTGCAAAAAAATAATATTGCGGGTATAAATTGAGATGAAAGCTATCCTATCTTTTAAGTTAGATCAAACTGCACACGTCGTGCAAATTTGATTGATATCGGTTCTATAGTTTAGGAGTCCATAGCGGACAAACAACGTGACACGTAATTTATATATATTAAGATTATACTAGATGCGATTCAGACATGTAGAGATTCAGCGCTTACGAGTACTAACAACCATACGCAATCTTAAAACTATTGCGAAGTTTGTAGCAAGATTTGACGAGAGACACTTTGATAACCATTCCGTTGATTACATTTAAACTTAGATCCATTTTGCCTTAAAGGCCTTGAAGTTGTGCTTAGAGTCGTTAATAGAATAATAATTATATATCTCATATATAAAATTATCGTGTAGCAGTGTTTGTGGTTAAACTCCGCCGAAACGACTGGACCGATTCTCATGAAATTTTGCGTCCATATTGGGTATGTCTGAGCATCCGGACATCATCTATTTTTCATTCCCCTAAATGTTAAGGGTAGTCACCCCTAAATTTTTTTTTTTAATTTTTAGACCAAACTTTTTTTTTTTATGATACAACATGCCAAAATACATACAACCCTTAATTTTCACCTCTCTACGATTAACCCCAATTTTTTTTTATGAATGATATACATGGCAAAACGACGTTTGCCCGGTCAGCTAGTATATATATAAAGGTGCAGGTGCAGAAGAACATAATTATTTATCTTATAGTAAACACTTTTTATACTTTCTGTCGGATTTATTTTTTAATCATCATAATGAACATAAGAAGATACAGTTTTAAATTACGGTATAGAATAATTTAGCTAAAATTATTATAATTTTACGTCATTCAAACTGAGTTATTGCCGAGAACGTACGCTGCAAATCACGACATTTCCCCGGGGGATAAAATTTAAGAATGTCAACGTAAGTAATGCCGCATGTAATATAATGGTCTTAATAAGGTCATATCGCTATTGTCATGCTCCGAAACGCATGTAATAATAATTCATAATGTTGGTAATTTATGAAGAAGAAAATCTTATAACGTTGGAGTGCGATATTCTCACAATATACTCTTTGTAACCAAGGTATTTTTAAATGTAAAAATCGTAATAAATTACAGCACTTTCACTAGTAAGCATTAAGCAAATTTTTAATAAATAACAGAAAATATAAGAAGAGATTAAGAACAAAAAAATATTTTAGTTTAAGTTAAAATTCAATTTAATGTTCGCTTTGATTGCGTACTATTAAAAGAAAATCGCAGTTTTTGTCAATATTTTTCAAGCATTAGACAAAAAAATCTTTTTATATTATTTAAGTAATATAGTTCTATTCACGCTCGACTGACAAATGTGACGTAACTCGATCTGTAGTATAGTAGATGAAAATATTTATAAAAACACCGAATAACATTACATTCTTTTCATATTTATATCAATGACCATACACATTAAATATTGCTATTACATTATTAATGTACTAAGTATAACATCCATCATAGTGAAGTCTTAAAAAGCATCATCAAATTATTGTGGACACTGACCTGGTCACTAATGGGTGTATTTCGTGATACAAAACACTCAGTTTTGGTGTTCGTTTTATACGAAAGATAAGTTGGCGAAATTTGTTTTGTCATCGTAATTTATACACATTGCTTTAATTCGTCATCCATTTGAAATGGGTTCATAAATGACAATTAGGAAATACCATTAATTATAATGACCATTCGTGACTCATAAATATTTAATTTGTTATCTTTGCAATTGGCTTTATGGGGCTGTTCCAATAAAGAACGTTTGGTTATTAACTTCTATGATCCTTAGTAATATTAATCACTTTGTATTTTATATCTAAAAAAACCTATTAAGATGAATCGTTCACTAATAGGGCTCATGACATTGTTTGTCGGATCCTTTGTCTTTGTAGGCAAGTAAACGGCATTCTACGGCTTCCTAATTATTTGTGTTCTACTAGGAGTAGGATCCAGAACATTTATAACAGGAGTTATATGTTTGTTAATTAAGCTACGGAAGTGATTAATTATAATGTAATAAAGATGCATTATTCCAAATTTATTCTGAACTTATATAATATTGTAATTTACAATTTCAAAATTGCTACAGTATTAGTACAACGAGATTTCGTGGAAAGTCCTTTATTAATTTTCTTTCAAAAATACAATTTTCTCTAAATTATAATCATAATGAAACCGGTAAATAAAGTGAGTATTTCCCAGAAAGCTTTCCATTACATTTTCAACACTGACACAAGATTAATGAACTGAGACATGCGATATTAGAAGAAAAATATTTACTTAAAGGCAAGTCACGCCCAACTTCGGAACTTAGATAAATATAAATAATTCATATACCCGCTTAGAATCGGTATTGAAACAATCCGAATTCGAATGTCTTCGAGTTTTGTTTTGGTGAAAGTTGTAGGAACAAATGTGGAACCGAATACTTGGCGTTTTTCTCTTAAGAACATTCGCCTGAATATTTGTATGCTACACTAGTTTATGGTAATGTACAAAGGCAAAAATTCAAACTGGAAAATTGTTGGAATTTTCAATAGTAACGAGTAAATTCAGACCATATTCTCAGATTGAAATATTTTTGGTAGAGGACTAGAATATTTTTAACAAGCAAAATATTGACTTATGTACTAATATTTTTTTTAAAGACGAACGTCGTGTTTTATTATTTATTTATATATAATAACAAAACGATTTGCAATGCATTGCATTTACACAATTGACGTATCATTGGTCTAGTGGTTAGTACCCCTGACTGCAAATCCATGGATTCCGGGTTCGAACCCCGGCTGAGACAAACATCGAAGTGATGAGCATTTGGTGTTGTGCTTAGGTCTTGGGTGTTTAAATATGTATTTATATGTCTATCTATCTATTATATGTATGTATATCCGTTGCCTAGTACCCATAACACCAGCTTCACCAGCTAAGCATGGGACTAGGTCAATTGGTGTGAATTGTCCAAAAAAAAACAAAACAAAAACAATGAGGTGCCAATTGACAGGTCTAAAAAACGCCGAAATTGGAAATGGGTGGGTCATACGCGCCAAGTCACATTGCCAAGCAAGCCTTCGACTCAAGGAAAACAGACCTGGAAACGAAGCATCATTGCTGAGGCGAAGGAAGCTGGAATAACGTGGAGTGAAATTAAGGAAGCTGCAGGACTAATCAGGCTGGTTTCCTGCCCCACTTGGATGACAGGACTTCAAGTACGTAAGTCAACAATATGATTTATGCTGTAGGGACCGGGAGAAAAATTACTTGGTCCACCCTTTGAACCACCTCGGGGTATATACCTAGGTTGAGAAATTCCTACTATTACTATACGTCAAATCAAAAAATAATCTCATCGATTATAAATCTTTGGTCATAGATCAGACAATGGTACATTTATTCATATATCCAGTGTTTCATATTTTAAGATTTCTTAATAATTTAATTGCTTGTTCTGTAATGAAATTGGATTTATCATATTCTGAACTATGGCCTTAGAAATATATTGTTCGCTTATGAGTGTTTTATTAAACCTAATTGTGTGTATTTAGGTTTTTTCAGCCAATTTGACCTAAGTCTCATTCCGGAAATTAAGTTATGAAAATGGGCCGAACGTAATGGTACTATAATGTACTTGGTACTGCTAGATTACTATCCGTCATAATTTGAAATTATATTTATAAAACACAGTAGTTACTTATAATTATATAAATTATTGAAAACTACTTATATAACATATATTGATAATTTGGGAATAGCAGTTTTGACCCTGTCATATGTATTGGTATTAATAAATATAACAGTGTGTTTTTCGATTAAACACCTTATAATTAATTTAATAGTGATGTTACTACAATTAACAAAAAATAATGTAACGAGACTGTTTCGATTATTATTAAGATTCTAAGAAAAAAAACGGCGCTACCTTTAAACTCTAGCCTTAAGACTTATGTATATATTTCGTGATCATTAGTTCTTGATTTAAAGTAGGTTATCTGCCTTTTGTGTATGTGTCAGGCCGTCACGACTTTTTGGGGCTACGGCATGCTGGTTTTATTCGCGATATTTTCCTTCATCTTACGAACAAGTATTAAATGCGTACATAGACAAAAAGTTCATTGGTGCACAGCTAGGCTCAAATCTACGACCTCGGGGATGAGTCTCATGATGGATGCACTAGACCAACATTGGTCACATATTAGATTTCTAGGGTAATTTTATCTGATACGTACGTGTTTCATTCCAATATCGCATTGGGAGAGAATAAAAAATACATTGTGAAGAGAAATCGTCAGTTCTCCCTAACAATATTTAGGTATAAACACCTGGGATTTAACGAAACACACACGTTTGGAGGGCGATCTTTCTGAATAGCATTATCCTTTCCATTTTCAGTCGCAGTCTTGTTTTGTGAATATTGTTAACAGGGAATCACATTACCTTTGAAGACTTCGTAATGTTTTCAACTTCTGAGTGTAGAGCCAATAACTGCCTACAGTATATGTATGAAAATGCTTTGTATTAATTTATTTTATCAAAGTCCACTATGGTAACTTACGGGGTAACAATGTAATCTAATTAGCAATATAGAGATTTACGAAACATAAGAAATACGTTGTTACCAAGACGTTCTGCTTAGATTTCAGATGGCAAGTACCTACAATTTTACTAAATTATTTATAAAGCAATCATTTACTTCTTTGCTATTAGTTATTATTGGTAGATATTATTATAAAGAAAATAAGGCAATTACAAATGGCGCTGGACCGGGCACATGACGAGAGATAGCAGGTTGAAATGGACATAAATAATTGCAGAATGGCAACCACACGATGGAAAAAGAAAAAGAGGAAGACAGAGCAAGAGATGGGCAGACGATATAAAGAGAATAGGAGGCAATACTTGGACAAGAACAGCTAACATCAGAAAATAATGGAAGCAGCTGGAAGAGGCCTATGTCACAGGACACGCTAATTACCAAAATCGGGTCATATGATGTATTAGATTAAGTAAGGTTATATAACTTAAATAAGTGTTAATATATTATACTGGGTGTCAGCAATAAAAGCTTAATAATAATAAATTATTGGTATATAACAAGATTGTGTCTAGAACACCTTACCAGGGCTACTTGGAGATTTACTCCTGCTAAGCATATTCACAACACCTAGCCAGAGCAACTCTCTGGAGGTTCAATTTCTTATCTTGAAACTTGGATATAAATATAGATTGCCTTGTTTCGAGTTTCAGATGCAAAGAGTGATATGAAACTAAGACTACGCGACATAGCACTCGGAAAAGACTTTGTAAATAAAAACGTGATAAAAACTTGGCGACTAGGCCGCAGCGTCGTCACGAGGAGAGGTCTTCAAAACAGTTCTGATACAACAGTAACAGGTAATACTACTAAAACCCTGACGGTTAGATCCGTTCAGTGTTAAGTGTTGATCGTTAATTTTTAGTGATTCGGGATTGATCATTGTTCCTTATTTATAATTAATTGATCTATTCAATTCGGGTCAAAATAATTTCGAATCCTCGGCTGTCGACATCTGGTACTTTTATTCCCAGCGGAGTTGAATAGTTGGCATTAGAACTATTACAACAAAATCTGAATGAATGCGCCACTGTCTGTTGTGACCGATCATTTGACCGATCAAATTGCGATTGAGACTCGAGGATTTGGGTATGGTAAGGCACTAATAATTCAAAAATCTCTATATAGACACAATTCTCGTTTCACAATGTTCATTCCTATAACTCCTCCGAAATGGCTCAGCCGATTCTTATGAATTTTTTTATGCGTATTCAGTAAGTCTAATGATTGGCTACTATTTATCTTTCAAACCCCTAAGCGATAAGGGGTGTCCACCCCAAAATATTTTTTTTATTTTTTTTTTGTTTTTATTTTTTTATGATACAACATACAACCCATAATTTTCACCCCTCTACGATCAACCCCTATTTTTTTATTATAGCAGGTAGTTATTTTTATTGAACTAAAACAATATTTCTTAGAAATAATACACATGGCAAAACAACGTTTGTCGGGTCAGCTATTTTACTATAAATTATTTTCTCCTGGCCTTAATATCAGGAGAAATTGATTAATGCATTACCAAATAATGGAGGGCCCAGGTTATGAAGAATAGGTTGCAAAGTAAAAGGTATATTTAATGAAGAACAGTCAGTGTAGCAAAGCAAATTAAGTTAAGGGTAGCAAGGAACGAAAGAAAAAAAAATATAAAAATAATATTTTTATATAATTTAATTTTAACATCCTTGTTTAAAAATCTATTACACAGTAATATTACTGTCAAACGCGCAAGCGTTCGACGATTCGGGAATATAAAGTATCGTCTTTATTAAATTTATTTTAGTAAACAGGATGTGTGATTAGACTGTTCGGTATAATAAAAATAATATTTCAATTTGCCATACACATCTTTATGTTATATTATAATGCCAAAGACAAAAATAGTTACATTATTTACGAGTAATTTCAGACGAAGATTTTTTCATTCATTTCATTTAATTTTTGAAGGATCTACGTACTAATGACGCCTGTCACGAACGTTTCCTATTCATTCATCATCAAAATGTCTCGTTCTAGCATAATTTATTGTTTCGATACATATTTAACAGCTACAAACGTTAATTTTTATTAAATGGCTTTTCAACACAATCAATTCTCATTGGCTGAAACCTTTGTTTGTACAATTTAACTATGCGTGTTTGTATAAAATTATCAATCATAACTTTTTGAATTATTTGATTTTTTATTGTAAAAAAGCATTTCTCGCTGCACAACCACATCTTTTACTATACATTATAATCTAAAAAATAACACAATCAAAACTGAATTCAAATATTCTGAACTAGTTCTAAGACTCTAAGTTTTTCTTTGGCAAATTTTGCTATCTATATATCATATTTTATTAATGTAATTTACGAAATCTTCCCAACGCTCGGTACATTGATACATTGGTATATAAAGAAAAACAATACAAGTTTTAATATGAAATATACGAATCAATATATGGACTGCATTGCTTAATCCTGTCATAATTTTATGTCCGCAATTAATTTGCTCTTACAGTAAACGTTTCGACATATTATCTTCAATTCAGAAATCGACTTTATGTACAACTTATCAATATTCACACAGTCTAAGATCAAAGGATGAATCGCCACTTTATTTTTTTCTACGAATAAATATACAAACAAAAGATAAAAGTTAAAAGAAGAATCAATCAATCATTGTGTTTCTAAATAAAATTTATTAACGAGTGATTATTTTCAGTGTTAAAACCACTTTAGATAAGAAAATTGAATGTATATTCGCTGTTAATATTAATTATTTGATTGTAATTTTAGGACAAGCGATGTTTTACAAATTATAACAAACAAATTTACAATGCAATTAAAATGTTAAGTAAATCATAAATTTAGATTATAAAGAAATAGCAGCAACACAGCAATTTTAAAACAAACGTATGTGAGTGTCGTTTCATTGTTTCAAAGTAGGTCACTGTGTCGAAAAACTTTCAAACGGTTCATATATACAATTAAATTATAACGAAACATTTTTAAATCAAGTCCATTATTTCGTAATAAAATATTTTATAATATAATTAACGCGATGGACTGAAAAATAGAAAATGTAAAGGGAAAATTATTTTATAGGCTGGATTTCGTGCGCTCATTTTAAATTCAAAAATATACAGATGACGTAATTGCTAAATTACTTGAAAGCTTACAGCGGCTCTTATCTTTACAGTTTACGATAATCGAGCACTGAACATTTTAAATTATTTTTTCCATTTTAAAAAGTGATATTTACACAAAAACGTTAAATAATATAATAACAATCAAGTTCCTGGGCAATTGAACAGTTTAAGCTTTGTATGTATATATAATGGTTCTGATCATCTACCATAGAGCAGTGTTGGTCTAGTGGCTTCAGCGTGCGTCTCTCAGGTCCCTAAAGTCGTAGGTTCGATTCCTGGCTGGGCACCATTGGTGTAGAAAAACTTGGTGAAGAAAAATCAGCTTGCCTTAGACCCAAAGGCACAGAAGGCTGATCAGGTGATTACTTGCCTATTAGATTGACAAATGATCATGAAACAGATACAGAAATTTGAGGCCCAGTCCTAAAAAGGTTGTAGCGCCACTTATTTATTTTTTATCATCTACCATAATAGTAATTAACGCGTAAAAAACTTCAAAAGTCTAAATACTTAGATTGATATCGTTTTTAGATATTAAGGAAAATTAAGGAAAAAGTGCAACAATATTTCATTAGATTGTTGCAATTGTTTCGAGTTAAATACGTTTGAAGCGACGATGTACCTCGAACAATTAAAGTAACTTAAATAAAATATCTCCAACGGAACACAATAGTTTCGAGATAATTAGGTAAACTTCAGTGTCTATGATTCCTTATTGTTAATATCTGGTTTAGGGTCATAACTTACTGCCGATTAAGAAATGTACCGATCTAAGAATCGCATGCATGCAATGCATTTAGCAATCTTGAAAATCATACTAACAAATTTACGACCATGTTACAGGATAATTTTACTGCGTTATCTTACAATACCGGTATACCGCCTTATTTATATATTCTTCCGTTGTGTTATAGTACCTTCATACCAATTGCTTTAGCAAAACCTAGAAACATCATACGATTTTAGAAATTAAAATTTCGGATCGGTAACTTTTTTGGTCATAAATTTACGTATGATATTTTTTATAACAAGTTTACTGAAAAATTTCCGGGTCCACAGGAGTTTTAAAGGAGGTCAAAACTTCTCCATTCTATATTCAAAATACCACTCTTAACAGTTACGAGTCATAAGTTGTCCATGGAAAGTAATGAATATCATTTCCGCTGACAAGAGTTCGAAATTCGAATCAGGGTATAAATGGGGCACGAAATTATTAATTATTTTCTAACTTATCAGAGATACGCAAATGATATTTTCCTGTCGGTTCTAAATAGGTTCGAGACTGTCCCCATTAAAGCGCTTTTGTGGCTTTGTATGTATGGGCGATTCGAGACATACTTAATGATAGATAAGCTCGACTAGACTTGTCAATGAGTATTTGACCCATGATGTCTTGACCTGTGCTTACATTGGATATTTTTACTATAATGTGAAGAAACTGTGCAATAATGAGTTAACATAAACTAAATAAGTAGACGTTGGCTTCTCCATAGAATATATAGTTATAGAAATTGAAAACAATCAAATTTAACTTCAAAAATCTGATAAAATATTAAAAATATATTTCTTTATTTCAGGGTAATCCAACTACACACTTCTAACCATATTGGGGTGTATGACGTACAGAGTTAGAAAATGTATATAACACACGGAAATTGTAATAATTAAAAATGTTAATGAATACTTTGACGACTCATTGGTCTAGTGGTTAGTACCCTTGACTGCGAATCCATGGGTCCCGGGTTCGATCCCCGGCTGAGACGAACATCGATGTGATGAGCATTTGGTGTTGTGCTTAGGTCTTGGGTGTTTAAATATGTATCTATATGTCTATATATCTATAATATGTATGTATATCCGTTGCCTAGTATCCATAACACAAGTTTTACCAGCTTAGCATGGGACTAGGTCAATTGGTGTGAATTGTCTTTAAAAAAAAAAATACTAAATATACTTACAGCTCGATGCGTAACATATGAAGTTCGGCCTTGAAGCCGCGCGCTGATTTTCGCTGGCGTGTCCTCATCCTCCCTCTTTGGATCGAACCATCCAAATGCTGCCCCCACAACAAGTACAGCCCCCAATATCATCAAAGCTAAAAATCCTCCAATTGCCGCCTTAGTTGTCTGAGATATCACCATCGCCATTTTGATCACCAATTATCATCTATGCCACATTTTTATTATCACAACTGTCAATCGCATTTACGAATAATTTCTGTAAATACAAATCACTTTGTTATGTTAAAGCCGGCTGATTGTGCTTATGTTTAAAGTTTGAGTATGATAAGTAAATAAGCTGCATTAAATTATTACATCACGTAGAGGCTGGCTATTGGATTTTTATCTATTAGTCGTAAGGTAACGACCACGTGAGACTAAATCTTCACTTAGAATTTAATCATATTGGTTATTTATATCGTTTTTTTTTCACATTTTTAAATCAAAATAGTGTATAAACAATGTGCTTTTTTGAACAGAAATGGGCTTTACTTTATTATATAAACCTTTTCATTATGTCTGCTAAAGTTACATTTAAAATATAGTTAAGGATTATTAAATATAGGTATATAATTATTTACTTTTAATTTCGATTTGTGTCTAGTTTTATAGTAAATGTGGATATGTTTCTCCAGAAAATGTAATAGCTCAATCAGTATCTGATCTCACACCCTATTATATATATATTAAGCTATGGTGAACTATTTAATGAACTATACTTCTTATTTAATTTTTTTCTATTTTCATGTGAATCAAATCAAAAAATTTGAATACCGTGTAGCTTTGCGGCGTAGTATCTTTCGTTTTCTAAGAGATTTGTTATCTATTTATCCGTAACTTGTAATTGATATTTTTAATAAATATACTCATATTGCCGTAATAAAATATTACCATTTTTCATGTGCTATAATTGCATTGTTTTCTCAATTGTCTAAGTTATTGTATATCTCATTTATTTTTGCACTTATTGCGCTCACCATATTTAATTCATTTTTTTCTTACAGTGGTTGCCTGGCAGAGATCGCTGGAAAGCGATAAAGATGCTCAAGTTTTAACTTATTAGCTTATAGAAAAATTATAAATAAAACAGACGCAGAAATCTGATCACAACACAATACTATACCACTGTATCGAAAATGGGCGCTTAATAAAGTTTTTATGCTTCGCTTTTCCATAAAATAAGCTGCACCTGACTGGTATTATGCACTTTCTGCAGAACAAACAGTAAAATAAGGCATAAAACACACGGTATATGTCAAAGTTGAAGGCTAAAAACACCTTTACGAACGGAACTTGAGTAAACATGAGGCCGGAAGTGAGGGACACTCTACGTCGAACTATTGTACTATGCAACGCGATAACCTACATTGATTGAGGGGAAAATTGTTGGAAAATATATAATATATACTCTAAACTTTAACGTTATTTCTTTTTCATACGAAGACACTTGTTAAAATTAATAATTAATTAAATAATAGGACTAAAGGTTCGTCTTCATTAAATTCATCATGTGATTTTAAAGAAACCTATATTATTCCTGCAATATCTAAATATTGATTCCTGCAATTGTAACATTCCAAAGAGGAATACGAAAAGCTCAACAAACACCCCGCAGTTCATAAGGAAAACGAGAAAACAGCAAAAACAAATGAGTGGGGCGAACCAGCACAAAATGAGACTTATCACAAACGATTGCCCGATACAGTCCATTGTATTTTACAATTTTCCTCTCCAATGTAGGTTAATATGTTGCCTGCGATGTGTAGATATTGAAATTAAGTTATAAACAAATAATTGATATTGTATCATGATTGTATAATGCCGCAAAATACAAGTGATTATATGAAATTAAACCTTTGAAAAGTCGACCGCAATTTGATAGTGACGATGACAATGCCTATACATTATTGTTGAAATGTACGTGGATGTTGTGATTAAAGGAATATTTGGTGAATACAATTTATTCTGAGATTAAACATGGACAACCTTTGGTGCAAAAAAAGTAATGAGAGGACTTCTCGTGAAGAAATTAGGAACAAAAAATTGGTTTAGTCTCAAAATACATTTTTTATAGGAAATGGGGGCAAACCAGCCTGGACTCCCAAAAAGGGAACTAATCGAAGCCTATGGACACCAATTTTAGTGGGTGCGTTGCCGGCCTTTTAGGGAGGAGTATACTCTTTCTTTCAACAATTGTAGGTCGTATCTCCCAAGGAAGACCACGTGGAGTCAATTCCACAGTTCGGTAGTTGGTAAAAGAAAATGCCTTTTAAAGCGCACCATAGAAGATTTTTAGTCATCAGGGTGATGCTGATCTGCACACTGAAGTATATCCGAACCAATTCGACTTAGGGTCGTTCAAGAAAAAAGCGTACCAATTCTTGAAAGGCCGGCAACGCACTTGCGAGCCTTCTGGCAGAGTGAGTGTCCACGGGCGGCGGTATAACTAAACATCAGGTGAGCCAGGAGGCTCACAGACGACGGGCAGGAGCCCGATTGCCTCCTATTACATAAAAAAAAGTAAAAAGATCATATACAAGTTATAATTAAAATATGTACAAGCATTAGTTTAAACGTGATAGATAGTTTAAAGTATTTAAAAGCTTCTGTTATTATAACAGATGCTATCTGTTCTCCTTAAGCTTTATCAAATTCCTAACTCTATTAATTTATTAAGACGTATCCAATAAAGTCCTCGAAACTTATTAAGTAAAACATAATTGTATTTACAATGGCCGCTGTTTCGAATTAATATTTTAATAATTAAAACTTAGTATCCGACGAAATATTTTAATTAAAGCATAAAAAGGATTAACAAGATTGACAAAGAAATAAAATATTATATTTTGACTATATTAAAATATAAATCAAGGTTTATAATAAAATACTTACTCTATAGGAGATTTAAATTATTATGATATAACTCTTTTTCAGCGAAGCATAGATCTATGTTGTAATATTTAGCTTTGAAAACACAATTCATCTAAAAAATCTGTGTTTGAAATATTCTTATAGGCTTGGATACTGAGATGCATACATGTTTCAAGAATCTAACCGATAAAAAAGGCTGATATACAATTTGAAAGCCTCGTACGGTACATACAGTATAAGTACGTGATGCCAAAATGGACGCTGCAGTAGAGTTCTGCAACAGTGATTCTGAAAGAAGCAAAATTTTGCCGAATCGCGATCTGAATTTTAGCAACCGAATATGAGCGTATTGTTTCCGTGTTTCGTTATCAAAAGAGGAAACTAGAGTGAATCGTTTATCTTAGTCTCTTATTTAGGGTTGCTGCTACCAAAAAATACAGCATTTTAACAAACCGGAAATGAATTCACTGTTAACTGAAACATGCATATTTAATCTAAATTAACTCTTAGTCGAAATTTGTTTCAAAAGGCTGCCTTTATTTTATTTACGTTTTAACAAATATTTTTCTATAAAAAAAAACAATCTTTAATCTACCTTTATATACTCCGTTAGCAAATAGATGATTTAAGAAATATAAACGATTGCAAGTTGACACTACAGTTACCATAACAACAGGATGTAAAAAGATAAAAATATATCAAAAATAAAAGGTTGCCTACCCTAGTTCTAATACCGACATTAGGCGCAAGCGTTTTTGCCGCCTTTTTTATCGCAACGTTCGTGTCTACGCCGTAGCAATGGCGTAGCGTTCAGGTAGGGCTGGCTCATTTTCTTTTCTTATAAGAAATGAATGATGACGCATTGTTTAACTGAGCTCTAGGATTGCCATTGTCGACAAAACAAAATGCTCGGAAAAGACAAACTATTACTTTCGTCTTTAAACGTTCATTTTTCAAAAGAATGCTTCCCAATGTACGGTGTGTTTGTGTCTTTTATATCTTTGCTTCAATTTGATTAACTATCTTAAAAAGATCGATAGCGATAAGATCAACTGTCAAACTTATACCTTTTTAACTGTAATATGTATTAAATATTATAAAAATAAATAAAATCTATTATGTAAATATCAAATTATTATAAGAGATGTCAATATATTATGATAATAATGTGATATTAGAATGTCTACGTTCGAATAAACATTTTAGGGTATTTTCCAAGAATTTGTAAGTTTTAGTTTAGTTATCGTTACTATTTATTATTCATAAATACAAAATTATCGGCGGGTTTATTTGAGACTTGAAAATGTTTGAGAAGCTTTTCAATTGTTCAGATTTTAAGGGTTTTTTAATTCCTGCTTAATTTTAGTCTAATATTATTTATTATTACTAAATGTCTGTTTGTTACCACGGTGGATATTGCGTAGTTAAAAAAACATCGAAGCCATTACAATAGAGTACTCTCTTAGCCGTTTTAGAACTGTGACTTTTGGCTTAATTTTCCATTTATTATATATTTTAGTAAATCGTTTGAATATAAAAGGATTATAATATAACAATGTGGCCTGTGGTTTACGGACGTGATTTATTCGTAGCGTGATGTTATATAGCGGAAACAAAACCACTTTCTATTAACAAAAATACTATCCAACAGTAATCAGGAGTCCTTTGCGGTCGTTAATAATTTTTTTAATATATTTGTGTTGTTATCTTCCCGTTCTTGGTAAGTTTATCCGTTGTTTGTAGTGTATTAGTAGCCATTAGGCCGCCCATTACACTGTTACATTTTTCGAAGTGAAACTTCTTTAGGTTTAAAACTTTTACGGAACGTCACGAAGTTGTGCAGCGTTTTTGTCCCCTCTAAGTCTCGGATCTAAAGTTTTAGATTTGTATAAATATAAACAAGAGTTACAAATTTGATTGCCAAAGAAGTTTTTCTTCTGACATGTGTACTTTGTAAGGACGCAATTTTTATTTTTTTATATTAATTTAACTATTCGTAAATTGTTTTTTTGTCACTAACGTATGTATTAAAAAATACTTTGAAATGATCGAATTCAAACTTAATATAAATAATAATAATACCTCCTTGGAGTATATATAAGTATAAATAGTATGTATCTCGAACAGAAACGTATGGTTTCAATCGATGCCCTTATGTTGTCGAAGCCGGTCAACATTGGGTAATAATTTACTTTTTATCACAAGATCCGATCAGCTGAGTCAGATTCGTACAAACTATTCCAACTATGTATATTCTAAGGACGATTTCGGTCTGATCGATGCAAATGTAATTCGAGTGACGCGAACGATTTTTTGTCCCTAATTTGATCTTTGAAGCGTTTGAACCTTGAATTACTTTGGCTTTGCTAAGATAATGTTACTTAAAACGAATAAAATAATATTATAGAGCTTTACTTAAAAAAATATAGATCATGGGAATATAGTTTCTGTATCTGTTTCATGATCATTTGTCAATCTAAAACGCAAGGTGATCAGCCTCCTATGCCTGCCTGACCTAATATTTCTAACAAACAACCAAAAACTTTTACATAATAGCAGATTGAGAACAATATGTCAAATCGAATATAAGTATTCTAATAGCATGGATAGATTTGTGTATAATAAACTCATTCAACACTCCGTGGGCGTATTTAGTATCAAACGGCAGAAACATACATAGTTTGAGAAGTAAAATACATAAAATTACAAAGCGTTTGAGCTGTAATGTATTGACGAAACTATTGTATAGTTTGATGGTATGAAATAATACCAATAACGTTAGTTTACAAATCTATGTGAACACAGCCCGCTTAGTACTTCACAAATGGTTACTTTTGTCGATACAAGCAATGGTTAGTTCAATTATATCGGTTAAGGAAGCCTATTGAAGAACGACAAACGATTTAACAAAGTACTTTACATTCTAGAGCGGTTTTCCTTAACGAGTTCATGTTATGCATCTAGCGGTTTTGTTTGTACTAGAAATGCAACGAATAGAACTTTATTTGCGATAAAACCTTGTATTTTCTTTATTATAGGTTAGAATTTTACAAATGTAAGAGATTTTCTTTACCGTAACGTCTCTTATTTTTTAAGCAAGTAGTGTTATCAACAACAGAGCTTGACGTCAATACATTTTTTACATCTTAGACATTCTGTTTCTTCATAATTTTTCCCTTTACCGTGCAAGCTACACTTGTGTATAAGCATTAAGCAGACAAATCTACACAAGTGGTTTCAAACGGATGATCATGTAGTACGTGGGTAGTGTAGGAAACGTGCTTAACCACAATGTTAGCTACTATCGTTACCCTAAGACATTTCAGGAGAAAAAATCTTTCAAGCTGACGTAATATTTTATAACTATTTATCTATTAGGCATATCATGAAATATGTGAATATTTAAAAGTTAGATTAGATTCCGGGGAAAATACCTACAAAAACTATTGGGGTTTAGGATTTTACAAGATATCTATTAATATTACATAATATAACTCGCACAATAATTTTTTAAATCAGGAAATCTAAAAAAAAAATATTTGTGAAAATTCATTTATTTTCTGTTCTTACAGTAACTACTATAGCAATATAAACCTTATTAATAAAAAATTAACTAAAAACATAATATCACATAACTATAAACAAAACAAGAAAACATGAAAACTAAACCTTTTTCTAATAAATTATGAATAATGCAATCTATGTGAACTCAGACTGTGCAATTAAATAAATCAGTCTCACAAATAAATCAACATCAGTCTAAATAATAGCCCTATACATAGCATAAATAATACGAAAACCCAGCTTTTTCCTTTAACTTGGGACGTTAAGAACGGTTTAGAAAATTTTGTTCGAGTTTTGTACAAGCATGTCCATTGTAAACTTCCAAGCTATAATAATAAGGACTTGAAAAACTTCTCAACCGCAAACTAAATTTAATATAAAGATTAAAGAAGATTGCTGAAGATTTTGGAGAAAGAAATCAAATTGACCTTGCTGAGATCCTCGTAATAACGCCGACCCTAATTGAATAAGCCGGAGTACAAATTATAGTCAACGTAAAGTAACTCTTATGTACTATAATTAAGGACTCTTTTTGAGGTCACAAATTTAACCAAGTTCGTGTATTGTTTCAAAATGAAGCACAAATGTGATGATAAAGCAATTGTGGGTAAAAACCTTTCTTGTATCAAGATAAGAAATTTATCACTTTTAACAGCTTATTTTGTAATTTAATATTTAATGCCATGTTGTTTAAGATATTCTGTACATATTAGAGACTTATTTAAATAATTAGTACCTAATCACTCGGCCATTTCTATATGTGTTTTTTTATTCTCAAGTAAGCGCGCTGTCGGCCTTTTAAGAATTGGTATGCTCTTTTCTTGAAGGACCCTAAATCGAATTTGTTCGGAAATACTTCAGTGGACAGCTGGTTCCACATGGTGGTGTGTGGCAGAAATTGCCTTAAGAAACGCTCAGTTGTGGAACGACGGACGTCAAGGTGATACGGATGGTATTTTGTATTCTGCCTTGACGTCCGATGATAAAACTGCATATGAGCTTAGTTCGAGGTTTAAGCTCTAAGCTAATAGTCGAGGTTTAGCGGTAAGTATTTTTATCAAAAACAAATTGATTTCTTAGCCTCAAACAAATTATACAGTGTTGTTCTTTTGAGTCACATTTCTCTACCGTTGATGTGCCTAAGAGCTATTTCCTACAAATAATGCCTTCAAATCTTGGATTGAATTAACCATTAAAAAAACACTAAATCTCTCGGTAAAATGATACTTGTATATTTTACAGCTTTGCTTCAGCTACGCAAAAAGCGCAGCGTCGTTTTAAGATGAAACTTTAATCTTAATTATTTAAAAAAAGTTTATAACAATACGTAGCTGACCATATAATTATATGAAATAGTCAATGACGCCGTTAATAATATGTCCAAAGAGCGGTACAATTTAGATTGAATTCACTGGCCGATCAATTAATAACTGATTTATATTGCTTCCAATTAATTCAATTGTGAACTTTACAAATATAATCAATGGTTTTAATGACCATTTACTCTTAATGTGTGACTAAAAGCATGACTGTTAATGTTTCACTATTACTATTTAAAAAATATCTAATACATTTATATGCCGTCACCACCAATTCACACAAGTGACCACTTGCCTTTTGTTAACGTACGGTTAATTACTCTAAGATCTTGGTTTCTTCTGTCATTGATACTTTTTAGTTAGTAAGCGTAAAAACTACCTTAAAACCTGCACTTCCGTATATTATATACGTAGATATTAATTGACCATCAAACGTGCAATGTATAAAAACTTGATTACAGGTGTTTGAACCAGTTTTTAATTACATTATGCCTTGCATGCAAAACCTAATACCGAGTCACTTGCAGGTTTACGACTCCAGGGTATAGGTTTTCCGCCCCACTAATCTGTAAAAGGTTTTATAAGAATTGAGGCCAGTTTCAAAGGAATATTAAGTTATAGCACCAATGTGTGCGTTTGACGTAATTCTTTTTATTACAAACGGAACTTAGCGTGAAATTTCCACTAGCCTAATCCGTTTATGGCTTTTACACTTTATAAGCCTAATTAATAAACAAATGTATGCTATTTATATAGTTGAATACTTTAGGTTTTTTTTATGTAATAGGAGGCAAACGGGCAGGAGGCTCACCTGATGTTAAGTAATACCGCCGCCCATGAACACAATTCCCGAAGGCTCGCAAGTGCGTTGCCGGCCTTTCAAGAATTGGTACACTCTTACCCCTAATTCGAATTGGTTCGGAAATACTTCACTGGGCAGCTGGTTCCACACAGTGATGTTGCGCGTCAAAAACTGCCCTAGAAAACGCTCAGTACATTTGAATTACACTAATTAATAATAATGGTTAGGATTTTATAATATTTTTTTTGTCTTTATGTGAAAATATCCCTTGGATATCAACTGAATATAGCGTAGTGCAAAGATCTATAGTGGTAATGGACGATGACATATTTACTTTATTAAGGATAAGTTTCACAATGTATGGATAAAGAACCAAATAGCTATGCAATACATAAATTATTTGAAAGATAAATTGTGCTATTTGATATTCATCGGACTCTTAACTTATGATGGACTTTATGTGACGAATAGCGCTATCTGATAGTCGTGAAACGCAACAATAGTGTTTATCCTACCAATAAGTAATAAATAGCTATTTTGGAACTTACGTAGAACTTATCCGTATATTGTGAAACAGACCCTAACTATGTATATGAGTTATATGTTGCTGTATGTAAGGTTATGAATAAAGCATTTATTACTTGAAAATAAATGAAATGCATTCCAATTTCAGATTTATCAATAAAAATATCCATTTGCTAGAATGTCAGTTGTTGTAAGCATTATAAACGTGCTTCATAATGGATCACAAATGTATATCTACGCTAAAAGAATGATTTTATAATAAAAGCTGAAAGGTTGAACGTTATAACATCAAACTCTAAAACGAGAATTTAATATGCACTCAAACAAACATTAGCACAAGGAAGAATACTGATGCACTGCACCCTGAATGCTGAAACTGCACCAGATAATACATCAAAACTTTGCAGCGTATTTTTCATGTACAATATATTCAGAATACCGGATGTATAAATTCACACATTATTTATACATCCGGTATTGTGAAATTACAGTAAAGTAGAGTACATATTATAATTGTGTTAAGCCTAGTGCTTATGAGTGCAATACTTAGTATTGTAATGTTCAGAATTTTGTTTCTATATCCGCAATTAAATTTGATGGGTCGCTGAAGGGAAAATTGTGTTCACTGGTCGACCAAAAAAGTTACAAGGTATTTCAGATAGGGAAAGCTAAACATCTACTTGCCTATAAATATAAATAATTGTTAGCTGACTAAGCGCTGAGTCAAGAACAAATTGTATTTTGACTTAGATTTCTACTGCTGATAAGATAATTTTCATGAGATATTGCCCTCGCAGTTGGTAATTAAAATAAGATTAGAAATAAAAATCTGTTATTTAAAAATGTATAATTCTAATTGCCAATCACTTGCAATGTCACAAATAATAGTATTGCTTTAAAATGTACAGCAGATCACGGGATTATTAATAACCACGGTTTGGTTACTACAATTTTTAGATTACAAATTAACAATCTTATCGATAACATCAATGATCATAACGATATGAACTCTAAATAAAAGAAAAATTAACAACTTTGATTTTGTTCCCTTTGGAGTAGACTTTGGGTTTAAATGCACAGCCGCTAATTAAAGATTTAAGTTGCCGCCTAGTAGATAGTACCGGTGACATCAGAGCTGCTGCTTTCTTCGCTTAACGAATAAGTATTGCAATAAAGCGAGGAAATGATCCCACCGTTAAATATGTAATTAATAATTAATTCAAAAATTATTACTATTATTAATTTTGTATTTAATATTTTTTCTCAAAATCTCTCAGTCATATAATATTCAGTAAAACAATAATATTTATTTTCCACCAGTTATATTCATTAGTAAAATGTATCATTATTGTTGAAATTACGCACATTTCTATTATTGAATCGACTATTTATAATCGTTGTTATGCCCTTTTTTGGATATACAATATTTAATTATGATAATAGTTCTACGAGTATTTGTGCAGATAATAAGAGGTAGTTTATCTTGAAGACCAAATTTGTTGTGGTTTTTTTATTAAATTTTAAATAAATTGAAAACTAATTGTATTATTTTTAATAATTGATTTTTGAACTTCCGATTTTTTCGATATTATAACGTTACTGTAACTCTTATTAATTACGCTTTCAATTCTTGTTATTAAATTCCAGACACAGTTTAATCTAAAATCCGTAGATTAATGTTAATTTTTAAAGTCCTTAACTGTAACTTTAACAAATGGGATTATTTTGAAAGATGAATAAGCCATATTATATAGGACAGAGTCACCTTTGTTTAATTATAAATAGATAAAATCACGCTTCTTGCTTATATAACAAAAATTAACAGAATTACACGAGACTTAGATAGTTAGCCGCATGAATACTGCAGTACAATTTACAAAGATGAATAAAAATTTATTCATAAAATATCGATATCATTGTTAATGTACTGTATGTATGACAACAATAAAAGTGAAAATTTATTAAAATCTAAAACATCAAAAGTCGAAAATGCTGTGGAATATCTGCATCGAAAAAGATTTCAATAAGAATTGCATTTGGGAAATGAACTATAAAGCTATCATAGTTGTATTCTAAAATTATTTTTTTAACTAAGCTAAAACGTATTATTATGGAGTATTAAGAATGTTCGTTTGTGATTATTAATTGTATAAGGTGAGAGCAGTTTCAATATTTAAATTATAGAATGTACATAATATGAATAAGTAAATCATGATCCTAACACAATGTTAATTAATACATATAATGTGCAGAGTACGAACGAACAATATAATCAAGGAAGACAATCAGCCGACTTAAAGTTAACAGACCATTAAGATGTGAGTACCGTTTTTCGAAACGAAATAAACATTTTAAGTAATTTTCAACATAAAACGAGCACTTTACGATCACATTTACCTGAGATTATAATCACAACAATTCACACTAATCACGACACACTTTATTTACACAACTATTATAATTAATATAACACGTAGTTTCAGATTTTCAGGCGTGAACCGCGACCGTCGTAGAGCACGCGTCCGAACTGCTACGCCGATGCGACCGTACTGGCTACGGTATGCTACAATCTGCTACGATTCCGAGTATTCCCTGAGATTTGGGAACTGATAACTTTTTGGTCTATTAATTATGTTTGTATTATTTATTCAATCACGTAGATTATGAACTCACCTTTATATGTTTTGAATTTAAACAAAATATATTTTTAAAATTTCTACTAAATCTAATGCCTTCATTATATCAAATTTAAAAATTAAATTACATTAAGGTATTTATAAATTTATAAGTATATGTTTTAGTTCTGTATTTTATAGTCTAATTTTCGCATCTATTTAAAAAATATCAAGTAATGCAGTAAGCTTTAATGTGACTAACACAGGGTTCTAAAGAAAGTTATAAAAATAAAATAAATCAAGACAAAAAAACACAGAATAAGATTACGATGAAGGTCCGATAACATATTTTAAAGACTATTTAATCAACGATACTTATTTTATGGTTTATTTTATCTCCCTTCATCAATATAGAACAGACGTTGCTAAAACGATTTTCGTGTAAGCGATCTAGATGATCGATATTAAAAAGCTTCAATTACCTAGTTCACTTCCGAAAACAATTAACCGACTGACAACTCCGACTGCATCAAACGTTAAGCCAGTTTCAAATTTCCTTTACCGAGAATCAATTGGGTCGGGTTTCAATATAGCTAGAAGCTTTAGAAGCCTGTTATGTAATATTGGCTTTGTCATTATCTCGCTCTCATATTTTGATTATTTTATCACTTGTTTATCTTTTGCGTATTTTCAGTGTATTTGTTCTATGAATATTCAAAATCAATTTTCGTTTATTTGACTAATATTACTCAAATATATGATTTCGTAAGGTAAGCAATCAGGCCTGGCAAGTTTTTAAAACACTAGAAGTTTTAAATAATATATGTCCTGTATCAATTTGTCCTGTATTAAAAGAATGTATTATATATGTTTGTTCATATATTAAGATATGAATATCCTTGCGGCTAATGTTTGGTCAGAGTTACTGGTTCGTATTGATTGACGTGTCAAATGAATCGATCATTTGGCACTTCAATCATTCAAAGCGGTCCACAGACAACCTATGTTTAAACTTACACAAAACAGCTTACGCGTCATATCTTCTATTGTTTTTGATCTCGATTTAAAAGGATAAAAATATCCTAAATAGCGTTTATTTTATATAAATTATTAATAAGTCATCTGAATATAACATGATTTATGCTTTTTGGGTGTTTCCATCACAATATTTATCTGATCGTTTGGAAACAGGAGAATTTATTTAACACAAATTGCAAGCGATTTAATAAAGAGTTTTCTATACAGATAGTTAAGTTCAATTGGTTTTATCTATGAGATACAGTTGTATTAAGCGTGCAACCTTCATCCCTGAGTCATGAGTTTGTATCACGGCTATGATCAATTTTCGGTGAGCAAATTGCACTTACACTGCGAAGGCAAACATCGCAAGAAAACCGGATTATGTCAAAAGTTTATGACATATGTGTGTTGATCACTTGTGTGTCTTTAAAATCACAATGAAATTTTTGCTAAACTTCTATATCCTATCTTAAAATACACGCATTAACAATATAAGTACGTTGGGATTACTAAGGATAACTATACCAGAGATTACCAATAGCCGGCTTAACCAGCGCTAACGCCAAAGCTGGTTTGTCGCCTGTCATTGTGACAACGTTGTCATAATAACTAATGCATGACTATAGTGACTGCACATTACCCGTTCGAAGCTTAAGTACCATTAACTACGAGTGTCTAGTTTTGGGACCTTTGGAAATAGTTTGACGACCAATTAAGTATCAACGATATATTTTTTACGAGTTATAAGGTATTAGTTTCAGCATTGTAATATATAGACTTTAATATAGAATCACATTATTTCCTAATTCATAAAATATGTTGTAAGCTGAAATCTATAATTAAGTTACCAATGAGATCAAATACTTTTATTTCAACTTTCCAAGTGTTTATTCTTTTGTAGATACATTTTTTCTAAATGTCTTTAAATTATTTCTTTAAAAGTAATCTTACAGCTAACAGACATATTATAAAATAAAACACTTAGAGAATATACAAAGCCAAATCATATTATATAGATAAACAATATATATGAAACAGAAAACATATGTAAGTACATCAATATACAAAAAAAGAAAACTGAAATTTAACATTAAACAAACGACAGTTAATACTAAATATTTCAAAGAAAATACTAAATTGTTACGGCTAAACAAAGTCAAAGTCCTCGCGCCTCTTCAAATATTTCCTCACATCCTCTTTGGTGAGGTGGAAAATATCAACATCCTCATAATTAGTGTCATAGTTAGATAAAACCCGAAATATTGGCAAATTATACTGGTAGTTTGTGTTCGCACGAGGCACATGGAACAATTATTGTATCTTGTCGCAACAAATATTAATACATAAGAATAGTATATCTATAATATAAAAATGAATCGCAAAATATGTTGGTAAGCGCATAACTCAACAACGCCTGAACCAATTTGGCCAATTCTTTTTTTATAATATTCCTTGAAGTACGAGGATGGTTCTTACGGAGAGAAAAATTAAAAAAAAAATGATTGAAAAAGTCTAAAAACAACTTTTCTATATTCCCATACAAAATATTCGTAATAATACTTAAAAGTCAATTTGAACTTTAATACCATATCATAAAGTTCAAGCGTTAGTGGAGGGGTTCTGGGAAGGTAAATTTTTATTTTTTGACATAATGTATTAATTTTTGTCTTATCAACTTTATTTTTTATCTTACTAGCTAGACCGGTGTCCCGAATAGCAGTACTTAAATACTATATATACTATAAATACTTATTGTATTTAAAAACAATAAAGAATCGACTGTTAGGCGGTACGATGTTCGCCAGGCCAGCTAGTAACTATATAATAATTTAGTTCTAAATATATTACCATTACATAGGATAGATTGCTACTGCTAAAAACTCATACAACTTTATAACACTATCAAATATCTCTTTCATATATAAGTTATATTAAAATATTGTAACTATACATCAAAAGTAATATTATGACAAAACAAATATATTACAGGGGTAAAAATATTTATGTTTCTGTTTTTGCCTTATAAAATACAATTTATTACACACGCTTTCCATAAAGAAAAATTGCTATTCTATATGCACTAATCACGTCACGGCTCACCCGAAAAAGCTCACGTTATACGAAAATGATAGATGTGACAGATAATAACACCTCAATCTACATGTCTCCGGAAGTCAATGGAGATTTATTTACGGATATCGCTGTAATTCACGTACTGAATAAACGTCGGTAATACTTCACACGAAAACCACGGTGCTTGAATCTTAAAATATTTTTGTATTGTGAATATGGGTGTATATTTTATAAATGATTGTGTATGGGTATATTGCCAATACGATATTAAACTTAAGATAAATTAACTTTAAGTTGGCGCCTGGTAAATAGTACCGGTGGCTCCAGAGCTGGTGCTTTCATCGCTCAACGACGACCTATTGCAATACATCGAGGAAATGCTGCCAGAATTAAAGGTACACAAACCTTGTAACAGAACCAAACTTTTTAAACTTGTCAATTATTATTATTATGTATGCTAAAAATATTATAGATACTGCATATTTGTGTATTGGAAATAAATATAACTTGGTGTACTTCATAGACTAAGCCACGAAGATGGTGATAAATTCCGACGAAATGAAAAGGAATGTTTTATAAAAAAACACCTATAAAAATTTACAAAAAACAAACAAGATGAATATTTAGTATAATGAATTATTGTTATACATCATTTATGTAATAACTCTCAATATAGGCCCAACAGCTTATGTTAACTAACAGAGAATACAATATTTAGCTTATGTGGTTCGTTATAACATTCAAATTTAGAACTTAATATCATATGGTTTCGGTTCCATATAATTAACAAACCAAAAGTGTAACACGTTTATTGTTCCTACCATATTTGTACTATTATGAATATCCTACCTAACCGAACCTATCAGTACTTTAGTAAAAACATAATAAGTGGGTGAGTTTTAATAATAATTTTATTTATAGTAATATTGTAACGAAAAAAGATTTGCTTTTCTGAATAAACTCAAACTGGGTTTTGTGTTATTTCCATTAGAATGTTACATTATCCCTGAGTACAAAAACTACATTATTTGCTTGTAAATAAGTTAGTCTAATTACACTTTTAACTGAAATTCTTTTTCGTATCTTTCCTTCAAACTGTGTTTACTCTGCGATAGAAAGAGACAGCTGAGTACTTATTTATTTTTACGAACAAGCTGGCATAGGCCAATATATATATAACAATTCATTTACAAATTATTACATAGAATATTTTATATCAACAAACAAAAACAAGGAAATGTAAGGTTATTAGGAAAAACGTTCTCCTTCGTCCTTATGTAATCTAACTAAGGTTCTATTGAGGGATCATGTTATTATCGTAGAATTAATCGAGTTTTCTCAACCTCCTATTAATTTTATATATAGGTTATATTTTCGATTAATAGACAAAACATTTATGTAATAGTTATATAAATATAATGATTCCCGTGCAAATATATAACTATAAATAAAAAAAACTACGGTTTGCACTTCAGGAGTGCCGGCAGAAGTAAAAACTTGAATTTTAACGTTGTGCATTTTTGATATTTTGGAATGGTTAGGGAATAATTTTGCACGAATTGCTTTAATTATCAGTATAAAAGTACTATCATTTATGTGGTAGAATACAATATTTATTTATTGCGCTATCGTACACAAACATGACAATTTATATTACATTAAATACGCCGCGCCAGCTGTCTACTCTCCATCCGTCTTACGAATTTTCGATAAGGTCACGTGTCCTGATGCGAGTTCAAATTTTTTTACCCATTCCAAAAAAGTGTACAACGCCGCTAAAGAAGTTTTCACTTCATAAAGTGCATTATAGTAGTAAATTGTCCCTTAATTTATGCCCGCTCATAACTGACGTATTACTTTTGAAATTGGTAGAATAATACTGACAGCCTACAAATTGTGACATCGAAGCAATAATTGCAATAATCAACTACAATGATATAAATGCGGTTATTTTGCAAAATTCCAATACGCAGTATATTATTGGGGACAGCTCAATTGGTGGTCTGCGGTCCTTTTAATTCTTTATTAAGTGCGGCAATCCACAAGCTTTTGTGATTAAAAATATTCGTGCAATCTCAACTTTCAATTTTGAATTCTATTTGTATTCGAGCCCGGGTATTAAGTGATCAGAGTGGCTCTGTGTGTAATAACAAACAAATTAATTAAGGAATCGGGTTTTCAGTATTTCGCTAGTATATTTGACTGACTTCATTTGTTTTATTGTGACGTAATTGATGATATTGCGAGTGTATTTCCTACTAATATGGGACATCTGAAATTAGCGGGTGTTGTACAGGAAGCACCAAATATACGTTAACAAAAAGCAGAGGCTAAAGTAGTAAAGTGATTAAGAGTTCTGAAACCGTCAGCAAATATATGTTTATGTCTTAAGAATAAAATACACTAAATAATAATATATAAGGTCTTTGGTTCAATCAAATGTATTTTACAAGCTCGCAAGTGCGTTGCCGGTTTTTTAAGAATTGGTTCGCTCTTTCCTTGAGTCCCTAAGTCGAATTTATGCAATTTTAATGTAATTCATATTAGCGATATAATCGGCTGTTGCCATCAGCGCTCATATATGTGTGTTTTATGTTTACTGGTTACCTGTGTGTAGATAAATAAATGGAAGTATTTAAATAAAAATAAAAAACTTTTTTTTATGAACGGATTGAAGTTATGTATTATTATAAATTTACAACTATTTATACATAATTTTAAATTTATCCGACGTTTCGCGTGCTTTACAGCGTGCGTGGTCACGGTGAATGGAAGTATTGTAATGGGTTCTCCTCATGAACTTTGACAATATAAAAGAAACACTACTACCAGTAATAGTATTAATACTACTACTTTAAGAGAATAGGGAAAGATCGATGTACAACTAAGCGTATCTCCGACATATCGCTTATCGCTGGATCTATGCGAGCAATTGTCAGGTGATTGCGTCATCACCGACGGAGGCATTCTTTGCTGTCAGTGGCAATGGATCACTTGATTTCTAGTACTCCGATATCTACTATATAAAAATAAGTCGGGTTTTCCTTCCTGACGCTATAACTCCAGAACGCACCAACCGATTTCCACGGTTTTGCATTCGTTGGAAAGGTCTCGGGCTTCGTGAGGTTCATAGCAAAGAAAATTCAGGAAAAATTCCAACAGAAAAGCGGGATCACCAAACGAACTGTTACATAAAACGAAGCCATCTGGTGGCGAAACGGAGTTCGCCGGGTTTGCTAGTCGAATATATAATAATACTAGCTGACCC
Organism: Pieris melete; assembly: GCA_963693345.1. NCBI lineage: Eukaryota > Metazoa > Arthropoda > Insecta > Lepidoptera > Pieridae > Pieris > Pieris melete. Next base: position 1,268,082 of record CAVNZK010000044.1, on the reverse strand, counting down.
GGCACACGTTGTTTTGCGATGTATATTATTTCTAGGAAATATTTTATTCGTTCAATAAAAATAACTATCTACCATAATAAAAAATACGGGTTGATCATAGAGGGGGAAAATTAAGGGTTGTATGTATTTGTGTATGCTGTACCATAAAAGTTTATCAAAACAATAAAAAATTGGGGTGGACACCCCTTATCACATAGGGATTTGAAAGATAGATAGTAGCCGATTCTCAGACTTACTCAATATGCATAAAAAAAATCATAAGAATCGGTCGAGCCGTTTCGGAGGAGTACGGGAACGAACATTGTAAAACGAGAATTTTATATATTAGACTAGCTGACCTGGCAAACGTCGTTTTGCCATTTATAATAAAAAATAGGGGTTGATCGTAGAGGGTTCAAAATTAGGGGTTGTATGTATTTTTTAATGCTGTATCATAAAAAAATAAAAATTTATCTAAAAATTAAAAATAATAATAATTTAAAGGTGCCCTTAACATGTAGGGGGATGAAAAATAGATGTTGTCCGATTCTCAGACATACCCAATATGCACACAAAATTTCATGAGAATCGGTTGAGCCGTTTCGGAGGAGTTTAACTACAAACACCGCGACACGAGAATTTTATATATTAGATAGATATAATATAATTTTTACAGTTTATTCCGCAGCATTTATATAAAACTATTTCAAACATGTATTACAGACAATGTTAGTAACTTAAACCATGTTATTGATAAAAGTTGGAAAATGAGTGTGTATCTCGTTTGCATAGGATAAAGAAAAACGGGAAAAACTTGAAGCAGGGCGCTATAACAAATTTAATGAAACCGTTCTAAGACTTCAAATATTCCAGTAAAAATGCAAATCACTAAAAAGAAGTTTTAATCTTCTTGAATAATGAAATTTTAATTATTGCCTCGATAGCGATGCAGCGATGGAAAGCTGTTCGGAAATTAGTTAAGTAATTTGAGCTTTATTAAGTTCACATATGGTGTATACTATAAAAGGCTTTTAAAATGTATAAATTGACTAAAAAATATATACTTTTCAGCTGCGGTGGATTTTTAACAAATATTAGATTAGATTGCTTTTATTCTAACTTAACAAAGACTAACAGGTGATTGTTCTTAGAACTTTATTGTTAATTCATAGGATTATTACAAAGAGGTCCTGGACTCGCTTTCAATGAAAATATATTTGTTTCATATCGGGTGTTACCTCTTGTCTTAAATAAATGACACGCGTGGTGAAATTTGTCTGCGCCATGCCATATTTGATGTAATAATTATAATATTAAAAATAAAAACTGCGTGCGTGTTCTTATTTATACAAATCTAAAACTTTAGATTTCAGAGACTTAATGGGAGGGAAAAGGGAAGATATGTTAGGAATTTAATGGATTAAATTATCATAAAAATATTAAAAGTGTCGAAAATATTTTTTTTATTTTAAAATAAAATAATAATTTCTCCATTGCTATTTGCTTCATGCTACTTTCGCCCTTTCTCAATCTCTCTCAATCGGTCTCAATTACTCTCTCCCTTTTCTTCGACAAAAACGCTGCACATCTTCGTGACGCTAATATTATTAATATTGCGTTTCATCCGTGAAAAAATTACCCTTATGCGCCTAAAGAAGTTTCACTTCAAAAAACTGTGTTCACTTGGTTTAGGCCCGTCTAAAATAGTGTACCAGGTTTGATTCATTCAATCCTGAGCTATAGTAAACAATTAACAAACATTATAATAATACCACTTTTTCATCACAGTAACACAAACCAGGAGAAATATAAAATTAATAAATTAAGACTAAATAATAAAATGGGCGGTCTTACAGTAAACAAGCAGTTTCCAGTCAAACGAAACAAAACTGGCATTAAAAATATTCTCGGCTTATAGTTTACACACATTTAATTTTGTAAATTGGTAATAAAATAGAATAATAACTATTTCATATATTTACAGAAATAGTAATGGCTACTGTATTACAAATTAATTTTAAAAGCTATCAGAAATTCTTGAGCTCTCTCAACTTTGACAAAAACTAATTAAATACTTAATCCGTATAAAATAAAGTTCAATGAGACAGGTCCCACGTCAAGGTGCGGTTACAACCGGGATTTTAATTAAATTGGCAAAGGTTGTGGATTAAAAATGAAAGCCATATAACTATTACAATCATAAAGCCCTGATATGACTTATGAACCATTAGTACTTAATTACGTCAAGGCAGAATACAATATCAGTATCACGTCGAAGTCCATCTATTCTAATAGCGTTTTTGCCACACACTACTACTATGTGGAACCACCGAACCAATTCGACTTAGGGTCTAAATAATAAAATGCAGTATAGGGCTTTGTCATAATTGTTATGCGTTTAATAGCTGTGTGTTAATATTTTCATACGTTCTGTCTCCACCCAGGTATAACCAGTACAAGTACTGCTATATGCACTAGTGCTTGACACACATTACATATGACCAGTATTATAATGTAACCTTTATAAATACTTACAAAATTATTATTTATTTAATATCATTTTAACATTTAAAAGGTAAGTCTCTAGAGATTTGTAATAATACTTTTAGCTTCGTTAATAAAAATCACATCGCGATTAAATGACAAAGAAGCGAAAAATTTCATTACATTCTTAAAATCATGTCTTATCTTAATGTTCCGTGGACTTATCCTATCATTATTCAAAATTTTCGGTACATTAATCACAAATTATGGTCTCAAAGGCTCACAATATAATTGAAGGGAAAATCGCGGTTGTCAGTTACGCCAAGTTCTTTGAGGGTTTGTCAACGAATTGACATCGCTGTGATTGATGTATTGTTGAGTGCACAAATGTTTTGTAGTTGATCAAATACTATCGTGTTACGAGTGACATCGTGAACAAATACATGTACAATTTATATTTATCCTTGTATCCTTGTAGATTTGTTAGAGGCCTTTTTTATTGATAAAAAGCTTGCGAACGCACGGCACACTGATACATTGGTAAAAACAAACACAAAATACAATTTTTAATGTTACTAGTACTTAAAGGCAAACATGACATACATGTACAGATCATACAAATATCAATTAAAACAAACATTACAAAAAAAACTATTACTAATCAAAAAAAAATTAATATTACAAAAAACTAAACAAAAATCGATTTTATAGTGAGAGGTGAGCAAATAAAATATCCAGACCTAGCTCGTTTATCTGGACATCGGTGAGCTTTGACCAAAACGCGTTCTACGGAAAGGAGGGACAAAATATGGAATAATGGGATGACTGTGAAACAACCCCAAAAATATATTCATAATATTTCTTGTTCCTGTAAAAATTTAATCCCAAATGAAGCTTAAACACAGCCTATAGGTACTGCAGCTTAAAGATTTATGAAAGATTTTTAAACAAGTTGATTAACACCTTATGTCGCTTTTAATTTGAGCGTATTAAAGATAAATTTTTCCTTATATTATTTAATTAAAGGAATAATTAATCGATTTTAATCACATTTTCTTCAGTATATCCGTTTATTTTTCATTATAGACTTAAATAAAAAATATTTCAAAAGTATCACATTAGAAAAAACAACCAGTGGCGAGCGGTACATCTACACTCTACAGGTCTTAGTCGCAAATATCTGTATCGATATATTTTTTTTATTAATACGAAAGTTGGTGCCATCGGCCTTCTGTGCCGGTTTACTTACGTATTTAATTAAATTGAGCACAAAAATCCCTTGGTGCACCGTGGTGATTCGAACGCAAAACCTCGGGGTTTAAGGGGTTTAGAAAACCCCTGACAAACAGTAATGATCACAGTAAGCAAACGAATAAAGTCTAAAACTGTGATAATATACTCAATAAATCAACGTTAAATATAACTATCGTAAATCATATTAGATCTGTGTGAAATAATTTTAATTAATTTTAATCATGAGTGACATAACTGACTTTTTGTGTTTTATAAATTGCTCGTTTCAGATAAAATAACTACGGGCTTTATGTAAATTGATCGTGTTATATATTCTGCAAGTCATTAAATACTATATTTATCTATAACTAAATCTTTAATACACAAAGCAAAACCATCCAAGTTTAAATTAAATTCCATCAAAGTGTAAATACAATTTGATAGAAAGAAACAAATGAGTCCTATTCTTTTATTTCACGCACTCAAGTTAATTCCTTAGAAATTTTAAGTGCCTGAGGCACTTATGTTCATTTAAAAATATGACCATGTTAAAAAGTAAAAGTAATATTGTCTTTGATTGACATAACCTTTACACATTTAAAGAAAAAACTTCTTTTTACCGGATTAAAGTTATGTATTATTATAAATTTACAATTATTTAACATAATTGTAAACAAAACGTCGGATAAATTTAAAAACTAAATTACTTTTACTTTTAAAGAAAAAACTTTTTTTTACCGGATTAAAGTTATGTATTATTATAAATTTACAATTATTTAACATAATTGTAAACAAAACGTCGGATAAATTTAAAATTATGTTAAATAATTGTAAATTTATAATAATACATAAATTCAATCCGGTAAAAAAAAGTTTTTTCTTTAAAAGTAAAAGTAATTTAGTTTTTAAGAACGGTGTGGCGAATAAATGCTAGCCGAGTTTATCCAATCTTCTACATTATTTATACTATACAACGTTTTCGACGATGCATTTTGTAATATTCAGGTGTTTCGCAACGTAGCCTTTGCCAAAACGTTGTAAATGCAACCACAGCTTAGTGACACAAATCTTTGGAATTGATCGTTGGTAGAGGCTTAATTGCTTTTACATTTTTGATTACGGCCTATGCAAAAAATTACCACTGTTTATATCTGTGCAAACATAGAATGACAAAGCAATGTAAGAAAAATTACGTAAGGTGGAACTAAAGTCCTTTATCTTTTATTAATAAAAAATAATTAGTACTAAATTATTAACTTTGAGATCTCTTACGCATATTTGTAAGTAAATTGGTTTTCTCTTCCGTTCTACGTTCTCCCTTGATTTGAGAACTGGCACTAAATGTAAAGTTAGAAGCATTAACATGTATTTCTTTACTGACAGGTCATAAGTGTACAATGTGTTACATACATCATTAAATGATTTTTGAATTTTGATAGTAAACGATATCAAATTGTTAAAATCTAGCGACTGATAGTAATTGCAGTAACTAATCTATATCTCCAGGTGGTGTTGAAAACTGTACGTGATTTTTGTTTTGGTTCACAATTCGATTCAAATATTATTAAGCTTATGAATTACGTGGGTACATTCTAGTGTACCAATTATTAATATTGAAATAGCAATATACCCAAATTAAGCATGTCGCAATAACTTGAGATTTATTGTGCTATATAAAGTGATTAATCAATTTGAAATTATATTCATAATGAAGGTTTTCAGGGTAATAATGTTTGAATAAGAGGATTGTCAAGAATATTCTAGGCTAAGCGCGCGATTCCAATTCCTTTCTACCGTTCAAACCCTATTTCTGCACCAACGCATATTTCTATCTTTTGGCGCTAATGTTTAGACACAAAACATTTAGACGGTTCCCTTGCGATGTTTCTAAGAGCCGGAAATCGACGTCGTCTGTCAGGTATAGAAAGTTGCAAGAAAGTTGAAAGTTGCAAAGTCTGATAACAGATCCAAAGCACAACCAAGGGTTGGAGTGCCACTTTTTAGTACGAATTAATATTACTACTTACATAATTAAAAATATTCATTAAGAAAACATGACACATTAAATTCCATATAAAACTACATATTACCAACTATATACTAACAACTATTAACAACTATTACTACCAATATACCAACCATTAATTGCGATTATAACATGTCACTCAAACTGTATATTAAAATATATTTTCAGGTTTTATATGGAACCACGAACGTTATATCTAAAATAGGCCTAATGTCTGGCTTCATTCTAGTGAAAACTTAATTTGATTACTTCGATACTTGAAAATTGTATTAATATTGGTTTAAAATTGAATCTAATGTAATGAAATTCCGTAGTCAAATTTTATCTATTTTCGATGAAATGTGCAGTTTTTTCAACTAATTAATTAAACACGTATTGGTGTATCAAATCTCGACATAAAACTGTCAAACACAACCTTGCGGTTGACTAGATACTCATCCGTAGTACATTTTAAGAGTTAAAACGGTAAATTGGTTTAAAACACGATTGGGAATATAAATAAAAAGTGTTATACTAAAAAGTAAAAAAATAACGTATTAAACGTTGTATGTGTGTGTGTGTCTGCTTTGTTTATAAATATACAATTGGAAAATCAATGCGTTTAAACTGTCTAAAATGACATATGACTAAACTAAAGTACCACTACCATAAGTACAAAATTTCTGTATGTTCCTTTGCAGAAGTGTTCTTTATATTGTTAATACAAAAATTCTATCAAATCCAAACTAAAACATCTGAACAAGTAGGCTATATAAACTATCCAACAATACCTCAGCAGTCAGCATCCAGCGTTTTGAAACTACAACTGTCCAACTACTTCCGATCTCCAATTGGATAGTTGGGATGAACAAAACTGTTAGAACCTGCATGTTGTAGTTCGACTTAATCTTGTTTGTACGTTCAACTACAGATGCGATTTGGCTTTAAATATCAACTCTATTATATGTTGCTTGGTTTAGTAAGTCTTCCTGTTTAGAATTAAATTGATTAATTTTTTTCTTTACATTCTAAATACTGTCTAAAGAAATATAATGACTTATCAGAGAGTGAGCTTAAATTAAATCTGCACAGTTTTGTGATATTTTGTGTTTGAACTTTTTTTTTAATAATTGTATGTTGGCCGTTTCAGTATTTTACGGAATGTCATTGTATGGATTATCAAATAAAGAAACATAACTAATTGATCTCAAATAATTGGCGGGCAGGTATAGATGCCGGCAAATATCTTGAGCATTAAACAAGGGAGTGGGGGAAAGTTTACGCATCTGGGACACAAACGTCAACGATTTACCAATCAAACGATCGATACGTCACTCTCTCGCCGCCGCGCATCACCGCCCGCCGCTCCACTCCCAGTGATACCTAAAAATCGCTTCTGCGCAGGCAAGGACATTTGTTCACGATGTTTGCCGGTATCTGTAGGTATTAGGGGTGAAAAAAGGAAGCTAAAAAGTAAGTAATTATATATTTTCTAGCATAACTAAGGAGATGTTCTAGATAGAATTAATTACAAAATATAAATTCTTTATTTAGTTACTACCACATTAGGTTTTAAATTTTATTGTTATACAATATCTTCATTTATTTTACCATTACATAGCAGAAATACAATAAGCGCATGCCTTGGCTATAATTTACTGTGAATTATTACACCAGCTAATAGTAATCTAAAAACAGACTAAATAATATTCACACATTTGCTCGTTGTTTATTGTTCCGAGAACAATAAAAGCAAATGTAATTTTCAGCAACTGTTGAGCGTAATTTCAATATAACTTGTAGTGTAATTCGGTGAGAATATTAGTAAGATATAAATGACATTTCAATTACTAAAAGCCGTACTTGACCACTAAATTATCTGATAATGGTAGATTACATAATATGTATAAAAATGCGCAAATTGAATTTTTTTATTTAATTGTAATAGTTGCAGTTACTAATATTTGTAACATGTGTAAAGAAACACATGAAACACTGTATACGGTAAAAATAAACTTCGTTACAATTTTTGAAATACCTTGCAATGAACTTTGTTATTTTGTTAGTCGTAATATGCATCCAATATTTATAAGTTGTTCCAAGCAGACGCCTCGTAAGTAGCAATTTTCATCACAATATGGGTGATTTGACTTCGTTCCCGCAGGTGTACTCAACAATCTTGAGAATTACGAATGTTTACCGCGAACTCCCAGACGCAAGCTGGCAACATTTGTTCATAATACACTGTGCGAGATAGGGTTGCTTGATTGAAATTTTAAGTATTTAGGGTTTAAAGAAAAACTTTTTAACCGGATTAAAGTTATGTATTATTATAAATTTACAATTATTTAACATAATTTTAAATTTATTCGACGTTTCGCGTGCTTTACAGCGTGCGAGGTCACGGTGACTGAAGACAAAAGGTGTTGAATGTCAAAAAGTGTCACAGCTGTAGAGAAAGTTGCATTATCTGTATTTATTTCCCCGGAGTTGGTATCGACTAAAAGATGGAGGGTTTTGGCAAAAATGGCTCCCGGTGTCATCTATTTTCGCGGATTGTTTTTCTTGAGATTTTAATTTGGATATTATTTGGGTATTATTGGATATTATTACATAAATTTAATCTGGTTAAAAAGTTTTTTCTTTAAATGTGTAAAGGTTATGTCAATCAAAGATAATACTATATTTAAGGTTTATTCATTTATAATTGAACGGTGCATGTACTGTAGCCTGAATATGAAGCAGGCATATTTCAATTATGTTTAATTAGAATTATTTCTTTATAGGCAAGTGATAAACAGTCTTTTGTACGACAGACTCGTGATAATAATTTCCTAGGACGTGTGTACGTCCACGTACGTGTCAAGACGTCTAAAAATAATCATTCCATAAGAGTTGTTAAAAGTTGCGGTAGCTGTTAAATATCTATAAAATAAGAAACTGAATTATGAATCAGAAACAATAGAGTAAAGATGTGAAAACAATTGCTTTAGGTTTTAATAATAACATAGTGATGTCAACCCTAAGATCACCCCACCTTGAAATTGCCGGGTAATACTAGTTTCAAATAAAAGCAGTCTTTATAAAAGTTATCATAAATATTAAAATGGCCTGCCACTGACACTTGTTAGAGGGATCATAGATCTTCCAGACAGCTGTTGAAAGCTCCACACAGGCAAGTGAATGAACTTTTCAAAGCTAGACAAGTATCGTAAATCAGAATGTTGCATGCCGCGTAAAATGCGAAGATAATTTTTTACCGTCGCTTCGCTATAAAAATCGAATAAACCTTTGATAAGTATCGTCTGCTGATCGATCGAAGTGACGTTTGTATCGAGGATCAGAGGTTAAACATATTACTTTCATGAACGTCTACTAAAATTATACGTCTGGTGATAAAAATCGAGTGTTTGAAGTAAAATTAGTCTAGTAATAAATATAAATACAATGAAATCACAACGATGTGTCTAACATTATGTTATAGATATGTAAACATTTTTAATAAATAAATAATACAAAATGTACATTTACTGCCAGTTCTCAAATCTGGGGCGTAGAACGGTTGACTCGAACTGGTAAAAAACTTTCAGCTATTTTCGATAATTGCCAAGTTTTTTTCTGGTCAAGATGCTCGTATACCACCTTAACATTATACTTAATATGACATTTTGAAACAATTAATAAAAAAAATATAACAATTAATCATAATAATAAAAAACATCGTTTAGTTTTAAAAATTCCGAATACATAAGTCAAAGTCAAAATAGTTTATTCATAGGTAATCTATATACACTTATGGACACATCTATTGGCCCACCTTGCATTTTTAGTTTCTTTTGGTCCTAATTAAAAATTTATATTAGGTCGAGTAAAATTTTTTATGCAGTTTTGAACCTGATACATTTTACCATCTTTTTCGATCGTTTCTTTTGTTGCCTCCATGGGCATCAACGACAGCTCTCATACGATTAGGCATAGAGTTTATCAACCGCTCTATGAAATTTTGAGGGATCATCTCCCATTCCTCTTCTATGGCAGTTTTCAATTCCTGCATCGTCTGGGCAACCGGCTGACGAGCCCTAACACGTCTTTTTAGCTCGTCCCACATGTGCTCAATGGGGTTCATATCTGGGCTTCTGGCTGGCCAGTCCATAACTGCGATGTTCACATCCCGAAGATATTCTCTGACGATGCCGGCCGTATGGGCTCTTGCATTATCATGCATAAAAAGGAAATTTGGGCCCACATAGTGCGCGTATGGCATCACGTGAGGTTCTAAGCACTCAAGAATGTACCTTTCAGCATTTAATGTTGGCAGCCGTGGTCCCGTAACAAGCTCAAGTTGAGTTTTGCCGCTCGCGGATATACCGCCCCAGACAGTCCATGAGCCACCGCCCTAAGCAACCCTCTCTTCAAAGCAGCATTGTGCAAAACGCTCTCCCTTACGTCGGAAGACCTTCTTCCTTCCATCATTGCCATGTAATGCAATTTTAGACTCATCAGAAAAGAGTACACCGTTCCAATGCTGCTGAGTCCAATTTCAGCGTGAGCGCGCGAAATGAAGGCGCGCTATTCGGTGGGCTCGCGTTAGTTTTGGGCCATTAGCTGGCTTGTGCGGTACCATATCGCGTTCTTTTAATCTTCTCCGAACACTTCGAGCGCTCACATTTACTCCATGGAAGTCGCGAAGTTGGTTTTGTATCTCAATGGAGGTAAGGTGACGATTTCTCAAGCTGGTCGTCACGATGAATCGATCCTGCCTTTCAGTTTTGACCCGAAATCGTGGCCTTCCTTGGCGACGAACAAATTCGCCAGTCTCTAGGTATCTCCGATAAACGTTTCGGACCGCAGATCGACTTAAATTAAGTTGATCACTCACATTTCTTTGGCTGTGTCCGGCCCGGATAAGTGGCACAGCTTGGGCGGCGACTTCAGGCGAAGTATCCATAGATTATTGATAGAACCTCATCTTAATGTTAAGAATAAGTAATGTTTGTTGCAAAACCAAAGAGAAAAATCACACTTTCAAGAATTAAATCCAACTAAACCAATTTAATCAAGTTTTTTTAGTATTCGATTGTTTGATATCAATGAGCAGGCTCCAAATTGTCTTTTGTTTCTTTAAATTCTGTGTTCGAAATTAAAAAAAAAAATATTGAATGCAATTATGAATGTGCCAGGTTCAAAACTGCATAAAAACTGTTTACTCGACCTAATATAAATTTTTAGGTAGGACCAAAAGAAACTGAAAATGCAAGGTGGGCCAATAGATGTGTCCATAAGTGTATATAAAAATGAAACCCGTTTTCCGTTGTAACGACATAACATGAAAACGGCTTGACCGATTTGTCTGATTCTTTTTTTATAATATTCCTTGAAGTATGAGGATGGTTCTTACGGAGAGAAAACTAAAAAAAAATTTAGTGAAAAAGTCTAAAAACAACACTTTTCTATATTCCCATACAAAATATTCGTTATAATATTTAAAGGCAATTTGAACTTTAATACCATATCATAAAATTTAATTTTTTTACATAATGTATTTGTTGTCTTATCAACTTTCTTTTTTTTATCTAATACTAGCTAGACCGGTGTCCCGAATAGCAGAATAAGTATTAAAAAAAATAAAGAATCGACTACGTTAGGCGGTACGATGTTCGCCAGGCCAGCTAGTACATAATATAATATATGAACGTCAAAAAATTAATACATATTAAATGCTTCTAATTTTACATTTACTTCCAGCTCTCAAATCAAGGGCGAAGAATGGAAGAGAATAACTGGCAATAAACACTGCGCCACTATTTTTAATCGCCAAGTATTTTACCATACATGTTTTAAAAGTATTGTTATTGTTATTTTACGTAGTTATTGAACGTGTGCAATTAACACTTTCTCCTAGCGAAGAAATATCGAGATGGAACGGCATGTTTGATTCAAAAATCGCATGTCAATCAGTCAAAATCATTGATTCTTGTAGGTAACACAATGTACATTTATGAACGTCAAAAACGGAACGGAAGAGAAGAGCTAGAAATAAACTCTCCGCCACTCTTTTTAATCGCCGTTTTTTGTTATACACAACTTTTGTAAGGAGCTGCAACCATTACACCATATTCCACATGACATGAAATAAATAATAATAAAATAAATTAAAAACAAAGATTTATCCTCTATCAGTAGGAGGCATGGTGAAATAGGAGCACGCACTTACATTCTCGTGGGAACAACACGCAAATACAATCATAGTCAAAGCAACTACCATCACCGCATACACGAATTCAAGTACGGCCAGTCACCACAAGTAGCACCCGTAGCACACGAGTATGACGCATGGCCAGCCATCGGCCCCATCTGGGAAGACTATTTCTCTATAAAAAACAATATCTTAATAATACCCCGTTACTCAAAGACGCCTGGTCAGATTCAGACATCTCTAATATCACTATTAGAGATGAGACCACTCGTATGAGCATGAGGTCAAAATCTAGTGACGGACATAAAAAAATCAAAAAACTTCTCACATTTTATAGGAATAATTGAACAAATTTTGATTTCTTTTGTGAATTGTTTTTGTTTCAACGGATTAACTGATTATGTATACCAAAAATGCTTTAGGTGTAAAACGCCTGTTTAGTCGCTAGCTTCTTCAAAAGGAATCTTATATTATTTCGACCTTCGAATTCTCAACACGATTTCAAGACACAAGAATCATTTATCTCCTATTCGTGTACCAGAATTCGAATAACCAAATAGCTTTTTTATTTCCTTTTTTCATTCCAACCAAAGTCCGTAGTTTGGCGAAGATAATGGTCTTGTAGGTAATAAATCTTGTGTAATAGCGTAAAAATAAACATTTGTGAGAACTTAGCCATTTCCATTTCGATTTTAGTTTTAGTATTTTGTTGAAATTTGCTTACCAAATGAAGTAATTTAGTCAGAAATTGCTTCATTCCGCGAGTGCTGTAATGGAACTATAATTCTCTCGATAAATAATACTTAACTTATTAGTATTGTTTGGAGATTTTAATATTTATTGAAGTGAAACTTCTTTATCGGGGTTGGAAAAAATTTAGTGTAACATTTTTCGGTTGCGCGTCACATGTTTCGGTTACGCGTCACATTTGACCGTTACGCGCGTCTTTTTCTTGTCCCTACCACGGTTGATTCAAAGAGATTCTAAACCATTAATAACAAAAATTTATAATAACTATAACAATGATACTAAAAATTCTATTACAATTTATGAAATTCTGTAATAATCTTAGTGGTAATAAGGTAAAATGAAATAATTGTATTATTTGTATTCAAGTCTGTGATATTAAAAGCCTTTTGTTAAACTTTATCTAATTTAACTTTATTTAACCAATTTCTGTAAAGTTGCATATAGATAATTTTTCGAAAAATAAGGTCATAAAGAAGTTTCACTTCTAACGTGTGTACACTAGTACACGCACATTTTTTTTTGATAAATTTCTGTTCTGTGTACAGACAACAAATTAAACATGTTTTCTTCAGAGGCTATATAAACTTAACTATTCTTCAATAATTGTCTTTAAAAAAAGCTAATAAATATTTAAAATAATATATCTGATATTCGTTGTGATACAGGTTTTTAGCGATTAATGCATAATTGCTTACATGGATCTGAAACATAACCATTAATAGCCAGAATATAGAAAATATTTTATCACACATTACTTTTAATCTATATTTTACGATAAGGTGATATTTTGTTTCAATTAGTAATTACTCAAATAAACAACAGAGTCTGTAATAGTCAAATTGAAATTGTTTACCTACATGATTTACTTGACTGATATTGTATGTATGTGTAAATGAATATCCTATATATATATGGGATAGAGAGCCTCCATAGTTAGCCTAAATAAATCTAATATATAAAATTCTCGTGTCGCAGTGTTTGTGGTTAAACTTCTCCGAAGCGGCTTGACCGATTTTTATGACATTTTGTGTGCATATTGGGTATAACCGAGAATCTGACAACATCTATTTTTTATCCCCCTAAATGTTAAGGGTAGTCAATCCCTAATTTTATGTTTTTAATTCTTAGATTATTTTTTTTACGATACAGAATTAAAAATACATACAACCTCTAATTTTGAAAAGTCTACGATCAACCCCTATTTTTTATTAAAAATAATAAACATGGCAAAACGATGTTTGCCGGATCAGCTAGTATTATATAAAAAGACCTGTATTTATTTATTTTTAATAATTTCGCGGTTGAAAAATGAACCTACATACATACTATAGTTTACCTTTGTTACTAAGCAAATAACAATACATAGAGTAACAATCTAATATAATAGCATTAGAATTCTAACATTACAAAACACCAGCTAAGTGTTGATTCAAACCGAAAATTCGTCACGCGATCTTACACCTCGCAACCGAACACGAAAACATTATTCCGATATTATCAAGAGTATACATCAAGTAGTTAGGCAACGAGCCTAGTTTCACTGCAATCTATTAAGTTTGTGACAGTTTACATTAGTTATCTTGCTTGACTCGCGTAAAAATTGTCGTATTTCAAAATGGTTGTAACCGTCTTCAAAAACCGTAAGATATATATTTTTTTGTTAATACATAAGATCTTCTAGATATAAACCGATCTGGATGATCAATTAAATGGTCAAATGAGCGGACCAAGAGGCATGGGAGGTGATGTAAAACAAAAGACAAAACAGCGCGTTTAGTTTGAGAGAGATTAGTCAACACCATCTCTAGTCTGGAAGTCGTTGACACACGCCAAGATACACGATTTCGTCTATCGTTTTACATTCTACTGGAGTTTTTGTGAAGCATAATCCTTTAAACTGAAACGGCAGCAAATACATTACAATGTAAATTAATCAATAAAGCTTTTTATAAATTTGACGAATACATAAATGATCCTAATCCTTGGGATTGATTTACCCCAGTTCAAACAATTTGTATGTCTCAATACTTGCCAATTAAAAAGAGTGGCGGAAAGTTTCTTGCCAGTTCTTCTTACCCGCTCTACGCCCTAGACTTGCGAACAGGTAGTAAATATAATTTACAATTTATTTAACTTCTTTTTGAGGTTCATAAGTGTACTTGTTTACCTTCATGAATAAAGATATTTTGAGTTTGACGACTCATTGGTCTAGTGGTTAGTACCCCTGACTGCGAATCCATGGGTCCCGGGTTCGATCCCCGGCTGAGACGAACATCGATGTGGTGAGCATTTGGTGTTGTGCTTAGGTCTTGGGTGTTTTAATATGTATTTATATGTCTATCTATCTATAATATGTATGTATATCCGTTACCTAGTACCCATAACACAAGCTTCACCAGCTTAGCATGGGACTAGGTCAATTGGTATGAATTGTAAAAAAAAAAAAGTTTGAATGATTGACTGAACAACATTCTCGGCAATTCAAACTTAGGAGTCTAAGGTCAAAAATATACTTTTAAACATATAATACAAATTTTAAATTTTTACCTATTTTATTTATTATTTATTTATTTATTTATTTATTGGAAACTAAACAGATACATCACTACAGAAAAATAAAATAAATGTAAAACATAAAATAAATACACATTGGACATATCCTCAAAAAAAAGTTTCACTAATAAAAAATACAATACTAAGTAAGACAAGACAAAACATGACAGCAAAATTTAACACCAAACTAGACACAAAGCTTAAGATATTAAGAGTTTTAACTTATTCTTAAATGAAGCAGTAGAGGAGTGCGAAAAAGGGTCGATGCTAGTGATGGAATCCAAGGTGGAACACATCCTGTGAAGAGGCTCACGGAACCCAATGTTGGTTCTGGGAGTCGGAAGGTTAAAAGTTCTGTGCGAGCGCAGTGATCTGGCAGGAACATTAAATGGTATCAGTTCGAGAAGATGGGAACAAGTTATTTCATTTACACATATTTTTCTAATAGTGACACAGTCTATCAAATTACGCCTTGTACCCAAAGAAAGTAATTTATATTTTTTTAAAAGTTCCTTATAACTAGCCCTACCACCATTCATACGATAATTTAGAATACGTAAGAATTTCTTTTGTACAGCCTCCAGATGTGCGACATATATAGCGTAATGGGGATTCCAGATTGGACAGGCGTACTCCAACTGGGACTGCACAAGCGCCTTATAGAGGTGAATGTACGTGGTTTTTTCTTTAAAATGTCTGGTGACACGCGTTATGAAACCTAACATACGGTAGGCTTTATTAATAATTGAGCCTATGTGCTTATCTAGGATTAATTTGGAGTCAAGAAGGACACCAAGATCCCTTACAGAGCACACACGTTCAAGGGCATGGTTTCCAAGGGTGAAGTTGGCCGTGATTGCGTTATGTGTTTTCCTTGTAAACACGATATGCTGACACTTACTATATTTTAAGAATAATTTGTTTATCTTGCAGTAGTCATCTAGCCTATCGAGATCTTCCTGAATAAGTTCCACGTCGGAAAGTGTAACTACCTTTCTATATAACTTTAAATCGTCTGCATACAGCAAGTAATTGCAGCGTAAAAAACATTTAGATATGTCATTAATAAATAAGGAAAACAACAACGGCCCAAGGATTGAGCCCTGGGGGACGCCGGATGTCACTACTGTTTGGGAAGAGGTAAACCCATTTATTACCACCGATTGAACACGATTATGTAGATATGCTGCAAACCATCTTAAAAGATTGCCCTTAATACCATTAAAAGATAGCTTTTGTAAAAGCATCATATGGTCAACCTTATCAAAAGCCTTCTGAAAGTCTGTGTAGATTGTGTCTCTATCTGATGTTTATTATCCAAACCGCTAAAAATGTAATTAGTGAAAACAAGGAGGTTAGAGAGAGTAGATTTACCAGCTGCGAATCCATGCTGTTGGTCTATAATAACATGCCTTAGGCTGGAATAAATGCGTCGGTGAACTAATCTTTCCAGGACCTTAGGGATTGCAGAAAGTATTGAAATCGGTCGGTAATTTTCGACATCACTCCTTTCACCAGCCTTGAAGATAGGCGTTATATAAGATAATTTCCAGCAGTCAGGAAAAGTGCCACTGGACATACACTTATTGAATATAATATGTAAGGGGACACATATTGACCGACATGTCTTCTTGAGAAAAACTGGTCTGATTTGATCTGGGCCAGGACCTTTATTTGGGTCAAGCAAATATAGCTCCTTGCTGACTTCATCTTCATCGAAGTACAAACTATGCACAAGGACCCGAGAGTCATTGGGAAGGCTCTCTTCATCGGTGTACACAGTGTCTCCAGCTGAGCCAGTTTGAGACTCAAACACTGACCGAAAATAACTCGAAAACAACTCTACTATTTGTTTAGGGTCGTCAGATGAAACACTGCCATATTTAATTCGTTTAGGATATCCTAAATTAGTTTGTTTTAGAGTAGACGTATATTTCCAAAAGTGTTTGATATTTGTTTTTAACGAAAGTTCAATCCCTTCTATATAACGATTATAACAAAGTTTCATAAGACTTTTAACACGTGCCCTTAATAAAGAAAATTCTTGATAGTCGAGCAAGTTTTTGTAGGTCTTCCAGCGACACCAGAGTTTCTTCTTACGATTAAGAGCTCTTATCAGTCCTCTGCTAAACCAAACTGGATACTTACGGGATTTAGGTTTAGAAAATGGCACGCAAACAGAAATAATTTCATTTATTTTTGAGTAGAAGATGGCAACAGCATCTTCAGAATGGGACGAGGCCAGCAGTGACACCCAATCTACCTTATAGATAGCATTATTTATTAAGTCATAATCTGCATTAAAGAAATTTCTTTGATGGAAAACAGCTGATGTCATGACAATTGACCTGTTAACAGTACTAAGAATATCTAAAGGCGGGTGATGAGGAACAGGATTAAGCAACGGGTCATCAGAATAATCAACACGCCCGGGAAGCGTCGATAGGACTAGGTCTAGGAGCCGTGCATTGCTATTGAGGACAACATTAGTTTGCTTTAAATTCATGAAAGACATGGTATGCAACAATAATTTAGATGACTCAGTATTTGCAGATTGTAGTAGGGCATCTGGAGAGGATAACCAGTTGAGATGAGGTAAATTAAAGTCACCTGTAATTATGTAATTAGAGAATCTAGCGCTAGCATGTATGTCATGCAGTTTTTGAAAGAATTTTATGTATATAGAGGTATGAGTAACGGGAGGAAAGTAACAGGCATTGAGGAGGAGACCAGCGTGAGATGGCAAGTGAATGTATATTTCCTCCAAATCCGGGGCTTCAAACTCAGTCAATCTGATAGATTTAATTCCTCTTTTCACCATGACTAAGACCCCACCGCCTCCTTTTTTACGAGAGAACTGGAGGTTTCTGTCCCGTCGAAATAAATCATAACCGCCAGAGTGCAACTCTCCATCAAAGATAGAATCCACTAACCACGTCTCTACCAGAACAATAATATCATAGTTGCTAAGAAGTATACTATTTTTGAGCTTATCTATTTTACTCTTTATGCCTCCACAGTTCTGATAATAAATAGATAAGGTATTTTGAGCCATTATCCGTAATCAGAAATATGAAAGATGGGTAGGAATAAAGTGAAGATTATAGAAAAATCCAGTTTCGCACTCCACACTGCCGTAAAAGAATATGAAAAGAACAAGATACCAACAAAAAATAAAGAAAATTTGAATACAATACAAAAAATGTGTACACCATACAGAGAGGTATAATATAGTCATACTAATTTGGCTAAATCATCATTGGATCGTATTTGGATGGCTTTAGCTTCTTCAGTTTTTCTAACAAAAATACAGCAGTTTCTTATCCATACATACTTGTAACCTTTTTCCTTTGCAAGTTGCCTGACCTTACTAAAGAGTATTTTGTTTTTCAAGGTAAGGTGCTCATTGACGTAGAATCGACTGTTGTTGACACCCGAGGCAGCCGCAGATCCACCGAGCAATTGATCAACTGTTAGAGAGCCACGCACACGCGCAGCAGCGATAAAATCATCACGTTTTCTGCGAGTTGTCAACTGCAGTATAATATTTTTCGGGCGACCCGCGTACCGGACACCTGGTGCAACGCGGTGTACAGTTTTTATGTCAGAGCCTTTTAATTCGACGTTTAAAATGCTGCTTAGTGTAAGAGAGAGATGCATAAGATTTTCACCTTTACTTTCGGGCACATTTTGAATCTCAATATTGCAGTTTCTAGAGGCTTGATCGAAGTCGTCGAGCCTGTTACGCAAGGTTTCAACTTCGTGACGTAGTGACGCATTTTCTTCCATGAGGTTGGACGGCAGGGAAGAGGAGCCT
Organism: Pieris melete; assembly: GCA_963693345.1. Taxonomy (NCBI): domain Eukaryota; kingdom Metazoa; phylum Arthropoda; class Insecta; order Lepidoptera; family Pieridae; genus Pieris; species Pieris melete. The sequence continues at coordinate 1,249,065 of CAVNZK010000044.1, read as the reverse complement.
ATGACTGCCGCTGATTCCACTTGAGCTACCCTTTCCTCCCATGTGTTCATGCGATTTTCTAGGGCAATTATATCGTTCCTGAATGTTCGCGAAACCTCCAAGATAGCAGAGTTGAGATCATCACGCCACTGTTGACTTAAGTTCGCAAATTTTGAGTCCATATATCTAGTTAAAACCTCCGTATCCACATTCAAGGGCGAAGCCGAAGTAAGTGTAGGTGAGGTGGTCGTCGAAGGCGTAGTTTTCTTTTTAGTCTTACATGCAGAACACTTCCATTTTATTCTGTTCATAGGTAAAATTTTCTTAAAGTCTGATTCCGTCAATTCAGCACAATAGAAATGCAACCCTGCTAAGCAGGAGGTACATTTTATGCCCTCCGCATCAGGTGCAATTTTTAAACACTTACGGCAATCCATTATTATAGTTTCTACTCAAAACCGTATGTAGGAATAATCTAAAGAATATGTTGTAATAATTAGGTCCAAAATCCTTGTATCCAGCCGACAGGTCTACTAGGTATGGCAATAGTGCCGCTGTCAGATGACAAATGCCAAAAATCAACTTTAACAATGACGTTGACTGACGTGTTTGGATATTTCTTTCTTTTTTGTGGAAAAACAAGATGAGGGTATTTTAAATATTATTCGTAGAATGTGTCGCATAGGTTTTTTTAGTTTACTCAGTAATTTAGCATGCATCAGAAGAATCTCCAATATATGTAGTAGTTCACAGTACCTTTATAAAGTACCGGATGCACTTTTCGTTGGGATTCACTTAGTGTTTACTGGGTAATTTATTTAAAACTGCACACACAATGTTACTGCTGTCACGTAATGAATTTAATATCGTTAGGACCTATAAGGTCGATGTTATTTTACAATTTTAACTTAGGCCAATTTTTAACAAATGAATGTGGTGATAACGACACTAATCTTGAAAAAAATCAGTAAAAAATAAGGCCAGATTAGTTTATTACATTATTTGCGAATACGTTGAAAATAATTACATTAGCGTTAGCCTTAATGCAAAGAAATAAAACACTAAGTACTGATTTCTTATATTCAGACCATTCACGTAGAAACGGCACAAAATTCCTTGAATCTAGTAGTTATGCGCAGTTTATGAATTCTCATAAATTAAACAATTACTGAAGGTCAATATGATAAAATGACGCCACAGATTAGTTATTATTTGGTACTATATACTATAGAAATGGCTCGCTTCTCAGCGAAAAAATACCTCCATTATAGGTATTGGATTGTGGCAATATTTTATAATATGTTGTGATTTTCAACCTCGCCTTTAATTACCCTTTGATACCATTTATGGACTAACATAGATGTCTAAAAGTAATTAAGTCAATGATTAATTTAACCCTAAGACCGCAATAACATTAAATCACAATAAAAGTTACGCTGTCAGTAATAAAAGAACTCATTATACCCCAAGTTTCATCTGATCCGAAGTTTTTCTTGCAAGTTGCATAAGGAAGTTGGTGGCAGCCGGCGTACTTGGCAAGTAATTATACGTATTTCGATGTTGGCGTCCGTAAAAAGACGGAAAGTTTGCTGTTACGTAAACGGGTAAGTGAAAAGTTAGTGCCTTGTGTGATGTTGGTGCCTTAACTAATACTTTTCTAAACCTAATCCAAGAGTGCTTTTTTATAATTTTTTTTGTTTAAGAATCATAAATATGGAACCGATAAAACTGAACAAACCTTCAATGGAAAAAAATGATGTTTATATGAGGACCACTCAAATATAAAACAAATGAACAACGTAAGTAAATTTTTGAAGTTATACTTCTTTAGGCTTTAGGCGTTTAGAGTGAAATTTTACGATGCGCGCGCACCGTTACACAAAATTAACAGAATGAAGTTGCCCACTGAAGATGCTACGGCTTTGGACATAACTTAAAAACAACATTCGAATAATAATAGAATTTATGTTAAACTTAATGTAAGAGAATAATAATAAATATTTATTTATTTAATTTTTTCAAATGTAATCTGAACTTTATTGACTATAATGACTCCTTTTCCAGTCTTTGATTATTTAATTGTAATTAATTATTTGCATGCAATCAAAAACTATTTTTAATAATGCCAAAGAAGTATAACTTCTTGCGCGCATACATAAGTACACGCACGCTTTTTTTATCGTCCGCGAGAAACTCGTAATAATGAGATTATTTTATATTTTAATAAATTTTGAGTAAATTGTTAATCTGTTTCATTATTACTATTATGAGAACAAAAGCTTGATGGCTCGCGATTTCGTTTGTTATCAGGGCAGATTATCGGGCATGTTTATATAAGCACCGCGTAATTCAAAAGAAATCGAAACACAAAGCAGTTAATTTGATCCATTATGTTTAAAAGGTCACATATTTAATTTTAATACAATAGTTTCAACAAAAACGTCCAGTTTCCGCAGGCTGTTTTCACATTAACACATGAATTCGCTATGATAAACAAAGCCGCTTAAGCCGTGTTGTACTTTTAAAACCGTCTGAATGTTTAAACCGAACAAAATCTTTAGATTAAAATATAACTAGTCCCAAAAAGGTTAATTTAAATTGCTTTCTTAGGAAGCGTGTAAAATTAATTAGCCAAGAACGTGTTCCTGCTAATTACCTGTTCTACGCGAAAGTTTTCGAGTTATTTTAGATAGTTTTCGGGAACTTAGATAACGAAGCAGCACTAAATTTAAAAGGAAATTTACACAGGGCTCGATTTTAGTAGGGACAGTTCCAGTAACAAAAATAAATAAAAACATGTGCATACGTGGTAGAAGTGAAACCTTCAAAAACTGGTTTCAAGATAATGAGACGAATGTAATTTTAATTTTTAAGTTTAATATTAAATATTAATTTTGATAAAAACTTCAATGATAAAAAAAGTTCTTATAATTAATATGTAAATTAGACTTTTTTCACTATCTAAATGGATTATTAGACTATTATTTAAATTAATTATATAATTCAATTTTTGATTTAATTTTTAAGTTTAATATCAATCTTTAATTTTGATAAAAACATAATATATATAATTAAAGTTTGAAAGTCGATAAAACAAAAACGCTCAGTTCGTAAAATGATCAAACACATACTTATTTAAAGTTTATACACTGTATAATGCTTCCTATCTCATTTTCTCCCACGTAAAATCTTATGAATTTATGTGACTGTCGCTTTCGACTCTAAAATCACAATGATGCTAAAGAATTTATCAGTTCAAAATGAGTTAAAAATAATATTTGAATTTGTTATTTCATCACACTCTAATAATTACTTTACAACGTTGTAACTTGTGAACGTCAATAAAACTTAAGAATAACACCAACTAGCCAATTGGCAAAGACAGACACCGTTGAGCGTCAAATTGATATTTTTAGGGCAATAAGGGGGAACAGTTCTATGCCGAATGTGAGAAAAAATATTTAATAAATTGGATAAGGCAAGCGCAAGAAGAGCAAGAAAAAATAAAACATATAGACAAAACGAAGCAATTAAAACACATGTAAACAGTGAACAGGACAATTACTTAGATTTGTACTAATCAATATTAATTAGTCAGTGAATTGCGACAAAGGTTTTCTATTTAATTATTAAGCAAATAGCCCCCTTAGTGATAGTTCTTAAATATATAAAACAAAGACTTGTTAGTTACACCACTTATAACTCAAGATCGGCTGGACCTATGTTAGTTATCTCTTTTTTGATTTATTCTTCTTCGCTCCGAATATCAGAATAAGTAATGAAATATCGGATAAGTTATCGAATAACAATAAATTCATTCATTCATTTTACGAATGCAAACAGCATGTGGTGCCATCTGTTGACAAAACTACGCATATACATAAAATTATCGCACACATATACATAATAAAATAAACAAAAAAAAATGTACTTAGTTAATCTTTGTAATATATTATGTACACAATTTACACGCGTGAAGTCTAAGGTCGTAGGCACGATTTCCGTCTGCGCATCAATTGACTTTCTATCTAGGCGTGCATTTAACACTCACTTGTATGGTGAAGGAAAACATCATCAGAATGGTGAAGGAAAAGATCAATCAGCCGGCAAGCCTTAGACATATTAGTCGACGGCTAGTGTTAGGCAGTGAAGGCTGATCACTATCCTTTTAGAAAAATGACACAGATACAGAAATCTGAAGCCCAGACCTAAAATATTGCAGTGCAACAGATTTATTTTTAGCTATTGCATAGATTTTATCGCGGGCGTTGAGCGCGGCGACCGAATCAAGAATTTCCGTAACGAAATAAACCTAACACACGATGACGTTCTATAGGTGCGGCCAATACGCGTTAGAGCGGGACAGAACGCATACCGTGTCTCACATCGGTTTAGGGTGATCGGAAAGTCATGTTAGAGTGGTAGATTGAATTAATGTCAAAGAAAAAAAAATACCTACTGCAAAAAATAAATAAATAGTTATATTGCATAAGTTTATAAAAAATGCTATGCAATAGCCTCAGCGCGGCAGTCCCCGAGTGTCACACGTAATTTTTTATTTGTGTATGTTCAGTTCAAAATGTTATTGTCATATTAATCGTTCAAACAATTGTTAAATGATACAAGTTCCTATAATCCCAATTAAAATACAATGTTTCAAAATAACACGTTTTAAATTATTTATGTCAAATTTGGCGATAATTACTGACGCCGTATCAGCATTTCAGTCATTCATAATGACAAGAAAATGTATAATTACGGGTAAAATGTTGTTCCATAATAAATACAGTTTATAGAGTTTACATTATTATATTCATTCCGTTAGGTACTACTGCTTTATTTTTTTAGGTGATCAGCCTGCTGTCCCTTTCCATATTGTGATTGGTTCGCACTAGTGTCAACGTACGCCATTTGCCAAAGTAAATTGGAATAATCTTTATGCAGATTTAAAAACTTTCTAATATTTTTTTTTTTTTAAGAATTGATTATTTTCAGAAAACCGTATAATCTGATTGATTTCTAATTATAATTTTTAGTGTATTAGTTAAGTTTAGTTACTATGCCTTAAATAATAAATAAAATGGTATTTATTTATTATATCTACGCCTTATAAAATGGTTTTTATTTATTATATAAAGATACACAGCAAATTATATCAAAAAATGTGAGTTATTTCGTCAAAACGCATAATATTCTACCCTACCGCATAAATAAATACCATTAATATTCTAACTAGACAAACTCACAAGCTGCTTGATGATGAACGTGAAGACAGCTCAGATAATGATATTCATAAGACGATGTTAAAATTAATTACGCCGCAGATTTAATTATGGGTTGAAATTGGTTTCATACCAAAGTGCCTTTTCTTGACTAACATTTGAAATTAGTTCAAAGCCATAGACCGGGTCTATTCTAAAAGCATTAGTATGTTAGACACGTAGCGGGACGGAGGTCAATTTCCTTTGGAGAAGTTGAGAATAGGACCCCGAGACGATTACGAGGAAGTGAGTACATGTCAACAGAAGTTGAAAAGAGATTCCTTTCGAGATTTTAACGCTAAAGGATAACTAAATCCGTGTTGGGGATTATTCTGTGCTGTGATTACGAAATGAGTTTTGTTTACGCCTTATCAGATTTAGCCTGTTTTATTTTATAAAACTAATTGATTTTTTCCTAAATAGATTAGATTTTTAATTTTTATGTGGGTAGATAGTAGAAACCATTTAGTTATCGTTAGTCCCACCTTCACTTTTAAGTGACTTCTAATAAAGTGAATAGCTAGCTTTGGTATACATCATGGTTAGTATAACATGATTCCTAGTGAAATATTGGAACTGCCTTTAAACAGATTCAAAACACATATCAAAAAAACCTTAATGTGTAAAGGTTACTACACAGTCAATGACTACCTGGAAGATAAAAATGCTTGGCAATAGTTGTAATTATATTTTTATAATTTGATTTGTGTGTAATGGTGAATGTGGTAAATCACAGAACAGATTTTTATATTTTTTTTTACTTAAGTAACTTTAATGACGTTGTGGTTTATGACATTTTCCTTTGAATAATTGTAATGTAGAGGGAGGGTAAAACTTGCTGAGTTTCTTGCCCGTTCTTCTCAGAACAAGGCCTCCTGGTAGTTTGCGAACGGATGGCGTAGTCTTGCTTTTTCGTGAATTTTGTAAACGTTTTTGACATTCATAAGCATGCCCTAAGACGCATCTAAATTGAATAAACGTATTTTGATTTTGATACATCAAACAGTTTTAGCAACTTTATACTTTCAATGTTTATTTATTTAATTTAAATAAGAAACTCTACAGGGCATGTAGGTTCAAACTCATGTACAAAATATTAACATAAAAGCTCCCCCAGTTACGGACAATCAACACACACACATAGTAATCAATCTACCTGAAATAAACGTTAGCCAAAACTAAGAACTATAGTTACTTGTAAAACTAAACATATAGGATACAAAAATAACATAAAAAGTTACGTTGATGTACTTGAGTTCTTGTGTACAGCCTCCATTTGGACTGGAAATTGAACGATAAGTCGTAAAAATTGCATATGCTCAGCGTCTCTCGTCAGTCTTTTCGGCCATAAGACGGTCACTATATGAAGAGTATTCGCCTGCGCGTTTTGAACGATAGTGAGGTAGTTGAGGGAGTGAAATCTCTGCCCATGCCCATCTATGGGTGAGTGAAGCGGAATACATCTCCGTCAAATAGCCTTACCAACGTACACGTCGATAAGCTCTAAGACGTGATACCTGCGACATTAGTGAGTCAAGCAGACGGGAGATATCGAACCCTGATATCGAGCACTGGCAGCAGGGTGTATCGAGCACAAAAACATAAACTGCGGTACAGAAGGCATGGGGAAACCACTGCACCATATTCTCTAGAAATATATCTGGTCGCCAAACTTAAAACAAGTACATTGTTTCTTTCCATTTTTCGTCATCGTTTTTTGAAGTAGAGCGAATGGAAAAAATGTATGGTGGAGTTGAGTAGTTTATGTATCCATTTTGAAAGATCGATACACGATTTAAATAAATTGGCTGTATAGAAAAAAAATCCAAACATAGCCAATTTTTGGCGCTTTGAATTCATTTTATGACGAAATGACATTAATTTAATGTTTTACATAACTAATTGTTATTATGGGCCGGTGCGCCTCAGTGCTCCAGCTCTCCACTGCGCACCGCAGTCCACTCCGAGACACTGACAGAACAATTCGTGCTGGGATAGGGCCTTAACAAGGAAAATTCTAAATTAGTTTCCACGAGTTCTGCTTTGGCAGAGATTTATTCAGATTTAAATTTTAGTTTAATTATAATATAATTAACCCGGAAGGTCATTTTTATTCTTAAAGCTTAGGGTTCCTAAAAAAGCGGTGCCAGTAACTAACGGCCGACATTATACGGTTGTTAATAACGGCCGTCTTTACTTTTTAACATAATGCAAAAAAACATCATTTTCACTCGTCCAAGTCACGTTTCCACTCATTGTATTAATTAAATATGTGCACCGCTACACGCGAAAAACATTGAACTAATGTTTATCATGCAAATGACAGCACTGCTATTTGACGTTACGGTGATACTGAAAGTTCTCTAGGAAACCTACTCCGATTTTATTTATAGACAACGTATAGATGACGTCACCCAACGCTACATTACGGCCGTTAGATAACGGCACCGGTTTTCTAGGAAACCTAAGCTTTACTAAATAGTCATACTACATTTTAATTTTAACACTCGAATGTCTGGTGTCGAAGTTATCAGTTAAAGAACTCACACTGCTAGAAAGTTCGAATGTGCGATGCCGGCTTTTAAAAAACTGGCAAACATTTTATTATGTTTTAATCTGGATAAAAATTAAATAACATTCTTATTATATTTAAAAAAATTATATAATTACTTGGCATAGGTGCATAGGGCATATATGCACTTGGTGCCTGTAGATTCCCGTCAAAAAAGATTTAGGTTGGCAGGCTCAGAACGCGTTTATCTCACATCAAGTAGGGTTAACTGTTATCTGTAAACCAGACGCAGAAATTGTCTTCGCCACGCTGGTAATATATAACTTCCAGTAGATAGGTTGAGATTCCAATTTCAACTTTGAGTTTTTGGGCGCAATAGGTAATAGTATAAGCGATAAAAACGTTGGAAATAAAAAACGAAAAGTTGCAGAGTACCGGTGCTGATTGTGAAGTGATCTTAATATCAATCATTTAAAATAATTGTAACATATAGTTACAAAACAATAGTATATAATCTAAAAGCATACATACTACAGACCAGTAATAGGAAAAGTGTCATCAGAAATAGGTTTTTTTATTATTATAAAATTTTATATACTTACTACACTACATACTACAATGACTTAAATAGAAGCGGCCTATCAAAAAAATTGCAAGTCAACCACAGCCCTCTCCATATTATGTGAAAAACGTAAAAAGTGTGAATAAAAATAATTTAAAATAAGTGCAAGTATTTGAAAAGGTCGTTAATATAAATTGGAACTTTTCAGGTGTAAAAACTGTATAAAACATTGACAAAGTTCTAAACATTTTAATGATGACAATAAAAAGCGGCATTCAATTGTACTTGCTAACTTTGACTCGAGAACTTTGTTTATTTTTTTTAAATTCTCACAATAATTTGCTAAATATGAAACTTGCTCTCAAATTGGCAATTCTTGTTTATAAAGAGATTCCTTTTGCCATTTAGCGATGACAAGGCTTTTATACTGGATTGATATGAAATGGAAATAATAAACCATTTTTTTTCCAGAAAAAATTATGGTCGCCTAACTCCAAAAAAGTATATTGGTAATTTCCACTTTTCGTCATCACTTTTGAAGTAGGGAGGATGGATAAAATATATGGTGGAGTTGAGTAGTTCAAGTATCCATTTTGAAAGATCGATAAACGATTTAAATAACTTCGCTTGATAGAAAAAAATCCAAACATAGCCAAGTTTTGCCACTTTGAATTCATTTTATGACGAAAATGTATATAGAATATGATTTTGAAATTAACACGATATATTTTATCGCAAGCCAAGTTTCAGAAAAAAATGATGAAATTAAATTAATTTAATGTTTTACATAACTAATTGTTATTATAGTCCAGTCAGTCAAGACAATTAATTCATTATAATTCCAAAAGTTTTCAAATTTTGATGTAAGGTCGGGAGTGGTATTAAAACAAACTATAAAATTTTGCAACCTGCTCTGCGGTCCGGAACATTGTTAAAAATGCAATAAATGATAATTTGCTTAGTTCTTGAGACCAAAATTCCAAAAGTTCTGCAAAGTTGGAGTGGTGTTAAATATATTATTTTACATCACGTGTCAAATTTGCAACCAATTTAAGTGTACGGAACATTATTTAATTAATGTTGTTCTTTATTAAACTGAAGGAAAACGTTCCAAAAGTTCTGCAAATTTGACAGATATATCGAAAATAAAATAAATAACAAAAAATGTTCCGTACACTTAGGTTGGTTGCAAATTTTATACGTGATATGAAATATTATATCGAAAACTTCCCCAAGTTTGCAGAACTTTTGGAATTTTTTTCACGACCATACAGACATAAAATTAATTTAATTGCAATTTTAACAATGTTCCGGACTGCGGACAAGGTTGCAAAATGAGATTTATTGTCGTCCCAATGTACCATTCACTTGACCGAAGTTTGAAAACTTTTGGAATTATTATCAAATTTTCGATTTCGAATGTCTATAATGACTGGTGTATTAAGGGCCGGCGCAACTCAGTGCTCTAGCTCTCAACTGCGCCCCGCAGTCCACCCCGAGACACAGCAATTCGTGCTGGGATGGGGCATTAAATGGCTACCGTTTTGGTAAATGTAAAATAATAATTTAATGAACAAATTAATTATTCTATGGTATTCAGTAAGGATCAAGTAGTAGAAGGGAGGGGGAGGGGGGCACTAGGTACTACAATATGTATTCATAGTGCAACAAATTAATACAAATTTTTGACTTGACGTAATAAATAATTTGACATCAAAGCAATAGGAAGTATATATTCATTTCTTGAACGCACGAAAGTAAGAAGAAAAATTATGTTCGGGGGTAACGCGACTTGAATGCTTGGACTATTAGTCATCGTGTCATCTTGAAGGAGTGTTTCAAAGGAAATAAGTAAAATTCTTTTAAGATTAAATATAATGGTTTGGCACAAAATTGATTTACGTTGTAAACTCTTTTTAATTATATATTGTAAAATTATTAATTTGGTATTAGATTATCAGCTCATTCTGATAAACAATAAACTACAAGCTCCCACCTTTTCAGAATGCCAAATCATAAAATGACTGCTTCACGACTAATTTCAGAGCGACCGCCGATGCAAAAACCGCTGTGTAAGTTCGAAAAGTGAGTTACAGAATCGCAGGGCTGAGGTATGAAAATATTAAAATTATTTTAATATTTAATGTACTATTTTGACAAATTTGATTTTAGTTTAATTTAAATCTCTTAATCAATTAGACACAGCTAGATTACAGTACAATTTAAGTAAAAAATAAACAAAAACCAATAATATATACCTCTTAGCAATTGACACAAATTTTGACGATGTTTGTCAGAAACCATATTAGAATTACAAATATTAACGTATAATTCGAAATGTTTGGAAAACCGCCGCGAGATATCTATGCGATGCCTAAGCGAGGTTGCTTATCTTTGAATAGTGACTACAACATGCAAGTATGTATGTGCAAATGTATAAGACGTGACACCTGAAGGTTTTTTAAATAATTCAAAAGCAAACCCCCAAATAAACGTAGGACATTATAATTGGTACTTACGTACCTACACTGGTCAATGTAAATAAATTTATAAAATGGGAATACTATTCATAATAGTACTAATGATAACTCATATTACTACCTTACTTTGTTAACTTTTAGATCGTGGGTCAAAATAACAATATTATTGGTAAATAAATTGATGATCGCAATGATACATCTAGTGGGCATATTTTGACGTCCGTACTTTTCTACAATGCCATTCCCATAGAATAGAAACCACATGAAACAGATGTTATGACTTATGCGACAGAATTGCCATCTAAATTTTTAATGTGTAGCTCCTAAACTAATACATCAAGCAATAGCGTGTATTTTTTCTCGATCTCCCTTACTCTCACTCTCAATCTTTCTCACTCCCACCTCCCGCTCCATGGCTATTTGCTTCATGCTACGTTCGCCCTTTTTCAGACTCTCTCAATCGGTCCAATCGCTCTCTCCCTATTCTTCGACAAAAACCCTAAATAATAATATTAGATGTGAAGATCTGCTCATCTTTGTGACGCTAATATTATTATGCGCCTAAAGAAGTTTCAATTCAATAATGTCAGTACAAAATAATATTTTAAATAAATCACTTCACGCCTCGACTATGGTTAAACCCCGCCTGCTCTTTTTCCTTCCCTCCGATTTAAGAATTTTAAATTTATGGACTGCACCATCTAGTAGTAAGTAAGACGTGATATTGATTATGACGAAACACTTGTTTTAATGCCATCTACCGATAAGTATTAAAGATTTCATGATTTGGATCCGAAATTGATATTAAAAAATCTTATTTACACCCAACTGTTTATGTTGTAAGGATATAATAAGTTTTAGAAAAACAAATATTGAATCTTGAACTTTGACCTAAATTAAATGATATTAAGGATTAATCTTATCAGTAGCGCCATCATACTATAACCAGAATTTCCTGAATGTTTACTTTTATAATATGAATTGAGTATATTGGATATTGTAATAATGTCTTGGTAATCAAGAGTTATTTTATTTTAAAAAAGTTAAAGTTTGAGGGGAGCAATTATGCATAATATCCAAGCTAGGTGGTTCATCACAATGGATCTGGATATCGGTGTGTTTTGGCCAAATGCGTTCTTCTGAAAGGACAAATGGGATGATGGGATGCTTAGGATATCTAGAAGGAAACGAAATTTAAATTTAGTTAAAAGGTAAGGGTAAACACCCTAATCCATAAAATATTTATACTAACCTATAAAATAGAAATTACTTTCATTGTATAGAATTTCTTGTTTAAAGCGCTCTTGGGCATGTTGATTATAAAACTTGAATACTAATTAAAACCTGTCCGATATATGATAAAAATGTTATTAAAATGAAAATGTATTAACTGAAAGGCTCCGCAAAATAATGTTCATTATTACAACAGGCGTTTGCCCTATAAAACTGATAAATAATTAGTTCTTATAATATTGACGTGACAACGTCTTATAATTCGATGGAGCCGGCTAACATGACTCACACGGCGTTACCTCGCTCTGAGGCGTTCCATTTAAGGCTAGAAGTGCAAGCGAGAACGCCGATGCCGTTCGGCAGCGTTCGACATCTGTCATTCTCCTACTTAAGTGAACGATGCGTCCACGTGGTGAGCTGCTATACAAAAATACATTTACATGTTTTTGTCAAATGTCAAGTATGAAGTGCAGTGTTTTCAGTATTTTCTTATGAAGTTGTCACGTTCAACTATCGTCAGTAAACCGACTTTATAGACAACCGATTTTTTTAAATACATTCTTAATTAATACTAGCTCGAGACTTTTGTTTTATTTGATTACCTGAGCCGTACCGTAAGATGACACAAATATTAAACTAAATTGCTGTGGGTCATGGGGCATAACAATTTGGACTTTGATGAGCAAAAGTCAAAAGTAGCAGCTACCACTAGAAGTGTTGTTTGATGATTTGCTATTTTAAAAGAGTACCGAGAGTTTTTTACGCCGGCTTTTTCTTACACCCTCTGTCTTCTTTGCCGATTAGTAGGGATGCCTACAAATTCAAATTTAATGACGTGGAATAAATGATACATGTATCTTATGTTCCATAAACGTATTTTATTTTTTATTTTAACTTCACTGTGAACATTTTTATGATCTAGTATACTTCGTTTATAATCATAGATAAAAAAATTGCGTGCAGGACCCGAATGATCAGGATATATTTTCGGACCACCCATTTTATTATAGAAAGAAATTTTTTTTGGTATAATTTCAAAAATTTTGTATATTTTGTGAATTACATTTATAGAAATTTATTACCTATACCTATGTATATTATAAGCATAATCTTTCTGCAAACAGTCTACACATATTATTGAGGCCACGCATTGGTTCTAGTTTAAGACACATTTTTGACCATTTGGACTATTTTCATAAGAGTCAGAATAGACGACAGATCTCGTCTCATGTGTCTAAATGGATAGTTCTGCTGTTCATGCGTGGAGCTAGTGGAGTGAGTGAAATGTACAATTAAATACGGAAAATTCTTTTTCGTAGATCGTTTCCAGTATTTAATATAAAAAGTTTTAATTTTACAAAACGTTTTTCAAATCATAATATACAAAGTTATTGTTCCAAAGTAATATCACAATCCAAAAAACTAGGCTATCGCATTGCGCTCTGATAATTTTGTACTTCGCAAATTATTGTTTCAAATTTGGATGAATATTTTTGTACATAATATTTTATTGAGTCTTTGTTTATGATAAAAAAGTTTATATTTCAAACAAAATACTCAATCTATTTATTATTATTTTTCCATTTTTTTTTATATTGGTAGAGTGTAGTTAAAGCTTGTGTAGTGTAGTTGTAACTACAAAAACGTAACGTCCAGCATTCTCCACGGGCCCTTAATATTCGATAGATTCGATCGCACCCAAAAGTTATATATACGTTCTTGCTTATTTTAATCTGATCGATTTTCGCTGTTGGTAATCTGTTTCCCATTAAACATTTACGTCTCGTCAATAATCAAACTGGCAGAGTTAAAAACATTCAACAATAATGTGCTTGATGTAAAAATTTATTTTTATATACTAAACAACATAACACACAGACATACATAACAACGTATACTCGTAGTATTAACATTTATATTATTATAATGATTAATGATAATCATAGTTGATCAATCCAAGATTTTTTATTACAAAAACCACTGTGCTATTAATAAGAGTGTATTTATAAGAATCTACGAAATGCTACGTCAAATTTTACTGAAACGGCTACGATTGTTCAAATAAGCTTTAAAGAAAGAAAAGCGCTAGAATATTTTCCATCACTAATGATTAAGAAGTAATTGCAGTAACTGCATTTTCATCCTTAGTAATTAATACTTGCAAGATTTGATGAATTAAAAGAACAACCAAGTTTGTGAAATACTATAGCACTTTTAATATAGCAAGTTATTATAAAGTAATTAAAATCCAAAGCCTGCGTACCATCAGAGTTTTTCTTATAAAAACTAATATAAACAGCTCGAGTTAATATTAAAAAACTTATTGTGAAAAGTGCAAAACGTTAACAATGGAACAATCTCACGTGTAATTCGCGGGCTTATTATTTTTCTTGTTAATAATAACGGTCATGAAACAAAAGCCGCATTGTCGCCGTATAGGAGCGTTTTTCGGGGTCACAAAATGCATTCATACATATCTTTTTAAATGATCTAATTTCGATGCTTAAATATAAAATTATAGTTTATGAATGTAGCCTAGTGGTTTAGTGGTTAAGCGAGGTCCTCCGTTACTTGGCTGGGATTTTCTAACGGCACACACTTCGTTGTCTGTTGAAAGGAATTATCGGGAGTCAACTGGCAGGTAAGGTAATATTCAGAGTCTAGGCAGCGTAAACTATGACTCCTGTGTGCACTTTATTTTGAAATTAAATACTATTATTCTATCAATATTAAGAAGTAATAGTATTTACTTATTTTAATACTGACAAGTACCACTATATAATAGGCCGGCCCAGGTATCGGTCAACAGAGTGGGGTCAAAACGACTGTACCGATTTGAATGATGTTTTTGTTTACTTTTGGGTGGCGCCCTGGAAGGTTTAGATTCACAAATCAGCCCGGCAGATGGCGCTGCAGTCGGTACTTTCATACTTTGTTTAATATCCTAATCGCTTGAAATATCATGCAGGACAACATCTGTCGGGTCCGCTAGCTAATTATAAAATATTATAACATAAATAATAGTAACATACAGGTTTAATCCTATAAAATCCCATATAATTTTTTTTTTGCGTAAATTAAATTACGATTATCAAAAAAGCACTTGAAATGTCGAGTTATGGTTGTACAATTCAATCTAAAGACAATAACAATATTATGCACCATTATAGTTTTCTGCAGTTAGGCTATGGAAATCACTTCCCGTCCCTATTCGCTTAGCTCCTTTTCTACCTTCTTTTTAATTTCTTCTGTACAAATATTACCTGTTTACTACTATTACTAATACTAAATTAAATTATCATGATTCATGTGCACTTTTACTTTTTATTTTTCATGTATCCTTTATTGGTTTAGTTTTTTTTGTTCCTGTTTAGAGTTTTTTTTCTTAATAATATGTTATATGTATTTTTGCACTTCTTGCCTACCTACATTAAGACATTTTTTTTATTTTCTCACAGTGGTTGCCTGGAAGAGATCACTCGAAAGCGATAAGGGATAAGTTGCCTTCCTTTAAATTTAATTATGGTTTTTTTTTTGTTGTAATGCAACGAAGTGTAAATAAATAAAAAGTCGAAAAATACAACTCAATTTAAAGAATGAACCTTAGATTTCCTAGCTTGCTAAAATACTGTCATTACCCCAATCGGTACATTTTTGTACTACCAGTTTAACTGTAATTTTAGCGTAATTTAGTTTAAATGACTTTATAAAGGTAATAACTCTATCGTGTTCGCTGTGATTTCAAAATTCATACCATAATAAGCACTTTTTTCATGGATATAAAACAAAATGCGAATTAACCCCCGTAACTTATTCGAAAAGTTATAACATTGGGACTGAAATGAATTTCATGAATCAAATCACAGTACTGATCTTCCAAGTGACTGGCTTAATGGTATTTTTTTCTTTTTATACTAATTTACTTGCCTGATTTATGCGGAATATCGCTCAATTTTATTATTTTCCCAGACATTTCTCGGAGGGTGAAATATTGTACGATCTTCTTTCATAACTAATTAAAAATGTAAGATTTGTAATGAGTCGTTCTTAATGATTTCATTATATCGGTAAATTATGTTTCCAAGTAAATATTTTCTATAACGCTTTTGTAAGTTAAATTAGTTTTTTTTATAATTAACCCATTTATTAACCATTTTATATAAAAATAATTGTATTACGAAAATAAATATTTAAATTTCTAATAAACAATAATTTAAGTAATTTAATGTTAAATATTTTTCATTATATGGTCTCTAATACAAATAATGGTTCCATTTGGCTTTTATTTGGAAAATTGACATTCTCCCCATATTTATATTTTAAAATGTTATTTACTGATATCTTATTTTATTTATTTATTTATTGTATGCAAAATTTGAAACACAAACTGGACACAGCTTTTATGTCCACCAGGGCGTCGAAAAGATTTGATAAATTAACTTTATACTAAGGCCAATGAAATACACATCATACAATAAAGCCGTTAAATTGCGCCATTAAAACGTCACAAACCAATTGAAACAATGACGCTCCATAGATAGCCGATGCAGGGAACATGCTCTGGACGAGAATACTCATTCGAATATAGGTTGTATTCAAGTCACCTCTAGCTTTTGTCTAATTTCGTTTGTATTCAATCATGGCGGGTATTATGATTTACACATTTAATTAATTCACATTAGCTTGGCTGTGAGCTATTTATTACTAATGTTGCCACATATTTCATTAAAAGTGTAGCCCGTATAGACCCCTTTACATTCACCATTTTAGTCCTCATTCTTCAAGCAGACATTTTTGACAATGAGAATGACAAAACGTGACCGCTATTTAACGTATTATAATAATCGCATTTTGAGTTAAGTGCTAAGTATAATACCTACTCTAGAAGCTCTTAAAATCCATAGTAATAAAAAGAAATATTCAGCATTTTTACAGTAAAACAATTCGATCCGAGCACTTTACTACCAACGTAAAACAGTCACTGTGTCACAGGAATTAAATTTTTATGTCACTCATAAAATTAGAATTAGAAACTTTGTAAGTGAAATAAAAATACATTGTCAAGATGTATTATGTAAATTGACATTTTTATTCTTTCATATGTATGATGCTAGCTTTCACATCGCAATGGGAATTATATGTATTGTACATTTTGGTAATAACATTATTTAAAAGGTATAAGAAATCTTATTTCTTCCAATTACGACTTTGATATTTCTTTTATTAGTGTTTGCATAGTAACTTCCGTGCTACCGATTCCAGAGGTGCGTTTGAATCACTGCTGTGCACCAAAAGGCTAGGTTATTCCTACGGTTAACGCAAAAATTGAGGGAAACCGGCATGTCTCAGACCCAAATAAATATCACATGTGTCAAAGACAGAAGGCTGATCATCGACTTGTCTATAAAATAAAATCATCGAAGAAACGGATGCAATCTGAGGCCAAGACCCACTAACTTTGTGTTATTAGTAGGTAGACTGTCTTAGTAATACAACTGGCAAATTATTAATTTTTTGTATTGATTAATACAGAAAAATAATAATTCCAATTATTTTGAAAGAACCACAGTAAGTATTGATAGAAAAGAAAATAGAATATAAGCACTTAATATATTATCGCTGCGTTGGTTTATAAAGACGTTTACATGACGCTTGTGTTAAGATTTAAAAACTTTTATAATCATTTATAAATCGCATTTTGTAAAATAAATTTCGTATTAGGGACGGTTTTATGCCATGTTATACACGTGATAGGTGAGTTTTTTAACAGACTCCAAAAAGACGTTATTTTTTTCTCTTGTATGTTATATGTATAAGCTTAGCTTCGCCATCCGATACGGAACGATGGAGGTTTCAAGTCAGATTTGTGAATAGGTGCTTTAGACAAAAAAAATTGTTAACAAACTGAAACTTTTCAGGATTTGTCTATGTATAAACGTCTCATGAAATATGCCAAAACTCTTGCCGCCGCGTCGTAATAAATCACCTTGCAAAATAGTTTATGATTTTAGAACCTGCATTTTAATAAATAAATATCATTTAGTATATTTAATTACCTTGGTAATACAAGACCAGTCAATAGAAATAAGAAACATTTTTATTGAATAAATTTTAGTGCATTTCTTAGTAAATTGTTTTAAAGGATTTTTTTTTAAACTGCGTTATTAGACTGATTTCATTTTTATGAATAAGAGGTCTCTATACCCCGTTATAAATCAAATAATACAATAACGGTGATTTGATCACAGATAAAATAAAAACTCAGTAATCATGTTTATCTAGGCTCTATTCTAGGTGTCTATGCTAAACTAATCAATATTTATCGATTTGTAAAAAAAACATTATATATTTTTTACATGTCAACTATCAGGTGTAAATACTTACAATTGTACGATCCTTAAAAGGCGTTGACTTCAAAAAGGCAGTTTTTTCAGTGTTATAAAACATCAAAGTTTTTTATTGTCTGTGTTCATTGTTCATTGTGAAGTAAATTTACCTTCCCCTTCGACAATTATAAAAGTTTTAATCGTTTGTACTTTTCTAATTACAAAAGAAAAGTCATGAGCGCAAAAATTACGAACGGGTAACCCAAAAGTTAGGTGAGAATTATGAAAGTTCTTTTAATTAACCTTTTTCATTCAAAATCGTCAAATTAATGCAAATGCCTTTGTACATTACGACAACCGATTAGCAATTTAATACTTTATAGTTATAAAACCAAACGTTAGTTAAGTTATATATATATAGATTAGTTAATGATAAAAAGTGAAAAAAATTGTTAAGCTTCAGATGAGCTCTTTAGTTTTTCATACCTTCATAATTTGTAATAAAACATTCTCGTTTCCGAGAATGTACAATAGGTCGACATAACTAATATAATAATAACCCTAACTGTATGTTAGTTATAAGCTCATGTTTTATATGATTAATGACAGTTGACACTTTGCTTCGACCATAGTGCTTAAGTTATTTGAACATCCCTCTAACTACCGCCACCGAATTTAACTACCGTTGCACATTAATTACCTCTACTTCTCATTATAAGTAAGCTGTCCCATCTAGGACGAGGTTACTGTCAGGTACATTAAATGACATTCGTGGCGCTGTTACTGCGCGATACGGTCAATTGTCAAACGCTAAATCCCCAAAATGCGCTACCAAGAAACCAAATCAAATTGATAATCATAAGGCGGGCGAGAATATAAAACAAAAGACGACGGCCCGTTCTGCTTTATTGTGATCGGTCAACTTTGAACGACCAATACGCGTTAACACGTGATATGAAGCATTATATTATTGCCTCCATTTGTACACTTCAACAACTGTTACTACAATAAAGATAAGGAATATCTTAACCAAAACAGTCATTGTCCCGTGCTCCATATAGGGAAACGGGTTCTTTACATTAGCTTAAGTAATAAAAACAATGTTTTTTTTTTTGATTTTCTTAAAATATACATAAAACGGGATGAAGATTTATTATTATTTGTTCTAACGAACAGGCAGAACAGCAAAGGATTGCGTATTACGGGACAAATGACGTAAAGCTTTTAAATAAATAACAAAAAATGTCGAGAAAAACAAACCCACCCGTGTGTTATTCGCGTAAATTTAAATAACAATAAGATATATATTTTAAGAATAGATAACCTAATATCATAGATTATGTGATGTTTTAACTTTATAGAATAAAGACCAAAGATATGCTATTCTCAGAACAAGAGATAATCAATAAAAAAACAAAAATTGTGTAATCATGCTAAGCAATCAAGTAACATTTAATGGGTTATTTTATAGATCTTAAACATGATTTAAAAGTTTTTAATAGTTAGTTATGAACAAATATTTGGATTATAATAGTTGACGTAGAATGCTTTAAAATAGTTAGCAATGGTGACATCTGTAGGAAGCTTTATTTCGAGAGACAAGTTGTTAATTAGTATTAATAATAGTAATATTTAATGTTAAAACTAGAATTAAATGTTAAAACAGAAAAATGAATGCTTATTTTATTTATTAGTATGAGATAATATTTACAATCTTTTCGTGAATTAGGCCACTGAAATAGGATTTCCACGAAGGTTTTTTCATAAGATGGTGTCGGATGGTGGGACTTTAGTTTTATTCTTGGTGAAGGAGCTCTCCGATTACGTCAGGGATTAAGTTAAATAAAGAAGTGGGAATTTAAATGTTTTTCCGTTTCATACTTTGCATTTCATAAAGTAAAGCATCTTGCGGGAGTTCTTTTATGCTATTAATAATAGTAATACTTCTATATAAACTAAACCGTGTATGACACGATAAGTTTTAGATATTAATGTGTATAGAACACTAGACGAAAAATTAAAAAAAAAAACGGTATTTTTTCTGGTTCTGTTTTGTAATTATCGCAATATTGTTAAGGTAAAGATTATATTAAAGATTAGAAGGAATTGATTTTAGGAATGTTAGAACATTCTTGTTATCCTTCCTGTATCGAGTATAGACCTAAGTCAGTATGAGGGATATATTAAATCTAATATATAAAATTATCGTGTCACAATGTTCGGTCCCATACCTACTCCTCCTAAACAGCTCGACCGATCCTTATGAAATGTTTTATGCATATGCAGTAAGTCTGAGAATCGGCTACTATATTCTATTTTTCAAAACCCCAAGTGATGGGGAGTCCACCCCATATTTTTATTTTTTTTATGATACAACATACTTGTCCTACTCTACGATCAACCCCTACTTTTAATTATAGTAGATAGTTATTTTTGTTGAACTAAAAAATGTTTCCTAGAAACAATATACATGGCAAAACATGGATTGCCGGATCAGCTAGTAATTAATATAAATATAAAACTACTTATGGAACATGCGCATGAGCTTTATTTGTCTTACTTTGGACTGATAGAGTTTATGTAAAATCAGGTAGTGTTATTACAGTGAACCAAACACCTTCCTTGCTCCAGCCTACCAGACTCGTAATCGTGCGTTGTTTCATGTTCCTCACATTAACACTAACTACGCAAAGAACTCAGTTTTATATCGCGC
This sequence comes from Pieris melete, assembly GCA_963693345.1. Lineage (NCBI taxonomy): Eukaryota > Metazoa > Arthropoda > Insecta > Lepidoptera > Pieridae > Pieris > Pieris melete. Next base: position 1,227,999 of record CAVNZK010000044.1, on the reverse strand, counting down.
AGCCCGGACATACAACGACCAATATTTAAGCCTTGACTTGTTTAAGCTATCGCGGAATATGCTTAAAAGAAGCATTAAGAATATCCATAGCGCAAAATTACCTGCATCATGAACATACCCACCCACATACACACCTTCACGTACTTACCCTCACTTTTACACCATCATACAACACAACCAAATTAGGTACCACTTAGATAAACGTATTAAATAGTTTTTATTTGTTTGTTTCCTTTTATAAATTTTTGAACCTTTTTGTAGTTAAATGTATTATTATGTATTCCTATATTGGCTAGATTTTCAATGTAACTGTTTGTTATTGTATATAATTTATGTTAGCTGTAGGTTTACAAAAATAAAAAAAAATGGTGCGTGTACTTATGTACGCGCGTAAGAAGTTATACTTCTTTGGCTTTCTTTATTTTTCAAATATTAAATAACTAATAATAGATATTTAGCGTTAATAATTTAACAATATTTAATATTTAGTATATTGTTCAATTATTAATTAATATTAATAACAATTATTATTTATTATTTTATTATATTATTAATTTAATTTAATAACTAGGTATGTTTCATAACCTTTTAACTAAGTCTTTGTGAAAAAGCATTGCTAAATTTCTTTGAAAAAATAATTAAAACTGCTATATTTGTTTAAAAGGTATGTACTACAAAATGTCATTATGGTCAAACGTCACGCATATTCTATTTCTTTTTTCGGCGCCCATACTAAATTTTGTGTCACGGTGCGCGCGCATCGTAAAATTTCACTCTCATAAATTTTTTATAACGCGCCTAAAGAAGTATAACTTCAAAAATAAAAATAAAATAAAATTAATAGAGTGTTTAAATTTCTTGATCCGTAGTTCCAATTCGTCTAAACAGAATTATCTCGCAAAACTAAACTCTCTCTAAAGACGTCCCTCGAGAATGGTTCACAAAAATATTCCCTGGAATCCTAAACAGTTCTCAAACATTCCTCCTGTCTTCATAACTTACAACTGACAGGCATTCCATTCATCCGTTGCTTTACAAAGCCTCGAAAGTGTCAGCTGTTTCTTTCGACCTTTTATCATTTGGTATCACTGTATAGATTACAATTTGGCGACTTTGTAGGATAAAGGTAGTTTTTTTAGATTACATTTAAGTTCGAAATCCTCACTAGAATTAGCTTACATGGATGAAGTTAAACTTTCCGTTAATTCAAAGGAAGGTAAGGTTAACATATTTGTATCTGACTACATGAATTTTTTAAACGTAGGTATATCAGTTAAAAATGAATGCCTCCAACTTTACTGCCAGTTCTCAAATTCCTTGATTCGCCCTTGCGTTCAACAAGAAGAACTGGCAATAAACTGATCAATTCACTTTTTTTTACGTAATAAGAGGCACACGGGCAGAAGGCTCACCTGACCGCCATGGAGACACATTTCCAGAAGGCTCGCAAGTGCGTTGCATGCCTTTCAAGAATTGGTACGCTAAGACAGTTATGAAAACTGTCTTAAAATGTGTAGTCGTCATGAAAAATGGTGAATTAGGACCATGCGCTTACATTACTGTGGAAATAACACGCAAACACGTAACATGGTGAAGCAAGGCAAAAAATTATTAACGTATACCCGTTTATCACAAATTCAGCCAACCAGTTACCACAAGTAGCACCCGTTCACGAGTACCAAGCAGGGCCAGCTATTGGCCCCTTCGCCATATTGTAGAGAGAGACTAAAATATTACTCATACAAATTTCTGACATTCAGTAAAATTATTTCTATTTGGTCACCCCATCTGTATTTCACTTTGGCGTCTCGCAATGTTTTTCTACTTTGTTATCTTCAAAGAGCACAATAAAGCTCGTGACGTTATTAACAGACCTTTCTGTCAAACACAAGAATATGGAGCAATCGTAGCTGAATGCCCTTTCCGCGCCTATTTCTTTGAACTCACAAAATTTGTGACGCGTTTTCTTAGTCGTGATATTATTCACAAACGTATTGTATGGCTTTGCACTTTGTAAGAGTTGTTATACGTTTAATGGTTGGTTTTTTTATGGAAAATATTATTTGAAGATGAAACGAGCGCGTATAATACAAGTTTTGTATACCTAGACGTGGTTTCCAAAGAAACTTGAGCGCCATTAAGCTTACGTATAACATCCTTTAATCTATTCATGATTATTTTTTTAAATCTAATAGGCAAGTAGGTGATCAGCCTCCAGTGCCTGACACACTCGACTTTTTTTTTGGTCTAAGACATGTCGGTTTCCTTACGATGTTTTCCTTAGTCGTTCGAGCAAAAAATTAAAACAAAAAAATTGTCTAAAAAATAAAAATATTTTTTTGGGATGGACACCCCATAATCAAATAAATCAAGAATCGGTTGAGCTGTTTCGGAGGATGGCAACGAACATTGTGACACGAGAATTTTATATATTAGACAATATAACAATATTGCAACAAAAGTAGTGATTCCTAATACCACAGTACGTTGACATTCAACACTAGTTACCTCATTATACTAGATAGCCATCCTTGTATTTCAATATATAATTTGATTTTTTCACTTATGAGATATGTGAACGATTGCCGAGTTAACAACAACAGTATCGCCTAGATAGCTATTAACAAAATTTATGAAATATAAACGACATCCTTACATATTATAAATTGATACCGTCTAGTGCGATAAACCAAAAACCTAAGAAATAGATTTTACACGGTTTTCATGACTCAACGAATTTATTGAGGAGGTCATAAGTGTATATTGGTTTACATACATTGATTAAAATCAACGCGGGTGAAACTGCAGGTGGTAGCTAAAAATTTTAGTACGTGATTGATACTCTGATAAGGATATTGATATTCAAATTGCTCTCTGAAGTAGGTTGTTTAAAATTTATGCCACGTATACAAGGAGCATCGGAGTCCATTTCCACAAATATTGGCCTCCATTACTCTCGAGACTTCAATATCAAGTATTTTGTATAAGAAACCGATAAAATGAATACTGGCAGAAGTCTTGGAATGGTTTATTTGTTGTGTACCCTCATATTAATATAATGATACAAAATATTTAATACTTACCGTTCCTATGACTTAACTGTTGCCAACGTGACGAATATAAAGAAAAAGCCAGTTTAAATGCGAATGATTTGGTATAAAAAATTAAGGCAACGCAGAACTATTTTTTACAAAATAGCATAGATTTATATCGTTAGATAGGCCCCGACACCAAAAACTGTGGCATTGTTTTTGAATGTGTGCGTTAACGAAAACGTTTGAATGTGTGCGTCAACATGGCGTCCTAAAACAGTGCAATTTGTGTAGAAGGTACGGTCGAAACTAGTGTCATCTCTTTTTCTCCTACATTAGTTGCAAACACTACTTTCTCTTTCGTGCACTCGCCATTTAAATTTGTTATTTTAGACAGTGCGGAAGGAAAAATAAAAGTTTTTAAATCAAATCGCAATACTTACGAGTGAAATGTTACACCTCTGGCTTTATTTGTGTTTCTAGAATTGTTGTTGCACTTTAGAAAGGCACACGATGGCATTTTGTGACACTAAACTGCTCGCAAACGTCCTTTACAACACGTCCGGCTAACACTGTGTTTAGGGGTGCACTGATCCCAGGTTAGTGAGTCTCACTCACTTAGACTGTGCGACAACACGGCGCGGTCTCACTGCGGTAAGGGCCTATCTAACGATATAAATCCATGCAATAGGGAGAAATAGACCTTTCCAAGCTCTCTATGTGGGTACTATCTACTATGCGGTAGTATTTTAAACAGTATTGTTATAGAGGCAAACGTGCAGAGGCGCGCGATAACCGCCGCCCATGGACATCAACATGGACATGACAACACCGGGGGCTAGCGAGTATTTTGTCGACCTAAATAACAATAATGGCGTATTAAATGTTTGTCTTTCTCGCTTATATTTATTTGATATACGAAAGTTGTTGCAAAAAAGTACACATTCTCTCAGGACTAATGTAAAACACTTGAAACATCAAGTATAAGTAATATTATTTCATAATAATCATTAATTTTTTTAATCCGTTGAAAGAAGAGTTTATTTGAGGAATAGTTTTTGTTTAATAAGACAATTACAAGTTCACAGTCTCAGCAACAATTCTGTATTTAAATTGTTTTAGTAATGCGCAGATGGTACCCACGCGTTGGTACTACCGTGTCTGCAATTGTTATTGATTGTTTACTAATTTACCATTCGAATAAAAAAAACTTCAAATTTACTACATCTTTGACCAATTGTTTTGAATTATAAATAAAATTTTCCTCCTGTTCCTTAGTATTCGATTTTAATTCAGCTCGCGTGTAAAAACATCAAATAAACGTAATACATTTGGATGAGGGAAAAATCAGCATTTATAAATTCTTATACACAATTGAGCTAAATTGCATGACTTTCCTGTTAAAATTGTTGATGAGGCAAGTGAATGAGACAGAACAATAATAATTTTAATCAAAAACAATGAGATTGGGTCCGTCGCAAATTGGTATTCCGGCGTTAACATCATGACGAAGCGTTGAAGCCTAACTGGAGGCTCTTTATGCTGACACCCAGGAGAATATTTTGTTTTAAACGAGAAAAATTTATTGTTTCAACGTTTTGTTAAAGCATATCTATTTAAGGAGTAATTTTAGAGAACTCGCTATTTTCATTTCGAGTCAGCCCTGCGATTCTGTAACTCACTTTTCGAACTCACACAGTGGTTTTCGCATCGAAGGTCGCTCTTAAATCAGTCTTGAAGCAGTCATTTTATGATTTGGCATTCTGTATTCAGAACAATTTTTAATTGTATGTGAATCGGGGGTTTGTTGTTGAGGCTAATATATAATTTATAAGCAATAGGTCTAATGATTATTTAACATAACTTCTGTAATCCTGAAACGAAATGGGTAAATGCGATAGTTTCTTTACATATATTGAAACCTTTTTTTATTAATTACAAGCCAGATTGAATTCTGATTTCGCTTGGAAATTAAATTATTCTGTAAACCATTTTGGACATTAAAAAAAAAATAAAATAAATCAGTGGCGCTACAACTTTGGCCTCAGATTGTTGAATCTGTTTCATGATCATTTTTACATCTAATAGGCAAGTAGGTGATCAGCCTGCGGTGCCTGACACACGCCGTCGACTTTGTCGGTTTCCTCACGATGTTTTCCTTCACCGTTCGAGCAAATGTTAAATGCATAGAAAGAAAGTCCATCGGTGCACAGCCGGGGATCGAACCTACGACCTCGACCTGAGAGTCGCAGGCTGAAGCCACTAGGCCAACACTGCTCTATCTATTTCTGACATTATTCATATATAAAGAATTACAGTATGTTTCCACATTATATCATGTATGTACATGGTACCATGTTTATATATAAATATATCCTGTACGGTCCCTGGTTAATTGGAATGAAATGTTAATTGCTATGTAACGAATGAATGCAAAGTAACAGTTGAAGAGAGTGCCTGCGTCTAGCTATACTCTCGGGGCGTAACTCCGACGATATAAGAAATCGCCACGCTTATAAAACTAAGAAAGTCTGAATGAGCAAAATGTACAGCCTTGGCTCGTACAGATCCCATTGTCAAACTGTAACAACAGTTTTGTGGGAGTTTGTTTATAGATTTAAGATGTCACAAGAGTTAAGTTCGGCGGCGGTTGTTTGAGGAATCTTCAAATATATGAAACAGCTTTGTTACCAGCAAAGTTGTGACACCGAATTAACAAAAACTAAATTTATATGTTACTTGGTTCTTTAAACTAGTATATTGCTAAAACGAAATATATAGCGTATTTATTGCTACGAAAACTGACATTGGGTACTTTTTTTATCCATCTGCAATCAACCTCTTGGATTTTATCAGATTTTGTAAAATGATGGCAATTAGGGAACGCAAATCCAATATTTTTTTATTACGTAATTCGTAAACGTAAACATCCGATACACATAGTCCGTCGTTTCCAAGACCCGAAACTAGAGAGTTGACGTGTTGCTGAATTCTGCTTTTGTATCGTACGGTTGATCTTGCTGTCTTCCTCGATAATTGCAATTCTCAAATATTTATCGACTTCAGCATTTCATGTTAACCACGGCGCATCGCTCATATTTCGCTGTGTTTCGTTTTGTAGCCGCTGCAGGATTTCGATATTAGAGCGGCTTACTGACCCCCAAAGCTGTATCCCATAGAACCATAGTGGTTCTATTACAGTTTTGTAGCTGAGAAGTTTATTTGCTAGACTGAGTGCGGCATTTTTACCTAATAGCCAGTTCATGCTACGAAGCCTACCAATAGCATTGGATAAATGTAGGAGATGAATCGCTTTATATATTTAGTAAGTAATATATATTTTATATATTTATATATGTAGTAAATATTAAGACGTTTAATTGGTTATATAATTTAGACTCATATATTCGACCCACACATTACTTTGAGTCCCGTGGGTGTGACGTGCGACAAACGTGTAATTTTATTTAATGAAAGTTTACAATATAACGTAGCTTATTAACAATTATTACCTGAATATATAAATGCTATAGAAATGATTACTAAACTATGTTCTCATCAGGTATTACAGGTCTAAATATATAAATATATAACCTACTGGTTACATGTGCAATTTTTTAACCTGAAAACAAAACGAACGTTTGGATGGGCGCTAATGGAATTATTTATGTGTAACTAACCTATTTTTCATTGATGCAGATAAACATTTAAAATTGTAAAAATGTATTGTTTATTTATTTTATTATTAGTTTTCGTTTTTTTTCTTTTGATTTTATTATTTACTTTTTTTTAGTTATACGTAGTGTTATATGTTATTTTGATTTTGAGTTTTTGTGCACTTTTTGTACTTTACCCTCTTTAGGTGTTTTTATTGTTCCATATTAACTTTATAAGAAATCGCTTGTTAGCGATAAGCCGCCCGTTGCCTGATAACCTATGTACCCTGCTTTTTTATATGTATGTTTTTGTATAAGGTAACGAAGTGTAAATAAATAAATAAACGTCGTACAAGAAAAAGAAAACCAACATTCTTATAAGTAAATTGTTATTGATATATATATACAGATACTGTCTAGTTTCAATAAATAAATAATGAAACAATAAAGATGACCTTATAAACTATTAACAGGTTAACAAAGGTTAAGTATATTTTCTAACCCAAAGGTACAAGAGAGACATTAAAAACTGCAAACGAAGCAATCCAGTTCACCACTTAGTAGCCGAGGACACTTGAAGTTATAGAAGATTTTCAAAGAATTTTTGCTGAATTAAAAAACTGAAAATTATATCAAAGGTTAAACGTTTAGATAATCGTTTAAAAAGTAGCATAACTATTAATGGTACAATGTATAATGGTACAATGTATAATGGTGATTTGTTTTTTATTGTGACTGGTAGCAGTGAACCCACTAGTGACAAAGCGATATCTGAGCCTCAATAAAATTAATCTTTAGTACAGGCACTGTCTCCTAAATAAACATCTCTTTGTCCTTGGCGCGACACAGTCCCTTGTCCAGAGACTGTTTCAGTGCAGAAGAATCAGTCACCCACGTAGTCCTGGAATGCGTAGCTATGGCTTCCCAAGGAGCAGAATTGCTCGGAGCAATGATGTCGCACCGTGAAGCCTGCGGAGTGCCCAGAGCTTCTTTGGTTCTGGAAGGAGCTAGGCTGGCTTAATTAGCCAGGACTTAACGCATAACGCACTAAACTGGTGTCTTAGTGCGGAAACTGTGTCCATACTACAATAGACAAACAACGTTATAATTCTTTACAATCAGTGCTTTCAGTACGATATCTAGTTTAGTCTGAGATGTCAACTGTCGGGTCTGGTATTATTATGCATCTCTTCCCAGCAAATGGCTGCGCTTGAGCGACCCGTGAAGAAACGTGTAGATTGAACGAGATGCAATGAAGCGGAAATTGAAAGTAATGTTGATATGTTAAATATACTATAATTGAAATAAAAAACATTGAAATATTATCTGACACAAATTTGTATATTAATAGAGACATAAGTTCCTTATAAATTACTCTATACTTCAGTTTTTGTTGCTTATATGTTAGATACCAGATATTAACCAACCAAAAAAAATTCTTAAATTATTACAATTATGACTTGTACTTGTGTATTTAAAGTCAAGAACTTCTTCTTCAAACGAAAATAGTAAATCAAAATTGAATTTTCTTTGTTTGTGATTTAATTTTTTTATAAGGAACACACATATAAATTAAATCAAGCAATTTTGTAAAGTTATGTTTAGACTTACACCCTCTGACATAACACATTCTGTAGACATTTATTGTTAGCCTATTTGCTTGAGACCGTCAACCTCTACGATCGTGCATTCCAATCACTGCATAAATTCTGATCGCCTATTAAGAAAAAAAACGATAATGAAACAGATAGAAAAATCTATTTAACTATATAACTGCTATATGCCAAATATATTTAAATTAATATAACAATAATTTGATTTGTGAATCTCTATAAATTCACAATCGAGTTGACGAAACATTTCACTATGAACTAAATGAACGTACACGATGAAGCAGAAAAGTCGTTTCTATTTTAGTTTCAGACCATAATAAACTGGAAATAACTCCCAACTAATTCTGTTCCTAACGTTATATTTCACTTACGTTCACGTCAGAAAATGTGACAGCGCGAAAAGTTTGCAAAAGAAAATCTGGGAAACCTTTTTTTCATTATACTCAAGAAACTTGACGTTTTAGAGTTTTGGAAGTGATTCATCGAACTGTGAAGTTAAGCCAAAAAAGGATATTGAAATCGAAATCACCAATATGATATTTAGCATTTTGTGAATATTAAGGCACTTCAGACTATTTGAATATAAATATAATAACATCCTATTCATCGCATCAAGGCCGAGAATGTTTTAAATCTTGGGCTGAAGCGGCGACCTCTTGTGTCGAGAATACCTGTTAACATTTTTTTATAGAACAGGGGGAAAACGGGCAGGAGGCTCACCTGATGTTAAGTGATACCGCTGCCCATGGACACTCTCAATGCCAGAGGGCTCGCGAGTGCGTTTCCGGCCTTTTAAGAATTGGTACGCTCTTTTCTTGATGGACCCTAAGTCGAACTTAAGTCTACTTAAGAAAGCCTATAACTCAGCCCCCATGTCCATTAACCGAACAAGCAGAAGATACCAATACCAAGGCGCTATTAGCAAAGTACTATATTCTAAGGCTAAATTAGCCACCGAGCATGCTCAGCTAGGTGATGGTACTTCACTCCGGGCCACGCAACTCTTCTAAGCGCAAATTCGGCCTCACATGGAATACTGTTTTCAACATTGAGAAGAGTTGCACCTACCCTGCAGCTGATTTTCGTCATCGGACGTCGAGGCAAAATACGAAATTCCACTCGTAATACCTCTTTGCAGCTTAGTATTTCCTGACCAATTTTGACTTTGTCCTTCAATAAAACGGCGTAACAATTTGTGAAACGTACTTACGAGCCTTCTGGCAGTGTGTGTCCATGGTCGACGGTATAGCTTAATATAAAGTGATCCTTACCCGTTTGCTAAACAAAAGTATCCTATAAGTAAGATTTTCGCATGTGTATGGTAGATATAAGTTCGTCATGGATTCCTTTAGAAGTATTTCTATGTTAATCCTTCAGTAACAGTTGATTAAGTTAAAAATATAGTGTTAATACTGTTATCGATCGACAATAAAAACGATATCATTTATTAACAATGTATTTTCTAATATATAAAATTCTCGTGTCACAGTTTTCGTTGCCATACTCCTCCGAAATGGCTTGACCGATTTTGATGAAATTTTTTGTGCTTATCCGGTATCTATGAGAATCGGGCAACATCTATTTTTCATCCCCCTAAATGTCTACCCCTAACATTAAATTTTATTTTTTATTTTTTAGACAAAATTTTTAATTTCTGTTTTTTTATGATACAGCATTAAAAAATACATACAACCTCTAATTTTCACCCCCCTACGATCAACCCCTATTTTTTATTATAAATGATATACATGGCAAAACGACGTTTGCCGGATCAGCTAGTGTTCATATAATATATTTTGATATTTTTGACGGAAACAGAATAAAAACCCTTGAAATATTAAACAACGGATAATTTAAAAAATCTAATGTATCTCATTTTATCATTATAAAGGTTGGTTACTCAAGTTCACATTGCAAATTAAATTTAGTATATTGGAAAACAATTGTCACAATACATTGAACAGTAAATAAATTACTCTCCAGACATTGCTATAAAGAACGTGCCAGTGAGTTAATTCAAAAGACAGAAACACTTAAGGAAATAATACAGAATTCATTTAAGATATTTGTTCTTAAATGAAATAACTTAACACTAGACTACTGGTGAGTTCTTATTAACAGATGAACTGAATTTAATTAACTTGAAACTTTACGACTGGTTTGATCTGAGTTCAGACTCAATTATATAAAAATAAGTCATCCAGCGGCGCTATGCGTTTTGTGTTTTTGCCTAAGTTCGCATATGTTACTCTGATCATTATGTTTTATATAAAAATTGGTTATTAGACTTATATGCCTTTTGCCATGATATTTTAGACCTAAGATAGGCTAGATTCCGAACGCTTGCAAGCAACGTGAAGAATTGCAGATGACTTAAACACTTGCCAGAGGTTGACAATTACACGCTAAACCCACTGGGCATAGCAAAATTGTTACAATTAATCTAATATTATAAAATTCTCGTGTCACAGTTTTCGTTGCCATACTCCTCCGAAACGGCTTGACCGATTTTGATGACATTTTTTGTGCTTATCTGGTATCTATGAGAATCGACCAACATCTATTTTTCATCCCCCTAAATGTTAGGGGTAGTCCACCCCTTAATTTTTTTTATTTATTTTTTAGACAAAGTTTTTAATTTTATTTTTTTTATGATACAGCATTAAAAAATACATACAACCCCTAATTTTCACCCCTCTACAATCAACCCCTATTTTTATTATAAATGATATACATGGCAAAACGACATTTGCCTTGTCAGCTAGTAATCAATAAAATTCGTCTTTGCATGTCATTAAAACATGTTTTTAAGCTAAATATATTAAAATGACTCCGGCATATCATTTAAAAGTAAAATAACTTAAATTTATAATTTTATTTTGTCATTTAAAGCAAACAACGCACAGCAAAACAATGAATTTATATCAAAAAATTATGTCCGTATTTCCTATTCAAGTCATTTTTGTTGACGCGCCAAACGCTAGGTAGGCAGAGAATTTATGAAAACGGAACGTGACGGGCATGTCCTTAGACAATACGCTTTTGGGAAATTAAAAATAATAATGTCCCGCATTTTTCGTAAGGACATTTTTGCAGGATAAGCTAAATTAGCTTACTATCTTTTGGCGTTTAAGTTTTGTTTTATCACAATTAATATAGTATTTTGTATATAGGTATTTTCTGTTTGTTATATTTAATATTTATGTTACCAAGGGGTACCATCTATTTAATTGTAATTTTATCAGACATTTCCTTGAAATTATATTAAAGAAGCATCAGGTCCGCAAACTTTGGGCGATTCTCATCTCATATTGGTTGTCGCCAGATCAACTTATGAACGGCTACTTTGATATATACTCAAACTCAAACTCAAACTCAAAATATCTTTATTCAAGTGGGTAAACAAGTACACTTTTGAATCGTCAAGTTAAATTAATCGTAAATTTACATTTACTACCAGTTCGCAAGTCAAGGGCGTAGAGCGGGTAAGAAGAACTGGCAAGAAACTTTCCGCCACTCTTTTTAATCGCCAGGTATTGTCATACAAATTCTTTGAACTGGAGCAATTCAATCCCAAGGATTAGGATCATTTAAGTAGTCCTCAAATTTATAAAAAGCTTTGTTGATTAGTTTCCGTTTAACGACGGCTTTGAATTTATTTAGTGATAATACTCTAATTTCGCTTGGGAGTTTGTTGTAAAAACGAATACAATTTCCATATAAGGAGTGGTTTATCTTTTGGAGCCTGGTTGGTCGTACACTCAAATTAGTTCTATTTCGCGTATTATACTGGTGAAAGTCACCATTTGTTTTAAAGTCGTTTATATTTTTTTGGACATACAACAAGGCTTCAAGAATATGTGTGTGATTTGTAACTCGATAATTCTTCGGTTCAGTTCCAAAGAAATTTAATTTGTTTCTGGTGGGCAGGCGGCTTATACCATGCATTGGAGGTTACAAGCTTTTTTGAAAATTCAGGCTAAATTTTAATTTAACTTATTTATTTTTGACTTTAAAGTCGATAAAAATTAATTTCAGTTTATGATTTTTATTCTAATTAGTCGCGGTTATCACCGTTGAACTCGATAAAAAAAAAAAAATCCAATATCTACGAACAATTCAATTTCGTAAAACGAACAAAAGGGAACTCCAATTATTTGGGTCGGGTTACAATTTAAAGCCGATTGTAGGTATATTTTTTCAGCGGAAGAGAAATTAGAGAATTCTGCCGCGGAGCAAAGTTTAAATGGTCTTAATGCTATTGGATTTCGACAAGAATTTTGCTAATGTTTAGCGGAATCTGCACAATCTGATTGCTTCAATAAGTTCCGGACAGTTTCCTTCCGTGCTTTAATACTTTTGGAATTCCTCCCGGGAAGTGTTTGTAAATCTTTATGCCTCGAAAGTATTTTAGGCGTTTTTAATTTAAGTTTTAAATTGTATCTGGTGAGTTCTTGGCGGTGTTAAATGACGTAGTATGGAGTCGGAATCTGCCTTGCGATTCTGTAACTCACTTTTCGAACTCACACAGCGGTTTCCACAGCGTTGGTCGCGCTCAAATCAGTCATTTTACGATTTGGCATTCTGATAAGGAGGGAGCTTGTAGTTTATTGTTAGCGAAAACCGCTGTGAGAGTTTGCAAAGTGAGTTACAGAATCGCAAGGCAGGTATCTTATATAAGTATAGTAACGTATGTACCGTCACTGATAGATTTTTCTTCAACACAATCTTCTAATTCTGCAATCGAACTTGTCCTTTAATTCCTAATGGAGCTATGGAGGCGCCCCATAGACTATAACCAGCTAGTTTCTTGCATTTTTCCACCTGTACCATAATTCACTATTACAAACATCATATCAAGTAAAATTTTCCAAATGTATATTGATGTCAACAGTAGTTTAAATAAGAATGGTTTTCTAGTAAGAATACAATCTTTATACTATCCTAAAAGTATTGAAGGTGAGGTCAGAGTGAATTCGCTTTAAAATGTAGACCAGAGGCAAACATTCTGCATTTTCGTAAAATATTTTAAATTTATTTTCTTTTAAATTTCAGTGTTTCACGCTGAAACGTTTGTGTTAATTTTCTGGATTTTTATTATGAATCCATTTGATACTTGTATAAGGATGGATGTACAAAGATTAACAAGCTAATATTTATACTATTATTGAGGCCAAATGTTCTATATATTCTTCTCCTTCCTATATTCTGATTTTAACTGTTAGTTAAAATATCTGTAAAAAAATAAAGTGTACTTTTGACGTGACAACGTCTTATAATTCGATGGAGCCGGCTGCACGCACGAAAAAACATGACTCATGCGGCGTTACCTCTGAGGCGTTCCATTTAATGCTTGAAGTGCAAGCGAGAGCGCAACAAAGAGGCACAAAAAATTGACATAACTGTATTTATGCGTACAAATACAAGTAACTTAATCAATTCAATTGTGATTTCCATTTACCTCCTCTATATCCATCAAAATATCTATCAAATAAATAAAATTTAAATTTTCTTTTGAAAAATGCAACCATTCCATCAATATTTTCTTATGACGGTTTCACGTTCAACTATCGTCAGTAAACCGTCTTTACAGACAACCGCTTTTTTTTATTTCAAATGCGACAGTGTCAAAACGACTTTTTTTTATATGTACAAAGACAATATAGAATTGAATCGATTTGTAGGTTAATCTCACAGTCCCTTGCTGTTCTGGTTTACCGCTAATCCGTGCTGTATTTTGAGATACTGTGATTTCTCTTGATTTATTTCAGTTTTAAATAAATGAGGTAGCCATTAATAATTCAAAATAAATTGTATCTAGAAATGCATTTTTATTGTGAACACGATTTCTACTATATGTTTTTACTATCTCTAGTAAAAATGATGAGTACCTATTTGATGTCTTTATATCTGGTTCGGTCCTGTTTATTTCCTTTAAAAGAGTAAGTGTGGAGTTTCTTGCCCATTCTTCTCCACACGAAACTACCTTTTGGAAGGGGCAACTAGAATCTTCTTTATATATATATATTTTTTTTGACGTTCAAAAGTGCCATTTTAGATGGTCTAATTGAAATAAATGATTTGACTTTGACTTTGACCTTTCCTTTCTTCATAATTGTATGCGCTGATCTATTTGATTCCATTTGAATTGTGATTATTTAACTGTTTCTTAGTTTGGAATTATTAGAGATTTACGATATTTCTCCGACATATATTGTATTGAAAACCCTCAAGGAAAAAGTCTCTCTATGGGCCACCAAACCACCCACAAAACAAGGGGAATTTATCAATTTATTTGCTAAGAATACACAAGACCGCTTATATTACTTTTTATTCGGAGTAAGCGAACCGTAAAGAGTATCTTTTTATTACACGTTCCCGATAATATAGGAAAATTGTTTACGATGAAATCAGGGCCCCGCCGCGAGCCAAACCACAGTACATGATCACATACTTAGTTCCCTTGTTAACTAAACTGTGGTTTTACATTAATGTAGTACTTTTTAAAGAGCTGTCTGTTTAAAACAATTTAAATAAATAACTAACGATGACCAATAGCACAAAGTTGTTGTTCCTATCAGCTTATCATGGCTTTGCATAGAGATGTTGTTTCTTACTTCATCTTTAATCATGCTGATATGCCGCATCATGCTGAAGAATTCTGAAGAATCATTCGGATTACAGAATCCCATCATCGGACGTCGAGGCCGTCGCACAACATCCTTGTGGAACAAACTTGGCAGTCTGTACGAACCGTAATGACTTTAGGGGCCTTCAAGAAAAGAGCGTAGCACTCCCTGAAGGGTCGGCCACACACCCGCACAGCCCCTGGTCTGTAATAGGCCTATCAAAAACAAACATCATTTCTGATTATTTTGAGTAAAATTATATGGCGACGCCCCGTAAGAACCTTAATTATTTAAGGGATACTGAATAGGCACCCTTTATAATTTGATTACGACATGTATTTTAATTCCAAATAAAACGACTTTGTGAATTGTTAAATAAATTGTGAAATTAGATTATTTTTTTTAATACTCCTTTCTTCTTCTTTCTTCAAACGCGAAAACCTAAACATCTGTTAAAAAAGCTTTTTTTAATGTAAAATACTCAACAGTAATAATACTAACACTTTAATATAAAAGCCTGAGAATCCTGTGACTGAAATACAATGAATACCTGAATATTATTATTTATACAAAAAACAAATCCCAATATTTTAATGCTCATTCAATATATTAAAATTTAATCTTTTATTTGCTACAATTTTAGTGGGAACCCCCTCTCAAATTTATCGTTATTATTATTAAAATCCAAATAAACCTGTTAGGACGAATAAAATGCTAACGCGTACGATATAACTGTTTTTTTAATGGGGAGTAAACGAGCCTAAGGGACGCCTTAAAAGAGCAGTCATCGCAGCCCATAGACTGCCATTTTAAGGGTGAGTTGCCGGCCTTTGAAGGAGGAGAATTTACTTTGAATAATTGAAGGTATTAATCTCTCAGGGAAGAATTTGGTCAAAAGGAAGAAGCTGCTATTTAGGATCACCGACCCAGAGATGTAAGTAGTTTTCCATATGAGATCGTACTTACTTTTATATAAAATTCTTGTGTCACAATGTTCGTTCCCATACTCCTCCGAAACGGCTCGACCGATTCTTATGAATTTTGTTATGCATATTCAAGAAGTCTGAGAATCGGCTACAATATATATTTCAAACCGCTAAATGTTAATTTATTTATGTTTAAGCAGTAAAAATAACATATTGTAGACTTTTGTTAAAGAATTTTAAAAAGTGGATACACATATAAATTTTGACCGGATTGTTTAGGATTCATAATATACTAATAATTTAGCAATACCAAGATGCAATGTACTTGTTATGTGAAAAGCGATTACCCCAGAGAAATGTCAAACCGCTCATACATTCAGACATAAATCAGATCGCTTTGACGAGGCAGCACATCATAAACTGACATATCAGCAGAAACACGCTGTTAGTTTAAGCTAAGTCGGCTTGTAGGCATCGATGTTGCTCTCACATGTCGAATGGGTAAATTGCTTACACATGACTTAATACCTACAACTAATTATAATACTTGTCTTTAGTACCTAATATTACTTGTCATCTAATAAATAAAATTCTCGTGTCACAGTTTTCGTTGCCATACTCCTCCGAAACGGCTTGACCGATTTTGATGAATTTTTTTATGCTTATCCGGTATCTATGAGAATCGGCCAACATCTATTTTTCATCCCCCTAAATGTTAGGGGTAGTCCACCCCTAAATTTTTTATTTTATTTTTTAGACAAAATTATTAATTTTTTATGATACAACATTAAAAAATACATACAACCCCTAATTTTCACCCCTCTACGATCAACCCCTATTTTTTTATGAATGATTTACATGGCAAAACTACGTTTGCCCGGTCTGCTAGTTAGTATATAAAGATAAGGTAAGTAAAACTCTTTAAGGAAAGGATTTTATTAGCTCGACTTCTGTAGCGCTTAAAATATCTAAATGTATCGTAAAAAATATTCTATTTCATTTACAAACCGTGCTTACATGAATGAAATAAATTGTATTTGTATGTATAAAATATTGATATGCTGTGAAATATTCATAATTAAAATAACAAGGGACGCACCCTTAAACACAAGCACAATAAAATAAGACAAAATAGTTTTTGATTGCATGCAAATAATTAATTACAAATAAATAATCAAAGACTGGAAAAGGAAACTTTATTGACTATAATGAGTCAATAAAGTTCAGTTTACATTTGAAAAATGAAATAAATAAATATTTATTATTATTATCTTACATTAAGTATAACATAAATTATAATATTATTGAAATGTTGTTTTTAAATTATGTCCAATGCCGTAGCATCTTAAAATTTCATTCTCATCAATTTTTCATAACCCGCCTAAAGAAGTATAACTTCAAAAAAATTCCTAAAAGAAGATTGACGCTACAACCTTTTATGTCTCAGATTTCTGTATCTATTTCGTGAGATATTTATATAATGGGGGGAAAATTCGCCTACGGGTTGCCCAAAAAAATAGTCATGTCATACCCATTTTAGAAGGTGCGTTGCCGGCCTTTGAGGGAGGAGTACACTCTTACTTTGAACATTGGAGGTCGTATCTCACAGGGAAGACCCCCACTAGGAGTCGATTCCACAGTTTGTAAAATAAAGTGTCTTTGTGGAATGTGCATAGACTTACAATGTCTCTGCGTAAAGACGTACTCAATTGTGTTTTGTTTTTAATAGACAAATAGGTAGACGATCACCTTTGTGTGCCCACACGCTGTTGACAATAAAGTTTGGATCTAAAACAATCCAGTTTCCTTAGCGTTAAATGCGCACATAGACAGAAATTTAATTGGTGCAGTCGCGGTTCGAACCTTCTACCTCAGGGATGAGAGTCGCGAGTTGAAGCCGCTAGGCCAACACAATATTCCTAAAGCCGTACAATATATCCACTTAATTATCTGTAATTATAATTAAGTAAATATACACCTAAGAACCGGCACCTTGCGAACCGGCTCAAATAAGCGTGTAAATAATTAATGAATACGAAGTAGTATTTCGACTGTAACTAATTTTTCCTTCTTAAAAGAACGATGTTACCAAAATCTGTTATTAATTTCACAGAGAATTATATTTAGAAAGGAAAATCTGATTTTGATTTTAATCACAAAAGATAGTCAAAAATCTCTTAATTTGCATAAGAAACTAACAATTTCGATATTACCTATTAGAATGTTTTTTATTAAGTAAATGAATTATTCATCGTAATAACTTTTCAAACACGCACATGTTGAAATGTTATGCTGTATAGTTTTTTCTGCATAACAGCATAAATTAATACTTGGTAAAGTTGGCAATAAGATAATTTATTAATTCAGAATATAAGGTTTATTTAAAAAAAACAGTAGGTAATCGAATAATTCACTCCCCGGAATTTGGGAGTATGTAATGTTACTAGGGTCCAACGGCTGTGCACGAATGGGTGTTTATATTTCAAAAAAGTTTAATAGGACTATAGTATCCTATCTAATTGTGAAGGAATGGTTCAAATCGGTCAAGTAGTATTGGAGCCTATTCTACTCAAACAAACAAATCTTTCCTCTTAATAATATTAGTATAGGTAGATAATAATCCAGTGTTGCTTCAATCCTGTGTACCTTTACATTGCATCTGTTCCTTACATCAGATATTTTTTTTGGACTAGTAGGTGATCAGCTGTCTTTGGCGACACATGATCAATTTTCGGGTCTAAGTCATGATGGTTTCCCACAATTTTCTCTTTAACCTAATAAATCAGTATTAGTTATGCGCTCATAGTAAAATCATTGGTGCACAGCCGTGGCGAACGCATGGGAGTGTTCAAATTCGCTCGCTTAAATTTCCCCAACACTTTCGTAATTGATATTTACTGCCTTTTGCCTAAAATCTTCGAAGTGGCTTGCAAAGCTCATCTACGTATAAAGCCTTAAGAATACTGATTAAAGAAATCCTATCCTTTGAGCCTTACTACGTACTCTACGTACGCCTTAGTACGTACGGATAAATTTCCATTGAAAGCTTTTATATAGTCAAAAAGTATATAAAACCTAGGCAAAGCGAAACAAAGTGGATGAAGCGGTTGAGAGTCAGATAACGCGGCAATTATTTCAGCCGTCGCACTAATTACATTAACATTTGACTTTACAAGCAACGAACAGGGAACGTTAATTGCCGAGAGAATTTTCTAGAAGACTTCAATTCGCATCACGTCCCTCAATAAACTACTGAAAGCATTTAGTGGGACGCGGGCGGCTTCCTAACGGCACGATGTAAGATGCTACCACTTAGATTTATTTCAAGTAATTGTACCCACCAACAATCGCTCCTTTTGCGTCGGCCGTACGCTTTTTGCTTTGTATATGGCAGCGTTTTACTTTTCCAGCGCAATTTCGTTTAGCTAAAGGAACGTATACCAAAGTGATACTTTTAATTTATTTTGTTGTAACATTTTGCAGTATTAAGCGTTTTCATTCCATTGAAATAAAATATTAAATTTCACAGTGTTTTGTATATTTAAAAAAAAAGAATACAGAGCAACACAGCCGGTTGCTCTGAATTATTTTCGCTTAGTTTTAATCCACATTACTTGACTTATCTATATAAAAGTAAACGGTATTGGCAGATTAAGATCAATCCCAGATTTCCGTACACATTTTAATATAAAGAGTAGGTGTTAGATGGCGTAGTTATTTTTGGGTCCTACACATGCTGAATTCCTCACGATTCCTTTGTGCTATGAGTAAGTATTGATTACGAACTAGGCCACAGTGATCTTGGGTCTACTATACTAAGTATACAGAAT
Organism: Pieris melete; assembly: GCA_963693345.1. Taxonomy (NCBI): domain Eukaryota; kingdom Metazoa; phylum Arthropoda; class Insecta; order Lepidoptera; family Pieridae; genus Pieris; species Pieris melete. The sequence goes on along the minus strand of CAVNZK010000044.1, from coordinate 1,208,313 downwards.
ATAATATTACCTCCATAAGGTTCTTAAGGACGCTCAAACGACGTCTATATTTACTTTTCGCGTTAGCGCTGGTTTATGCTTTTTTGTTTCACATAAAAATTACGCTAGCCTAATTGGATTTCAAATCTACAGAGGACCTACTACGTATCTTGGCATGACTTTGAGGTGCCAAATACTAACACAGACAGCGCACGATCATAACAACTCAAATACATGCGCACACACCCATTCACACACTCACACATTCACACATATATCCTTAATGCCTTATAAGACTTAGTTGTAACACAAAAAATATTTTTTTCAACTGTTTTAAACATGTACCACGGAACAATTGTTATCTAGTTACCGGCAACACTCCCTAGTGGACTAGCGATATATGAACTTTTGTCATAAATTAAGTTTTTATTATTATTATTTTATTAGTGAAAATAAAATCAATTTAAACACAACCGAAAGACTACAAGTTGTTATGTATAAACGGATATTCGTTAATGCGTACGTATAAAGCATGGGTTTTGTGTTATATTGCATATACGATTATAAAACGAGGAAGATAACCTAACCTCCCAGGTACCGGGTTGAAGTAGGGGCCGTGACGTAATTACTCGAATGTAACCACAGAGGGCCGTAACCGTACACACAATTAACTCCACTTGGCCTACGAAAATGAAACGCTTATTTCACAAGTATGGGAATGTATATTGATCATAATCGCCTGTATAGAAGAGCGATTTCAAAATCAGTTTTTAATTAGCTATATTTGTAGACATTCCTTTAATGTTACAGGTTCATAATGGCACAAACATAGTCATAATAAATGTAATTGTTCAAATAAGGTGATGAATCAATTATTATTAAAAGAATATGCCTTACAGCTCAGTGTAACGCATATGACCTGCCCTGCGATTCTGTAACTCACTTTTCGACCTCAAATATATATACATATATAAACAATAACTACAAGCTCCCACCTTTTCAAAATGCCAAATCATAAAATGACTGCTTCTCGACTGATTTGAGAGCGACCGCCGATGCGACAACCGCTGTGTGACTTCGAAAAGTGAGTTACAGAATCGCAAGGCTGCCTTGTTCGAAGTTCGAATTTTGTCATCAACGAGATCGACGCATGTGGCTGCTGCTATTTCTTTGGGTGGTGGTTTTAAACAATTTTGTTTCACAGACTTACTGAGGTTACCAAACATGTAAAATTATACTGCTATAGAGCTCTATACGGGTATTAAAAGAAATAAAATTCTACGTTTTTTTATGTTGTACCTACAACAGTAAAGTACCTGCAAAAAGGTAAATCTAAATATTTACTTTCTCAAGTGATCTAATACAAAAATAAAAAAATATTTCAATTTGTGCGTTTTTTTACTGTTTGTGATGAAAAGGTACGCAATTATCACTCGCTGTAATACTACTCTTAATGTGAGCACCGCACTTTATAAAATATATACATTCACTAACAAATAAAATGTATGTCTAGACTCTAAAAAGGTTTGTAATCTCTGACATGTCAAAAAAATTATAGCTGTCAGAATTCTACGGAATTAAAAATCAGAGTATAGTTAGTACCTATTTAGGACACCTTATCAGAAAGCAGACAACATGTGACATTGATGGCGATTGGTATTAAATTTAGTGAAACAATTTGGACATAATATATATTCGTACGGTTTTATTATATAATTGCATAAACATTATAAATATACTAAAAGTACACCTTGATGCCTGAAGGCCTTACACCACAGTACAAATTTTAAATTCCTCATAAACTATAGTTAAAACAATACCTACAATCAATACAAAAAATATTAATATTTAAATTACAACAAATAGATAAAAAAGGGTGCGTGTACTTATGTACGCGCGTAAAACGTTATACTTCTTTGGCATTATTAAAAATAGTTTTTGATTGCATGCAAATAATTAATTACAATTAAATAATCAAAGACTGGAAAAGGAGTCAATAAAGTCAATAAAGTTCAGTTTACATTTGAAAAATTTAATAAATAAATATTTATTATTATTCTCTTACATTAAGTGTAACATAAATTCTCTTATTATTCGAATGTTGTTTTTAAATTATGTCCAATGCCGTAGGATCTTCCGTGGGCAACTTCATTCTGTTAATTTTGTGTCACGGTGCGCGCGCATCGTAAAATTTCACTCTCATCAATTTTTCATAACGCGCCTAAACAAGTATAACTTCAAAAAATTTTTTTTACGTTATACATGGTATTACCTACATCTATCTTAAATTTTATGTATAACAAAGAGTATAATGTTGTTTCCCTTAACTGTTATATCAATTAAAAAGTGATATACTTATAAACGATAAAACAAATAAGCTATATAGAAAATCAGAATGATAAAAACATTTAATAACTCTCCCAAGTTTACGTATTACCGAAAGCTTAAAATCGAAATCCGCACAACTTCACAAGATCCGTGCACTAACGATACACGCCACTTAACTTGTACTAGGAATTAAGACCGACCTTCTGCAAACAATACACTCTACGTTATATTGTGAAAATACACTGAGATTTACAACAATAAATAAATTGCTATATGAATTAAATGAGGCTGGAAAAAACATTTTAATATATTTCTTATAATTGTTATTATATCTATTATCTATACTATAAATTGTATTTTTAATGGACTCTGTTGTGACACTGTACGGCTGTCAATTACGGCCTATCACAGCTGAAATAATAAAGAAATACGAAAATTTCAACGATCAGCCAAAAGGAGCATAGGCTTGAATCTGAGAAACAGAATATGTACAGCAATACGAAACAAAACAAAAATTATAGACGCACCTAAAATGGTGTGCCGCCAGAAATGGCGTCGGGCGGGGCACACAGCAAGAGAGTACGACAACCGGCGCCGGCGCTGGGATGACATCACCGCCGTCGCCGGGGTCACCTGGCCACGACAGACACGAGTGGAACTGTATGGAGGAGGCCTATATCCAACTGTGGACAAACCAAAACCTGACAAGCATATGATGGTTCCTAAATGTTACAACGTATTTACCTAATGTTAAAAGTTGATTTCTTTTAATTCAAAAATATCAATAAAACTGTCCATAATTAAATTTTTAAAATAAAGGCTTATTATTATAAATTTTATAAAATATATTAACTATGTTTATTTATAAAAATCAAACGATGTATTTCACGCCTTCATATACTTCACCTTCGTTCTATTATCTGACCAGTCATACAACCAGACACAAAGAACACATTTTATATACAGACCGCTTTTTATATACGGAATCTATTGAATGCAAACTAGATTTAGTATTTGGTTACTCAAAATTTTAAAGATTAACCGCATCGCTATTTATGTTAATGCCTGAAAATTCTAAATTATTAATTAAGTTAAACGTTCAACTGAATAAATTGACAATGTTTACATCCAGCGGTCAATTTGTTTATTCAAGTGTACCGTTAATGAGAGGTTGCCCAAAAGTTTTAGTATTCATACTACGTTGCGAATTTCCCTTGGACCTTATGAAAAACATCTGTGTATTTCATTTAATATATTCATGTTGGCATTTTTTATTATACACTATTTATTAAAGGGAAAACTCATTTACATTGGTATTTTTCTACGTAACCAATACTTTTGCTATATAATAATTAATAATAATTAAGCCTCATTCATTCCTTGAAAGATTTACAAAATATACACATATTAAAATTCATAAATTATATATATTTTAATTAATTTATAATATCTATGGACATTCCATTAGGGACTACTCTAAATATTACTAAATTTTAAGTGAAATATTTAACTTAAATACCTATACATCTTAATTATTAACATAAGGACAATATTGATATAGTTTACAACAACTTTCCTATTAATGATATTCTTATTTTTGCTCCTAATGATAATTTAGATTAAGTTTAAATATTGCTTTTCAAGCAGTTTGTCCTTGTACTTTTATGTCTCTAGATTTATTTATTTCCACATAATTATCCTATTCAGTTACTACTAAGGCGATAGACACGATACCTACACGAATAATCCTACAATTAAAAAAACATAAAAAAAACTACGAGTACCTATACCTATAACTTATAACTAATAATATAGATAGCAACTCTTGTGACGTGTTTTATTTTAACTTTTAATTTATGTTATATTTCTGCAACTAATTTTTTATGTTATATGTAACTGGTGTGAATGTTTTCAATTTCAAAATAAAAATTTAATTAAATTTTGCTAATTACAATTGCTGAAATGCACTCCAAAATTTCGAGTTATCAAATTTTTTTAATAAATTTGCATTATACCTATTATTTATCTCTGGATGTAAAGTGTATCCAATCACTTGGCCTGTTAACGCTTTCTAACAACAATGAGGGCCCGGTGAATTAATTGTTTTACGTTATCTAATTATGCAAAGAGTCCAAACTGCGGAAGGGAACGGACCAGAGTTCGTCGAAAACGGTGAAAATTTTAAGATCACAATCGATGAATATTAATGCCTTCAGAATTTATTTAAAGCGGTCCATGAAGTTTGAAACATAAACAGTTTTAAAGTGTTTCAATGAATAGTTTATGAGTTTGAGCGAGTGAGCCGCTTCTAGAAGCGTGCAATTAACAAAGTATGACTTGTTAACATTGTTCCATCATAAGTCCTTTCAGTCACATGAAAGGCTTTTACGTTTTATTTTTCATTAAATATTTCCCGGAAATGAGGAGAATATAAATCTCATATATTTGGGTATTTGATGTGAAAGCTGTCAGTACTTCATGTGCCCTGGTAGTTCGACCACAAGGGGACATTTTTTAAGCGCCGTTTTAAGCTGTGTCATCAGGCCAAATCAACTAGGCTGGGGTCTGAACAAAGGCCAAACATACTCTTAATTGCAGTATGAAATCCTCCCCACCTCGTGTATCATACACATGACAAAAACAAGGCACCGCCAAATTACTAAAAAAAATTAAAATGAAAAGAAAGAAATGTTTTTATATATTATGGAATACGCCACATGGTCCTTTTAAATATGCTCGCAAGTACTAACGCACAATAATAATTATTAAACAATTTATTGTGAACCCTACGTGGATGTTCTCTACGACAAAGAATAATTTACTGGAATATTTTTTGACAAAAATTGGTGAATTATAAATTTACATTATCTGTATAGATATTTTATAAACTTTCAAAATGTTTTTCTCAAGTCTTATAATTCAACTATAAACAGAAAGCTTGTTAATAATCAATTGAGTAAAAAATAAATTTATATTTTTTCGAAAACTATATAGAAAAGCAATTTGCATGCTAAAACAACAAATACTAAAATGTTTAGCATAGTTCAGAGCTATATTCATAGTAACACTTTTAAAATTTAAATTTCAAAACATATTTTGCAATCCTAGCGCCTAGCGAAATGAAAATAATTATGAAAGTTTTTTTCAGTTTTATAATGAGACCTTATGAATGGAGATGTTTTAACACCAAGACTTCTTTTGCTCCCATAATCATGTATTTGTCTTAGGATTTTATATTTTTTCGTGTTATCGCATATATTTTTTATAAAAGACATACTTGCTATCTACTTAGTGTTATTACTCTTTGATCTAAAAGATCCATACCTATTTTAAGAAACTGGTAATTAGTTATGTATATGATATTTTTTCATTTACTAGGAGGAAAATGGGCAGGAGGCTCATCATCATCTTTGCCAGCCTATCAAGAATTGGTACGCTCTTTTCTTAAAGGTACACCACATAAGGGTGATGCGCGGAAAAAACTGCCATAGAAAACGCTCAGTTTTAGAACGTCGAGGTGAAACGGATGGTATTTTGTATTTTGCCTAGACGTCCGATAATAAATCTCAGCTCAGTATTAGACCGAACAACTCCCTTTGTTCCCTTAAAGGGACTACTCTTGGGCCGTGGTGTTTAAGTGCACAGGTGCTAATTAAATATTGAAGTCGGTGCCCTCAGAGCTGGTGGTTTCCTCGCACAACGATTAAGTATCGCAATACAGCGAGGAAATGCTACCAGCGTTAAAGGTACACTGACATAAGGACCAAACTTTTTAAATTGGTTTTAATTTTCTTTTTATTAATTTAATATTATTACTATGTAGGTGAAGAAAATTGTAAATACTGGAAATTTGATTGTTATGATTACTAATAAACATATATTTTCTGTAGATAAAAATAAAAATTTTCTTCAATTAGAAAATTTTTAATTAAATATTATTATTTTAAATATCTGCAATAAATATGCTTTATTGAAATTAATAAAACGTTAAATATATGTTTTTGAGAAATATAGTCACTCCATCGACATCATTATTAGTGGCTTTAGTGGTTGAAGTGCGAGCACAAAAGACTGGAAAATTTATCGTAAAATATTTCATTTAGATTGATTCCTTTTATCACTAAAAATAACATTTAAGATTAAATTATAATGAGCAGTGGGTTCAAGGCACCGATTTCACTTTTAATTACAATTTATTAGACCCAAATCGCTCCAACTTCTCATCACTACACTAACCCGCGTTCTCTGCACGGACTGTCAAAAAAAAAAGATGGCTTCTCGACCCCACTCGAGGCATTTGCTATCCTTCGTCGTAACAATATTCATTGTTTTATTCCTTAAGTAATCATTACAAACTATAAAACAATTAAATAATAACCTAAGAAAACAAATACAATTATGATTCTTAGACGTAATAGAAATCTCAATGAAAACCAAAACTATAATAAAAATCAAAAGTCAATTGTCTGCATCAAATTCAAATTCAAATTCAAAAATCATTTATTCACGTAGGTAACACAATGTACACTTGTGATTCGTCATTAAAGAAATAAATATTAATGCTTCTAATTTTACATTTACTGCCAGTTCTCAAATCAAGGGCGTAGAACGGAAGAGAAGAACTGGCAATAAACTCTCCGCCACTCTTTTTAATCGCCATGTTTTTTTTTTTTTTTTACACAACGTTTGTAAGGAGCTGCAACCATTACACCATCACAAAATTTTCAGACAGATAAATATTAAAAGAGCCCAAAAAGTTTACTCTGAATAAATAAATCCAAAATAACAAATAACGTTGACAAAATAACTAGATCTTACATTCAAAGAGCCACTTACGAATCGTCTCATATACCAAGAATACATTGAAATAATTAGACTGAGAATGGAAAGCAGCTTTGTATAGTAAATTCATGGAACAAAAACACTTCAAGTTGGTTGCTGTGATACGCTTACTGCGTCTCAGATTTACAACATAGTACTCAAGGATTTACCAGGCAAGTACAATGTATAATAGATTCTAGGAAACGCTAAGTGGAAGTTGCAGATTTCTTATGAGAGAGAAATATCTGCATATTAAACATTGTCAAACGTCTTTTATTATGATTTATTAAATATGATACTTGTAGTATAGCTAATAAATACTTTTATTATCTAATTCTTTCTAATTCTATCTAGTTCTGTCTAATTCTATCTAATTCTAATATAACATATGTAGGCTAAATGTTTTATGGTACCCACACATTCGCGTTTTCACGTTAGCTAAAAACATTTTTTTAACCATTCATTTTGATTTTGGCTGGCGTTTATAAGATTTATATCGTTGCGGTGTTACGCGTTTGTGACTTTACAAATAATGGATTTTCAGGTCTGAAAGCCAATTTTATTCACGCCCAAATTGTATATAAAATTTTGATTGGGGTTTCAAACAGAATTGTTATTTTATTTTCATTAGATAGTACAAGTAGTAAAGATAGAATATGTTTTTAGTATTAGATTTTTTTAGCTAATTACTGTGTCTTGTTCAGATTAGAGAACTGTTAGATTCCTTATCTCGGTATGTCTTGACAAAAACTAAGTGTAAAATAAAATTATTATGTGTTATCGGATTAACAGATTAATTACTATCTGTTCAATAGATATATTCAGCAAATATTTATATGAATAGTACATTTTTGATACGCATGTTATCGAAGTCATTTTAACTTTGTTTGACTTATAACAGAAGCTAAGTGTAATAGCGTCCAACGTTTCGATCTTTACGACCAGAAAATTATAAAATTGATTTGTTCAGAAGAGAAAATTGAGATAGTTTAGGCTACCGTGTTTTACCTTAGCTTGTATCTACCTTTAATCCAGCAAGGTGCAAGCAAACGCCATTATAGATATTGGAAATCTGACAGTACAATAAGACAGATTTAGTTTTTATGAATGAGAGTGCTAGTTCTCAAAGCATCAACTCTAGAATATTTTAGTACCTAACCTATTGAAAGGCGTTTCAACTTCTAAAACCTCAACACATCTATTTCTAAATTGAAACTGACATGGAGTGAAACTTTCAGACTCAGATCAATACGTTGGAGTGTTATCTTTAATCGTTGCTTTGAGATTGAATACGCAAAACTCACACGCTGTAGGTTCTAATAGCATTGGTAATTTTGTTAATGTGTTTACTTCGTTTACTTAGGTAATTGATATGAGTTTTAATATTGCGATTAAATGGGTTTTCTGTTTTGTCTTTAATATAGGTAAGAACTATACATATACATTACTTTGTAATGCTAACCAAAAGACTTGATTGTTTTAACGCTTTGTTCTCTAGAACATAAGCAGTCCTTCAGTGACTTGGCACTTTTTGCCATGCACCACGTAATTAAATGTTGACGTATTTACGAATCACCGTCAACGCTCTCGAGATCGACAAGGCTCGGGTCTTCTGACAGTGTATGGATCTAGGCAGTCGTATCACAAACTGTAGGAAATCTTATAACTATGGCTTAAATCTGGGTAGCTTCGTCTTCTTATATTTAAGATATTGATAATACAGACATAGGTTGACATTTCGAAAAAAATCGTGAGTGTACACGCGTTAGAAGTTATACTTCTTTGGCGTAATAATTTTCTTCGAGCACTTTAGAGGAACGTTTCCCGCATCGAATTGCATTTTTCATATCCATTTTAATGGTCACTTCCAATCGATAAACAGTATCGAATAAAACAGAGCAAGCGCTAACTAGTGGCCCAGACTGTTTTACCGACGTTTGAGCAGATATTCAGGGTGTCGGTTTTTTGTGACGGTGTGCGCACATTGCAAAAATTTACTCTCATAATTTTTCCCTAACACGCCAAAAGAAGTATAACTTCAAAAATGTCGTTTATGAATAAAACGTCCTTCTTTATATGTTAATAGCCAATAATGATATTTTATATAAAATAGATACATATAAATTACGAAGCTTCATGGTCTAAGGATTTTAGTTTTTTCTTTAATTTTATTACAGTAAGGCTTATAAACAATTAAACATTAACAACATACAAGCCCTATATATAGAAACTGCTCAGTGCTCAGCCCTTAAAAAGCAAACAAAGCTTGCGTGAAAAGTGCATAGATTAAAAACATACTGTCTTAAGCAAACCTGAGACGAAACAATACTTAGCTAGAACTCTTTCTTTGGAATTATTTTTATTTGGAATATAATTTAAAAAAGTTTCTAAGAATATATAATCAATTATTTCTCATTTTTCATAATATTGAAAGCAAATAGTGGCTTAATTATGATAACGTGCTTTAATAAAGAACTTTCTCAACGGACATTTAAAATGGAATCGTTGTTTAATTTTCATAAAACCTTACTCGTTATTCTCAATAAAAAACAATGGTTTTTCATTAAAATTTTCTTAACTGAAACGGATTTAGCGCGGATAAACTTATAGCGATGTAGTCCAAGCTTTTAACTGGGACGAGGCGGGCGGACGATATTGCGAAAATTTATGAAACTTTCCAAAGTTCCTAGCACTTTCATTGTTGTGTAGGTAATAATCATACAACAATGCGCATTCCAGTTTTAAATCGAACAATTTTTTAATATGACCTAAAAACTTCATGTTTACTCTTGCGTGTTATAGTCATTGTATTCAATGAATTCGTGCACAAGCCATGAACTCCAATAAGGAATCGGGACAGTCGTATTTCAGCACCTCATCTTGTTTAATTGATCATGATTTTGGCCAAGTATGTGGTGACTCCTTGAATCTGGATTCATTACAACCACGCGATGGAAAAAGGTAAAGACGAAGACAGAGAAAGGGAAGAAAGAGTAGACGATATAAAGAAAATAGGCGGCATAACTAGGACAAGAAGAGCTAACCTTAGAAAATAATGGAAGCAGCTGGAAGAGGCCTACGTATCACAGGACATGCTGATCACCAAGAGCGGCCCATTTAATATATTACGTTAAGAAAGGTTATGTAACTAAACATGTGTTTATATATTATACTGGGTTTAAGCAATAAAGGCTTAATAATAGTAATTTAATGACACCTAACAGATGTTGATTTTCGGTCTTATCTGGTTTTCTTACAGTGTTATTTTTTCGGGCATGGTGATGTTTTCCGCAAGTAGATATGGGTTGGACACTCTTTGAAGGGAGTTGGGCTCTTCAGATCCCCAAAAAGTACTAAACTGGACTTCCCCAAGAATAAGAAAATAATTCATATAAGTAATTCCCAAGAAATTTTAAACCTTTAATAGATTTACACTTAAGTAATAAATATAAAACATACACAGACACACACCCACAGACATACACATAATTTACACATACACACATACCCCATGTTGTTGCCTTAAATATTGTAATGTATTGTATAAGATCTTCTGTCGATCCGTAGTGGTGGAGGCCTGATGACCTGTAACACAGGTACTCTTACCTTTAGCAGGCATCAGTCTCACACAGACTAGCTTTTTCCATTAACAGAAGTAAGAATATAACTGTCACTTGCTTATGTCCTAAGTTTAAGTTTTTGTGAGAAAATAAATTGGGCTAGCTGATGGCGACGTGTATCTCGTTCGTATATACTTAATATTAAATTTCTCATATAAATAAAAAATATTTTTTTTAATGAGAAATAAAGTTCTTTAAACATTAAACCATAAAGGTATAAAATTGATTTACCGAAACTCTAAATGTAATGTTAACCCTAAAACAGGTGAATTTAAATTTGACACTAAGTTATTACAGTTCGATTTTATTACTAACAACCTAATAGTAAATCAAGCTTAAATCTGACTAAACATCTCCAAAGACACGTATCGCACAATTTATGGCACAAATTAGCTAAGCGACGACTGCAATAAATTTACATATGAAACTCATAAGTTTCAACCCTTGGACCTTGTTTGTTACTAGAAATGGTGAATTTCTTACTCTAACTCCAAGTTTGAAATTTATATTGAAATTGTATTCATAATTTTGTTAGTATTATATAAGTCTTTATATATTTTTTTTAATTGTATGTTCACCATTATAAATATTTTTGGACAAAAACTTAACATGCACTGTATGTGATCTGGTGTATTTAATAATTAAGCAATTGCCAAAAGTAAATTAATCGTAACACTTCTAAAGCAGTATGACAAAGAGAGAGTGGCAAAGAATGTATTGCCAGCGATCCTTGTCCGTTCTACGCCCTTGATTGAAGAATTGGCAGCAATTTAAGTTTAGAATCTTTTAATTTTTTTATGTTAATAAGGAAACATTGTGCTACCTGTATGAATAAGTGATATTTTTGTCCAGCTCACATAATAAATGAAGAAATCAACTGGAGCCTTTGTACAGTATTTTGTATCGGGTGGAATTTATTATATATTTATATTAAATTTTTATATTATAGCTTCTAAATCAACCACTAACAGGCTGTTAGAATGTTTTTAAAATATTTTCCAACTGAATTTGAGGGTTGACCTTATATGTTGTCGAAACTCAACAACCTCACGTACCTTCGTGCTCTTAATAGGTTGGGTTAAGACAATTTCAAGCAGATATGGTGATCCATATCCGAAAGCACTGGACCCGAACTCCCCTAGAATTTATTTTATAGACCAGGGAGCAAACGGGCAGGAGGCTCACCTGATACGTGATACCACCGCCCATGGAGACTCTCAATACCAGAGGGCTCGCCAGTGCGTTGCCGACCTTTTAAGAATTTGTACGCTCTTTTCTTGAACCTAAGTCGAATTGGTTCGGAAATACTTCAGTGGGCAGCTGGTTCCACGTATTGGTGCGCAGCAAAAATACGTGGAACTACGTATTCTGCCTCGACGCCCGATGATGAAACTCAGCTGCTGGTATTAATCCGAACTACTACAACTAAGCTTTTACTAAATGCAAATGGCCCAGTCTGTAAAGGATACTTGCTGTGTCAAGTATCTTCTCAAATTAACAATGAGCGTGGCGATAAAGCTCTGCTGGGACTGCGTCCCACCTAAGGCGATTGTTGGAGGCCGCACTAACATTCGCGCCGCAGTAAGATAACCGCAATGCAATACCCCAAGTAAAAAAAATTGTACCTTGGACCCAATAATATTAACCTAAACCCTAAAAGTAATCTTCTATTAAAGTTTATTGCGACTAAGTTCTAAGCTTAACAGGCAGTTCTTAGTACCTATAATGAATCCATAATACTTCCAGTTCTCTAAATCTCTACGACGGAAGCAATAAGGTGCTTAGTGCGAGGTATATTGCAAATATAACCTATGTTATATGTGACGTACCGTAGTTGGAAGAGGAAAATATACAACACAGATTTATTCTAATACATTCTTTGTATGTTTAAATCTATATTAATGTTATAAAAAGGACAAAAGTGACCAATACATTTAACAACTAAAGCACTAATTTCAAAATACTTTCAACATTAAAGTGGTACACTATTTCTAACATAGGCTATATGCATTTCTAAAATATTAACTCAATATATATTTTGTTTACTTGATACACTGACCTTCATAACATGAGCGATGTGTCCGTCTTAGAAATTACCCAGACAATTACACCCAATGGGACATATCCAAGCATTGTGTACAGTAAAGTGAATGGAGATAGCGTATCATCTGTGTCTCAACCGCATCCATCTGGCAATATATTGTTAACTAGCTGGCCTGGCGAACATCGTACCGCCTAACAGTCGATTCTTTATTTGTTTAAAATACTTATTCTGCTATTCGGGACACCGGTCTAGCTAGTAAGATGAAAAAAAGAAAATTGATAAGAAAACAAATACATTATGTCAAAAAATAAAAATTTACCTTCCCGGAACCCCTCCACTAACACTTGAACTTTATGCTATGGTATTAAAGTTCAAATTGACTTTTAAGTATTATTACGAATATTTTGTATGGGAATATAGAAAAGTGTTGTTTTTAGACTTATTCACTCAATTTTTTTAAATTTTTCTCCGTAAGAACCATCCTCGTATTTCAAGGTATATTATAAAAAAAAATCGGACAAATCGGTCAAGCCGTTTTCATGTTATGTCGTGACAACGGAAAACGGGTTTCATTTTTATATATATAGATTCGCGAGGACTATTTTAACCGCACTGGTGTTCAAACGCAATTATATAACCAGTGAACCCACTGGCCGTAACGATACTACCAAAATAAGCTCAACAATACAAGATAAAGCTCTACGAAACAGTGACGTTTTCGTATCCGGTTTTGGCTCACTTAAAATCTGTAGACCTCATGTCGCAAATACTTTTTCATTGTGACGCAATCGATATAGCTATTGAAAGTTATAGAGTATTCACACAATTAGACTGTATTAACGCAGATAAGCTGATATAAATAAGAAGATAGTTTTTATATATGTTTGAAGGTAATAAAGTAAAATACGAAAAACAAATTGTTCCACAATAAAAAGAAACTTAACAAGAGTAGCTTTAGGGATTTAAGTTGTTAAATTTTTGGGTCTTCAAGGTTGTATGAAAACAAGACTTTCCTCTTAAGTTTCGACCTCCTTAGAAAGTAAATGTGTAAACGTTTCACATTGTTTGGAGGACACGCTTTAACAGCTCATAAAATTGTTGAGTTAATGCTTTATTTGTTTAGTAGAACGTGTACATAGTAACCATAGACTAAGTTTGGTCGGTAATGTTTGTGATACAACTACGAGTTTTCAAACCCCATTCAAAAGACTCCCAATTTCAAACTCCTCAATAAAAAAATGTTTATTCAAACTTATTAAATAGCTTACTATTTTAGCCTTTTAGCTGCAGAATTATATTGTGAGACTCCACCATATTTTACTGTCTCAAACTGACAAACGCCGAACCTGCGAAAATTACCAATATGATTTCTCTCTCTTCAGTCTGAGTAGCTGATGTCTGAGCATCGTGGTCAGCAAGAAAACATCTGGAGATCGTCCATCTTGTACAATAAGTGGGTGACGGCAAAAAAAATCCAAACAAGAAAGAAAGAATACGTTTTTGACATCCGTCATTAGTAGATAGACTCTTATCTCCGTTCGATTGTCCGCCAGTTGATTTTCCTACGCAATTAAGACTTGCTCGTACATGCCTAGAAGCCAAAAATCAACAGCACGTTTGTGTCATATAATTGCAATCACACCAATCACCATACAACTTCAGACAGAAAATAAAAAAAGCGCGTAAAAATTCAAGCCTACGACGGCCTCGCTCGATAGCACTTCACGCGTTTCCTCACGCGTTGTCGCCCACTATTAATACTTATGTACGATAGTGTTGTTAGGGGGGTCTTGTACTGAATATATAAATTAGTCCTTGTATGGGATTATATGTGAAGATTTCTGCAAAAATCATTTTAATAAATCTCTATATATAAAACATTCTCGTGTCACAATGTTCGTTCCCATAAACGGTTCGACCGATTCTTATGAAATTTTTTATACATATTCAGTCAATCTGAAAATCGGCTACTATATATCTTTCAAACCCCTAAGTGATAAGGGGTGTCCATCCCAATAATTTTTATTTTTATTTTGTGGCATTAAAAAATACATACAACCCTTAATTTTCACCCCTCTACGATCAACTCCTATTTTTTATTTGCTTATTAAAACTTATCACTTGAACTCTGAGGTTTATTCATATACTGAAAAATTCACAGAGAAATCTAAAAGTTTTCATTCCGGAAAACTGAACATTCTCCGGGGTAGCATAGCAAAATGTTCCATGTTGGTATGTACTTAAAAGGTAGGCTACGTAAAATCACATTAAAGAGAAACATAGTTCGCGGGGGCAGCTAGAAATTATATAAAGATTATTTTGTATATTTATTAAGACTATTTAAAACAAATATGAGGCATTGTTGATATCGTACCAAATATTTAAGAACTCTTAAAGTTTGTGTAATAATAATTATTAAACTCAGAGGTGATTCATCTATAAATATTTATATTAATGTATCCCATCAAAACATTGGTTCACACTCTGAACAAATTCTGTCAACTTTGGAAATAAAAGATAATTATAACAGAAGCAATTTCGAAATTTGAATTCTCATCCGCCACGTTCGTTGTATTTATAAACAAACAATTTCCATTGTACAAAAATAATTCTTAATAAACAAGTTTAAACAAAGATCCCATTCACTCATTGCAGCTCTTTTCTTGGTAGCCGGACTATTTAAACTTCAATTTATGTTGCCAACCGTAAATTAACTGTAAAAAGAAAATGCAGCGTAATGAAATTTATTAAGCGTACTTATTTTGCTCCATATAAGTGGCCTTGTTTTTCTATGAATAGTTGACCAGTTACGTTTTAATTACTGCAGTTATTTTTACTAAAATTATTTCATCTGCGATGTATTTGGTGTTCACCCAAGGCTTGTTTTTGGAGCAAACATACATCCCCAGTGTATATAAGATAGTTTAGGTAAAGTGCTGTTTTGTATGCCACTATTAAAATGATATTACCTTATAATACAAGGTTATTTAACCCAATATTATTCATTTAATAACTGCCTTGCGATTCTGTAACTCACTTTCCGAACTCGCACAGCGGCAATTTGGCATTCTGATAAAGAGGGCAATATATAGTAATAAGCAGCATTACTATATTATATTGTTTATCAGAATGCCAAATCGTAAAATGACTGCTTCACGACTGATTTAAGCGCGAAAGCCGCTGCAAAAACCGCTGTGGGAGTTTGAAAAGTGAGTTACAGAATCGCAAGGCTGTTATTTTAACATAAGTGACTAAAATATGACAAATTGTCTTTTTCTTATTAAAAACTTTTACTTACTAGTACTTTATCTACAGACTTTTGTAAAAACTACTTTACGTTCAACTGCGACGTTCCATTTTTAAATTATACTCTAAACATTTTCTAGACTTTCATGTCAACAAGACATGATGTACGCGCATTACTTTTTGCGCCAGTTAACTTCTATACATTTTAAAATGCAAGTGCCCTATACTGCAAATGTACATATGAAACATAAACCGATTAATATTAAATTATTCCAAACATCACACGGCTTTGGTATCCGTTAAATTATTTTGACAGGTCACGTAAAGTTATGTGGAATATGTAATTGAATTAACTCTTGTAGAGTGAAAACTGTAATTTTGATTTCACTTAAGTAAATTATACTAAATATTCTATGGAGTTTGAAATAATGTATTGGGTTTTTTGCAGATTCGAAGCGAAAATATTGGCCAGATCACTATCGTCGTCCAACATAAAGATTTCATTTTAAAATAAGTCCGTCACATCCGGAGTAGGCGCCAATCAGACGGTCGATTTAACGCACTTCTGACAAATTGACTTTGACACATTGACAATTTACAACCTGTAAGATGTCTATGATATTGCGTGGTGTTGCCATTCTAATAAAAAACATCGTGTCCTCTTATTATATAATCTCTGACAAATATATAAGATTCATTTGATAAGGGACAATTCAAAACCAATCTTTTCAATTTCAAATAAGAAATATTGAACAAAATTCACTAAAGCGTGAATAAATAGTTTAATTTTAAATATTTATAACTTAGTAATTTGCTTCAATGAATTTATATTTTTCTCTAAATAAGAACAAACTTTTCAAAGACGTATCATAGAATTCTTTAGAAGGTTAAGGATAACGAAATATCAAAGGAATATTTAACTACCCACGCCCAGTTATAAAAATACTTTATATCCAAAACTAATCGTGGGTCAAGTTTTAGAGGAGGGAGTTTCAGGTTTCTGTATGAGTTTCGTGATATTTTATTTTCTAATAGGCAAGTAGTTGATCAGCTGTTTGGGCCTGACACACGGACTGGTGGTCATGATATTTTCCTTCGCCGTATATCCGAGTGTACGGCACATAGAAGAAAAGAGCGTACCAAGTATTAAAAGGCATTTTCTTTTGCGAACTAGCGAACAGTGGAATCGACTCCCGGAGGGGGGGGGGGTCTTCCCTCAGAGATACGACCTCCAAATGTTTAAAAATCGAGTCTACTCCTCCCTCAAAGGCCGGCAACGCACCCACTAAAAATGGCTGTCTATGGGTTGCGTAGGCTGCCCTTTTTGGTCGTCCCGCAAGCTCGTTTGCCCCCCTATTATATAAAAAAAAATAAAAGCCTACTGGCAGTGTGAGTGTCCATGTTAACATCAGGTGCGCATTACCTACCGACAATAAAATTCACTTGTTTTTAATTAAGGTTTTTTAATAATAAACAAAATCGCATAAAGGACAAAGGGCGGGACCACTAGGCCGACTTTGCATATTCATAAATTAATTACGAATATGCTTTAATAACAAAGCAATAAATATATGACTACAAGTGAACAGGAGCAGTGCTAAATATAAATCACAAAACTAATAATTTTAAGCCTTCATACAAGCGGTCTCGCTTAGTCTGGGGAAGATTAAGTGGACTATTGTGGTCTCGTTTAGGCGAGAAAATTAATAATTACAGGATTTCTTGTTTGTGAACTATTTTATGCACAATGCAGTAAATTTGCAACTTATAAAGGATTCTATTAAATTATTAAACATTCTAAGTAATTGGAAACGTTTTTTTCGATAAAATTAATATAAAAAATGTGAGCCGTCACGGAACGCCTGGCAGATGTGAAACATCGACATTATTTCGTAAAAGTAATATGCAGAAAAGAAGAGATAGTGATCATAATGATAAAATAAAATATTACGATTTTTTTCCAGATAACGATGACTATTTATTGAATAAACATTTATTTTCATGAAATACAAAAATTTTACGAATTTATTTCAAATCGTGACTACTGAATTCGTTTAATCAGTGACTTCGAAATACACACACCGTACACACTACTGCATATAGACTGTATATATATAACATCATATAGCGGCATGCGTCGCCACGCAAGAAATCGGTTTTACGTGCGGCTATAGATGTTTCACATCAAAAACAGGCAAATACATATAGTATAGCCAAAGAGATTTTATTACAAGTTCATACATACTATAATGCGAAAAGACTTTTTCCCCAACCTAATATGTATATTGTACCTTAGTATAGCGTGGCGACCCGTCGCCACGGAAAGCGTCGCCACGCCAACAATTCGGTTTACAAGTGAACCTATGATGTTTGACATCAATAAGCAAGGCACTGTTTTAGGAACAATGAATGATTTTTGCTTAGGTACAAACACATGATGCATATAATTATTTGTATGCACGTAAAATTAATAAAAAACAAGGAATTATATTAATTTTCTATATATTTTGGACCTACATTAAGCATTTCCTGTTTTACAGTCAGTTGAAGCCGTAGTTTTTGTTTGTCACTCGTTAAAATTGTATCTTTCATGATTTTATTAAACATCCTAGATCGCTCAGGGCTCGTACGGAATCGCTTGGCAATCACGATACTACGCTTAGCATTGACACTCCTCAGCATCACCAACACAGGTCCGATAAGGATGACCGCTAAAGCAGGATCCGAAGAGGCATCCTGTGAAAACCTCTTGACGATACCTTTTCCGGTTACAGTACCCGGAGCCACCAACGCTTGTTATCGAGATTTTGTCATAAATGTGTGGAAGAACGATGGTTTACTGTTCCTCCGGCCCCAGGGTGGCGCCGGGAGCCCCGTTACGCCCATGGGCTTGCGGGGGATGTCATGTTCGCGACCCGCTCGACGGCGGTCGTGATGGCGGGCCTGGAGCGGCCCTGAGCCTCGTTACGATGCGTCGCGTCTTCGCTCTCGCAGCGCCTTGGTCGTGTTTTTCGGTGGGGCTGGTGGCACCCCCCCGTGGCGGCAACGGGCGCGCGTGGGCGCGGTCAAACCACACCGCGTGGAAGGTCAAAAACTTCTATATATCTGTAGCGGCCCGAATAACTTCGTTAGCGCGTTTCAGGGTCGTCATCGCAGTGATTTTAAGCGCAGATTGAAGATGTTCCTACAAAATTATTAGCTTATCTTACAGAATACAAAATACCAAATAACCGCGCAGTAATGAACTGAATATTCTAAAGAACAAAGCAGTATAGAGAAATTAAACAATACAGAATACATTCGATCCTAATCTCTAATTACATAATAAAGCTCGCGAAGTTTAAGCGAAGCCTTTGTTCGAAGCACGTGGAAGTTTCAGCTCTCTAGCCCGCGAGTGTGTGGTCAGTGTTAGACTTTCAACTTTGTTCCTACATTGTATAAAAACAGTTCTTACTTGAATTTCCACTCCATCTGACGTGTTAAAGTAAATTTTCCGACAATAGCTAGTTAATGAAAAAAATTCCGAAGTTGACACAATTTTCTCAATAGGTTTTACTTTGAATTGAGATCAACAAATTATTTGAAATTTGCTTTGATTAGACAATTCTAAGATAAGCTTGATATTTTTGAAGTTATACTTCTTTAGGCGCGTTATGAAAAATTGATGAGAGTGAAATTTTACGATGCGCGCGCACCGTGACACAAAATTCAGTATGGGCGCCGAGCGTGCGCGAGCGAGATGGGAATAAGACAATCTACAAGTAAAAAGAAATAGAATAGGCGTGACGTATGACCATAATGACATTTGTAGTACCTTTTAAACAAATAAAGCAGTTTTAATTATTTTTTCAAAGCAATTTAGCAATGCTTTTTCACAAAGACCTATTGTTACTTAGTTAAAAGGTTATGAAACATACCTAGTTATTAAATTAAATTAATAATATAATAAAATAATTAATAATAATTGTTATTAATATCAATTAATAATTGAATAATATACTAAATATTAAATATTTTTAAATTATTAACGCTATATCTATTATTAATTATTTAATATTTAAAAAAAATAAAGAAAGCCAAAGAAGTTCTTACGCGCGTACATAAGTACACGCACCATTTTTTTTTTTAATGATAGAGTCAAAGTAATGTATCGGGCAAATACTAATTTAAATATTAAATTACCTTAATTTCGTATTTGATGTATACTTTCTTACTTTTATAAAAGTTGTAGTTCGTAGTCGTAGCAGGATTTTTAAATATGTTAACATGTAATTTTCTATTATATTAAGTGTACTACTTGAATCTGGTGAAATAGCTTATCCGCAGTTTAGTCGCGGTTCAAGATAAAACGTGGCGAAGCATTGTGGTATCTGCCCCCGTCTAGGGGATAAAGGAAAATATATCACAGTATGTTAATAAAATACATCATGCTATGGATATATATTTATTTTGACGGCTCATAGGTCCAGTGGTTAGTACCCCTGAATGCGAATCCATGGGTCTCGGGTTCAATCCCTGGCTGAGACAAATATCGATGTGATGAGCATTTGGTGTTGTGCTTAGGTCTTGGGTGTTTAAATATGTATTTATATGTCTATCTATCTATAATATGTATGTATATCCGTTGCCTAGTACCCACAACACAAGCTACACCAGCTTAGCATGGGACTAGGTGTGAATTGTCCAATATAAACAATATATATATTATTCAGAGTTGACTGTTATTTTTTGGTGTGTGGATGTTATACGACTGTTACTAATTATGTTCAATCACTCATCATAAAATTCCACCAATTTGTCAGAGTTGCTTGTCACCAAGATACTGCCCATAATTAAATAGAGATATAAACATCTTTTGATCACACCAATAGCTTGTTATCGTTTATAACTCGATTTCGTTTACACTTAAATTGTTCGCAATTTGTCTCGCAACAAGAAAATTGGGCCAATTAAATAATTTGTCCAAATTAAGATATTGTTTCTAATTGATGGTGTTTCATATATCAATTAAAAGTTATTTTGTTGATCTTGAGTTGAAATTGTAAATTATACTATTTGTTATGTATGGAGTTTTGCTTTGACATGTAGGATGAAGATTATTGCACAACAGCAATAAAGATATCGTTTGGACCTCGTACTTTATCTTTAAATCTTCTTTTTGTAATATTCTATATTAATTATATAAAATAGAATTATTAATTCTTCTATCTATACTAACGTAGTACTCATCTAAAATACTGTGTTACTTTACGTATAATTGTGATATATAAAATAGAACATTGAGTTTTGGTTTGCATAAAGTGCATATGTGCAAATAAAAATAATTACGAACAGACGCAATATCACTAACAAGTAGACAAGAATTCAATTCTTAACCTAAAATTAATGTTATTATTTTGTAAAGAAGGTGTGTAGGTTCGATCCCCGACTGTGCACCAATGGA
This sequence comes from Pieris melete, assembly GCA_963693345.1. Taxonomy (NCBI): domain Eukaryota; kingdom Metazoa; phylum Arthropoda; class Insecta; order Lepidoptera; family Pieridae; genus Pieris; species Pieris melete. Next base: position 1,186,832 of record CAVNZK010000044.1, on the reverse strand, counting down.
CTTTCTCTGTGGGCATTTAACATTCACTCGTGCAATCTGGAGCTCGAGACTGGCATGAGGGTATCCCTGGATGGGCTATCCGACATGTTGCTTGAGCACAGATCGCAGCTGAAAAAATTCTGCGGCACGATTGTCAAACATGTCACTAACAAAAATAGCATGAGAGGTAATGCGCCCCGACTCGCCCATAAAATATATTTTGACGATATTTCCGGAGTAGTTGTCACCCGTGCCCGGCGGGAGACGCCAACCCTTTAATTTAATAATGTCCCTTTTTAAGAAAGGGGAGCTTTCGACACTTCCCTGCTGCTTAGCTACTCGGTCACATATCTGCCTGAGTCCGTGCCTGATAGGCTAGGATGATGTGAAGGAAAACATCGTGAGCAAACCGACATGTCTTAAACCCAAAGTCGACGGCGTGTGTCAGACACTGGAGGTTGATACTTGCCCATTAGATTGAAAATTGAACATTAAACAGATTCAGAAATCTGGGGCCCAGACCTAAAGAGGTTGTAGCGCCACTGATTTATCGTATTGTGTTAAATGTACACAAATGTACTACACGCACTGAGTGCATTCGATGTGTTTGGTACAAAAAAATTAAGAAGCGTTTTGTGTAACATAATACGACATAAATTGATGCTTATAGGTATTGCCCTGAACTATATATTTAATAACACAAAGTAAACTTAGGTAATCGGTGCCGTCGACCTTAGTGATGTGTGAAAATTTTATGAGCGAACGTAATTGATTTTATAAAACTTGCTAACCTTCAATATAAGTACGAGTTTAAATTGATGTTTAACTAAGAAAATTATCTATGACATTTCAATTTAATAGTTATAATATGTATAGATATTATCACATACTTGTTTGGTAAATACAAACATATAAATATCGTGATGAAACCTGGAGCCCAAAAAAATAGACATGGTCAGGTACAGATCACAGGCTGATCACCTGCTAGTCTTTAAACTATAAAAGTTTGAAAATCACAAAATCGAAATCATCTATTCAAATAGGTAACACAATGTACACGTAGAACATAAAAAAAAATATTAAATTACTGCTAGTTGTAGTTAGTAGTAGTACACAATATTTGTAAGGAGCTGCAACAATTACACGATGTTTCACATGACATCTTAAGTAATCTACTATATAAAAATAAGTCGGGTTTTCCTTCCTGACGCTATAACTCCAGAACGCAAGAACCGATTTCCACGGTTTTGCATTCGTTGGAAAGGTCTCGGGCTCCGTGAGGTTTATAGCAGAAGAAAATTCAGCAAAAAATATCAACAGAAAAGCGGGATCACCAAACGAAATGTTACATAAAACGAAGCCATCTGGTGGCGAAACGGAGTTCGCCGAGTTTGCTAGTTAAATATAATAAATAATAAATATATACATTGAAAACAAAGATTTGTCCTCTATCAGCAGTAGGCATGGTGAAATGTTATCTTCTTCAATCTGAAGTCCTCAGAAGATTGCAGCAGTGGTTTATTCTCAAAATGATTATTACAATGGCTTAAACATACACAGCTATTTAATTAATTAATCCCAATAAGAGGAATTTATTAACATAACGCTTTTATTGTAACCTTGAACTCGACCTGATATAAATATCACATTTTATTCAAATATATTTTTGTCCACAGTTGCTACGTTGCTATTTAAAACCATTGAGATATTTTCAACTAAAAGAATTTACTGATTCACAATGAAGCGATTCTATTTAAGTTTCATTTAATTTACTTTTGTGAGAATAAAGGATTTCTTATTGCCATTATTAGTAGCCTTATCTTGTTATGACATTTAATTATAAGTGAATACACGCTCATGTTGCAAATGTCAATTTGGTATTGGATTTTTACTTACTTTATCACATAATATATTATTAGTCTGTTATTTAGTTTATTAGCTGTTAAGTAGTTTTCACGCCTAACCAATAGTTACTTTTTACAATGCTCTAGAATTTTGTCTGTAGACTTTTACATTTATTAAAACTAGGCAGTAAATGCATTTTAACTGAAACATAACAAACTAAAAATTAATTGTCAACCCATATATGTACCCAGATTGTGCATACTCGAGGCTTTATACACAATTATTCAGTCCAGCTCAAAGTAAATAACGTTTTAATGGGAACATGAGGCGTCTATGCGACTAATTTTAGTCAGTTAAATTCTCGGAAACCGGAACTGTGCGCTGCGGAAATGATAAAGCATTAATGGCGTCCGCTATTAGCGCCCAGCTGAGAAAATGATGCATCGCTTTGTACACAAAATTGAGGTTCTGCATATTCTGCAGACTTCAGCTGACGTCACTAAATGGTTACGCCTTTAATCGTTAAAAACTATATCAGTCCCATCACTGGTTTCCCAGATATATTCCTTACTTTTTAATTCAAACTCAAACTCAAAATATCTTTATTCAAGTGGGTAACCAAGTACACTTTTGAATTGTCAAGTTCAATTAATTGTAAATTTACATTTACTACCAGTTCGCAAGTCAAGGGCGTAGAGCGGGTAAGAAGAACTGGCAAGAAACTTTCCGCCACTCTTTTTAATCGCCAAGTTTTGTCATACAAATTGTTTGAACTGGAGCAAATCAATCCCAAGGATTAGGATCATTTAAGTATTCCTCAAATTTATAAAACGCTTTATTGATTAATTTCTGTGCTGAAAAAAGGTGAATCGGTACTATTCTCTTGAAATAGATTTGTCAAGACTGCATAAACATTCCTCAAAAGTATCAATCAGTTTCACAAAAAGGTATGAGTTCCAGGAGTAGCTCTGGCCATGGCACTTCCAATACTGAACATCTCTTTAATTTGGGTTTTAATAGATCTGTAGATGGTCGCACGTACTGTCTGATTCCTGCGTGCTATCGTGAAAGATACGCGGGCCTTTTATATTCCGATATGAATCTACGGCTATATATCATAGAATCTATTGTTTCTAAACACGTGGTTGTCACTGTTGTTCGATATTTTGATTTAAAAGTCAGCGCGAGCGTCCGCCACAAGCGCCGATCAGTGAGCAATTCTAACTCACCGCACTTCTAACAGATTTACAAATTATTACCAGTATTATTTTTTATTATTTATTATTTTTTACTGCGCAATTAAATAAAACTTTGTGGAACCAGCTGCACACTGAAGTATATCCGAACCAATTCGACTTAGGGTCCTTCAAGAAAAGAGCGTACCGATTCTTGAAAGGCCGGCAACGCACTCGCGAGCCCTCTGGCATTGAGAGTGTCCATGGGTGGCGGTATCACTTAACATCAGGTGAGCCTCCTGCCCGTTTGCCCTCTGTTCTATAAAAAAAAACAAAAAAAAAACTTATTAAGCTTCAGATGTAAGGCTAAGACTAGAATTAGTCTCTGCTTAAGCATTTGAAACGTATTAATATATTTTTTAATACAGTTGCTCAAAAAGTGGCGTATTGCAGGGACGTATAGCGTTCGGGATGTGGGCTATTACACACTCGTGCTTTTTCTTTACCTTTTCCGAACTAGTGCGTTTTCTTTCCCAACTGTCAAGATAATGTCTATTAAAAAGAAAAAAACAACCACGAAGTTTTTACTAAAAAAATCATAGAAGTTTTTATAATTCATGCAAATATTTCAAAAAAGAAGCTACTCATTTGTTTTAATATCAGATTTAATGATTTGATTCAATGAGTTTTAGGTTAGGTTTCATTTCATTTCATCTCATTAAATTTCATATATCAATAAAAAAATTCTACTGAAGATTTGGCTATAGTTGATAAGACAACAAATACATTATGTCAAAAAATTAAAATTTACCTTCCCGGAACCCCTCCACTAACACTTGAACTTTATGCTATGGTATTAAAGTTCAAATTGACTTTTAAGTATTATTACGAATATTTTGTATGGGAATATAGAAAATTGTTGTTTTTAGAATTTTTTTTAATTTTTCTCCGTAAGAACCAACCTCGTACTACGTATGTTATAAAAAAAAATCAGACAAATCGGTCAAGCCGTTTTCATGTTATGTCGTGACAACGGAAAACGGGTTTCATTTTTATATATGTACTAGCAAACTCGGCGAAGTCCGTTTCGCCACCAGATGGTTTTGTTTTATGTAACATTTCGTTTGGTGATCCCGCTTTTCTGTTGAAATTTTTCCTGAATTTTCTTTGCTATATGCTCACGGAGCCCAAGACCTTTCCAACGAATGCAAAACCGTAGAAATCGGTTCGTGCGTTCTGGAGTTATAGCGTCAGGAAGGAAAACCCGACTTATTTTTATATAGTAGATATAGATAAGGTAAAAATATTTAAATATAATATAGTTGTGTTTAGAATTCCATCAAGGTCACCAACGTCTCATTATAATGAGTCAAAAATATTTTCTATTGATAGCAAAGCTAATTTTTGTGAACTAGCTGACCCTGCGATAAGCCTTTCCTAGCAACTCCTAGTTATTATGTCTTAATTACAGTTAATATTTGTACATGTTTGAATTTCAACCGACACAATTAAGTTGATATCTAATCAAAACAGGTCAAGATGAAAATTTGAACAATTAAAAGTGGAAAACGTATAATATATTTGTTTTATTTACGCCTTATTATTTATAAAAAAAATATTCTACAAAAACATCAAGGTTGCAATAATAGACAATCTCTTACAAGTAACCAGTTTATAACATTATTAAACACAGAAAAATAGATATATAATAGATACAGATTTTTGTGTCGGCTTCAATCCTGAAGTCGTGACCAAAACCAATAGACTTTCTTTCTATGTGCGCATTGATTAACATTCGCTCGAATGGTGAAGGAAAACATCGTGAGGAAACCGACATGTCTTAGAGCCAAAAAGTTAACGGCGTGTGTCAGGCATAGGAGGCTGATCACCTACTTGCCTATTAGATTGAATAATGATAATGAAACAGATTCAGAAATCCCAGGCCCAGACCTAGAGGTTGTAGCGCCACGGATTTTTTTTTTGTAGAGATTTTTTTACCGAACTTGAAAGGTCAATAGACTGCATATGTTCATGAAATGCAGTAGAGGTATACATATTTTATTATTTTATTTTGTAAGTTTCCATTATTTTTTAAGATAAAAAATTATCCCGTATTCGTTTGATAGCAGCATACGGGGATTGTGTTTTATAAATCATCAACTTCCTAATTTGAAATTATAAAAACACATTAGCAAACATTTTCTACCCCAACCGTCATTAGAACCCTTCTGCAGTCGAGCTATAAGCATGCTGCATGTAAAGCACATAAGAAATTCTAAAGCAAATTAAAGGAAAAAGTCAATTTACATAAACGAACTACAATTTCCATCAGCCAGAACTATCTGTATGCACGAATGGCTTCGGAAAAAATAGGTGCAAGCAGAATTCCATTACCGGAAGCTGGGTCGCGTCGAACATTGTATAACTCTACTACGTGAGGCGTGACCAACTAGACAAGTTTTACGAAATATTTGGGAATTGCCAAACTAAACATTGTTACGGTAGTACAGGATTGATAAATCGTTTTAGAAGTCTCATATTATATGAGTATGGTATTGTGGTTTAGGAAGACAGAGATCCAGGACTTTTGGCAGCACCTGAGGTTGATATATCAGGCCATGAGAACCATAGTGGCCTAATTCAATGGACAAGTATTTTGAGTTTCATAGAAAATAAAAACAGTATTTTTTTAATCAACTAGCACTCTTCAGGATACATACTTTTTATTAATTTTATGTTTAATTTGACCTATTAATGTTCCAAATTATGATTTTAATAGTGGGAAAATAGCTTTATTGCTATTTTTCTATATTCTAGACACAGATAGGCCACTTTGGCAGCAGGTTTTTATAAGAAGGTGAGAAAAAAATGTTTGTTAGGCCAATTGTTTATTATAAAATACTTCAAAAGTGACATTAACAGAAAATATAACAATTTTCTTAGTCATTATCAATATCATCCTCAACATCTATGACATTTCTTACAGCCGCATTATCTTTGATACTGGTATAAAAGCTGTGATACACTGGAGGTATAAAAGGCTAAAGAATAAATCCTTTTTTTTCTCACAACTGATGGACTTTACATCAGGGTATAAAGGATCCAGCTTAATACCAGTCAAATCTGTAGAGCCCCTTTTCTTTAAATCTACATTTTCAAATAAAACATCTTCATTATTAGAATATTTAAAAAATAATGTAAATGGATGCATGTTATTAAACAAAAGCCACTGCATGCTGAGCCACTGTACCTTTGATTTTTCGGTAGTTATCTTCCTGTTGGTAATGTTATTCTCCAGCTTTTTTGTTGAAATAAAGTCATTCCTTGTCATTTTTATGACATCAAATGGGTTCCAGTCCCTAGCTGCCTTAATAACAGTAGTCCAGTGATCAGGTAAGTAAATATTTTTGAAAAACTTTTTCTTGTTTTCCACAAATCCAAAATCTTGGTCACATGCTAAGTACGAGTGCCCACTGACATAGAACTTATGGTCTATGTTATCTACTGTGTAATCTGTATGGGCAACAATATACTGGCAAAGAGTAGCCATTTTAATATTTCTATTTTGACCACCGCACTGGTCTGAGTACATAATTAACTTTTTAGTCTTGACTTTCTCTTTGATGAAACGCAACAAGCAGGAACCAATCTCCTGAGGACCCCTAGAAGCTATTGTTTCATCCCATACATACATTGTTACTATGAGCATTATGAATTCCCAGGCAGTAAGTCCAAAGCTGCCTTTTATAATAGCAAATTCCTGTGGAAATAACAGGTGTAGGTAAAGTTTTCATGAGATCAAATACTATAACTGTTAAATCAGAATCATTTGCAGCTCTATTCTTATCTATCTTAAAATTATTTCTAGCAGATTCAGCTTTTAAGAGATGTAGTTTCCTTTGAGAATCAAGTTCATCCTTTTTGACAGACGTTTCTTCAGCTTCTATTTTCATTTTAAAATTATCACATTTTTTACAGGAATCAGTAATTCGTGCATGAAAAGATAGGTTGAATTGCTGATTAAAAACTTTTCTAAACATCAAATTTGACACTTGTTCAGAAGGTGGCGTTTCTTCTTTATATAAAGAAAACAGTTTAGACAAGCTCAAGTCAAAAAGTGGCCTAACTAATGTCATCGTGATAGTGGAGTTAAAGCCATAGTGGCCTATCTGACTTAGGCCAATATGGCACCTCAAATTTAGATCACAAACTAAAAACCGTAACAGTGTTTATACTCCTATCTAGTGAACATTCGTTGTATCACTTTTAGGCCACTCTGGTTCTATCAACATGATCAATTTGAAGTGGAAAAAATCATAAACTCAATATTGAAAAAAAACTAGTAAATTGTTTCGGTTTTTAATCACAATGTACCATATACATAATAGGAGTGATATAATTATTGTGCCCTTGTAAAATTCTTTTGTCCGTCAATGGACAGTTCTCATTATCAAATTATTAAAGCAGAGATTGTTTTGAAACTATATTTCACTTAATACAGTTTTAAAACATTAAAAAATTTAACGTGTTTATAGTTTTATTAATAAAAAACGAATCATAATTGTACGCGTAATACTTTAGATCGATTGCACATAGTTGTATAAAACTTGTGTCAATTCCCTATAAATTTATAATACTTTTAAACATTTTTTTATATGCATAGTGGGACTGTCAACGGGGCCATTAGAACAATGGATGCTAAAGTTATATAGTTATATTATATTTGATTGTGATTAATATTTCTATCCATTTTCAAGCGGAAGAAAACATGTGAGCTAAATCAAAAGCTTAAATTTCCAAGTCAAAAATGATTAAAATCCAACTAATAAATTGTACGTATCATAAATCTATTTATGATCGCGCCGCAATGCAATCAAAGTGTAGGTAGACTCGTTTAACCGGGAGTTTGAGCTTTAACCGACCTTAATTAGAATTATATACAGGATCTAGATTGTCAATTATAATAGTTTCATTTACATTCTCACCGCCTCGCCGGCTTAGTTGAGCAAGCAAGTGTTTAATCCACCTACGCTATGTTATCTATAATAGTCTGTGAGTATTTTTAGTATAAACCCCGGGGACCTCGTTACAGAGACCAAACCTTATGCCCCATTTGAAAGTAACGAGGTAAGTCTACTTCAATGATCATTTTACTTTACGTTAGTCATCGAATTATGTTTCTAAGCATAGATTTATATCGTTAGATAGGCCCCGACACCAAAAACTGTGGCATTGTTTTTGAATGTGTGCGTTAACGAAAACGTTTGAATATGTGCGTCAACATGGCGTCCTAAAACAGTGCAATTTGTGTAGAAGGGACGGTCGAAACTAGTGTCATCTCTTTTTCTCCTACATTAGTTGCAAACACTACTTTCTCTTTCGTGCACTCGCCATTTAAATTTGTTATTTTAGACAGTGCGGAAGGAAAAATAAAAGTTTTTAAATCAAATCGCAATACTTACGAGTGAAATGTTACACCTCCGGCTTTATTTGTGTTTCTAGAATTGTTGTTGCACTTTAGAAAGGCACACGATGTCATTTTGTGACACTAAACTGCTCGCAAACGTCCTTTACAACACGTCCGGCTAACACTGTGTTTAGGGGTGCACTGATCCCAGGTTAGTGAGTCTCACTCACTTAGACTGTGCACACGGCGCGGTCTCACTGCGGTAAGGGCCTATCTAACGATATAAATTCATGTTTCTAAGTGATGTCGAGCCGAACATTTTCAGTTTTATATCTTAAACTAAAAATAAATCTACATTTTTACACAATAAAAAAAAATAGTTCACAATAACGCACAAAACACTCACTATAAATTGAGGACGTAACTATTAATAAATATTATTAACAAAAAGGTATAAATAAAAATAAAAATGCGTCTAATATAACCCGAGTAAATCTCAACAATGACTAACCAAAAAATGTGACGTGCAGCCGAGTAAAAATATTTTGGATCACCCTCATCAAATTTTATTAAATTAAAATTATGTATTTCAGATTCCGAAATCTGAGGCCCAGACCTAAAAATGGTAGCACCACTGATATTTTTATTTGGCGATGGAGGCGAATTCAGACTACTATTACTATATAATTATTTACATTATCAGGTCGTACTGTTTTTAAGATTATAAAAATTATACTTGAAAAAACTTTTTAAAAAGGTAAACCGTCTCAAAAGCATAACAAAAGATTTTGGCATATTTGCATTAAACTGGAGATGTCTAGACTTTGATGCTTAAGATAACAAGTAAAGCTATTACGAAGTTCTATAGTACTTTGATAACTTTCATGAAGATATTTTTATAAAAAATTGCCGAAAATTAGTCCGAAAGTTAAAAATCTAAATACTTTTACGTTTTCTATTGAAAGAATCTCTCTGATATTTTATGAAAATTTAAGATTAATTGTTGTGATATGTAATTCGAATTGGGTTTAACGCATATTACTAAATAATATTTAAAACATTTGAAGTCGGATATGGATAACGTTAAAACAAAATAAATATTCAATAACGTAATTAATAAATGATAATTTAATGCAACTAATGCAACTAATTAAAGCATTGGTAACTGATAAACAAGAAATATTGAATTCAGGAATAATTACAAAAACGGCATGTATTAATCTACGTGTTTTCTTCAGGCCCCATCCAGTATTTTTCATTATTTTCAATTCAGAATCTTCAGCTTTATTTTCCTAATATTTTCTTAACAACACTTTTCTATGTGTTATGCATTAAATTTTGGATTTTGCCAACAATATAACAATCTTTGATTTTGTTCCTATTTGTAAAGCTGGTGCTTTCCTGGCTCAACGAATAAGTTTCTCAATACAGCGAGGAATTGCTGCCAGCGTTAAAGGTACACTGCCACAGCGACCAAACTTTTAAATTTGTTTTAATTTTCTTTTTATTATTACATTGATTATTACTATGTAGGAAAGGAAAATTATAAATACTGTATGTTTGATTTTTATGTTTTGGTTTTAATAAGCATTCACAACCTTGTTAATGTTATATATAATATACGTTAATGCCGTAACAATTTGGCTTTAATTGACATGTATTGTTACTGAATATTTAGTAACTAGCTGCCTCCGCGAACTTCGTTTCTCCTTAATGTGATTTAATAGCCTACCTTTTTAGTACATACCAACATATGGAACATTTTGCTATGCTACCCCAGAGACTGTTCGGTTTTTCGGAATGAAAACCTTTTAGGTTTTTCTGTGAATTTTAACCTCAGAGTTTTAAGTCATAAGTTTTAATTAACAAATAAAAAATAGGGGTTGATCATAGAGAAGTGAAAGTTAAGGGTTGTATGTATTTTGTATGCTGTATCCTAAAAATTTAAGGGTGGACCACCCTTAACACTTATGGGTTTAAAAGATAGATAGTAGGCTATTCTCAGACTGAATATGCATAAAACATTCATAAGAATCGGTCGAGCCGTTTCCGAGGAGTATGGGAACGAACATTGTGACACGAGAATTTTATATATTAGATAATACATGCTTTTAAAGCCCTATAAATATTATTTCGCATTCTAGTCCGTTTCTTTGGAAAATAAACTCGCTGTTGATGTAAAGATTTTAGAGAGCCGTCCGTGAAAATTAGTGCCATCACCTTTGAGAGTCATCAAACAACACGTAGGTACGTGTTTCATTGCTATTGTTACATTGTCATACCCAAGATTCAAGTCATTCTACAGTTGTAACTTTCTTGTATTTAAGAATATTAAATACCAGAATATCGAACGAGAAACCATTAAAATAATTTATTTATTATTTATTTATTTCCACGTCATTATTCTATCTGTACAGTTACTACTAATGCGATACGATTTCCGGCGAAACTAAAGGACGGCAACGCACTCGCGTATTGAGAGAGTCCATGGGCGGCGGTGTATTACTTAACATAAGATGAGCCTCCTGCCCGTTTGCGCCCCCCTGTTCTATAAAAAAATAAACTAAACTTTCGTAATGGTAGGCACAATGACATATATTTTGAAATAAAAGGTGAAGCAGTCGCGTATATGTGTCTGCCCTATGCCTATGGTTTTACAGGAGTTTATACTATAAATTGGAAACGTTCTGTACTAAACCTTACTACTAAAAAGGAAAACTTCGGGATAAAAGGTATCCACTGTGCAAGTTTTTGGGGTATGGGGCGAAACAATTCTGTGCCTATTTCATTGGTAATGTATCTTCTAGTAAAAGTAAAACACTTACAATTTATCAAATATTATAGAATGTATTCTAATGATTAATAAATAGCCTAGTGACCTACATATCAACAGATTTTATATAAATGTTATCCTCGTACATTATGTTCTGTGATTCACCGGCCGCGGCGCCACAGTTTAAGTCATAGATAATAATTTATCTAGTGTTACGTAATACGCTTATTAAAATACTTTAATAGTTAGCGACAATTTTTTTTAACATTAATTCAAATGTTATAAATGTGTCTATCACATGTGTTGTAACGTGGGAAAAAATCTATTACAAAGTCTGAACTTAAGAATTTTATATATACTTGATTATTTTTCCGACCCAAATGTCGACCAATAGAATTGCACCATTCGACGTCACGTGGTACAACCTACATGGTATTATACTGATAATTTTTTGAAAATTTTCTCTGGTAGTTGCTTCAAGAAAAGTATTAAGTAGTTGTTTTATTCATTATGAAATTCTTATTTGTTAACTGTACATTTCGTCTCATGGTGCAATTCTATTGGCCGACATTTGGGTCGGAAAAATAATCCCCCGAATATTAGTATTATATATGAATATTTTTCAATATTCGAATAGAATCAAGGAAAAAATCCGCAAGTCTAGCTATTACTCTATAGGCCTAATACATTGACAAGTTATAATCTATATATATAAAAATGAACCCCGTTTTCCGTTGTCACGACATGGCATGAAAACGGCTTGACCGATTTGTCTGATTTTTTTTGTTGTGTTTGTAATTGTCAGGAGAAGGTTCTTAAAAGAAAAAATGAAAAAATTGCGCGGAAAATTAGAAAATTTAAAAATACTTAACCACTCTACAATTCGAACTTTTTGATGTAACCTTATGGCGTTTGACATAACATTGACAGATGAGTGCTGCAAATATCGTCAAAGAGGATGTAAGAAAAATGAATATCGTTTAAAATAAATGCTTCGATCGGAGTTATTATATTGATAATGAATGTTGTATAATATAAAGCATTAGAATAATAAACACTTTGTTTCTGAAATATTTTTTAATTAATTATACCAATTTGAAATCAATATTCATAGTTAAGACAGGACAACGTCTGTCGGGTCCGCTAGTCTATAATATAAAAATGGATCGCAAAATGTGTTGGTAAGCGCATAACTCAACAACGCCTGAACCAATTTGGTCAATTATTTTTTATAATATTCCTTGAAGTACGAGGATAGTTCTTACGGAGAGAAAAATTTAAAAAATTGAGTGAATAAGTCTAAAAACAACACTTTTCTATATTCCCATACAAAATATTCGTAATAATACTTAAAAGTCAATTTGAACTTTAATACCATATTATAAAGTTCAAGTGTTAGTAAAGGGGTTCCGGGAAGGTAAATTTTTATTTTTTGACATAATGTATTTGTTGTCTTATCAACTTTCTTTTTTTTATCTTACTAGCTAGACCGGTGTCCCGAATAGCCAGAATAAGTATTAAAAAAAATAAAGAATCGACTGTTATGCGGTACGATGTTCGCCAGGCCAGCTAGTTTAAAATATCTATACTCAAATATATCTCTAAAATATTTTCTAGGACAGCAGCTGTACAGGACATAAAAACAAACGAAAGCTAGTCATCCCAACCTTTATTTTGTTTTCCTGACATTTTCAGCCAGCACCTAGGACCAACCTGCTAATCGCATTAAACTTGCGAAGTCAGAAGTGCATAAACATGTCAATTTACATTTCAACTGTTGACATAACGTTGTTCTGTCACAATAAAACCTAAAATGGCTGTTAAAACCAATTCATCTCTCTATTTTGAATTAAACGAATACTTCACAAAACTATCGAAAAGCTCTCGAAAGTTATGTATAATGTAAATAATATATTGTTATTTCTGTATAAACTTAAAGCACTTCTTTCACGTAAGCTATATAATGCTGTATGCATTTTGCTAAAGTAAAGTCAAAAGTAAAAAATCATTTAATCACAAAGGTAACATAATGTACACTTATGACTTGTCAGTATAGGTGATAAATTTCTGATAAACAATAAACTACAAGCTCCTCAATCTCAAGATTTGAGCGCGACCGCCGCTGCGAAAACCGCTGTGTGAGTTCGAAAAGTGAGTTACAGAATCGTAAGCTGATTCTTGAAAAAAAAAACTTTATGGGCAAGTTGATGACCAGCCTGTCTCTGACTGGCATATGCCATTGAATAGTGTAGTATTGGTTTTATCAAAATATTATTTTCTTGTAATACTCACTCATATGCACGATTACTATAAATATAATCCAAGCAACTATTGTTTAAGAGAAGCGCGCCTAAATACTATTTTCAATACAGTTCTTACAATTACACTTGCTTGATATACAGACACGAAACATCGGATAGTATCGTATATAGGAATTGTATTTAGACCTCAGCTCAATCGAGGGAATCACTTTACTAATGGAACACATTTTGCTCTAGATACACCAATGTATTGAACAATACTTTTGTTCTAACATATAACTTTAATCTATATAATTTGTTGTCTTCGTAGCTCGATCGCTGTGTATTGGATATTGAATTTACAGATATATTAATTTCAATTAAATTTGTGAATTGATTATAAAGTGATTAACATTTGATTTATTTATTAATAAGTTTTAATTTAGATACAATTTTTTAACTTAAATTCGGTTACATTTAGAAGTATAACAACATATATAGCCCTAATATCAAGAGTTTAAATCTCGGCTGGCACCAATATGTATTTTTCCTATGGCCACAGAAGGGTAATCAACAACTTACCTTTAAAGAAAAATTATCATAAAACAGACACATGTGACCCATAAAGGTTCGGGAAGTCGTTTTGAAACGACATGTTAAGTTTATATAATACCTATGGACATAATCAAATATTCTATCAAAGCAACATTAAATTACGATCACATCATTAAATGTAACCTCAAACGGCCTGATTATTTAGAGTCTGTATATTAATACGATAGTATGAAGTTAAAATAATTACAGACACATTTCATATCCGGATATTGGTTTTGACCTATTTTAAAAATCGAAGTAATCAGAGCGCAGCGGAAGTACTGCATCTACTTTATCCGTCAGCTTACTATGTCTCATATCCGGTAAATAATCATCGTGATACATATTTTACAGCTACCATTAAACTTATACTAGTATATAAAATACTCTTCCTTCATATGATCTTACCAGATAAATGAGGAAGCAGCGAATGGAAGCATACAAAGGTGCACATTTCTATCAACCACACAGTCAATATTAAAATATAATTAATTTATAGTACCGGTGACCCCAGAGCACTTTCCTGGCTCAACGAATAAGTCTTGCAATACAGCGAGGAAATGCTGCCAGCGTTAAAGGTACACTGCCACAGGGACCAAAATTTTAAAATTTGTTTTGATTTTCATTTTATTTATTTTTAATTATTTTTATTATTACTTTGTAGGTTAAGAAAATTGTAAATACTGTATTATCAAATTAATTATTAATGGATAATAAGTATATATCATTATCTATTATTAATAAATTGTCTCACTTGACTATTAACTATATAGAAGGAAGAATCTAGTCGTTTATTATTATAATTTAGTAAATATGTTAATGGTGATTAATTTTGTATTTCAGAATTTCTGTATAGTCAAGGATAACTGTTATGGAAATACTCAATCGCATCAACTGACCGAGTATATCAAATAGGAAATTCAACATTTTATAATGACGAATTTTTGGTACATCGTTCAATAATGAGTACGCACTTTCCTACCAATGTTTACAAATTATTCTAATCCTTTTAGTTTTACAACTGTTAAAAACGTATGAAGTTACGTAACTGATCGGATGAGAAATGCCTCAAATAACGAAAGTCAAAAGGCCGGAAACGCACTCGCGAGCCCTCCGGCATTGAGGGTGTCCATGGGCGGACACTCACTCATCGTCAGATGAGCCTCCTGTCCGTATACCTACTCCCTTTTCTATATATAAATAGATAAACTATAATTTTATACTCATAAAATTAATACCCAGTTTCTGTGGAATTAAAACGTGCATAAAAATAATGTCTAGCTCACTCCTTATCTATATATATAAAAATGAAACCCGTTTTCCGTTGTCACGACATCACATGAAAACGGCTTGACCGATTTATCTATTTTTTTTGTTGTGTTTGTAATTGTCAGGAGAAGGTTCTTATAAAAGAAAAAAAGATAAAAATTGCGCGGAAAATTTGAAAATTTAAGAATACTTAACCACCATACAATTCGAACTTTTTGATGTAACCTTATGGCGTTTGACATAACATTGACAGAATGCGTGCTGCAAATATCGTCAAAGAGGATGTAAGAAAAATGAATATCGTTTAAAATAAATGCTTCGATCGGAGTTATTATATTGATAATATAATAATATGCGAGCCAGAAAAACAAACAAAGAATGTTGTATAACATAAAGCATTAGAATAATAAACACTTTGTTTTTGAAATATTGTTTAATTAATTATACCAATTTGAAATCAATATTCATAGTTAAGACAGGACAACGTCTGTCGGGTCCGCTAGTAATATAATAAAAATAGCATTTATTTCGGCCCAGTTAATTTTTTTACTTGTGTGTATGAAAAACTTGTTAAACAATTAAAAACAAACGTACCTAAGTCCGTTTGCAGATCCCCCCCAAAGTCCTCCACCATACTCTTCCATTCTGCCCTTACTCGCCCCGCTCTCAACAATCCTCGCCTGCAACCAGTTGTATTTTATTTTCCCGACTCTTATATTGTTCGCCTTTTTCCTCTGTCCACTTTTTGGTTACTCATTATAGTTTTACTCCACTTCTCACCTTCACAAGGTGTGTCCTGTCCATCTCCACTTGTCTTTTGGAATACTCTTTGTAATGTCCGTTAACCTTTACATGTTCCTAATGTAAGTATTAGGCGTCGTCCTAATTGGGAGCGATCGTACGATGGCGCGATGCGTTTTCGTCGTGCGATGAGTTCAAACATACAGATTTCATCAGAGTGTCCTATTGGCCTCGCAAGTAATCGTGCGAGCACATGAAATGCTTTAATAACGATCGTACGATGCGTTTGATCGTGCGATCATGTAATCAAAGCAACAGATCTCTTTTGAGTTACTACGCGATGCGTCGATGCGCGAGGGGCGCCAGCCATAGAACGACGGCATCACACGATGGACATCGCGCGATCTATTAGGACACCTGTTAGGTCATCGCACGACCACTTTGATCGTAAGATGAAAAACGCATCGCGCCATCGTACGATCGCTCCCAATTAGGACGACGCCTTACTCGAACAGAGGTGAAAACAATATTTCATGTGGGGCTGATTTTGCGCTTTATAGCGGTGTGAAGTACCATTTCGCTTTACTGAGCACACCAAGCTTCTAAGAGGCTAATTTAGCCTTCCCTTCCATATGAACGCTAAACTGCACATCATCGATATGTCAACGCTAGGTATTCCGATACTAGCTGAGGCTTTAAGGAGATTGAGAGTATCTCCTATTTCTCATAATAATAAATACTAAATTATATTATTTAGTACCACAAACTAGATTCTATACGTAATTTCTATTTGCTACCATAATAACATACAAAGATGACACACTGACATATTTATTCTAGTCTTTAATACTCTTGGTATAAATCGTAAAGTTTATTAACGTTTTCTTGGAATCGTTCGGAATCTTTCAAAAACATTACATCATCAAATATCTCCAGTTGACACAAAAATAAGCACTGACATCATTTGCGGAATAATGTTGTTTTACAAAATATTATTTACATTTATAAAACAAATTATTATATCGATATCGATTGTAATATGTATATTGATAATTATTAAATGTATAAATAAATGAAACTAAACATAACTTAACATTAAGCTATTATTAAAAACTAGCTATCACTGACTTTCAAAATTAAATTTCAATTCGAAGAAAACTATTATTTTTATTTCCTATTCTCTTGCCATCTACATTTTAAAAACAGCATAAAAATCGGTCGAACTGTGTTTTGGATATGTGCGACCACGAAGTTGTTGAGTAAATAAATAATAATTATTTTAAACTCGTACTTAAAATACTTAAATAGGTACTCAATAGTCATTAAAGTTCTCAAATTTTATTATAATATACAATTGATACTTTTGTTAGCAATGTTTAAAATTAATAAAATTTACTAAGCGTGCTTAAATCCTCCTAAATATGTTTATATTTTAATTACATCATATTATGTATTGTGTTAACGATTGACGTAATGGGAATTCCTAATATTATCATTTATAATATAGCAATTAACCAAAAGTTAACCACAAACGTTCAATATTTAGTTACAATTTTCGACAAATGTAAGGAAGTCTGGTAAATATTTGAATCATGAAAACCCATTGCATTTTAATGCAGATAAGAAAAATGAAGTATATAAAAACGAGAACGGCTGGACAGATTGCCATGGTTTTTGATTTGTTGGATTTGTTTCCGTCCCGAATAGCAGAATAAGCATAAAATATCGGATAAGTTATCGAATAACAATAAATTAATTAATTAATTTTACGAATGCAAAAACCATATGGTGCCATCTGTTGACAAATTTGAACCTACGCATCATTTTACGTCGAATTCGTGTCAGTTCAAGAAATTCCGATCTTGAGGTGAATGAGGAGATGCATAACCATGCTTTGATCCTGATCAAAAGATGTTGGATATCAGAAAGTGCTTAACATGCAGTATCGTATATTGACGCTAGAGAGAAGATGCCTAAGGTGTAAACCTGCCATTCTTCTTTCGCAATGGCAAGCAATAAAACATTTATGTATTTGCAAAAAAGTTGTATTAATGTAATACTTAACATTAATGAAATCCTAAAATAAGTTAAATTAAAGTAACAACGATATAAGGTTGTAGGGCGGAACGAAGTTAGCCAGGTCAGCTAGTAATATCTAAAACATGATTGCAAAATACTTTTTAGGAAGTTAGTTTAAATTAAACATGATTTTGATAATAAACTATGCATAGTAAGATCGAGAGAACCACTAGACTGTGATACAGTAATTCGATAATTATACTATTGTCTGCTTTGAATCATTGTATTGGTATCAGTGATTCGCTGACGCGGTAAACATGATAATGACAGAGGCGGATACACGCATCATTACAGTTAGTACTTGAAATTAAAACCCCTTTGTGCTTATCATTAAATTTTGGGAACGCATTCCGTTCATTAGGATTGCTAATAGACATATTAGATCTTGTTTTCTATTTATATATGCAATTAAGTGCAATAAGCATCGCCTGCGCGTTTGCCCATACTAAGTTTAAATTGGTGCCGTTTTTATTTTTACTTAAACTATTTGACATTAAATTAAAAATAAATAACATAAATTATTAGGGATGCAACGGGTGGCCTTATCGCTAAAAAGCGATATCTTCCAGGCAACCATAGTAAGGAAAGATACTGAAAAAAGAAATACTAAGGGATATATAAACAAATCAACCAAAAAGTTGTAGCGCCACCGAATGTATAACAAAAAACTCAAAAATTCGTTTCGCCGGTTTGTATTGTACCTAAATATGTCAAAGTTTAATATTTTTTTATGAAATTCCAACGTGGAACGTGTCCAATGAATTATTTAAGATGTTAGCCGAGTGGCTTTGCGTGAACTTCGAGGGATCATGCATATTTAATGTAAGTATACAATCGCTACACAGTTATTGAAGCAATCGATATTTCAGTATTCAAGTTTGAATATTAAAGGATTTTCCAACGTTGGTAATAAACAATTTTAAAATTTAAAGAATTTCCACGATTGCGTAATATGTGAGAACAATTTTCAAATTATTATTAATACATTAATGATGAATTATATTTTTGAATGTACTTGTGTAAAAAATATAACATTTTACCTTAGTATCGGGTTCGATTCCTAGTCATTTATTCTGTACTGCAGCAATCCCGACTTCAATTTAGAGGTTTTCTACCCATTTTCGATGTAGTTCTTTCGATAATCGATATCTGTAGCACTGGTTTTGCAAAGTTGGGTCACGTGGTACAAAAATAAAATATTAGAGATAGAAAAACCGCGTTTGAAAATTACAGATTATAAGTTAATTGATTCTCTGTCTTTCCTGGGATGTGATGTCACCAATGAATGGTCAATATTCTGACATTACTGTGAAGTTGACAGGTCAGATACAGATGTAGGAGACCGTACCTTATACTCGTGTACTTCTAATGTAGACGTTTTATTATGTTAATCTAAAATAATATCTATGTAACATTGTGGTTTACGCAAATACACTGACAGAGTACCTGGCTTGGATTCCTGTACCACTAAAAATATTTCAAAGTCAACAAAATCATCGGTACACAAAATAAACACACAACAAAAATTAAAATGTGTGTAAGAACGGCTTTGTGGACTTCAATAATTTTAATCTAATTAAAGTAAGCTACATGTTAGCACACTGCCAAAGAGCCATGAAAAGAAGCATGCTGAGCATAAGAAAATTAGATAAACAAATAAACTCAGATATAAGAGCTAGAACAGGTGTGACAGACATTCTCACTAAGATTGACCAAATGAAATGGAGATGGACGGGTCATACGCTACGGAGCTCTCATGAAAAATGGAGCAAAATTGTGACGGAATGGTACCCTAGAGACAGAAAACGAAGAAGAGGTCGACCACGCAAGAGATGTTAGGACGAACTGAAACTAACAGCAGGCTACAACTGGAGAAGAGTTGCAAAAGATAGAGAACATTGGAAAGGGTTAGAGGAGGCCTTTGCCAAGAGGCAAACCGAACTACGAGATATACTGGAGTGAAAATATATTAAAGTTCAGATATACATATAAAATGACAGAGTTTCGGAATTTAAAGGCTATATTATTATTATTATTATTATAAAGTAAGCTACAAACTAAACTAAATATCGGATGAACTTCAAAATATGATGTCGGAGACAAAAAAAAACAAATTTCTACAGAGCGTAAACTAGAAACTCCACAGACCATTGTTTACTAAACATGACAGCTAAAAATAAATATAGGTCAAATGTCTGGCTTGCATTGAGAGCAGTGATTAGTGTCATAGCACTGTCAGTTCGTCAAGCGTTTGGACAGAAGTCAATTCGTCTAGGTTACTATCAAAGGCGCCGCATTCTTTTAATTTTTAGCGTTCCTTATAATTTAAAATATTTAGGGTCTGTTTCACAATGTACGGATAAGTTCTACGTAAGTTCAAAATTAGCTATTTATTACTTATTGGTAGGATAAAAACTATTGTTGTGTGTCACATAAAGTCTATCATAAGAGTCCGATGAATGTCAAATAGCACAATTTATATTCCAAATAATTTATTATTTGGAAGATATATTAGCTTTATTACTATATTATTATATATTTATTATTATATTATTTGGTACTTTATTCATATATTGTGAAACCGACCCTTGATGTAGTATATTTTTTTCAGTTATCTATTCTTAAATTAGTACACTTATTAAGATGAGATTTGTAATCTCGACTTAAAATTAACTCTACTATTTATTTTATTATTTTTTTATTACTTTGTTACATAAAAATAAAATGAAGAGTTGTTTATTTATTTAGGAGATATTTTTATTGTGTCCTAATTGCATTAGGCCAAAGTGATAAAATAATCAAAACAAACTTTAAGGTTAATTCTACAATTATACCTACTTATCAATTCTAGTTGTCGTTTGGTTGACTCAGCCAAATGATATTTTCAACGTTAGTTCGACGGATATTGAGGAATCATTTTCAATTGACAGTAATAATCCAACTGGCACGCGCGCTAGAACAAACAATTTCATAGATAATTCGGTGTTGAGCCATCTGTCTGACTGAGGTGACTTTTCCTTCACCGAACGAGCAATTCGAGCAAAATTTATTGGTCACATAGAAAGAAAGTGCATTGGTGCACAGCCGGGGATTAATCATGCGACCCCAAGGTTGAGACCTTGCGACCACAAACAAAATTAAAACTCCGTACCTTTTAGGTCAAAATTTGTGTTATATTAATGTTTATTGATACCAAATAATAAATAATAATCAGTGACACTACAACCTCTTGAGCTCTGGGCCGCAGATTTCTGAATATGTTTCATGATAAGGTGCACGGCCGGGGATCGATCCTACGATTCAGGGATGTCGCACGCTGAAGCCACTAGGCCAACACTGCTCCCTATAATAATACCAAAAGCGAATATCTTCAATTATACACCAATAATTACGATTCGAAAGTAAAAAAATCATTTGAATAAACTTTACTTCGTTCAAATATTTGATCAGAACCCAAACTTCCGCTTGACTAAAATTATTATTTTTTTGAGATTTAACACGTTTCAAACAGATGTTGATTTAGCGTTTCTTATAAATCGTAAGACGATAGCGACCCAGTTTCATATTTATTAGACAGATACATCCTTTCATAATTCAACTATAGATGAATTTGTTGGTTCAATAGTATAATTCGTTAAATTAAATTAATCGGTGAAATGTATTGCGCATCTCAACTGCAGCAAATTCGATTCATTTCGTGTCTTATTTATAATCTTACAAGACCTTACATAGTAGCCTATATCATGATACATATTTATGGGCGCGTCGGAGCCCGCTGGCCGGCGCGGCGGGACCCGCGTTACCTTTTGTGCTTATCACTTTGTGTTAGGTTGTTATAATAAAAAATAACATACATTTCTTACACATGTTTTTAAATCTCATAAAATTAATGAGTAAAACAAGCGATCTTGAATATAATTAACAAAACGTTGACGGATTGACTCAAGTATCGGGTTCGAATTGAAAATGTATTATTGTGTTCAATAATTAGTCGACGTGATTTATAATGAAATGAAAGTGAAATAAAATAAAAGAGGCAGCGGGGAAATGTTGGAATAGTGGCGAAGGTGAGAGATAAATGGAAGAATTTGAAGGAGGTCTTCACTGCATCGAAGGTCGGATAGTAACATTAAATAATAAATAGGATTACTTTATGTAAACTATGATACTGAACTTCATATACATATACTAAAAATGAATAAAAAATAAAATATGTATATTATGGAACATAAGATACAGGTATCACTTATTCCACGTCAATCACTAGTCCCAGGCCCTTTTATCAACTAGATAATCGTTGACTTTATAGTAAGCCTTTTTACACAGCTTTTCTTTAATACACATCTTAAATTTATTGAAAGGCAGTGATAAAAGAGCCTCTGGGATTTTATTAAAGAACAGTATCCCTTTCCCCAAAAAAGAATTACTAACTTTAGATAGTCTAGTACGGGAAAATTGCAGCCTGCGTTTGTTCCGTGTATTAACATTTTTATGATAAAAGATCCTTCAGTGTTCACTATTATATATAGTTGTACGCTAAAATAAACAAGTGATGTTTGTTGATTTGCTGTTTTAAAAGAGTACCGAGAGTTTTTTACGCCGGCTTTTTCTCTCGGCCTACACCCTCTGTCTTCTTTGCCGATGAGTAGGGATGCCTTCAAATTTAATGACGTGGAATAAGTGATACATTAACTTATGTTCCAAAATAAACATATTTTATTTTATTTTTATTTCATATATCAATCTTCTCCAGCGGTGTAGGGACCATTAGACCCAAAAATCAAAGTGGGACTGAGGCCAACTTGCGCGCCACAATATTTTAATTACGATAAATATTAAAAACTAAAATAGACACACCCACTGTTATTGATTGAATTTTGTTATAAAGTTTTAAATATAAAATTCGCAGTTTAAACACGGATATGCAAGTCAATGCTCTATGATAAGCTGATAAGATACAAATATTTACTTGGTCCTAATTTCATACTAACAAGTCACCCAAACTTCAAAACTGTTTAATTTTTATCTATAGACTTTAGTCTACGAACTTATCTCCTCATATAAGATGCCTCATTGCGTTTCTATGCGAATTCTACAAAGTGTAGGTACTATGGAGAGTTATTTGTGTTGATCCTATTAATGCAAAATTTCATCGGCATCACCTTGATGGCTGGAAGTCTTTGACGTTCCGCTTCACTAGACATTTTCTTTGCGAACTAAGGAACTGTTGAATCGACTTCTAGTCGTTCCTGGGTGAAACGGCCTCCAATTGTTTAAAAAAATAGCATTCTCCTTCCTCAGAGGCCGGCTATGCACCCGCTATAATGGGTATCCATGGGCTGCGGATTTCTCGTTGGCTAGGATAGGGGATCTTATAAAAAAAAATGTGTGCGTGTACTAGGTGTACACACGTAAGAAGTGAAACTACTTTATGACCTTATTTTTTGAAAAACGATCTACTATATGCAACTTAACGAAATTGGTTAAATAAAGTTTAACAAAAGCTTTTTATTATCATAGACATGAATACAAATACAATTATTTCATTTTACCTTATTACTACTAAGATTATTACAGAATTTTATTAATTGTAATAGAATTATTACTATCACTGTTATCGTTATTATATATTTTTGTTATTAATGGCTTCGAATCTCTTCGGATCAACCGTGGTAGGGACAAGAAAAAGATGGCGCGTAACCGAAAAACGTGACGATTTGCTACAAAATTTCTCCCATACGTCTATAAAAAATTCATTCTAACGCCGATAAATAAATTTGACTTCAAAAAGCAACATGGCGCGTAATCGAAAAATGTGACGCGTAACGAAAAAATGTTACACTAAATTTTTTTCCAACCCCGATGAAGAAGTTTCACTTCAAAAAAGACTTAAACAAAATAACTTTATTCATAAGTACATTTATGAACATCAATAGACAAGATGTTAAATGGATTCTAAATTTATATTAACCAGTTCGCAAGTCAAGGGTTTCTATACTCAAACTGCATATGTTAACTATCTAAAATTCAAACATCGATTGCCGAATTATAAAGACCGAAGAAAAGAGTTCTCTACTCTTTATTATAATAAATTTGATTTATAGTGTGATCATCTTGTTGCATAATTATGTTTATGCAGTAATTTTTATTGCTGCGAAATAATATTTTTATGAATTCGTAAGTATAGTAAATACGAAACATTACTTATTTGTTTTAATAAACGAAAACGTCTTCCTCAATAGTAAATTAAGTCAAATAAATTTTGGCAGAGATAGCTTAAAAATATGGTAATACAAATATCTCAAACTGGTCTGCGGAATGTTGTTTCCATTTCTCATACAAATAATAATAACCAAACTATATCTATGTAGAGTCTTGGCAGAAAATTTGATACTTTGTTTGTTATGTGACTAAAGATCCTCAGTTAAGCGATAGAGCACGAACATCGTTCTTTAGACGGCAGGAATATCATATGAAATTTTGGTAACAAATTTTAATAAATTGTTTTAAAAGGCCAGCACATTATCGTTAAATATATTATTTAACCTGAGACATAAATTGATGGGAAATCTTCAAGAAAACCTGCTTAGAAATATCTTCCGTACGAGAAAGCCCTTTGATTGAGTTTTTAATAGAAATAAATAATTTGATATCAGCCAGATTGATCTACAGATGAAAGAGTTAATACAACGTTAATACACAAAATATGCGTCAAATTATAAATCTTTTCTACGGGAAAAATATGTGTAGGTACATGTAAATCTTCTGCATCGGGTTTTCAAAATAGAAACAAAATAATAATTTAATTAATCGTAATTATTTGGCCTAATTAATTAACTTATAATTTTCTTACTTTCTGCTTAAACATTGTGTTTTGCGCTGAGTTTAAATAATTCTTTTATTATATTTTACTCTTTGGAACATATTTTTACTGATGTCTTTTTGGCGGGAAATGTTCAAAGCCACGTCATTCGCTAGTATTATCAAGCGTGTGTGTTATATGTTGAATCATGAATGTTCAGTCAAAAGTTTGCCTGTGAACCGAGCGCGTGTGCGTGCGCAGTTTCACATGTGATAATCGATCTACAATGGAGGTGTGAATTGAAAATTCGTGAAATTTCTTTTGTATTGTGATTAGTGAGTGTACATTTCAAGATGAAATTTTTTTTGTGAGTATTTTAATTTTTAAATTAAATTTGACGTGAAAATAACTGTCATCTAGAGGTTTCTAAATAAATAAATTGCAAATGAAAAAGGGAGAAGAATTTAAAATACATCAATTAACTCAAAAAATCTGTATAATTAAGATATAAACAAAAAATCATTAAATATCGCGCCTCTTACAAAATTTAAAATTAAATAATTAAATATTTACATGTAAATTAATACAATGATTTTGATTTTTGATGTTAGTTTAAAACACACTACTTAGAGAATATAAAACGGCACATGGTATATGGCACAGTGTTCGACTCCCATCGGCAATCATGCAAAGAAAACTATTAAAAAAATTACACAGAAAATATTTATGGCCGCATAGCTGCTATTAGCGGTTATGGGACTTCATTAATATCACGTGTTTAAAAATCTAATGTTATGTAGAAGATCTTCGAACCGGTCTTAAACATAATTATATAATTTTAAGTATACAATTATTTTAAATGACTGCCCAGCGTCAGGAATGTACACGCAACGGCATTATTAAATTAGCCATCATGTTGAAGGTGCGACGTTAAATAAATTCATATACTAGAGTCTGGATAATGAAAGAAGATAGTGAAAAAGCGCGGCAAATTAAAAAAAAATGGTGCGTGTACTTCTGTACGCGCGTAAGAAGTTATACTTCTTTGGCTTTCTTTATTTTTTTTAAATATTAAATAATTAATAATAAATATTTAGTGTTAATAATTTAACAATATTTAATATTTAGTATATTATTCAATTATTAATTAATATTAATAATAACTATTACAATTTATTATTTTATTATATTATTAAGTCAATTTAATAACTAGGTATGTTTCATAACTTTTTAACTAAGTAACAATAGGTCTTTCTGAAAAAGCATTGCTAAATTTCTTTGAAAAAATTATTAAAACTCCTTTATTTGTTTAAAGGTACTACAAATGTCATTATGGTCATTCAAAATTCTTGGCATAGCTGCTAACGTCACGCATATTCTATTTCTTTTTACTTGTAGATTGTCTTATTCCCATCTCACTCGCGCACACTCGGCGCCCATACTGATAATTTTGTGTCACGGTGCGCGCGCATCGTAAAATTTCACACTCATAAATTTTTCGTAACGCGCCCAACGAAGTAAAACTTCAAAAATATAGTATGGTTTTCCTTTAAAGTTTGATATATTTTGTGGATTATTTTTCCGACCCAAATATCGATCAATAGAATTGCACCATTCGACGTCACGTGGTACAACCTACATGGTATTATACTGATAATTTTTTGTGAAAATTTTCTCTGGTCGATGTTCAAGAAAAGTATTAAGTAGTTGTTTTATTCATTATGAAATTCTTATTTGTTAACTGTACATTTCGTCTCATGGTGCAATTCTATTGGCCGACATTTGGGTCGGAAAAATAATCCCCCGAATACCACACGATTTCCCTCAAGGTTCCCTGCAAACAAATATAGTCGTCATGACGACTATATTTGTAAATACCCGATAATTTTGAAGCTCTTGTGGTATTATAAGTGATTAAACTTACTAGATACTTGATTTTATTTTATTATTTTTTTACATTGATAGTAACTGTATTTCTATGAAAATAAATACTATACGTATTTAGTATTTTACTATTGATACTTAAAATGACTAGCATTGCATGGAAAACTCAAACAATATTTATTATAAAACACAACTTTATTCGGAATAATCAAAATCAGAATCCAAAAAATCAATAAAACAAAGTTTAGGGTATAATAATACCAGTTAACTATTCGGAAAAAACATTTAAAAGAAATCAAAATGAGTAATTCAATGAAGTATCATGACAATAAATCATACTAACCAATTATTAAATATTTCTTAAAATTCTATGACATTCTGTGTTGCCATCCGAAAGTTTTCAAATAATTCAATTATCTTCTTTTATTAGCCAGACTCTAGTAGAATTTTTATTTTTCAACTTGTTTGTTTGTATAATAGGCTTTGAAATATAGAAATCAAAAAAAAATCTCAAAATGTCGATTTAGAATCGCAAAAGCCTTGATGGCGATTCTAATAAAAATTTACGTAATAATCATTAAATTTGTTTTCCGGCGCTATCTTACTAATGTCTGCGATAACCTTTCTAATAAAAATGTCATTTGATTTAAAAATTATGTAAATGATTTGTTTCATTAACAACTTTTAATGATTACAAACAGTTTTTTACATAATTTCTGATCAAAAAAACGAATTAACAAAGCAATATATTATTTTCCAATTGTATATAAATAATAGTTACTGCGTCTATCTTTTAAATGTATTTGAATAAACATTGAAATTCGTCAAGGACAAAATTTGGGCTCTCAAATATTGATTTCTTCACAAAATCTTAGCAACGCTTGGCGCAAGTACATTGGTATAAAGAAAAAAATACTAGTTTAATGAAACATATTAATAATAAATGGATTATAAAAACTAAAGGATTTCAGATGTGGACTCTCTTAAAATTGTGGAATTTCAATAATCGGATGACTCATTCGTTTTACGGGCTAAACCGAGGTTTTTTTCATAGTTTAAATCTTTCTTATATTAAAATTATTTATACAAATAATTTAATTTATGTAATAATTCAAGCGCCCCAAAATGTATTTAGCAAAACAGAACACACAAGATACCAGCTTCGCATGGTGCCTGTTGTGAAGAAGTATTGAAGTTTAGAAGTGTTGGGAAAAGTCATGCTAAGAATAACCCATATATTCCAAACAACTTACACATATCGTATTGTCTTTTATTGACATAACCTTTACACATTTAAAGAAAAAACTTTGTAACCGGATTAAAGTTATATATTATTGTAAATTTACAATTATTTAACATAGTTTTAAATTTATAATAATACATAACTTTAATCCGGTTAAAAAGTTTTTTTCTTTTAACTTACACATACCCTTAAATTAGATACTTAAATCTTCGAATATGGACTTTCTTTTATAATATGTATGTAGTCTTTAATATCAAATTGGCCTTTCATAGAAAATTCATCGCAGCAACTACTAAAAACAGATCCAGATTTAAGCATGAAACTAACTTCGCGAAGTGATTTCAAGTTAAGTGCGTTTAGGTTTACCAATAGGTTAGTTAACTAGGTTAACCAATATTCATAATATTATTACTATTAAACTGAAGGTGCTTGTGTAGGCTGTGCGGTATACATATAATAAATGCAATTAAGTGAATAATTAACATTATTATGTCACAATTATCGAGTGATATATGAACATTTTGTAAAATCTAATATATAAAATTCTCGTGTCGCGGTGTTTGTAGTTAAACTCCTCCGAAACGACCGATTCTCATGAAATTATGTGTGCATATTGAGTATGTCTGAGAATCAGACAACATCTATTTTTGATCCCCCTAGATTATTATTTTTTTGTAATTTTTAGATATATATTTTTTTTGTTAAGTGATACCGCCGCCCATGGTCACTCTCAATGCCAGAGGGCTCGCGAGTGCGTTGCCGACCTTTTTCCATCACTCCGTAAACACAAATTAATTAAAGAAACGAAAGAGTGACTGACAATACCAATTGCTTAAGATATTATGAAAGAATAAAACATTTAATGTGAACTACAAAGTCGTTTTGCCATGTATGTCATTTATAATAAAAAATAGGGGTTGATCGTAGAGGGGTGAAAGTTAGGGGTTGTATGTATTTTTATGTTGTATCATTAAAAACAAAAAGAAAACACTTACACCTGGGGGTTTAAAAGATAGATAGTTCCTAGCCGATTCTCAGACTTACTGAATATGCATAAAAAAATTCATAAGTATCGGTCGAGCTGTTTCGGAGGAGTATGGGAACGAACATTGTGACATAAGAATTTTATGTATTAGATAAAAGCAGGGCATATCGCTGACCTTTTTGACAAGCTCTACAACTTTTCTGTAGAACTCTCAAGGCAGCTCATAAAAAACGTTTTCGTTTGACAGTTTTATCGCTGACTTACTTTGCAAATCCGACCACCAAGACAAAGTCTTTTCATTTTCCGTGTTAATATATAGCTTATGCCGTGCCCGTGCCAAATCCGTGATTTTATATTAATATTTTTTTTTAAAACAGTAGATTCAGTAGATCTATCTCCTACAACCTCACAAAGTTTACCTCTTTATAACATAACGTGAGATGTTAAAATTGTTTAATTTAGATTTAGTCCACATTGGTAAATGTTTATTGGCATGTATATAATGCCTAAGTGTTGTAAATATATATATGACATTGTCATTTGAGATGTCAAATGTCATTCAGATTGGCCCTTGGATAAAGGTGATGGTAGGTTAGAAATATTGATTCGTACACAGCCGCTATTCGATTTATCGTACGTAATAATTATATTGAATGAAATAGCTATGTAAATTAATGTATGACATTATCAGCCTTGACATTCGAGTTTTATTGTTTATCATAAAGTAGGTAAATTATATGGTATAATTCATTTTATATCTGTGAACAAATAAAAATTATACTAAATTGGTGATAGTGGTAATTGCTTAGTGTTATTTTTTCGATTATAATATTTTTGTGGTCATAATTGCGCGTTGCTATGTGTCTAGGACCCGCATCTAATTTTATTTTGGCGTCAAAATTCCGATTATGTAAATATAATAATAATAAATATTATAATGGATGACTTACAAAGAACTGCACAATCAGCTATGTTATATCAGCATGCAAATGTCAAAATACAATTAAAATCAATCACAACATTAAAAGTAACAAATTCGAATTTGTATCTTTTATTTAAATGTAAAAATTAGGCAAATATTAAACCGTAATATTATTAAGTTTAATTAAAAAAGAAGCATTTGTTTTAGTTTGATAATAAAATTCGAATTAATAACTAATTTTGTACATAAATAATTATTCAAGTGTTACAAAAAGAAGCACAGATATCACATAAATTCAAGAAAATTCACAAAATTCTCTAATACACACATCGTGTTTCAGTCTGACACAAGCTATTGGGGCCTTACGTGACCTCACCTGCTTCGTGGAGCCAAAACAAACAATATAACACCTCACTTTCTAGCTTCCAATATTGGAAAGTATATTGCAGTTGTTTATAGTTCATATAAAATGCATTTTCATTAAACATATATATTCCCATGAGACCATAAAATGTGTTTGCAACGGTTTTTCTTCGAATTTGGTACTTCTACGTAACTAACACGTATCATACATATATAATACCTATATTACTCTTCCATCTTTGTCTTATTTGTGGCATAGTCACATCCGTGTTGAAATTTATTTTTATACTAATCCTAATTGGCGTCTCTACTAAAGATTGATGACGTCAACGTAAGAATCCAGAACTGGTGCACTTATATAATAAATAGCGCCGATGACGCAATCTGGAAACACACAATCATGAATATCGCTAATGAAGTTATGTGGTAGCCTTTAATGAATGGTACTGATATTAATTGGGCAATAGATGATATCCTCTCGGTGTTTAAAAGATGAAGAAGAAGTCATCCAGAAGTAGAGATAATGCCTGGATATCTTTATACACCTTCGTGGCGAAGATGTACAAGTACACTTTCTTAAAATTTTACTAATCCAAATTAAAAAATACATATCATACCATTGATTAATATCTCATGGGTCAATAAAGCAAACTTTCTACCATTTAATCTTACGAAATTGACAGAATTATGTTCAAGAGAAACTGTTGATTTACGTTTTAGATACGACGGCGTTGTTTCATTTACCTGATTTTAGTATACACACTTGAATCATTAATTTCCATTTAATTACCTCTTTGCCATGAATAAGCATAAAATTGGTTTCCAATGCCTTAAGAAAAACCTATACTTTCAGCAAACTGAACTAGTTACTTATGTGTTTTATTTTTGTCCTTACTCTATTTAAAATTAGATTTTTTTTAGTTTAGTGATTATACACTTAGGCAAAAATAAGAACAATTTAAAATTATTTTTTTTTAGTTTAGTGATTATACACTTAGGCAAGAATAAGAACAAGATATAGCAACACCTGCTTTATTACACGCTTTATATTAGCTTCATCTGTATGTATGTATGTATGTAACCGACTCCTTCGGACTCGATTTTGACCCACTTTTAACGGACAGATTTAATTCAAACTTTGCGCACCTGTCAAAGATAGATGACAATGCAATAATCCGAAAAAAAAATAAACTAAAAAATAAATAATAGTTAAAAAAACTAAAAAACACGCTTTTAAAGCACTAAAAAGTGAAAAATAATTCCTAATTTAGGCTGAATTTTTTTATGATGAACACTTTTTAGTTTGATGTGCTTTAAAAGCGTGTTTTTTAGTTTTTTTTAACTATTATTTATCTTGTTCTTATTATACGTTATTTCCTGAAACAGGTTTAAAAAGTTATTCCGACCGCAACACTACATACAATTTCTCGCCTCAGTCACTAGGGCCTTAGGGGCGGCCAGTCAGTTTAAGTCAGGTTAGACTGATCAAACTCCTCCTTTAGGGTTGAAAAGCAACATTTTCCTTCCACAAATAAATAAGTAAACTAACTTATTTGTTTGAAACTTTTTAACAAAACCAGAACCTTGCTAAGTTTTGAGCATACGTAACTCAATTCGGACTGGATTATCAAAACGTTGAGGGTTGTTACAACGCACTATCACAGCTTAACGCAGTCAACTAATCACATGTAAATTTTTACTGCGTTATAAAAACGAAAGTCTAGGGCCGGTTTTAGGGGAGGGCAACCGGGACTATAGCCCCGGGGCCTCCACAATAGAGACGTCGGGAAAAAAATGTTTTAAATTCCGAACAGTAAACTGTAGTAAACAACTTTTCTTTTGATATATTTTTATATGTTTGTTAAATACTAAAGGAATCAACTCGGTTTTATAATAGATAATAGACTGAATACTCGACTGAATTTTTTTTTTAAATTTTATTTGCAAAAATAATTTGGGGCCTCCACTCCTTTGTGGGCCCGAGGTCTCCCAAGACCTCTAAATCCGGCCCTGCGAAAGTCTCTATACACCGTTAAAACTAATTTATTCATTTGTCTCTTTTCATCACACATTAAATACAATTTGTCAAAAAGAGTAAGATAGGACTTAGTTTGAATGAAAAAGAAAGGTAGGTTTTTAAAACTCCTACCATCGAAATGACCACAAACAGTACAGGACAAAGTGACTAACTTCCATTGTGTCGTAAGTTAGTTAACAAAGTTAGTATTCGAATAAACGAAACTGCAACTGCGACCAAGGCATACCTACAATAGATAAAGTTGAACAATCCAACTTGCTTGCATATTAAGCAGCGTACAACTTCAACCTAGCTATATTTATTCTATTCTGTGTAACGTTATTGTTTTATACTCGTAATTTTTTCTATACGTTGTTGAACAACGTGTAAATTAAAAACAAAACACGGTCTAGTGTAAAGTCGGAAACACACTTACGTGTCGTGGCGTGTCGTGACGCGCCAGAAGCAGATTGGTTTCATACATTTAATATGATTAGAAACATATTTGCATGTTGTGTCGTGTCGCAACACGTTCTGTCTAATCATACTAAAATACGCTTCTGGCGCGTCACGACATGCCACGACACGTAAGTGTGTTTCCGACTTAAGAAGTCTTGTCCTTATTCCATCGTTTTAATTGATTGGTACTGCCAAATTATTAACTAAATTTATGTATATTGATGAAATGTTTGTTTTTTTTTGTATTTACGACGTGTGTTCAGGAATAGTTTCATATATCTTTACATTTATGTATATAATATAATCAATTTGCGGTCAAAACATTTAACGATGAATATTGGTAGAAGCTATATAATAGTCAATGCTATATATCTGATCTTTACAATACATGATAATGATACAATTTGTTAGTTTCATATATTATTTCATATAATTATTGTTTTAAAGGAATTTATACTAAGTTAATTTACTGAAATAAATGTTAGTTATTCACATTTATAATAATAATAATAATATAATAATTTTTATTAATCAGTCAGTCACAGTCCATTGATTGATTAGTACAAGTAGCGGCACGATACTCTAGCGCTGACGCGCGCCGCTGCCTATAAGTTAGTAACAATAGTTTCTTAATTTTAATTAGTAAAAAAAAAAACTAGTTAAATAAAAAAAAACGAAATATTTATATTTCTTAATACGAAAAAATGTACTAACTACTTTAGTACTCTACTTTTACTTAAGTAAAATTGTAATACATTAAAATATTAATCCAATAGAAGCCTAATGTGTAGATACCAACTCTGTATAACCGTACATAAATATGAAGAAAATCTCAATATTATTTCAAAGCAATAAAATGTGTCATAAATTACACTATTACCGCTGCAGTTAAGTTTTATGTAACTTGACAGTAAATAATTTTGCAAGCCGCGTCAGGAAACTTGTTCGGACGATGTTGTGTTATTATCGTATTAAACATGCAAATTGAATCCTGCTTACTTGTAACTATGGTAATAACAATTAAAGGCTAAAAAAATATAAAAATAAATCAGTGGCGCTACAACCTCTTTAGGTCTGGGCCTGAAATTTCTGAATATGCCTCAGGATAATTTTTAAATCATACATTTAGGTGATCAGCCTTCTGTGCCCGACGAACGCCGTCGACATTTTGGGTCTAAGGCAAGCCGGTTTCCTCACGATGTTTTCCTTCACCGTTTGAGCGAATGTTAACGGTGCACATAGAAAGTGAACTTTATGGTGCACAGCTGGGAATCGAACCTCAGGTATGAGAGTCGCACGCTGAAGCCACTAGGCCAACACTGCTCTCAGCGCTACTTATGACTATAATTTTAAATGAAAATCTAAATAAATGTTACTATCAAAAACTGTAGTAGACTATACTTTTCCCATTTATTTTGTTTGAAACCACAAGTGGAAAATATTAGATGATACCACATTAAAATATGAGTCACACAAATATTTGCCTATGAATAACGGTGAAGCATCGGCTTATGATAGATATGAGCCAAGAATCTATGTTGAACTTAATCCACTTCTTATTTCCACTCTTAATTATTTTGGAAGATACAGTGTGAACCAATCCAATTGGCGTTTTACAACCTAGAGGTCGTGTATTCAAATCCCGACTCTACCAATGGATTATTCTTTCTGAGAGCTACAGTTACAGTAAAGGAAATCATGGTGAGGAAACATCGTTAAAAATCGTAGTGTGTCATCCGCTACCATGCACTTAGTCTAAGAAAATGATAAAGAAAACAAGCCTAGAACATATTCTGGAAACCAATGGCATAGTCTTAGGAGGTTTTGTGACTTCAATCCATTAACCAAATATTATATTAATATACCATAAGTGAAGTTAGTTTATTTTGACTTTGACTTCTCGGACATAATATTTGTATTGGCTATAAATTGTGCGCAGTTGATTAAATATTATGATAAGAAAAAGACGTTTTCTTTATAATTTGAAAATAGCTCTAACAATATTCGACGATCATCAAAAACTAAAATATTATAGATAATATCACTTTCAATTGGCGCTAGTTTTTTTTTTCTTAATGGCTCTGGCCCGATTTGTGCATTAGCCAGCGTCAAGTATAGGATTTTTGAAGTTGTACTTCTTTAGGCGCGTTATGAAAAATTGATGAGAGTGAAATTTTACGATGCGCTGGCTGTGTGATATAGCGTGCGCGAGCGAGATGGGAATAATACAATCTAAAAGTAAAAAGAAATAGAATATGCGTGAAGCTAACTTCACGAATATTCTATTTCTTAGCTTAGCAGCTTAACGAGAATTTTGAATGACCATGACATTGACATCTGACAATGACATTTACCTTTTAAACAAATATAGGAGTTTTAATTATTGTATACAATAATAGATATACCTAGTTATTTTCATTATACAAGTGCGAATTTTATATGTGCGTCTGAATTACAATCAGAAGTGATTTAAGTTGAATATCTAAATCAATACTAATTAATATGATAAAATATTTGTGAAAAAACTGTGCCAACCTTCCTGAGTGCTTCAATACAATTGAAGTTAACTATCCGTATGTATTATCGAGTATTATTGTTGATTAAAACTGAAACATGAACCATTATTCTTTGCTTTTGTTTATTGCGTTTGTTACAGCAACTTTTTAGAAATATTCTACGACCCTATATATCAATAATTGAGAACAAAGATTTAAGCACGAATACTAATAAAGAGAAAATGAAGGCTTGGAGCGATATAACAGAGAAGTAAACATTTTAATAAGTACCTGCATCTCAAAAAAATGACCATATCATATATACATATAATGATCATATTTAATCAAAACATGTAATTTTTCGGATTTAATCTAGCAAATATAAGGACAAGAGACAAAAAACAATTGATGAATCAGTGGAAGTGCACTAAATTGAATACAAAAAAAGAGTTGTCATCTTATCGCCGTGAAATATCAAAAACTGGAGGTGGAACAAAGCCACCATCACCTTCTCCAGACACAATGGATATGGCAGAGATGATACCGCAATGGTTTGAAGTAGATTTCAATGAATTTGATTGTGATGGTGTCGAGGTAGGAATGTTAATTATAAATATGATGGTGATGTTCAAGGTTCAACCTCTCAAGCATAGGCACATACTTTATTCCCCTACAGGGTAGTTAGAGATATTGTAATACCTCAAAACATCCATGTTGCATTTGTAGTACCGAAACTCTGTCCAGCCCGAAGTGAGCCCATTCCCACTTATAATGGACAGTGGGTATAATACACCTTAATACCTGAGTGCGAACCACTCACCATGATACTTAAATTAATAGATGTTATTTATATATTTCAGGATATTACAAATAAAATCATTTTGGAAACAATTGATATCCCAAAAGCAAATAAAGCCAAGAATGACAAGGTAATAAATCAGTTTTGACATAACTTGAATACTAAAAAAGCCAAACAAAGGTGTGCACAACAGTGACAACATAACTTAACAATTTCATTATTTTGTAGGATTAAAGAAAGGTTAAAGAAAATCATGTCGAACTGAACAACAAGAATCCCCAAACAACTCCAAAGAAACATACAAGGAAGACACCGCTATTATATTTAAATTATCTCTATCTCTAAATAGAATAAAAGAAAGTTGCTATCCAGGTCTGTAGCATGTGCTACAAATTATATTATTAACACATTTATATAATTATATTAATATAAATGTGTTAAAAATTTTATAATATGAATTATAAAAATTTTAAGTTTTGCATGGACAGAGCTTAAATTAATATTCTCTTATTTGTTGCAGAAAGCAAGTAGTAGTTTTAGTTTTGGAGAAGCCTCGTAGATGCACAACCAAGTAATGATCAATTTAAAATTCAAACCGAAATTCTGATGAAGACATTAGAGTCACATAAAAATAAATAGTATAATGAAATAAAAATGTTTTAAAGATAAATAGTGTTTTATTTGTTTAATGTAAGAATAATAATAAATATTGATTTATTTAATTTTCAAATGTAAACTGAACTTTATTGACTTTAATGACTCCTTTTCCAGTCTTTGATTATTTAATTGTAATTAATTATTTGCATGCAATCAAAAACTATTTTTAATAATGCCAAAGAAGTATAACTTCTTACGCGCGTACATAAGTACACGCACCCTTTTTTTTATAATTCGTGCTTGTCTTTAGAAATTCGACCGTGTCCTCCATGTACGGTTTAAGCACTCGCCCGGTACCGCACAACCCTCCCAAAGGCCGAGAACAAATTTAAATTAAATTAAAACTTGCCCTCGAACCGGGAATCGAACCCGGTACCCCTCACCTAGCTGCCACTTAATAAGACCGCTAGGCTGAGGCCCCCTATATGGGGGCCTCATAGCCTAGCCCCCTCTTATATATATATATATTATTTTAAGAATTTTATTTGCGGCACCATTCAATCGAATGCCTTTGAACATTTGCAATTAGCCCAATGGATTTACGAGCTTATGATAAGCTCACTTTAAGCAATTACGTCTTTTATCGTGGTAACATTCTTTTATCAATATGAGTCATGAACGTTTTATTAATATTTCAGTTAGACGAAAACTTATTTTAACGATAAAATTACATTAGCCTCTCTAGATAATTTTAAATAAATATTTTTTTAATGAATCACCAATAATTATTTACCAACTTCATATCTATATATATAAAAATGAAACCCGTTTTCCGTTGTCATGACATAACATGAAAACGGCTTGACCGATATGTCTGATTCTTTTTTTATAATATTCCTTGAAGTACGAGGATGGTTCTTACGAAGAGAAAAATGAAAGAAATTGAGTGAAAAAGTCTAAAAACAACACTTTTCTACATTCCCATACAAAATATTCGTAATAATACTTAAAAGTCAATTTGAACTTTAATACCATATCATAAAGTTCAAGTGTTAGTAGAGGGGTTCCGGGAAGGTAAATTTTTATTTTTTGACATAATGTATTTGTTGTCAACTTTCTTTTTTTATCTTACTAACTAGACCGATGTCCCGAATAGTAGAATAAGTATTTAAAAAAAATAAAGAATCGACTGTTAGGCGGTACGATGTTCGCCAGGCCAGCTAGTAAACAATACAATCAGAAAGAACGTATACGTATATGTGTCAATCAGAAAGTGCTTGACTTAAGCAACTATTTCTAAATACGAGATTCAAAGTCGACAAAGCAACGTGTTGACAGAAATCAGTTAACAATCAGTTGACAGCTGACACAATCACAATTTACTAATATGACGGATCACAATCAGAATGTGTGACTGAAGTGCTTTATTTGTTCCCATCGATCTGTAATAGCTATAGAAACATTGTATGTATGTAACACACACAGATATAACACTTTATAGGTTTCGTAACGTACTGCTAAACACATTCGGTCAAGGTTCACGCGCTTAAGAAATTATAAGGCCAAAAAAAACAATGTCGATACAATCTATTAAGTCTGGGCTGCAGATTTGTTTCGCGATAAATTTTTGAAGTTATACTTCTTTAGGCGCGTTAAGAAAAATTGATGAGAGTGAAATTTTACGATGCGCGCGCACCGTGACACAAACTTAACAGAATGAATTACCCACGCAAGATGCTACATTAATTTATCATTAAAAACAATATTCGAATAATTTATGTAGCACTTAATGTAAGTGAATAATAATAAATATTTATTTATTTAATTTTTCAAATGTAAACTGAACTTTATTCACTATAATGACTTCTTTTCCAGTCCGTGATTATTTAATTGTAATTAATTATTTGCATGCAATCAAAAACTATTTTTAATAATGCCAAAGAAGTATAACTTCTTACGCGCGTACATCAGTACACGCACCCTTTCTCCTTTCCAATAAGCATGTAGGTGATTAGCCTTCTGTGCCTGACACACTTAGTCGATTTTTGGCTGTAAGGCATACCGGTTTCCTCACGATGTTTTCCTTCAAGCGCATGTTAAATACGCACATACAAAACGTACATTGGTACACAGGGGGATTGAAGCTCGAGGGTAACATACCAACAGTACGATAACTAGTTACCAAAATAACAATATAATGATTCTATCTAAGAGAATAAATAAAATATTTATTTAACGCGTTAAAATTTCTGTTCCCACAAATATTAGTAAAAGGCGATTCTGAGTAATATTTACCCTCTTATTAACTATTATATCCATTCGTCCACCTTGTATACAAAATGTTTTAGTTATATTAACGTTCCATAAAATATATTCAGTGCCGATATATTTGTGTATTTATTGACAATTATAATTCGATTTTTTTAGATTTAGTCTTTATGGTATTTCGCCTGAGTAAGACATATAACACATATACAACGAATACCAACGTACAACATACAGTTATTTACATAACCCAACGTCTTGAGTGCTTTTCATTTAGTCAGCAACATGATCATGTTGACAGATAACTCATCCTACTTATATTATAAACGCAAAAGTTTGTAAGTACGGATGTATGTTTGTTAGTCTTTCACGCAAAAAACTACGAAATGGATTTTAGTCAAACTTTACAATAATATAGGTTATACATCAGAATATTGTATCGCGCAGCCCGGGCATACAACGACCAATATTTAAGCCTTGACCTGTCTAAGCTGTCGCGGAATATGGTTAAAAGGAGTATTAAGAATATCCATAGCGCAAAATCACCTGTATCATGAGAATACCCCACATACACACCTTCACGTACTTACTTTTACACCATCACACAACACAGCCAAATTAGGTATTATTTAGTTGAATGTATTGAATAATTTTTTTTTTGTTAGTTTGGTTTTGTAAATTTTTGAACCTTTTTGTAGTAAAACGTATTATGTATTCCATCTCTGGCTATATTTTCAGTGTAACTGTTTGTTATTATATATAATTTATGTTAGCTGTAGGATGACGAAATTAATAAATAAATAACACATAGGCTACAATTTATAAAGATAATGTGTATTGTATCCAAAATATCAAGTAAGCAGGAAAAAATCTACCATCTGCGAGGTATTCTGGCGTGCGCTGCCAAAACTGCTAGAGTTACACATATGTATAATGTAATGTATAATGGAAATGTTTATCTTAAATAGCCCTACAAAAAAGCCCGTCACAGTATATATCTATATCTTATGTGTAAGCCTTTAAAACACAAATAGTGAACCATAACTACAATAAAAATTGATATTTTATTTCATATGCACATTTCGTAGTAAAAATTGATTCCTAAAAGAAAATAGATAATATTATCGCTTCTGGTGTTTAAAGTAGACAAAAAATTACTATCACGCTACATAGTTTGCACATTGCTTTAATCCTGCGCAGACAAAGTCTCGGGCACAAGCTAGCTTCTAATCAAAATGTTGCCATATTAGGTCCAAATATAGCTAATGAATAATAATCTAACCAGCATTCCAGTCTTTGAAATAATCTTTGAAAACAAACCGCTATATATTTTATGAATCACTGTGGCAGTTAAGTTTATAATTAGAACTAGTTTGTTAACGACCTGTGAGTCGTTATAGCAATGGTGGTTATAACCTACTTCTAACTTAATTAAGAGAACATAAAAAGTATATATTTCTTTGAAGATTTCTCATAATCACATGGAGTCGATCAATCTTGTAAATCATTAAGTTTCAAAATATAAGGTCAGTGTAACATTCTTAACCAAATTAATAATAAAAACATCATTATCATGGTTATTATGAAACATTTATATACATTAATTGGTCATAAATAATTAAATGAAATCTGGTTAATGTATAGAACAATCTGGAGGTATTTGGTTTGCTTTTCGGCGAAACAGTTCGGGTTGACAGCCACAGAGCAATGTAATTAAGCGAGCCAAGCTAAACCGAGAGGTTGTGCGACGTGCGTACTAACGCCAACTATTGAATTTTTCTTTCAAGAAAAATGAAAACTTGTTCTTATTGTAAAGGAAATTTTTATATGTAATATAGAAACTACTGCCCCATGCTTTTCTCAATAAATTTACTATGCAGTACAAAATAATCTTTCGATTAAAAGTCACTCCTTACAAAAGAAATGAACAAGATTCTTTCTTTATAATATACTAGTAGACTCGGCCAAGCTTTGCTGTGGCTAAAGTTTTTGTTATATTTCATAGAAGTAAACTATTCAAGGCAAATGGTAGGAGAACACCTGTCATGGGGACCCATGGGGACCATCCTTTTTTGGTGGTTATGCCATTAAATTGTAGCTTATGTGAAACGTTGGTACTTTCAACACAGCGCCATCTGTTAGAATTGTGACTGTCAAATAATAAACAAATAATTTGCAATAAAATATTATTGCGAGTATAAATTAAGATGTAAGCTATCCTATCTTTTAAGTTAGTTCAAATTGCACACGGTGTGCAAATTTGATTGAAATCGGTTAAGTAGTTTAGGAGTCCATAGCGGACAAACAACGTGACACGTAATTTATATATATTAAGATAAGTAATCAGGATCTGTTTTAAATACATTATTAAAGGGAAGTCCCTTTGATAAAGTTATCAATCGCTTTAAATGAAGTTAAATTAATATTCCACATTCACTTTGCTGCAAATTTTATCATCTGTTTATTCTCCAACGTGATTCAATACAATTGAACGCTTTTAAAATCTGTATTACCGATACACGTTTTTGTAAATATACTGTATGAATAACGATAAAAATTATTTGTTTGAATATTTTGTCACTGGTTTGTTTAAATTGACATAGGAATGTTAAACGATTCAATTACTATTTGAGTTGAGTTTATTAAGCGTAGTTTGAACGTAGAATTAAACAAAAACTATGATGCCGCGAGTCAAACTTTTGTGGCTGTTGACCAATCACAATCAAGTGATACGCGTCCGTCTTTTGTTTTTCATTATCATTCCTCAGGAACAGCTTTATAATTCTAAATTCAAACCGTATTATTCATAAACTATGTACTAGTATTGCTTTTGTATGAATTAAAAATAAACACGTTGTTCTAATAGTCAAATATAACTATATTCTTATACTTCAGTTCATAATAAAAATAAAATATATTGGAATGGATGATAAATCGTTAGCTTTATAACGTGGAAGGGCGGATTGCTTGTCTGTCATTTATTATCATTCCGTTAATGAGCGGTTTAATGAATGAAAGATACGCTTAGTATGAACTGTGGCATAAACAATGATGTCATATCATTTTATTTATTCCTAGTACATCGGCGGTTTGCTGACTAGAAAACATATTTCATCAAGGGCGTCACTCCGCGTGCTTTTAACATATATATATATATAATCCAATCTATATGCAATAGGGTTTTTATCATTAATACAGTTGCATACCAAGTAATTCTTGTTTATTAATTATCTAACAGTGGTAATTTAGGTGCTATGGATACGTTTTAATATTACGAAACATCGCCCCCGCAAACTTCGTTTCCTCGAAGTATGATTTTTTTACTTAGCCAAGGAAAGAGAAAACTGGTTTAGGTTCTCCCATTATTTTTTCTCATTTTCCTCTCTATAAAAACCTCAGAATTCAAGGAATAAATAAATGACTAATCGATCTAGCCGTCTTCGAGTTTTGCGCTTAGCAACATAATTTGCGTTTAATGAAGTTAACACACGTCAAAGTTAATAAATAAAAATGCTGAAAAAATTACAGATATATATATATATATATGTGTTTTTCCTTGACGTTTTAATAGAAGGTCAATTAAACATATAATTATTGTCCTTCCTGTCTCAAAGGAATTTACCTAAATTTTTAATAACGACTAAACAGGAATTAGAGCAGTGTAGCCTGGTGGCTTCAGCGTGCGACTCTCATCTCTGTAGACGTAGGTTCGATCCCCGGCTGTGCTCCAATGGACTTTCTTTCTATGTGCGCAATTTCACATTCGCTCGAACGGTGAAGGAAAACAGCTTGCCCTAGACCCAAAAAGGTCGAGGGCGTGCGTCACAGAAGGCTGATCACCAACTTGCCTATTAGATAAACAAATGATCATGAAACAGAAACAGAAATCTGAGGCCCTGACCTAAATAGGTTGTAACGTCATTGATTCATTTTATTCATTTTCAAATATAGTGTAACCTCTTTATAACGAATTTCAAGGGACCAAGCATTTTTATTCGTTATAGAGAGGTTTATCTTCGTAATAGGTAAGAAAGAAATAATGTATGGGGACTTGTGTTAAACAAAGTTAACAACATTTTGACGTTATAGAGAGATATTCGTTGAATAATGATGTTTTAAAGAGTGTACACTGTATTATAAAACCCAGGCGTCACAAGATACCAAAATACATATGCAGGTAACTGTTCATGATGACATGTACATCACGAGTTACAAATGTAAATAGTTGACCCGTCTCTATTAACATAAAATTAGCATTAACTGGACGAATCGATAAACAACGGATGTTATGTTGTCTGTTTATAGATATTCTGTGACTGTTTCCCACGACTGTACATTTCTGTTACATTTTATATCACGATACTACTAAGATTTATCGTCGAGTATTATTGCTAAGTATGACCTGTATGTCAAATACCATATGTTTTTGACATAAGGGAGTAGTGCTTACAATCCCTTCATAAGTACTGCACGTCCAGATTTTAAGCTTTCAACTTTGCCAACATTTTATTAGTTGACTTGGAAGATTGATAAATTGTTCGCAACTTACGCGATATCAACAAAAATTTCATTCGCTCACAAGACTTTTGTTGCGAAGTATCGAACTGTCGGGTCGACTCCCGGCGAGGGTCTTTCAATTGGAGGTACGACCTCCTTTGGTTTAAAAAAGAGTATAATCCTTCCTCAAAGGCCGGCAGCGCGCCCACTAAAATGGGTGTCCATGGGCTACGATGACTGCCCTTTTTGGTAGTCCCGTAGGCTCGTTGGTTCCTTTAAAAAAAAACCTTTTATATTTATTAAAAATCGTAAATTAAATAAGTTTTAAATCTGTATGTTCATTTAATAGACTTAATTATTCCATTCCACGGCTTCTCCATCTTTAAAGCGTTCTCAATAATAGAGACAGTAATATTATAAACTTTTTTTAAATCTTTTATGTACAGTACTACTGCGTATATTCTAGCAAAACCTTAAACACAATTTTACACTATTAAGCCAAAAGTACAATCTAAACAATAGCTATCTATTTTTTGCTCCTAATATTATTGAAGTGAAACTTCTTTATCGGGGTTGGAAAAAAAATTAGTGTAACATTTTTTCGTTACGCGTCACATTTTTCGGTTACGCGTCACATGTTTCGGTTACGCGTCAGTGTCACATTTGACCGTTACGCACGTCTTTTTCTTGTCCCTACCACGGTTGATTCAAAGAGATTCTAAACCATTAATAACAAAAATGTATAATAACGATAACAATGATAGTAAAAATTCTATTACAATTTATGAAATTCTGTAATAATCTTAGTGGTAATAAGGTAAAATGAAATAATTGTATTATTTGTATTCAAGTCTGTGATATTAAAAGCCTTTTGTTAAACTTTATCTAATTTAACTTTATTTAACCAATTTCTGTAAAGTTGCATATAGATAATTTTTCGAAAAATAAGGTCATAAAGAAGTTTCACTTCTTACGTGTGTACACCAGTACACGCACTATATTTATATATTATTCTTAGAGAAAATTGCTTGCTGCAGTGGAGTCATTAGGACGAGTCACAAACTAGATCCGCTATTCTTGTAAACAGTTTCTATAAGTAGGTACGAATTATATATTTTTTCGATTTTCAAATAATTATGTTTGAGAATATCTTGTTTATATGATTAAGTGATAGTACAACAATTTACAAGACATTACAGAAATTAATAGGATAAATATAGATAAACGCTATCAAGGGGTCATCGACCCGTGATGTCAGAGATTAAAGACTACCGCCCTGAAGAAGTTTCCATGTCAATTC
This sequence comes from Pieris melete, assembly GCA_963693345.1. Taxonomy (NCBI): domain Eukaryota; kingdom Metazoa; phylum Arthropoda; class Insecta; order Lepidoptera; family Pieridae; genus Pieris; species Pieris melete. The sequence goes on along the minus strand of CAVNZK010000044.1, from coordinate 1,142,102 downwards.
ATACATATTACTCCCAATTTATATATATTGTTTATGGATTCGTCAGAAATACGCGCGTTGCCAAGAAAAACTGAAAGAGATATGAGTCAATAAATTTAAAAAGTCGAAGTTATTTTACGTAATAAAAATCAGGTAAATTATTATAAACAAATTTATTAAATAATAATGAAAAATTTAAGCAAAACAAACAAACTTAATTTATATGAATATAATATGTAGATCGATTAGTATATTAGTTTAAAATTTTAAAAACATTGATTTACGATTCAACGGGATGCTTTAAATAATAGAGGATATTATTTTCATTCTATATTTACCACTCACGTAAAACAAAAGAATAATGCTGATGACATATTAAATGGTACGAATTGAAATACTATGCTTATAAATTATAATGCCGATGAGGGTACCTGCGTCTGTCTATACTCTCGGGGCGTAACTCTGACGATTTAGGTAATTGCCACGCTTACCAATCTAGGTAAGCGTGAGTGAGCAAAATGTGCAGCCTTGGTTTGTTCAGGTACAACAGTAACTAAAATTGCAACATTGATAATATAATATGCAGTAAGATGTTTTTTTGTAATCAATCATATTATATTTTTATTAATTTCGGTTGATGTTTGATTTCGCAGTCTTTGCTTTGTTATATCGCTTCCTTTGCTTTGTTGTGCGTCTAGCACTTCTGATAGTTTCGCTACTTAAAAATGTTTGTTTTTATGTATTTATGAACTCAATGAATTACTTCGTAAGTGTTTCGTGCGTGGTATAAACTTTTTGTATTTGCAATGTAAAGTGTATGTAAAATTATCAGGCTAACCTCTTTGATTAACAGTCTTCATGTTCCCTATGACTTAAAATGATTTGCCTTTTTTCGTCTAAATTAATTAAATCAGGGATGTATCGAGGTACGTAGCTTATTATTTGTTATTAAAATAAATTAGAATATAGAATTGTTTAGGTTTTCACAATAAATGTCAATCTTCGATAGTTTTACTATATGAAAATAGGATTAACTCACTTCACATTAAGATTTAGCCAATATAAGGTTTAAGTTGCATAATTTGAGACTTAAATATAGAAACCTGCCATTTTGCTTATCAGCTAAATTCAGTATATTTGCCAAGTTCATTCACCGTACTATCAATCTTGCAGTCTGTCATTCTGTGCCAAATTTCAATGTCGTCTAGAATGAACCTTATTTCAATGCAATAAGGAGGTTAAAAGTGATGGCACTCTTCGGAGGCCGAGTGTCGTAAATGTTGACACGCTCTCTTTGGAGATTTCCCGACATCCCAATGACACTTTCTAAGCTGACCTAGATTCGGTCTCAAGAATACGAAGTTCTTATAATCTATTTTGAATCGAAACACCCTTGTATGGTATTGGGTAGACCGTATCACTGATATTGTTCTTACAAGTTCGTCCCATAAGAAAAAATATCACGGAGTTACTTCTTGTTATCCGTAAATACACAATTTAATTCTAATTAAATAATAAATTGAGTCTGATCAGATAATCAACATACAAATATACTAGATTCAAACACTTACCAAAGACATCAAAATCTATATGTGTTGAATGAATGTGAATTTAATATAGTCATTCATCTATAGAAAGCCGATTCAAGAATACATTAATTAAAAAAAAATATAACTTAATAATAAGGGACGTCTATTTAGTAGATCATTTAAAAGTGTTGCTTTAATCCCTTAGCAAATGTCTATTGTTCTATTAGTCACGCCTAACACAAGGTATTACAAATATGCATCCAGTGGCGCTTGGCACTTGTTAGTTGGCAATAGATATTGGCCTCGCATTTCTATATCTGTTTCATTAACCATATTTTATAGGAAGATTGTTGGGTCTCCTCCGTATGTAAGTGTTAATTCATACACGCGTATATTTAAGTTATAAGTACAAAGCCAACAAAGGCACAACCTCAGTGTTCGCACGCTTATCTAACAGTGCTCTGCTAAGTGATACTGCTTCAAATAATTCTCCTTTTACTGTTTTGTGAGTTTTCGTACTTGTAAGGAAGGTTATTTGTACTGAAAGGCAAGTGTACAGAATCGAAGAACGTATCGTACGTAATCATATGTACTGCATATATTAATTACTTTTAAAACCGGCTAGCGGTTAACGAATCGTTCTTCAGAACACAAGTGCTTTATATTAGTATGTCTGACCCCGAGTATATATGTGTTATACAGTTGTACCTACCTTACATTATCATAGATAACTGAGGCCTGGTTTGCATACCCTTGTCCCTTGGATGGGCTTGGAAAGCTGTCATCATACTCTGGTCAGGTCCTCTCGAAGTATGAGAGGTAAAACGTCATTCAAGCGGCGGTTAAATGGGTATCTCCCGGTCTAGGGCGTGCTCTTCAATAGGCCGCATGTCCACTTACTTCAAACGTCTGTCTAGTCCTGTATAAAAAAAAAAATGTGTGTGTACTTATACACACGCGTTAGAAGTTATGCTTCTTTGGCGTAACAAGATAAAAATCTTTAAAAAAATATTATATTTCGCTTAGAAAAAACGACACTAACAATAAAAAAAAGGTATTTAACACATTGAAAGTTTTATTATAACGCATTATCTAGTTACAAACATTTTATTTAAATATCACAAAAAAAATATATCTACATAATTAGAGAAATTGACATTTTTTATTTTAAAATGTTTACTATGCTAATTTATGGTATCGGTTTTTTGTGACGGTGTGCGCGCGCATCGTAAAAATTTACTCTCATCGTTTTTTGCTAACGCGCCAAAAGAAGAATAAGTTCAAAAAAAGAATGAAGAGTTCTCACACTTCTGCGTGCCAGTCTTAATTGAGATAAGCTGCCGTAGCCGAAGCCAGTGTTACCCAGTGTTAGTATTAAGTAAGAACATGATTATTAAACAATAACGAGTATAAAATACTAAAGTAACATAAGTTCTTCTCGTGCAAAATTAAAATTGCGAACGTTTTCACAAACGACACAATCGTAAAGTGCATTTGTCACTGAACGCGTCTTGCTTGGCGTTATTCCAAAGATTCTGTATGCTCCCAATTTACTGCTGATATTTTTATCATGCAAAATTGACTTTATAAATTGTGCTCATGAAACTTTCAAAAAATAAATCGATGTTAGTGTAATAAAATACTAATCCAGTGATCCATCCAACCCCTCATGGTTTTTTCCATTATTTATTGATCATCTTTATTTATGCAGTAAGCGAACGGCCTTCTGACCCGACACAACGTATTTTTTTAACGAGTATCAATTGTTTTTAAGAAATTGTGTTCATAGAGAGAAAAACCTATTAATGCAGCCAGCGTCCAATCTTATTTATTTTCTATGATAGAGGTTTAATTAAACAAAGCATGAAAAACTATTAATTTTATTTATCCGACCCGGTAAAAATTAAACGTGACAATTTTTTAAAAACAAAACTTAGAGAAAATAATTAAAAACATAAAATTAAACGTCAAAAAAGACAAGATTTTTTCATCCAAAATAAGACAACGATAATGAAAAATTATTTAAATCGACATTCGTTTTGCTTAAATCAATTAAAAATACTTAACAATTAGAGCGACCAACTCTCAAAGTCCCGAGATAAGAATAGCTAAACTTTACAAAAAGCTGTTGAATTATTCATTCAAAGTAAGCTCATTTTGTCGTTAATTCCATTCATTCATTAACCGGAGACAGTCAAAACGATTTAAGGTAAACGAAACAAGATCTTTTCGTTACCGATTTATCTGCAGCTTATCATTTTTGTTAAACTCAAAGATATATATCAAAGATTAGAAGAAGATCAAGAAAGATAATAGTGCTAACGATTCCTTAACTACATTAATATTATAATAGTATGTATTTTTGTGAGAATGTAAGTGCGTGCTCCTATTTCACCATGCCTCCTGCTGATAATAGACAAATGTTTGTTTTTAATTTAGTTTATTATGATTAATTAACTGTTGATTAGGTACTTAAGATGTCATGTGGAACATGGTTTAATGGTTGCAGCTCCTCCAATGTTTGTACATTGGGTAAAACATAAAACTTGGCGATTAATTTAAAACAAGAAGCGTTTAATATTTATTTCTTTTTTGTCGTTCATAGGTGTATATTGTATTACGTATATGAATAAATAATTTTGACTTTAAATTTTTTTACTTTTGAAGAACCTGGCTGATTTTCTTACTTCATTCACCAGCGGACTTTCTGTATGATATGCTCAGTTCTGATTGAGCATTGAAACTATGATTAGTAAAACAATATTAGCTGTTGCTTGACGCGGGGTTTTTCTTAACCAATGGTTACAGATTATTAATCACATCATTAGGCAAATATCGTCAATAGTAACGCGTGTCACGTTGAGCAGATAAGCATGCTATCACTTATATTTAACTAGCTAGAGTTTCTTGACAAAGTACGTCGAATAATGTAACTTGTAAGTATTACATCTGAGAAAAAGGTAGTGAGGATAAATTTAATTCGTAATTATTTTAAATCGCCTATGGGTACGGTGCACATCGAACTTTTGGTTTTTGACGCTGGTTTATTGCACAACATGGTTTGTTGTCAGTTCCCAACTCTCAACTAGGTACTTGGCTAGAACTGCCTTGCGATTCTGTAACTCTCTTTTCGAACTCACACAGCGGTTTTTGGCAAAATAAGGGATCTATTATTTCATTTATGTCATTTCTGTAATTATTTCCACAGATATTTCATATAAGTTCCTGGTTTGCACTCTCCTTGATTGCGTATTTCATCCCTCATATTTATGAGGTAAAGGCTGATAGAGAAAAGGAAATATTATGAATAAAATAACAATAAATTTCTCAGCATTCCACTTTTCTTGAATATACAGTTCAAGAAGCAAAGCGAGTCAATACAGCGAAGCTTGAAAGGCTCCATTGTTATCCCGATCTTAATGTTTCTTCATTATTTAAATTGCATTTTTCTGCATATAATTTGATAATTTTTTATATTATCTTCTATTATCAGACGTTATTAAATCTATTATACGAAATATATTAAAATAAAATTTTCAAAGATGTTTTAATATACAGAATTGTTTTACTGGGAAAGCCCTTGGAGACGTCGCAGCATTAGCATGACAATTCAGTTTTCATGCCAATATACTAAATGTACAAAGACATTATGGAGAAATGCACATGTGCTATGTTAATCCAAATTCTAATCATTAATGCGATAGGATAAAATATGTTAAAAGATTTTTTTTTGCTGTAAATAAGTAATTCGGAATTTTATGTAATTTTTTAATGCTATATTTATACGAGTAGCTTTTGCGAAGGTGTATGTAGTCCACACTATTTTTTCATCAATTCAATTAGTATCTTCTTATCGTGTTAATGAGTGGTTGATTGTTATATACATTTAATTTACTGTAGGGAATATATTTTGGTTTTTAAAATTAATTTAAAAAACCTACGCTGTAACAAACTTTTGCTGTAAAACAACTCCATGCAAGCGCTACATCTATCTATATATATAAAAATAAAACCCGTTTTCCATTGTCACGACATAACATGAAAACGGCTTGACCGATTTGTCTGATTTTTTGTTTATAATATTCCTTGAAGTACGAGGATGGTTCTTAGTTCTTACGGAGAAAACAATTGAGTGAAAAAGTCTAAAAACAACACATTTCTATATTCCCATACAAAATATTCGTAACTTATAAGTCAATTGAACTTTAATACCATAACATAAAGTTCAAGTGTTAGTGGAGGAGTTCCGGGAAGGTAAATTTTTATTTTTTTTGACATAATGTATTTGTTGTATTATCAACTTTTTTTTTATCTTACTAGCTAGACCGGTGTCCCAAATAGCAGAATAACTATTTAAAAAAAATAAAGAATCGTCTGTTAGGCGGTACGATGCTCGCCAGGCCAGCTAGTATATTATATTTTGTAAAAATCATATAATCTATGATTGCGATAGCTCTTATTCTAAACTAACCTTCATTGGGCTCGAAACCCTGATTCAACCTTAGATAGACTTTCATCTACTCTTGAAACCTTTGAAGAAACATTTTTATGAACAAATTGCCCACTCGGAATACACAAAGGAGCTTTAGATATCTTTATTTAGGTTATTATTACTCCGTATTTTTGTGTTATTGTGAAAATAGTACATATAAAACCGGTATTGTATAGATTATTTTATAGTACGAAAGATATACTATAATTACATTGAGTTTCTTAAACTTCATGACGTAGTTGTAACTACGACTGACTGTTTTCAAATATTTTTAGTCTTTAGAAGATGTTTCTCATTATACCCCATTTATTAACGTTTAATTAATGGGGTATACAAGGATGGTTCTCATTATACCCCATTAATTAACGTAATTGTTCTTTAAATATCGATGATATCGAATTATTTCTAACCGTAGATTGTAGAAGTCGCTTTAGAATGGGACAACTTCCCTCCACTGTCTTTTGTTTGAAATAATGTTTTTATCGCGTACTTTATATTTTAATTTGGTCGTAAATATACTTATTAAAAATGTTTACGTAAATAAAGCTTCTTTAAAACAACAAAATACTAAATTATCTTCTTATATACTAATACATTATACTCTATTTTATAAAAACGGCCCAAGATTTCCTTTTTTAAAGCAGGTTGACGATGTTATTACAAGAACCAGATTGGCGTAAGTGATATTAAAGACCCGTTACATAATAATAAGCCTATATTTTAGCGACGAAGCAGGTTTTTAATTCGTTTAACTTTATATCAACGATTAACGAAGCTTGTTGCATTCTATGAGTTATTAATGTATAAAGTATTTTTGGCGTTACATCTACACAATTTATTTTCGTATTACTGCTTATTAAACTTTATTATGATTGTTTACTATATTTTATGTTTATATGTCAACGATTATCTAGTTGATAAAAGGGCCTGGGACTAGTGCTAGACAGGCTACTTCTAATTAATTTGCGATATTTGTTTTAAAATAAGTGTTGTTTGATGATTTGCTATTTCAATAGAGTACCGAGAGTTTCTTACGCCGGCTTTTTCTCTCGGCCTACACCCTCTGTCTTCTTTGCAGATGAGTAGGGATGCCTACAAATTCAAATTTAATGACGTGGAATAAGTGATACATGTATCTTATGTTCCTTAATAAACATATTTTATTTTTATTTTTTATTTATTTTATTCCAACATACATTAAAAAGACCATGTGTACATGTAAGTAGGTGGTAAACCACGCGTGGATAATAAATGAAAATTTTCTCGTTTTTTACCGAGTGAAAACCGGAATATGGTGGCGGTTCACTGGTTATTGGAATAATAGGACAATAATCTTCAGTTATATTTAAAAAAGTGCGTGCGTACAAAGTACACATGTCAGCAGTGAAACTTCTTTGGCAAACTAATTTATAATTCTTGTTCATATTTATAAAACTTTAGATTTCCGAGACTTAGAGGGAGGGAGGGAGGGTATTGTCATTAAAATATTAAGTGTCGAAAATTAAAAAAAAAAAAATCTTTCTTCAATAATAAAAACACGTGGCATTTTAATTTACAATTCGTCAATTTTTCAATAAGTTATTTTGCAAAAAATAATTCATTTTATTTTAAAAATAGAATTTCTATAACGTAATTCGCCTCTATCACTCTCTCTCAATCGGTCTCAATCGCTCTCTCCCTTTTCTTACACAAAATTTGGCCCCGCATGCTGTTTGCATTCGTAAAATTAATTTATTAATATATTTTTATTCGATAATTTTTCAGATATTTTATTTCTTATCCTACTATTCGGAGCGGAGAAGAATCCACCAAAAAATAGATAACTAACATCGGTCCACCCGATCTTTAGTTACAAGTGGACTAACTAGAATTTGTTTAATATATATTTATACTAGCTGGCCTGGCGAACATCGTACCGCCTAACAGTCGATTCTTTATTTGTTTAAAATACTTATTCTGCTATTCGGGACACCGGTCCAGCTAGTAAGATAAAAAAAGAAAATTGAGAAGACAACAAATACATTATGTCAAAAAATAAAAATTTACCTTCCCGGAACCCCTCCACTAACACTTGAACTTTATGCTATGGTATTAAAGTTCAAATTCACTTTTAAGTATTATTACGAATATTTTGTATGGGAATATAGAAAAGTGTTGTTTTTAGACTTTTTCACTCAATTTTATTTTAATTTTTCTCCGTAAGAACCATGTTCGTACTTCAAGGTATATTATAAAAAAAAATCAGACAAATCGGTCAAGCCGTTTTCATGTTATGTCGTGACAACGGAAAACGGGTTTCATTTTTATATATATAAATAAGTCGAATAAATCCTGTACATAATATGTAATCAAGGTACCTAAGGTAATTACGCGATAGAAGCGTTCATCAAACCTCATATGAATATCTAATTTAACATGTGTTAAATATCCACACTGTCATATTCAAGTCGCTTTCCTTATGGGGCCAGGGAATATGTGATCCAATACTGAAGAAACACACTAGTACTTTAGAAAAGTTTGTGAGTACCAAGTGTCCATATATCTATAAGGTACTTGTACTGTGTACAGTGCAACCAAGTAGTTTACAAAAAAATATGTCTGTGTCGGGCATGTATGTAGCTGTTATTAAAACTGGCGCAAGTAAGAAAAATAAGTACAGATAAGTTTAAAATTAAAACACTAAAAATATTTCCATATAACTGACACCTGGGCAAAAATAGATTTCCTCATATACATTAAAAATTACATTTTGATTGCACGATAAACGTTGTGATCTTGCAGCTGGATCTCGTACTAATATACTTGTAAGAAAATAATCTTACAAATTTATGCGGTTTGACTTGTAGTATTGCTTCGTTCAACCTTCTCAATTTCAACTTAAATCGTTATAAAATATTGAACATTTATAGCATTTTAACCAGTAATCATGACAACATGAGTGATACGACTCAACGTGAAAGATGCGTTGAGAAGATAGCCAATATCATTTTCTTACAATTTAAATAAAATTCAAGAAGGTTTTTCGATCTGTTTTTGGACCAATCATGATTATTGAGGTGTCAAAAGGTCTTATGAAAAAAGACCCCATACAATTACATAAGGGTCGGCAATCAGGTGGATAGCTTTTTGAAAATGACTTCTACCAACCTGAAAAGGGCTTGTGTGTACCAATTTATTTATCAACAACTTCCGAGCCACACATAATCTGTATGTGAATAATAACATGGTAATTGTGCATGATAATCATAACTAAAGATGTCTAACGAAGGTAAATTAGTACAACTTGAGAAATTTAACACAGTTAAGGATATGGAAATCATATGTTCAAATTCACGTACCCGGTAACTGAAGTTTAAAATAAGCATTGAGGTTAAATTGTGTGATTAAATCAATTTTATAACGATTTCAATTATGATCATTTTAATAAAAAAATTTTTTTTTTGAACGGATTGAAGTTATGTATTATTATAAATTTACAACTATATAAACATAATTTTAAATTTATCCGACGTTTCGCGTGCTTTACAGCGTGCGTGGTCACGGTGCCATCTTTTGTCTTCAGTCACGTTATGTTCATATAGTTGTAAATTTATAATAATACATAACTTCAATCCGTTCATAAAAAAGTTTTTTATTTAAATGTATAAAAGTTATGTCAATCAAAGACAATACTATATAATCATGTTTTTTTTTTTGTGTTTACAAAATGAAATGTTAAAGAAGTAATTTTTATATATTTGTAGGAGCAGGAGGGCCTTCATCAGAACACATCTTGTGTGATGTATATGGGTAGGTAGGTAGGCAGGTAGGCGGGAGCAGAAATATAACAAGTCCTTGTTACAATTACAGTTGTTTAATCAGCACAGGGTTTAATAATCGAAATACACAGTCAAATGACCAATGTACAGTCTAAGCAACACGACATCAACTTAATTATAACACTAGATTAAACTATCACTCGTATGCAGAGCGATTCGTCACAAGCGTGGTGTGCGAGCGCCGTCTCGAACAACCATCGACAATGACGCTTCGTTGACGCTGACGTTGACAGCTAAAAGTCAACCTGATGTCTAACGTTGACAGATGCGCCGTCATATTAATTATGTATATATCTTATATATAATTACGATTTCGTTTTATAGGTACATGGTCATATGCTGTTTGCTAAACAATTCAGTGAGTTCTTATTTGGGTAAGTGTCTATAATATTTAGATATAATTAGATATAATTATATATAATTAATGTTTTTGAGCATTTAAAAAAAAACAATACACAACAGAGGTCGCATACATGGATACATAATATGTGGAAAAGCCTTGATTATTTTGAATAACAAAGAAGATTAACTTTATGCCAGTTCAAAGTAAAAGTTAGGGAAACTACACGCGAGAAAACATAAACAAATACATCAAAAGGAAACAAAGGTAAAAAAGCTAGTTAAAAACAAAACATATTAAATCTTAATATTATTATTTAATATGAAAGGAGATAATACATTATAATACAATAAAGATGAGTTTAATAAAATAAATATATTTTTATCATGAACTATAATTTATTATTAATAAGATTATATTGTTATTTAAATGAATATAATGACGAATGAACTCATTTCTATTCCAGAGGAATTAAACATACTAAAGAACTTTAGGGACCTAAAAAATTCAACCGATGTTTTTGACCTTGTAACCGGAAAAGATGGCTTCGATGCAATTCAAATTAAGGCGAATGACACGATAGCGATGCCTGTTAAAGATTTTGATCCACCATTGAAAACGCTTACAATACCTTACAACTTCCAAGCGATCATTAAAATAGACTTACAGTATACAGCGTGGTGCATTTTTTCCATTGTCACAAATGGTATCTCCAGCATAGCACTATGCTTTGATATTGCTTCAGATAGTATGATAAGAATATACATACAAGGACTAGGTATAAAAAATCAAGGACGGTTTGCAATCGACTTGAACGATATGGATTGGATTGACGTTTTTATTCGAATCGAAGAAAATAAAGTAAAAATTTACGTGAACTGTGTGGAGTTGGAAGAAGAATCTGACGATGATTCTATACAAGATATAGAGTTTCAGAGCGATTCGATTTTATATTTGGGCAAATTTACCGACCAGGATCAAGATAATTATAAGGTACGTAGTCAAACAGATTTCTATAAACTAAATTTAATTAATAATGTACTATTTTGTCTCTTTGTGTCAAATTGTGTTAACGTTGTAAAAACGGTGCCCAGTTTTATCTATATTACCGAACAGATACATTTGAAAAACCTTTAGCTGGAATTTTGTGTTATTTTGTACTAAATCATTCCACATAATATATAGGTCTATGAAATATGTAAAACGCTTGTAGTGTCTATTCTATTAATTATACATCTTAAAATTACGTGGCACGTTGTTTGTCCGCTATGGACTCCTAAACCGATTTCAATCAAATTTGCACACCGTGTGTAGTTTGATCCAACTTAAAAGATAGTATAGCTTACATCTCAATTTATTTTATTGCAAATATTTGTTTATTATTTGATACAATTCTAACAGACGGCGCTGTGTTGAAAGTACAAGTATAACCACCAAAAAAGCATGGTGGTCCCCATGACTGGTGTTCTTCTACCGTTTCCCTTAAATAGGTTACTACTATGTAATATAACTAAAACCTTAGCCACAGCAACGCTTGGCCGGTCTGCTAGTAGATATATAATATTAATAACCATCAAAAATTGATAGCTAATATTCTTCACAGTCTTGATGTCTATGTGTGCTTTTTCGTCACCCGTACATTGATATAACTTTTCATATATCTCGTTAATACACTATAGAAAAGAGCGAGTAAATATTGAATGACTTAGCCTTATTACGTATTAATCATAAATATTACTACATATTCCTATATATACATCCTCAGTCTAGAGCTACTGCCGGTCTTCTAGCTCTAGAATATGGTGACGTTTTAGTCGACTCACATACCGTCTAATGGTGAGTTGGCGAGCAAATTCATTCGGGTGACAGCTTAACCGCTCTTTGTATTTAGCTGCCAGCCTCCGGATTTCCTCTTTGATAGTTCTCATTTTAAGGTGTTTGTGAACTTTGTTGTTGGTTATGTACCATGGTACTTTTGGAACTGCTCTTGGGATCTTGTTCTGTTGTCGCTGGAGTATATTAATGTTGGTATCACTTGCGCTGCCCCACAATTGGAGGGCATATGTCCAAATGGCCTTTAGGATGACTTTATATATAAGAAGTTTGTTATCTAGAGAACTTCTTGAGTTTAAAATAATAGAAAAGAGCAGTTACCACTGGAATATACTTCCTAAATATGTGTAAAAGCTTTTAATTGAATACCGTTAATACACACAAAACATTCAGTACGTACAATATAGAAGTTATCACAAATTTCCATATTGTGAATAGTTAATTAATAACGCAATCTGTGCGTATACAAGTGCAAATGATATTCGCTTGTAAATAACTAAATTCAATCTCATGTAAGGATCAGTTTACAATGCGATATTTGTCCTTGCTTAAACATACCCAAAATCAGCCTTGCGATTCTGTAACTCACTTTTCGAACTCACACAGCGGTTTTCGCATCGGCGGTCGTTCTCAAAAAGTTAAAATTATATATTCAAACTAGCTGATCCGGCAAACGTCGTTTTGCCATGTTTATCATTTGTAATAAAAAATAGGGTTTGATCGTAGAGGGGTGAAAATTAGGGGTTGTATCTATTTTTTAATGCTGTGTCATAAAAAAATAAAAAAAATATATCGACAAATTAAAAAAAAAATTAGGGGTGGACCCTTAACATTTATGGGGATGAAAAATAGATGTTGTCCGATTCTCAGTTATACTCAATATGCACACAATATTTCATGAGAATCGGTCAAGCCGCTTTTTTCAGTTTAACCACAAACACCGCGACACGAGAATTTTATATTATATTAGATTGACATAATGTACACGCCCTTTATCGCTAATGTAGTTGAATGTCTGATATTAAATCAGCCGTTATGAGTTCATTATGCTTGCCTTTTAGGTAACACGTGTTTTTGATATATAGTATTGTGTAAATTAATTTTTGAGGGAAACTCTGCCCTTGCATAGCCTGTGAACATAAAATGATCTTGCTGATATTTTTTAAATTTATAATAATTGCTACATTATAGCACATTTGGACTAATTTTTATATTTGTTTTTTGGCAAAATTATCTTGCATGAAAAGTTTGCTTTGAGAAAAAAACTCTAGACTAGCAGCATAGTATCTAACACAAAGCGTCTACTCTGACGGTAACCGATTGTTAATCACATATTCAGGCGGCAAATAATTAGCCATCAAATCGTTTGCATTAATTATCTTTCTTATTTTAAAAACTAGATGATCCTGATCTTAGAACCAAGACGAAAAAATACTTCATTTTTACTACGTATAATTTGGAATATAAATTGATTAAAATTTTCATCGTCGACTTACATAACAATAATAATACATAGAAGAGAATGGCAAAATCTCCTTCTGATTAAAATAAAACTTCCGTATACCATCTAGTATTTAACAAGGCATTTTTCTACGTCATTTTAAGTGTGTCTCATGAGTACCCATTGCGTCTGACGTTCCACGATAAATATGTCATTTAGCTGCGCTTGTGAAACCACTTTAAAAATTTCATTTTACTTTTGTTGAGATTGTCAGGTAAGGGTAGTTATATTTTACGTAGTAAAATGCTTTAAAATTGCGACTTTATATTTTTACTTTGATTATCTCACGAAGTACTACGGCGCGTATTTATTTATTAAAACAGTAGATTAATAAAAATTAAAAGTGTGTGTGTGTCAGCTACGACGCACGATTGGAGTTTACTCCTTACGAACGATAAAATGGCGATAACGTTCTGTGGCTGTCGACCATATATTCATACTAAAGGTGGTAAGAATATATGTATTTATAATATAAATGTTTGTAGTAGTAATAAAACGTACCTACATCATCTATGCCCAAATAGGATTTTCTTTCTGTGACCAAAGTTACCTTTATAGTAAGAGAAGAATAAGAATGAACAATCTTTTTAGTTTTAATTTCACTGACCATTACTATTGACAAAACTCTATGGCACGCTACACAATCTACTTTTATTTTTTACACCTGTCAACACTAAAAGAAAAGTCTGTGTAATGTATTCCATCTCATTATTTTACACGTTCAATCCATTTGTCTCTTTCTACATAACGCCTCAACTTTTCGTGTTACACATAACGGCTCAACTTTTCGTGTTACACTTGATTTACTCCTCATAAAATTTCCGTACCGGGCCTTATAACACAAATCGTTTCTTAAGGAGTAAACTCCAAAAACCTAAATGATTATAGTGGCATTATGTAGGTTTATAGTAGGGATGCATCGATACGCTTTTTTGCCGATACCGATGCCGATACACTTATAGGAATATCGTCGATACCGATATCGATACCGATACCAACGCTTATGGAATTAAAATTAAATTAAGATAAAATATATCAAGTTAAGTTAAAGAAATTTTTATTAAAAAAATATATATACAATAAATAGTCACAAACTTTGAATAATTTTAAAGGTTTTGTTACTAAAATTAAGAATTTAGAGTAATAATTAAATTAAAATAAAATAAATAACTGTTAATAATTAAAATTAACAGTGATAACATTGTTGTAATCCTGTATTTCATTAAATTTGGTATCGAAAAAATACTACTCGCGATAGCAGTTAAAAGCCAACTAAATGATCAAATTCAAATCTACGTTCAATATGGTCTCAATGGCAACGTTCAATAAAGTCTCAACGCAAGTCATAATATGTATCTAATAACTATGCGCTGGCACAGATAGTTGACTCGAGTAAAAATGTTGGTCTACTAATCAATCCAACAAGAGTTTTTCGTACTAACTACTAATTGACGGGCGACTGATCGTAAATTATCGTGATTCATGTGCACTTTTTATGTAGACGTTTTTTTAGTTTATATATAATATGTATTTTTGCCCTCCTTTTCATTTAATTATGTTTAATTTTGTAATGCATCAAAGTGTTAATAAATTAATAGTGTTTAACGAAATGAAATACATATATACATACATAATAATGCTTTGTCCCCAAGCGAATGATAGAGACAACAAACTGAATAAAACTCAGGGATTTCTCGGGCAACACTAGTCCGTGGCTCGTTTGCAACAAACTAGATCATACAAAATGCGCGTTTACATTATTTTTTTAAAGCGTGAAATTTGAAAATTATCGGTGAATCGGCATTGAAAATATCGCCGATGCCGATATATCGGCAAACCCAAAGTATCGCCGATATATCGGTATCGGCATCGGTATCGGATGCATCCCTAGTTTATAGGTATCAAATGTTGCTATATAGTCAAACAATATATTGCATGTGTTAAGTTTTGAGCAATGTTGGCCTATTGGCTGGAAGTGCGATTAGAGATCGCGCCTTTGAACCACTGATGTGAAGCCAGTGAATCTATAACTGTTCTACTATGTTTCTTCATCGGACGTCAAGGCAGAAAACAAAATACCATCCGTATCACCTTGACGTCCGTCGTTCCACAACTTAGCGATTCTTAAGGCAATTTCTGCCGCGCACCACCACTATGTGGAACCAGCTGTCCACTGAAGTATTTCCGAACCAATTCGACTTAGGGTCCTTCAAGAAAAGCGTACCAATTCTTAAAAGGCCGGCAGCGCGCTTAGGAGCTTTCTGGCAGTGTGAGTGTCCATGGGCGGCGGTATCACTTAACATCAGATGAGCCTCCTGCCCGTCTGCCTTCTGTAACATAAAAATGTACTATTCGCAGGACAAATTGTCGCGACGCGACTGACGCGTCTGAGGCAAAGATTCAGCCTCGAGATTTAGCGCAACGTTTTGCATTTTGATACGTAATTTTGTATTTTATTTGAATGTATTACTGAAATTCTTTATTCATTGTTTATGCCTAGATTTTCTTTTGAATCTCATGTACAAAACGGTGTCCACGGCATAGGAGGCTTATCTGTGGTAATTGAGAAAGAACAACAATCAACGATCTGTTTAATAACATTTAAGACGAAAAGCAAAGTTGTGGAGCAACTAGGTTTTTATAAGCAGCGTTTGTATGGAAACTTAAAATAGTCTAAATCGTACCATTTATATTAACATTTGTAATGAGCGTGTGAATAATTTTACAAACTTTATTTATTATATTTGGTGTTTAATAAAATCAACCAAAGATCAAATCATAAAGTTTTCAGCAAAATGTAAGAAAATTAAAGGAATATTTTTATGCCAGCAATGAGTACAATTTGCAAGCGTCTCAGCTCAAAGAAAATCCAATTTCTACTGCGTTTCAACGATTCCTTATTTGTGGCTTGCTTTGAATAGGACAATGTGAAACGTCTCATACAATCAATTGCATTGAGGTCTTTGTAATATGGGAAATTTAATTTAACGTGGTTTATTGGGTTCAATTAATCTACGATAGTATCTCTTTAAATTACGATTTTCAAAATGCAGTATTCCAAATACATATATTTTGCAAGTATCCGATTCACTATAAAACAATATACAAGTTGGTTGAAATGAGCCGTAAATTGAACATAGTTAGCTAGTTAAAATTTACCCTTTTAAAAAAGCAACAGTAAAACGGTTTAGGTATCTTCGTATTATAGGGAGATATAAATTGAAAGATCAGAAGAAAAAAACTGTTTTGTGGAGTCGGTTTATATTATTATAGGCAACTTTAATATTATAAAATGTATAAATAAAATGTATATTGTTTGCTTGTGGATTCAGCGTGCGACTCTCATTCCTGATATCATAGGTTCGAACCCCAGCTGTACACCAATAGCCTTTCTGTCTATGCGAATTTAACACTCGCTGGTACGGTATAGGAAAACGTCGTGAAGAAACCATGCTTTAGACTCAAAAATTCCACGGCGTGTGTCTGGCATAGAAGGCGTCTTGCCTATTAGATGAACGAAATCACGAAATAGATTCTGTACTTGCGTTGTCTTTTGGTCAATTAAAGTTGATTAATTATTATAAAGTTTAAATACCACAAGCAACACATTTATGGACGCTTTATTCTTTCAGCTTATATTCTTATCCATTTTTCGTTGTATCTAGTAATTATATCTACAGATACAATAAATTTCTGAAAAGGAAAGAAAAGGAAAAACAGCCAAATATCAGAAATCTCTAAAATTTAACAATGATTCTATTCGAAATACATAATTTTTGTTAAATAAAATTTGATGAGGGTGATTTAAAGTATTTTTACCGGCCGATCGTCACGTTTTGGTTAATCATTGTTAAGATTTACTCGGGTTATGTTAGAGGCATTTTTATTTATACCTTTTTGTTATATTCGTTAAGAGTTACGTCCTCAATTTATAAATTTATAGTGAGTATTTTGTGCGTATTTGTAAACTATTGTGAGGCAAGATATCAGTATCAGTCTAATATATATATATATATATAGTCTAACCTCTCTTTGTTCCCAAACTATTACAATTTCTCCAAATTCTTACGACTGACAATATTGTGTGCCTTTCTTCTTGGAAGGAGACATTGTAACGAAATATGTACTCAGGACTTATTATTCTAGTATAATATTGTTGTTTCGACGGCCATTGTATCGTTCTTTGGCCGGGAATTCAACATTGAACTTGGACAAACGCTTGTGCTGTCGCACTCCTCTTCATATTACAATGGATTAAACATAACGACAAATATATTAATCACTTCACTAAATGACCAAGTAATTCTCTCTAATTCTGTATGCAGTACAGTATGCGGAGTTAGAGAAACTTTTTATAACCGAACTCAACGTCACCGTCAAGCCGTGTTCAGAACTTTTCGTGTCTATTGCATACTTAATTAAGCTTCTAAGTTATCTCAACAAATTGTAGCGAGCAACTTCAGGAGATGTAGGTAGAGACTTCGTATCTATCCTAACAAAGTCTACATAGAAAGTTCGTAATTCGCGTCGCAAGGTATAAGACAGAGCGTGTAATGTAAAATACGCTTTATTTTAGGCACCTAATTAAAGTATAGAACGCATTGAATGATACCATAGGGTAGATCTTTCTGCGTCAGGCATATTTTGATTGACACTGAATTTAAATAAAAATTAATAATTCCTAAACTGGTGGGTTATATTATTCTCATTATTATATAGTACGTTAGTATTTTTATTTATTATAATTTAGATTTGTACATGTGTAAGAAATATTATATTTTGTGGTCAAATAAAACCACTCAGTTAACAGTACTCATATTTTATATTGTTGATGACATAAGGCGTACGTGATTTTATGCAATTCCGTCACCAGGTTACAATACCATATTATATTTTGTAATCAATTTATTACCGCTTCTCGCACGAGCCAAGATTGTAAATTTTTCATGTTTTCTTCTGCGATTAAATCGTCGGGGTTATGCCACGATAAGCTAGACATATTAAAAACAAAGCTTTCAATTTCATGACATTTACGGAGTAGAAATTAATTAACGTTAAATCGTTTATATAAAGCTTGTTATATTGAAATATTAATACAACGCACTTTTTGATCGTAAACCCAGAGTCAATATGATGTTATTATTTTCTTGTTTGTTAATTCTTCCATGTATAATGTTGTGAATTAGAGGGTTATTATACTATATATTCAAGTAATAATAGTCACATACTTACATTATATATTGAATTATAACAACAAAGGCTTTTGGTAAATTTTTCTACAAGTTTTATCATATATCATTCATATCACTACATCTCGAAACATAGTGCCATATCGAAGGCCGTGCCTTCCTAGTAATACATAATCAGGGATAATATCAGAGCAGCAACGTACGAGGAGAAAGAAACCCTAATAATAACCATAAAATTTTTCACACACACATTCACAATACAACAAAGGTGTGTATGTGTTTAATACGCAGTATGTTATCCATCAGGAAATATATTCAACAACAAAAAAATTGTTTAATTTCACCGTAATTAAATTTTATTGGGTCGTATCTTCCATTACAACCATTAATTTTGCATAAAGGTCTCAACAACAACAACATTTAAAGTTAAGTTCAATGTAACTATAAATAAAAAATATTATTTATTTATTAAACACATTTTTAAATAACGCTGACTGTCGTCACATAAGCCCTTTTTCATCTAAAAGACCAAACGGCGGTTTGGGACTCTTTAAGGATTTGAGCGAGGTTCCTGAAGTCCGTTTCGTTTTTATAACAACTTCCTAAAGAGGAGCTTTAAAATTCTTTAACTCTTGTATCGGCGTACCTTCGGGAGGGAATTGGAAGTATATAAACAATTCCAATACTTTCCGTTCGTACGTTTCGAAATATTTTACAATTTGGAGAAGCTTAGTATAACTTAGTACTGAACGAGGTTTTATTGGAATTTAACTTTTAAAGCAATTGAGATTTTGTTTGATAATTATATTTTGTATGAAATATATTTATTAGATTTATACAAGTTCGTAAGTACCTAAGTCTGGGTATTTGGTATCTAGAATGTCTTTTGTTTTTAGTATTACATCGGAAATAGCTTTAAGGAAAGAAAAGTTTTAAAGCAAGAAAACTGTCTTTTCACGGATTGATAGTCAACCTACATGCTTTTACTTTGAAAATAAAAATATAACAATATTTTTATATAAATCAACGCGTATAAATTCAGTAGTGTATTTTTTCTTTTCAACGTTACAGACGTAGGTTCGATCCCCGGCTGTGCACCAATGGACTCTCTGTCTATGTGCGCATTTAACATTTACACGAACGGTGAAGGAAAGAAAATATAGTGAGGAAACCGGCTTGTCTTAGACAACGTCGACAGCGTGTGTCAGGCGTCAGGCACAGGAGGCTGATCACCTAGTTGCCTATTAGATTGACAAATGATCATGAAAAGGAAAACTGAAAGGCGCCAATGATTTGTTTATTTATTTTAATTGTTGTTTGAAATTGAACTGTTACTAATACTAATTAATTAATTAGTTTTTGCCGCGCACCACCACTTTGTGGAACCAGCTGCCCACTGAAGTATTTCCGAACCAACTCGACTTAGGGTCAAGAAAAGAGCGTAACACTTCTTGAAAGGCCGGCAACGCAGTCGCGAGCCCTCTGGCATTGGGAGTGTCCATGGGCGGCGGTATCACTTAACATCAGGTGAGCCTCCTGCTCGTTTGCCCCCTATTCTATAAAAAAAAAATCATCATATTTCATAGTCTCTAATAGCATGTTAAAAATAAAACTACTTGCCCTAATTTATTGGCAACACCTTATAATTCAACATACGTTCGTGAACGTGATCTCATTTTGTATCGAGTATTAAATAAATAATGGAAAAATTAAGCTCCTTTGATGTCTAAGTAAATTGTATTTTCGTTAGCTATAGCAGGTTGAGCGTGTAAAAATTGAAAACTGATTACTTATTCATATATTCATATTGCGAAAACGATTGTAACTTTATTGAAAATGAATGAAATTTATTGTTAATAAGTTAGTGCGGGTACTTTTCTGTTTACCAGTGCGATATACAAGGCAAATTTGGATGGTGAAATATGGACGGGTAGACCATGGTAGGCTTTAGGCAGGACCTGCTAGAAGAGCCTGTCCGTTCTCAAGCAGGTCCTGCCGAAAAGTACTCATAACCAACGAGTATGCATCGTGAATGATATAGCGAAGCGAAATAGATATGACAGGACCGTAGCAAGTACAGATCGGGGTCTCTTACCCCTATTGAAAAACGGCGTCAATAAATATTTTTTCCGTGTTAAACATGCCTCATATAATACGTGGGCTGTTTCATATAAAATACAATTCAAATTGAACACTATCTAACATATACAATTATCTTGTGTGTTCCTATGAAATGGCTTAATTTCTCGATTTTCGTGAAATTTTGTGTGCATATCGGCGAATCAGTCAACATCTATTTTTCATCCTCCTACATTATTTATTTTATTTTTTACATAATATTTTTTGTTTTTTGTGTGGTAAGCGGCAAAAACTGCCTTAATAGACGCTCAGTTGTGGAACAACGGACGTCAAGGTGATAAAAGTAAAAGTAAAGTAAAAAATCATTTAATCATATAGGTATTATAATTTACACTTATGACTCGTCAGTACATATTAATGCTTCTCATTTTACATTTACTGCCAGTTCTCAAATCAAGGGCGTAGAACGGGAGAGAAGAACTGGCTATAAACTCTCCGCCACTCTTTTAAATCGCCATTTTTTTTTTTTACAAAATGTTTCTAAGGAGCTGCAACCATTATACCATGTTCCATGTGACATTTTAAGTTATTAATAATAATAACATAAATTAAAAACAAAGATTTATCCTCTGTCAGCAGGAGGCATGGTGAAATAGGAGCACTTACATTGGGAACAACACGCAAACACATAGTCGAAATAACCAACATACGCATATACGAATTCAAGTACGACCAGTCACCACAAGCAGCACCCGTTCATGAGATATAGTAAGCACATTTAAAATTTGCACAAGCAAAAATGTGTTCAATAAATTAACTACGCAAGAAATTGTTTTTATAATAGAATGTGGTCTTGTGAAATTACTTATTACTGAGAGCAAAAAACGCCACAAAGAGGATTCAAATTGAGATCCTTGAATTTGCCTCAGTTCTCTACCGTGAAATCCTATGATTTACTGAGCTAAAAGCCTTATCGTAATCATCCACGTCCCTCATATTTCAACCCTAGTAACTAGCTCGCTATTTTCATCGTTTGAATGAGTGCAAAGTACTTGAAAGTTGAATTTTACTATCGCTGATAGGAACAAAACGATGTGTAAATTTACTTTACGTAACAAAATCAATGTATGTTTTCTTAGTACAGATTAACTGGCACAATAATATCATAATATTTTAACTTAAAATAGTGTAATATTTTTAAAATTCAGTATCGTATCGTAAATTATAATTTAGTGATTAATATTAAGTAGAGTAATTATTTAGTGACAATACTTTAAAAAAAGGGCGGTAAAACTCTTGACCGTGACCTGAGATTCGTGTCTCATATTTTTTTATTATAATATAGTTCCTCTGTGCCTAACAGACCTCGTTCGGTTTTTGCGTTAAGGACGTGCTAGTTTCATTAGGAGCATGATGTTTTCCTACCATATAATGAATTATTATTATTACAACCGGGATTCGAAGGCACGATTGTGAATCGCGCCTTTAAACTTATACTGATCAGGAAACATATAATTTGAGTGATAAAAAAAACACTCAAAACTTTGCCGAGATTAAATACAAAATAAAAAGATGGATAGTAGCTGTGATAATTTGATTTTATTATATTAAAAATATTCATTTTTAATGTTTGCCAAAAGAAGTTTAAAATCATTTCAGTCAAGAATGTCAGTCTCGTAGCTGACATTTTCAGATTCGGATACAGATTTTTAAAGGTATTAAATAAAAATAAAATTCTCTCTATCAGAAATGGTTTTTACGCGTATGATTTTTATTATGAAATTTTATGAAGAAATCTGAAAGCTAAATTATTTATACTTTACTTTTTTTGTTTTTTTTTTTTACTTTATTGTTTTAAATTTTCAAATAAGTTACAAGCCGTTTATTTCACTTTTACAAATTCTATATTTACCAAATTTATAGGTGGTAAAAATGTTGTGTATTTGTTCAATGATTACTCATATATTCCTTTATTCATTTACAATACTAATATACTAAAACACGCAACTTAACACCGTTTAACATATTTTTTTATTTATAGTCCAAAAACAAATAGCTTTTTACAATGTTTAAAAATATATACTAACAATAGAAGAATTGTCAATAAACATTACGCGAGAATTGCAAAATAATAATGCTTATATGTATAAGCCTCCTTCTAAAAGGCTTACTTACATATATTGAACTTAATGTGTGATAGGAATACCACCTTTAACACCGCGTAATAAATACTAAAATGGCGAGTAAGATTATATAGTTGGCACAACACTGTCCATTCTATTGAAATGCTTTAGCTTTAGCTTAAATCACGCACGAGTAAGTATGCACCGAGATCTTAGATCGTATTGAGACTTTTTAAGTGTTAAAGCTACAAATACTAAGGATGTGTTAAATTTAAAAAATAACTTGTTGTCACTGTCTTGTCTGATCTACTTCTTTGTATATTAGTATATTATATTATCTAATAATCATACCCGTGTTGTTTGTTATATATACAAATGTTAAAAAAATATTTTTTTTTTAATATTAATTAAACATACTCTGGACTGAAATTTGCTAGGCAACCCATATATTAATGACATATTAAATTATTAAGCATCTCGGTGAAGGTCGTTGTATATCGGGATCTTAGACCATATGCAATGATTACATTTATTTCTTATTGAAACTGGACTGCGATGGATTAGTTTTGTAATTATATACAAATAAATGACTGTTTCTCCTTTCGTCTAGTTTCTTCCATGTATGTTTGCCATAGTCATTTTGTATGATGATTTGATATTTTAAAAAGGTACTGTGAGATTTTTACGCCGGCTTTTCCTCTCGGCCTTGCTTCTTCATCAACCTTGCCGATGAGTAGGGATGTCTACCTATCTAAATTTATATACTACGTTGATTAAGTAACTCTTTGTTATATTCCATAAACATATAATTTTTTTAATTATTTTCTTAATGGAATAGCTTTAACACATCGGATGAGCTGAAACGAGTGAGTTACAGTCTACACTGATTTTTTAACGCACAGAGGACAAACGGGCAGTAGGCTCACCTGATGTTCAGTAATACCGCCGCCCATGGACAGTGCATTGCCGGCCTATAACTAATACCAGAGAGCTCAGAGATAAGTAAAGTGTTTTAACAAGGATTAACACGTAAAATACATGAACAAGGTTACCCTGGTGGTAACCCGCTATACTAATTTTGACAATTAATTAAAAGTATCCAAAACCTTAAAAATCAAGTGTATTGTGAGAACTTTCTACAAAAACATCATGGTCGGTATTGCTATTGTGAGTTAGTACAGAGCGCTTTCGCAATATATTGGTCTTAGATAGGCTTAAATTAAAAAAAAACATTTGGCTTGAACGTAGAAGAAAGAGTATTGGATCTTAATTGTTTTGCACCACCCACTTTAAATAAAAAAGTGTTTTATGGCTTCTCGATCTTATGAAATGTCTGTTTCAAGAAATGCAATTTTAACAAAAGAGACCATTTTTAGACGTACGATATTATAATAAAATAGATAGTAGAAACGCCAATTCAATAGAAAATAATTAATTTTATTTAAATTTCACAAAAGAAAGACATAAAAATTAATTAAAATATCTTTTCTAAGTAATATTTAACTTGCAAAAAGCCTTATTTCAAAAATAAAATCAAATTTTAGGAATGTCGCTTAATTATCTCTCATATTTCAATTTTCTAATGAAAGCAAATTAAATTTGTCAAAGGTTATAAGTCTAGACGTAGTCATAAATTCGAATGTGTTTTAGTTTTATGATCTGACACCATTCGCTTATTAGCTCAAGGGGAAATTTTTGCTTTTTTATTAATTTAAACATCGAACACTTTATTCGACAGGATGCAATAAAGTTTTGACATTAGAATAACAAATTAGCTATACAAATGTAATATACATGTTGACGCTGAAGTGAGGGCAAGCGATCGTGATATTTCGTAAGTAAGGTGGCGAATACAAAATGACCGATTAGCTACTAACGTATGAAATAATTGTTTATGATTGACATAACATTTATATTTTAGTCATGGTAATATTTGTACCTATTCTATTACCGCGCGCTTGCTAGAGACCGTTAGGCCGTTTCTCCACTGCTCCGGTCCGGCAAACGTTAATTACCGATCCGATTTAGAAACTAACAACAGCACTTACGTGCTTTTCCACTACTCCGGCATCCGATTTTTTACGATCCGATTACTGGCTAGATCGGAACGCGGTGTTTTATCGGTCCAAGTATATCCAAGTATCCAAGAGGTTATAAATTATTATTCACAGGTTTATTTATAGTTTCTTTAATTTGAAAGACCAAATGATGTTGCTATTTATTTATATTTTTATACCATAGTATTAGTGAACTATTTATTAAGTAGATTATAATATTTTAAGATAGACAATATAAAAATGTAATAAACTTGCCAGAGCAATAACATATTATACAGAATCTAGAACGTTTTATTAATAAAATATAGTATATGGGACTTTGCGACGGGGTGACTTATTTTAACTGATCGATTATTGTCGGATCGCATATAGTGGAGAAGCGCAATCCGGCCTTCCGTAATTTTTTTCATGACTCATTCCGGTATCCGACGCCGGACCGGAGCAGTGGAGAAAGGGCCTTAGGGTAATAGAGACGCTGCATAGGCAGAGTTTCGAGATGGATTACCTCCGCTATAAAAATAAGTATAGTGCAAGAAGTGCTTAAATACAATAAATAAAGCGTACCTCTATTTCAATGTATCTAAGATCTAATATTGCTTAAAGTTCTGGGCGTTAAAAAACAGTGGATGTTTATACAAATTTCCTAAATAGCGTTCTTTAAGAGAGCAAGTAAAGTTAAATAGAAACAAAAATAAGACTCATACATTTTCAAAATTCATCACAGAGCTTGACATTTGAATACAAAGTGTTGCCATTTTAATTTTACTTCACCGCTTCGTGGAGATTTTATGGGTAGGTTCAGTGAAAAGTTTTTGTGACATGTCGGAAATTTATGTCTTAGAGTCTTAATTTATATGTTTTGTTGTGTTGAAAATATATGAGTTTTATTTTACTCACACTTTAACATCGTGTAATGAAACTTAATATTATAATGGAATATTTTTATAAAAAAAGGATTGTGCGGTTTTATGAAACCACGGTAAAAGTGAAACTTTTTTTCGCATTAAAGACATTTAAGTATAAAAATTGGGGGTATAAAAATCGCTTTATCAATCTTAATTTTATACTTGGAAAATAGGAATGATGAATAAAAGTAGACTAAGTAAGTCTCCATCTAATATTTTTAATGAACTCTGTGTCTTAAAGATTACGACATTCATAATACTTAACAATTATTTAGATTATATACACAGATCAAATAGTAGTCTATACAATACACGGTCAGCTGCTGCGTACTATAGGCGCTGCCATATTGTCTTGGCTGCTATGACGAGCGCCTTTCACTTTATCCCTACTCCGCGGCCGACCGTCACGCGACATGCAACACACAGACGAAAAAGTTAATGCTTTTGTATAAAAATAATATGTATTTTGTAACAAAATTTTCATGTATTTGATATTCTAAATTTCATTAAAAATATACTTAAAAGTAATACAGTGATAATTTTAATTCGGTAAACGCTACTGCTGTATTAAATTATTATTTAAACAACATTATGGCTATAGGTTGAAAATAATAAAGGCTGGTTGCAAATTCAGACAGATTTAACCGACTTATGTCACTACGGAAATATCAACGGAGACTTAAATGTTATACGAAAGACGTTAGTTGACAGGACGTATCATGTCGCGTGTCGCTAATTGGATTATCCTGTTGACCAATCAGAAATAAACGAAATACGCCATCGTTACGTAATATTTGCGGATATATATAATATTTTATAACTAAATCAAGGTATTTTGTACATTTATACGTAAAACGACTGATGTTTGAGAATGGTATTACGTAGTTTATGTTGGGAACTTGCTTCAACAATAACGTGATTTGCTATCAAAACAAACATCGCAGCACACCTGAGCAATAGTCTACATCGCACAAAAGCCGCTTATAGGTAGCACTAAGAACTGTTTAATAGAAGCTAGTCTGTAGAAAATTTGTATCAAAAGCGAAAGCGTACCAAAGTTTTAATAACATTTAATTTTCCGTATGTAAACTTTTTTAGCTGATTCGTTTAACTACGTAAGTATACTAATAAAGAATTAGTTAATTTTATTTTGCTGTAGAACTTATATATAGAAATACGTAAATTTTGTTTATTTTATATAACGGGGGGCAAACGGGCAGGACGCTCATCTGATGTTAAGTGATACCGCCGCCCATGGACACTCTCAATGCCAGAAACCTCGCGAGTGCACTGCCTGTTTTAAAAATTGCTAGGCTCTTTTCTTGAAGGACCCTAAGTCGAATTGGTTCGGAAATACTTTAGTGGGCAGCTGGGTCCACATAGTGGTAGTGCGCGACAAAAACTGCCTTGAAAAACGCTCAGTTGTGGAACGGCGGACGGCGGCGTGATACGGGGATTTCGTATTCTGCATCCTTTCTGTTTGAACAGGCACATGATTTCATCCCATCCAACGATGTCCTGCGTTCGAATCCTGGCTGCTAAAATATTTTTTCTGTCCCCGCAATTGCTTACTCATACGGTTACATCATCGTTAGGAACCCATCATCGTCATAGACAACATCTGCACAGATGCTGACCACCTATTTCAAGGAAATAGATAGAGAAAATTAGCTCCATTGATATTTTTCCTGAAATAAACATTTTCATTCACAACTTGAATTCAATTAAAATCTCATCAATAAAAGTTATCACTACTGACATCTTTCTTCTTTATGCTTTACCGTAACTGCGTAAACGATATTTCTCCATACTTTGGCATAGTTGAATAAGAATGTATAAATTTAAAGATAAAACCTTTTACCGGATTAAAGTTATGTATACTATATGTAGTCACCGTGACCACGCACGCTGTAAAGCACGCGAAACGTCGGATATATTTAAAATTATGTTAAAGAATTGTAAATTTATAATAATACATAACTTTAATCCGGTAAAAGGTTTTATCTTTAAATGTGTAAAGGTTATGTCAATCAAAGACAATACTATAAGAATGTATAAAACATTGTTAAATCCCAAAGTTTCTCTTAAGTAATATCCCTTTACGTCAATACTACATAGTTAATCAATTTACTAAAGTCTCGAGTCTAGACTGTTATTAATTTAGTAGCAATTATGTTTCATGATAATAACAATGCTTATAATTCTTCACCTAAAGCGAAGAAGCGTAAAGATTTTAGAGATACACAAAAAGTTATTCAGTCCTGAATAACGTACATTTACACAAAACATAATATACATTTATTAGCAAACTATCAAAATGATTAATACATGCGTATAATTCGCTGTTAGTGTATCGCTTTGTGTGCTTTTTTTTCTACTTAAAACGAGTTATCTAAGTAACACTGAAAATGTTTAGAAAATGAAAAACGGCTTAATGTACAAATTTGCCAATACTATTATTGTCGAAGTAAAATTCCAATTCACAAAAACAAATGACAAATGAATGCAATATACTAAATTAGGTTACCAAAGAGTTCTAAAATTGAAATTCAAAAAAAGTATTCATTAGCAATGTTTGTAACTGGCCAGTTCTAAACACTTTCAGTGTTACCCACGTATCAGCGAAATCTATGCAATGTCAATATCTATATTATCATAACTTAAAATACCTACTGATTTAAATGGATTCCGTTCATTTTATTTAATAAAACATATCACGCACAGCCAAAATTTTGGCAATGATCAAATATATGGAGGATCATATATGATGAATATCGTGATATGAATATTCTCCAGGCTAAAGTATTTGACCTCTTGTTTGCTACCAAAATAATGTAAGAAAGGAAAATCTTATTGATATATCTTAGTTAAATTAATTACCAATTTTGTTTACGTTTCTCATTTGTTTCATTTATAAACTCTCTGACTTTATAAATGAAAGGCTTGAAGCTTGGATACTTTGATAGATTTAGGATTTTCACATCTAAAAAGATAGAACTCTAACGTTTAAAAACGATCATTTTATTTTATTTATTTATTCATATCATCACGCCTGAGATCACGGCTCTCACCTTATCCACTTTCATGATATTCACCATGTTGCATACATCAATCACTCAATCAAAAATCATTTATTCATGTAGGTAACACAATGTACACTTATGAACGTCAAAAAAAAATACATTAAATGCTTCTTATTTTACATTTACTGCCAGTTTTCAAATCAAGGACGTAGAACGGAAGAGAAGAACCGGCAATAAATTCTCCGCCACTCTTTTTAATCGCCAAGTTTTATATTTTACACAACGTTTGTAAGGAGCTGCAACCATTACACCATGTTCCACATGACATCTTAAGTAATAAATGATAATAAAATAAATTAAAAACAAAGATTTGTCCTCTATCAGCAGGAGGCATGGTGTAAATTTCTCACAATAAACATATAGTTTATTGTGATATACCAGTTTTGAGTTTTATAACACATTTTAATATTGCAATTTTTTTTTAAATAAAATATATATACCAACGGCGCTACAACCTTTTAGGTCTGAGCCTCAGATATCTGTTTCGATTTCAAATACACAAGTAGGTGATCAACCTTCTCTGCCTGACACACTGTTTTTTTGGGTCAAAGGCATGGTGGTTTCCTCAAGACGTTTTCCTTCACCGTCGAAGCGAGTAAATGCGCACATAGACAGAAAGTCTATTGGACAGTCGAGAATCGAACCTAGGGCTCCAGGGATGAGAGTCGTATGTTGTACCAGGTCAAAAGTCGGTTCAAATATAAAGTATAGCAACTTTAAATTGTGAACAGTTTTCCCTTTTATTAAAGATACTTTTAGTCTAAAACTCATATCTAATAACAAAGCTAAATAAATCACTGTCACGCTGGGAAAAAATTGACGTGTAAAGCTGAGGAACTAATATGTAACGTTCCCGGTCATATTGTGTTAAAAATGGCTTAACGGTCAGATGATGTATCGAAGTATCGTTTTACAATATCGGTGATCACAGCTAAAGGGTTAAGGATCAATTTCGTGGAAATAAGATGAGATGTTCACTATATTTCCAAAGCTTTTTATTTGGACTATACGTAGGTATACTCCATTCTTATTGACAACTAGCAAACTCGGCGAACTCCGTTTCGCCACCAGATGGTTTTGTTTTATGTAACATTTCGTTTGGTGATTCCTGAATTTTCTTTGCTATAAACCTCACGGAGCCCGAGATCTTTCCAACGAATGCAAAACCGTGGAAATCGGTTCGTGCGTTCTGGAGTTATGGCGTCAGGAAGGAAAACCCGACTTATTTTTATATAGTAGATTTCTCATCGAAGAAAACCATTGGCATGAATTCCACGACATAAATGAGCAATATTGCTAAATGTCCGAGATATATATCTCGGGCATAGACAATAGAAGTAGTAAAGACTTCTCACTTGCCTAGAAAAAAATAACGCTATTTCAATTAATATAACGCCATCTAGCGAAAAAAATGTCAAATTCTTAAATACTGATTTACCAATATTTAAGAATTATTGAATAATAGTAAAATCCACTGTCATAGTTACAGTGTATGACTGAGAAGTACAAAAAGAAGAAAACAATTACGCTGTTTCAATTAATATAACGCCATCTAGCGAAGAAAATGTCCAATTCTTAAATACTGATTTACCAATATTTAAGAATTATTGAATAATAGTAAAATCCACTGTCATAGTTACAGTGTATGACTGAGAAGTACAAAAAGAAGAAAACAATTACGCTGTTTCAATTAATATAACGCCATCTAGCGAAAAAAATGTCAAATTCTTAAATACTGATTTACCAATATTTAAGAATTATTGAATAATAGTAAAATCCACTGTCATAGTTACAGTGTATGACTGAGAAGTACAAAAAGAAGAAAACAATTACGCTGTTTCAATTAATATAACGCCATCTAGCGAAGAAAATGTCAAATTCTTAAATACTGATTTACCAATATTTAAGAATTATTGAATAATAGTAAAATCCACTGTCATAGTTACAGTGTATGACTGAGAAGTACAAAAAGAAGAAAACAATTACGCTGTTTCAATTAATATAACGCCATCTAGCGAAGAAAATGTCAAATTCTTAAATACTGATTTACCAATATTTAAGAATTATTATTGAATATTAGTAAAAACCACTGCCATAGTTACAGTTTATCACCACTGGTATGCTACAACCAAATATTTAAATCCGATTTGCTTTCTAATTTAGAAAGAGGGCTAACCGCAACCGCTAAACTAGGACATACAAAATATATTTACTTTAATTTCCTTTGGTACCTCAGTATATTAAAGGGAACGGATATTGTACACGTTAACAATATTTTACGTCACTTCTGCAGCTCATAAAACACGTTGTGTTTGATACACTTTCATGTTTGATCATCTTTCGCATAATATTGTAAAATATGCTATTTTTATTACATTTTTCATACTTGCTCCTAGAGTTTTATAGAATGCGAAACGTATTCAATCATTTTGATATTGCAAACGACTGTTCAAGTCTGAAATTGTACGCTGTATATATTTTCCCGGTATTTTAATAATCTACTCTTAAAATATATAAAAAGAAGACTTGATTGTTTTTTTGGAATGAATATGCTCATAAACCACTAGACCAATTTGAAAAATTCTTTCACAATTAGAAACATAAATTATGCCTGATGTAGGCTATAGCATAATAATAAAAAAGTTAGGAATCCTTATGAGAATTTCGATAATGTTACACAAGGTTTGAAAATGTATAAAAGAACTACTTTATCGCGTATGCTGCGTAAACTATTAACAATGGAGCAACGTTAAATAAAAGACATCAATATCAACAAAAAATCTGGCATACCAGGTCTAACTATTACACTATTAAAAAAAATGATTACTACTTGGTTATAGAAATAAAATTTTCACTCACTCCTCGGTTATACAATTTTTTTAAAAGTGACCTTTGACCACAGCTTTAGTTAATAATTGTGTTTAAAAATTAAACGATATATGGTATTATTTCTTTGCAGGGTGCGATAGAAGCTTTAAAAATATCCACAGGTGGGGACGGTATTTCTGAAGTGTGTTCAAATGTGAGTATAAATAGACAGAAAATATTGAATATAAAATAAATTTTTGAATAACATTATTTTTATATTTCAGGGTTTACCGGCTAGCGTAAGTATTTTATTGGTTAATATTTGCTTTACGAAGTCTTATTGATTAACAATAATTATCTTAATGCAAATGCAAAGTTAACAACTGCAATTATCTTCACTAAATTAAAATCCTATACTGTTAACAGCAATTGTACCCACAACTACCATAAAGGCGTAAGAGCCATTCCGATTATTATAAATACCGATTTAGAAACTAGACCAGTGCCGATAATTTTTGAAACCTAAAAAAATAATAGTAGGATGAAACCTATTGGAAAGGGAGGATAATATTATAAAAATTAAAGGAAATACTAATTTACGGGCGATTTGAGGTCGGGAAGGGGTAGGGGAGTTTTAAGGGTAAAAAACGGTACCCCTTCCCGACCTCAAATCGCCCGTAAATTAGTTTTTCCTTTTATTTTTATTTATTTTTAATTTTTAGGTTTCATCCTACTATTATTTTTTTCACTTTTTATTTTATTTAGAGGCTATCTGCACTGGTCTAAACAGTTGTCAAAGACTAAGGTTTGCGCATTTTGAAATAAACTTTAATTAGCCATTCCAATTACGGAGAAATCAAAATATCAGTACAACAATCTTAATATTATATTTGACCAATAGTAAGATGTAGGCTCTTATACGTTAACTGATCATCATTTTCTTTACCAAGCTTTACCAAATTTAAGTCGTAAATAACCAAAATATATATTTGTAATAACATTACCAACTTGCTACTTCTTCTAATAACAATTTTCTTTCGTAGACTCCAGGATCTTTGGAGCTCAACACTAATAAAGTAAGTTTCATTTAAACCTTGTGAAATTGTAATACTTTAATATTTCCATATTCCTTATCTTACGTAGATTATTTTACCGACGAAAATGTGGAAAAGGTTTTAAAGAATAATTAATGTCAATCTGAGGGAGTTTGAGAAGTTAGAGCTTGTAGAGTTAGGAAGTCTGGGCAACATTAAAAAAAATTAATTTTTTTGCCGGAATTTAATATTTACACATACTCAACAACATACCGATTTTATATAAAAACACGACTACTATACGATAACTATTAAGGGTATATAGTACGTTTGATAAAATAGTAAACGTTAAGCCAAGTATAAATTAGGATATATATATGCTGAAATACAAAATTACAAATCTTAAGACAAACAACGTGGTAAGCAACGTTCAAGAATAAATAGGGTTATTTTTCAACTTCAAAAGAGGAGAGTGATGTATGTGTAGATATTATAGAACTTGGATGATAATATATAATTGGCCTTTAGCACTTTTGCTAAATTTCGTATCAAAAACTATTTTTTATTATTGCTAGACTAAGAGTACAAAAACCCCATAGTGGTTTAAAATTAGTGCCTGAAATGTCATACCAAGATTTTTAATTAATTTTGGAATATCATAACTTTGAGAACAGTTAGTTTCATCAAAATCGTTTTAGTACTGGCCAGATAGGGGAGGGGGTATCCCATGATTATTTGGAGGGGACATGTAGGTAGGTAAATAATGTTGACAAGTATTATAGGTTTAATTATTCCTGATAACAATAACTAATTGTCTTTTTCTTCAGCTTCAAAATATTAGTCAGAATTGAGTCGTAACATTTTCAATAGAAAATGATCTGTTAAATGAACTTTACATAAACAATTCACGCGCACCAATAATGACTGGTTTTTTGAATCCAGGTGATTGTAATTTAAATAATCATGTTAATACTTACTTTAATAGCAAAAATCCTTGTAGGACCATCCAATAGCTGAACACCTTACAGCAGTATGTAGAAATTATATTAATTGACAAACTGTTTGCTTAATATTGATGTTGTGCCTAATTTTACGCTTCATACTGTATCCGGCAAGTCTCAATAACTTTTTTCTAGTAATCTGAAGTGCACGTAAAGTGTATTCTTTTTTCAAATACAGTGTAAACTCTTTATAGCGCTATTCGCTATAACGAACATCTCTATAACGTAAAATAGTAACATTTGTTTGGTTTAACACAAAAGCCATAGACTAATACACTCTTTATAACGCACCACCAATTCTCTAACGAAGAAATATTTTCATAGTCAGCTTACAAAACTATACTTTTGAGGTGCCGAAATTTCTAAGAAAGATACCTGAGGTCATAAATAGCCGTCTCCCCTTTGTTAATGTTAATAGTTTCATTAACACGTGTGCCATTATTCTTAGATTACATTGCCTGTAGGAAATTTTGGTCTCAGTTACTAAACGCACCAACGTCACCTATAGTGTATTATTAGTCGTAAACAAACTTTGAAACTGTCAAAATGGCCCCGTTAAAGAAAAGCGTTATGTGTTTAGAATAATTATACCTATTAATAGTAATAAAATTAGAAATTATTGTAATTGGTTAAATTTATTTTTTTGCTAATCACTCCCTATAACGAAAAAAAAAATCGGTCCCTTGAAATTCATTATAAAGAGTTTACAATGTAAGTTTGGAGTTTTTAGCGCGGGTGAATAAATTTGGAAGGCTAAATGAATATGAGCTTGCTTTATAAGTTATTGAAATTGGCCACGATCGCTTACGCTTTGCAGTGTTGCCGCTATAGGGTGATATTTTGTATGTATAAATAGTAATAAATTATTTTTTAGTTTACAGATTTAACCTCAGATGACCCCTTTGCCACGTTTACTGGTGAGTAATATAATTATAGTATTTTTAGGTCAAGTAGACACTGATTTGAATCTCTTTAATATCCCACTAGCGGCCTATCCCAACTACATACGGTTGGGTTTTAATAAATTTGGAAATATGTTACTCAGAGCAGCATTGACATAGTTTTTATGTAATAGGAGGCAAACGGGCAGGATGCTCATCTAAAGTTAAGTGCTACCGCGCTCATGGACACTCACATCGCCAGAAGACTCACAAGTGCGTTCCCTTCTAAGAATTGGTACGCCCTTTACTTGAAGGACCCTAAGTCGAATTGGTACGGAAATACTTCAGTGGGTAGCTGGTTCCACATAGTGGTGGTGCCTTAAAAAGTGCTCAGTTGCGAAACGACTGAATGAATTTTAGAAACCGAGACAAGCATACAAATATTACTATTCAATATAGTTTTATAAAGTATTTTCTCTTTATATATAAAGATATAATAAGATTAATGAATTCACTTAATTCAATGATAAAAACCTTCAACATTTATTATTTGAGTGCGAAAAAAACCCATATTTTAGACAGGCGTGTCCCACCACCGTAATCTATATCTATTTCCACCAAATCAGATACAGGCACACGCCTGTATTGGTAGATATATTTTCTAATTAATTTTGCTTGATTTAGTTTAATATTTGTTTTTAATATTTTAAATTTACTATTTATTTCAGATAAGAATATAACAGGAGAAAAGGGCGAAAAGGTATTTTATTAATCTCTCTCTTAATCACAGTTTTGAAAAGCTATATTTTCCAAAAAATTGAAATAACTTCAATTATATCTATCGCTTTTTATCACATATTTATTTGTTTGTAAGAATTCTGTTTGTTAGCAATAGTTATTAAGTAAAAAGTATGGTGTGTTTGCCTGTTAAGGGGTGTACTAAATCCGGTTATTTTGTATTTTTGTGTGTTCCTCGATGTAAGCTTGTATTGTAATGCCTATTGGCAAAACCTTTTAAATAAGAAAAATCAATGGCGCTTCAACATCTTTAGGCCTGGCCCTCAGATGTCTGAATCTGTTTCGTGATAATATTAATTAATTTGACGACTCATAGGTCTAGTGGTTAGTACCCCTGACTGCGAATCCATGGGTCCCGGGTTCGATCCCCGGCTGAGACGAACATTGATGAGCATTTGGTGTTGTGCTTAGGTCTTGGGTGTTTAAATATGTATTTATATGTCTATCTATATATAATATGTATGTATATCGGTAGCCTAGTACCCATAACACAAGCTTCACCAGCTTAGCATGGGACTCGGGCAATTGGTGTGAATTGTCTTTAAAAAAGAAACGTTCTTTTCTATAAATTTTGAAAGATATAGAGTACTGACCTTTGTCCGAACACAGTATTGTCATTCTTATTCCTTAGCAGCCTTTCTGGATTTTAATCCAATCCAATGGCTGATTAAAACAATTAAGCTACAAGCAAGTATGTTATAAAGTCTCTGTATGCTTAAGATGACGAATGGGTTAACATTACGTAGTTATATTAAAATTGGTGTTACAGGGAGATAAAGGAGATACAGTTATTGGACCATTAGGACCACAAGGACCTAAAGGAGAGACAGGGGTAAGCATTTAATACTTTCAAATTCATTGAAGTATAGGGAAAATTGTTGTTGTATTTCGCTACCTGTATTTTTGCTTATAAATAAAAACAATTCCACTTTATAGACGTGTCAGTGTACAGAAAACGATGTATCCAAGATACTTGAAAGTTTCGTAAGCAGTGTGCCAGAATTGCGTGGTCCCCCTGGAAAAGCCGGGCCACAAGGTAGAGATGGACATATTGGAGAACCAGGAGCCCAGGTAAACTCAAACTCAAAATATCTTTCATCGTCAAGTTAAATAAATCGTAAATTTACATTTACTACCAGTTCGCAAGTCAAGGGCGTAGAGCGGGTAAGAAGAACTGGCAAGAAACTTTCCGCCACTCTTTTTAATTGCCAAGTATTGTCATACAAATTGTTTGAACTGGAGCAATTCAGCAAGTAAGAATGTTTTTTAGGAAAATTCTTAAAATATATACTTACCTGCCACGGGGTTATGGCATCTCTTGCGGTATTTGTAAATATATTTATATTAGAAAAGAAATTGCGGTTTAATCAATCATTTTTGTTCTAGGGTGATATCGGTCCAGTTGGGCCTGCAGGCCCTAGGGGAGAAAGAGGTAAACCAGGTGATCCTGGAAGAGATGGAGGTATTGGGCCTAAAGGTGACACTGGAAAAGACGGCGCTATAGGTCCTCCGGGTCCCCCTGGTCCAGAATGTCCTGCACCAGTCGTAGAGAAGGTGATTGTATAAATAATAATAGATACAATGCACTACAAGTACAAAGCACTTTCTCACCTCTTAA
This sequence comes from Pieris melete, assembly GCA_963693345.1. Taxonomy (NCBI): domain Eukaryota; kingdom Metazoa; phylum Arthropoda; class Insecta; order Lepidoptera; family Pieridae; genus Pieris; species Pieris melete. The sequence continues at coordinate 1,105,034 of CAVNZK010000044.1, read as the reverse complement.
AAAACACTGGAACAAATATTGTCAGGGATTATGTTGACAGAAAATAGAAGAGACAGCAGTTCCTGTGAAGAGTGAAAAAGGTGATATGGGACCAATGGGGCCTCCAGGAGAAGCTGGCCGTATGGGCATTGATGGAAAGAAAGGGGAGAAAGGAGAGCAGGGAATCAAAGGGGAGAAAGGGGATGAAGTTACGAATTACCTTACATATAAGGTACGGGTGACCTTAATATAATATCTTATTAAAAATAAATAATCTTGACTAAAAAGCTTACTGATTACTTATACATAAATTAATAATAATATAAAGACAGCGAACAATAGTCAAAATGTAAATCTATTTAATTCATTTTTTTAACTGAAGTATTCTTTGGTCTCTGTCTGTCAAATTGTGTTTACGCTTTAACGAAATGAGACCGATACTTTATTAAAAAACAGTGAATTAGACTAATTTAGTTTAAAGGGTTTAGACGGTTAATATTTTTTGCAGGGCCTGGATGGTAAACCAGGAGTTAAAGGCGATAAAGGTGCACCTGGTGAGCGAGGATTGGATGGAGTTAACGGTAGACAAGGAGATAATGGGAAACCTGGAAACCTCGGAATTAAAGGTAAAAAGTATAACCCATAACGTCTTTACTTCACACGAGACAATTTCTCCATAAGATCTTGTTTGAGCAGTATAATTTGATTTAATGCGTAATTAAAGCAGATGTCCACCATCTTGTAAGATACATCCAGAATTTAACTTAAAGCCGTTACTTAACTTATACTGAATTGTTTAAAGGAAATACTTTTTGACCGGATTGAAGTTATGTATAATTATAAATTTACAACTATTTAACATAATTTTAAACTTATCCGACGTTTCGCGTGCTAAATTTAAAATTATGTTAAATAGTTGTAAATTTATAATAATACATAGATACATAACTTCAATACGGTCGAAAAGTTTTTTCTTTAAATGTGTAAAGGTTATGTCAATCAAAGACAATACTATGAATTGTTTATTTTAGTATTCAGTTTAATGTGTTTTCTTAAAACACTTTTTTTCCATAACGTACAAATTGTAATAAAATTTGTGTAATCTAATTGTAGGAGATAAGGGTGACAAAGGCGATATAGGTGCACCAGGGTTGCCGGCTAAATTGTCATCAATACTAGATGAAACAATAGATCCTGAGGAAAGTAAGTACTGATTGAGAAGGCAGCAGAAATATTTAAAAATAGTTTTATGATCCACTCTGATACAAAACCATCGTCACTCGTACAAGTCTCATTACCTAACATTACAAGTTACGCCGCGCTGATGCGCTAACAATACATTACACCCAGATGATTGACAGTTGACAAATGATTTATGTTTATTCAAGTTTTCGCTTAAATGAAAACGTTACAGTTTAAATTAGCCGAAAGTTAAGTAACTTTTAATTTTTGCATAGTAAAAGAAAGAAAATCTGAGTTTAAAAAAGCATTAAGCGGTAACGGCGCATCTCTACTATAAACTTGTGATTCAATTTATTTTTGCTATCTTGATTTATTATCATTTTATCAACCTCGCATTCGCGAAATCGATTACGCTTCACTTATACTAACAGCAGCTTAACTACCAAATATTTAAATTTTCCAAACTGTTATTAGAAAACTCCTTTATTGAAATACAAAATACACATGTACGAACAATATTTTAAGAATTGATACACAAAAATATTTATCTACAAATAAACCTAAACAAATTTTAATATAACAAAACTTCAGTCATGTAAAAATAACGTAAATATATTGTATCCCAAATATTTTGTAGCTACTATTTACCTCTATTAGCTTTGAACCTTATCCCGACCCGACCTATTGTCCCTACTTTATGTTTTGTCCTTATTTCTTATATGCCGTAGACCGAGAAGCATTATCGGAGTTGAAAATCTCTGGCTAAGCAACCGTATATTGAATGCTGGTCATGTCATTTTTCGAACGGATGAACCATATCAAGGGTCCTTGAGATAACCCTTTAGGTTATGGCGTTATATGGTTTATAAAAACATTTTTAGATTATATTAATCATTTTCTGCGTCTTTATTCAAGACATTAGAGAATTAGCAATGTCGGAAAGTTTTGAACGAATTCGGCTAGCGATTCTACAAAATTTATCCATTCAATCTACATCCGTGAATCGTGCCAAGCCACCACAAATGCCGTTGCATGAACGAAATTTTCATCCATCACATATTATTCCATTTGCTGGGCCAGCGATTAATTGTAAGTGATGGAGAGTCGATTTGCATTTTTGAAATTGTAATGAGTTTTGTCGATTTCAATGTAACTATCATAAACTTATCTCAGATCAGAACCAGAAGTTGCATAAACCAGAACGTAGTGTTTCATCACTACTAAACGTAATGCATGATTGCGTGCATGTCTAAAATGGATACGCAAATTTTAAATTTAAATATCGCTGCTATAAATTACAAAGTAGTGACAAAAACTTTTAACATCATTTCACCTACCCCGTTAATTTAATTAAATTCCGTTACTTTGATACGTACCTTTTTCAATGTCGAAACTTTTACAGATGCAGCTGTGGTAAAGAAGCTTCGGGAGCTTCCGGGGCTTAAGGGTGATATGGGTGAGGCAGGTCTTAAGGTAAAAAACTGCAATAAATATAATTGAAGCTGTGTTAGGTAATTAGCTGAAGATGATTAAAAACTTTGTTCACAGGGAGAAAAGGGTGATCAGGGATTAATAGGACCCCAAGGGCCTCCGGGCAAAGATGGTGTTGACGGTTCCCATGGTGAACGAGGTCCATCTGGTCACAAAGGAGATATGGGCCCTAAAGGTCCAGAGGGAGCAAAGGGTGAAGCAGGACTTCCCGGTGCACCAGGAAATGTTCCAGAATCTGCCATTGCTTTATTAAAAGTAAAATTAAAAACTTTTTAACATAACTTGAATCTTATGTATCGCTTAACTGGTTTAATTATAAAGCCATAACTTAACTTAACATAACTTATTCAGGGTTCTAAAGGAGACCGAGGTGCTCCAGGGAAAATGGGTAGTCGTGGACACACAGGGCATCCAGGAAAACATGGATCGATCGGACCAGCTGGTCCAAAGGGGATAAAAGGTGAAAGAGGATCACAGGGTTTCAAGGTATACCTGAATGTTGGTCGCAAATGTTTCGAACACTCGCTATTTATATTCTAATACGGAATTGTTGGATTTCTTTAAAGCGTTACCAATATATATAACACTAGCTAACCCAGCAAACTTTGTTTTGCCATGTATATTATTTCTAGGAAACATTTTTTCCTAGAAAATTTAATTTTTTTTTAGTCCAATAATAAAAACTATCTACTAAAATAAAAAATAGGATTTGATCGTAGAGGGGTGTAAATTAGGGGTTGTATGTATTTTTGTATGCTGTATCATAAAAAAAACTAAATATATAAATAAATGTTTTGGGTTGGACACCCCTTATCACTTAGGGGTTTGAAAGATAGATAGTAGCCGACTGTCAAACTTACTGAATATGAATATAAAATTTCATAAGAACCGGTCGGCTGTTTCGGAGGAGTATGGGAACGAACATTGTGACACGACAATTTCATATATAACATATTGTGTAAAATGATTAATTAATTGAAAATATACTTTCAAAAGGGTGAAAAAGGAGACAAAGGGCTCGACGGAACACATGGATCAAAAGGGGAAAAAGGTGAAACACCTTTTATAGACTACAAAAAGGTATTTTAAGCACACAATACTTTAAACAACCAGAAAATTTTCATAAATTATATATTCGTAATACTTGTATGTGTAAATACTGCATAGTTGTAGATTAAAATATGTCAACTCTTAACTACTTACGTTAAAGAATACAGGCATGACACTTGCGTCAAACCCGAAATACATTTGTGAATAGCTTTGATTATTATTTAAAGATAACAAAAATCAATAATAATATGTTTACAATCTTTCAAATGAACAAAATGTTATGTTTTTGAGTGACATAAAGTAATTTTTATTTATCTTATTATTTTAATATTGCGTAAAACACTTAATAATGTAACGCAATTGCATGACACAATACACAGAATTCATAATAGTTACACTCAACCTCAACCTCATTCGCCTGAAAATAATTCTATAAAGCTATAAAAAACTTACAGGTCAAAGGTGAAAAGGGTGACACAGGTGAACCTGGCACTGCCGGTGAAGCAGGGAAGCCTGGTATCCCTGGCACATGTGAAGCATCGGCTTGTCCATCTACTCCCGGTCCACCTGGACCGCCTGGCCCGCCTGGCTCACCAGGCATATCTCTCACTGGACCCAAAGGAGAACCTGGTGGTATTGTGCCCCAGAATAATTTTTTACGAACAGGTAACTTGAAATTCCACTTTCACCATTCCCACTGTTGGTGCTTTTACTTTAGTTCTATATAATTTTAATATTAAATGTATTAGTGATAAAAGAAAATGTGGCTTAATGGATATTTCAAAGGACTTAATAATTAAAAAGAATAAACACTAATAATATTTGGAAGAAATACAATTCAAATAAGTTTTTCAAGAAGATTTAAGGATCCAATTTATTGAATGCTCATATTATCACAGTATGTGTACTTTATTCTTAAATCTGTATGGTGCACCTTAATCGAGAGCATTTCCGTATAGTTATATCGAAATGACATACTCTTTATATGGCTGAGTTTGTTATCAATTCAAAGTGGTTGAAGGCACTAAAGAAAAATATTATTTGGGCCGACGTCAGTTTGCTTGGCGTGGATTGTAAAGGAAACGATATGAGCATATTATTCGTATTAAATTACGAGTTATAAGTTTAAAGAAAGCTTTTTCGTCAGGTTCATTTGAAGATGACGAAGATATGTACACAGCTGCAACAATCGTATTTAAAACTACTTCGATTCTTCTAAAGGTAACTTCGCCCTTAATTATTGTTTGCACGTAATACAAAAACACCATAAAAAATTGTTGCAAATCTACTTTATAACCAATTTGTTTAAAGTCATATTATCATCCTTTTTGGAGTCTTAACCTGAAGTTCATGTTACAGGAATTCAACGAAGATAGCTTTATATTAACTTCTTATTTTTTTTAGAAAACTACCGATGTTCCAGTAGGCACGATAGCCTATGTAATACAAGAAAGAATTTTACTCGTACGCGTTGAAAATGGTTGGCAAAATGTGGACGTAAGTTTCTATAGAAATTTATTGATTTATTTGATTATATGCATCTGGTTTAAGGATTTCTTTTTTGTACGTTAAAATAATCACCGTTAAACTAAACTAATTAAAGATATTACTCTGTCTCCTAGGAACCAAAACCAGCCCTGCTATTCTGTAACTCACTTTTCGAACTCACACAGCGGTTTTCGCATCGGCGGTCGCTCTCAAATCAGTCGTGAAGCAGTCATTTTATGATTTGGCATGCAGAAAAGGTGGGAGCTTGTATTTTATTGTTTATCAGAATGTCGAATGTCGAAATGTTCGAAAAGTGAGTTACAGAATAGCAGGGCTGATTAGAAATCAAACTCCTTATCACACGGAGAGTCTTATATTGTATAAATAAAACAGAAACACAGTTTTTTGACCGGATGCTAAAAATTACTTTCATCTATAGTTAAGAACGTCCAGTACAATAGCTGACGTAGAAAAATACAAAATTTACATTACTCTAACACGCAAACAAAAAGTATCAGGGTGAATTTGGGGTTCTTTTTCTAGATGGGTTCGCTATTTGCCGCGCGAAGTACGTCTTATGGATACGCTGAAATTCCCGAGTCTACGTTGCCTACGAGGACTTTATCTAGCGATGAAAAGTTTGTAAGTATACTATTAATAATGGGAAATGTAATCACCTTTTCTAGTGTAATAAGATTTTGCTTTTCTTGTTCCATTGCTTTAGTAGTTTAAATATTTAACTACACATTTTAATAAAACTATGATATTGCACAGAGTTTTGACATTTTTCCTTTGGCCTCAGCTAAGAGTAGAATTAGGACACGTTACCGATAATTTATTTTATCTTGGTTAAAATAGTTTAATTCTTTTATAGTTTTTAGTTTTTAATTTTATGATTTTTGTATTAACCCTGTTTATTGTATTTACTTGATTTCGCTGGTCGTGTCCACATGTTACAGGGACGGCACCACTTTTTTATATTTTTGTGTGTATGTCAATTTATATCATGTGTTTGTCCTAATTTTGTGATCCAAATTAAAAAGAAACTTAGTTGTATAAGCAAATAACGTAATAAATTCACGTTATTCTATAGCTAAATGTATTATCATTATATACTTTATTGTCATTATAATAAAATACAGTAACTAACAATTATCACATGCTAATGGTAAAAATATAGTAAAGATTTGTATTTTTGTAGCGAAAACACTTAAAAAAAGGAACGATTCCAAAAATTCTTTTACTATTATCCTTGAGAAATATAAGCAATATTATTTCCGAAATCTATATTAATAGAAATTAATCCCAAAATACGTTGCAAAGCGCACAACTCGAAGTCGGCTAGATCGATCCGAGTAAAATTTTGACCGTGACCACGATGAAATTTTTATGCAGAGTTCGCAAGTTGCCCGGAAAAACTTAAAATAAACTGTTCTTATTATGTAATTGTGAACGCAACAGTTTAGGTATAGCATTTTTTAAGGTTTAAGGGTTACATATGTCCGTGAATAGCCGGGGCGGGACGGGTTGCTTGTATTATAAATGACTAAATATATTGTTTCCTTCTTCTTTCTATCCGGTGCACTCTTGACAGCGGTCGTGATCGCTATGAAGTAATGGTAATAGAAGGGGCAGATGTGATGCGCTTCACGACGTTTCGCCATCGTTGCCTATTAGAGGTCATCCTGCTGCACTGATTGAGTGAATCTCCTACGGCAGACTTGATTTGGTCAGTCCAACGCATAGGTGACCTTCCGCGCGGTCTAATCTTGTGTCCTATAATAAACTAAAAATACTAATATTAACAGAGATGTGAATATTAAAGCAGTCAATCACCCTACAAAATGTTTCTTTTTCTATTATGATTTTTTTTTTCTAATTCTTAGACTAATTCAATTAATTACTATTATCTAGATAATTATTTTTGTATAAATCCGCGTGAATGTATTTCTTAGTATTAGGATGTGTAATATAAAGCAAAAAAAAGTAAGCAATATTTATCAGTTCTGCCCTGCGATTCTGTAACTCACTTTTCCAACTCACACAGCGGTTTTTGCATCGGCGGTCGCTCTCAAATCAGTCGTGAAGCAGTCATTTTATGATTTGGCATTCTGAAAAGGTGGGAGCTTGTAGTTTATTGTTTATTGGAATGCCAAATGATAAAATGACTGCTTTCTATATAAAAAAATTCAAATTTTAAAATTTCATGAATCGAACTTGTACAACAAAGTATTTCTATTCCATTCAATATAGTTCCAGCGACTTTAAAAATGTAAAGAATGAATGTTTGCAAAGTCAAACTTCAATATGCATGCCCTGTCCAACATTTACGTTTCTAACACAAATATTTGTACATAGAAATTGAACCTGATTCCCGATATTGACCTTACGGATAGAATACTACTGCGAAATTTATTGTCAATGGAGAGATATTTGTTTATTTATTTTTTATTATTATTCTTAAAATACCTTAGACAATATACAAAGCCAAAACAGATTGCATTGATAAACAAAATATATAATACAGAAAATATAAGTACATTAATAGACAACATATATACTAAATAATTTATTCACAAATGTTACGCCTTTAATAATAAACAATTCTTAATTTGCTCCTTAGTGGTTAACTTAGTATATATGAATATTGTTTCAAAATACAAAAAGCTTATCATTAACTTGCCTTAAAAAAATATTAAGCCTCTTATGAGTTTTAAAACTTATAATAAAAACAACATATTTATAAACGAAATCACTGAACTTAAGCTATAATTGTTAATGTATGAATTATGATAGGCTAAGGAAAGTATGTATCAGTTTTCCATGATATCCAACCAAGGTGTGGGGATTTTTTTACTTTTTAGAAGAAAAATCAGCACATTATGTGGACCTTTCAATCAAATGTTTCTAGAGGCATTTTCAGCATCTAGTCCCGTTTAAGGCTTTCAAATTTTATAAGAATGGAGTATAGATTGAACAAACCGAAGTTGGCGATGGCGTACGCGAAATCTTATCGATTTTCCTGTCAATTTATTCTATAAAGTATTCAATTGTGCGTTTGCAGTGTAACTGTGTAATGTAGTATTTAATTATATTTTCATTTTATATTAGATTCGTCTTGTCGCCTTGAACAAGCCGTATCCAGGAAATATGTATACATCTATGGACAGGACTGGAAGGAACGCAGTCAATCAAGAGTGTTATCGACAGGCATTCAGGGAATTCCATGCGAATAATTTTGTCGCGTTCCTCACTAATAAGTAAGTATAAATCTATACTAATATTATATAGAGGAAAGGTTTGATTTTTGTGTTTGTTTGAAATGAATAGGCTCCGAAACTACTGGACCGATTTCAAAAATTCTTTCACCGTTGGCAAGCTACACTATTCCCGACTGACAAAGGCTGAGTTTCATTTTCAAAAAAAATATAAATTACAATTTCTCAGGACACATCACTATCTATAAAAAATGTTGTGACCGCATGTCTCTATCTTTTATAGTTACGTCACAATAAGCGTCCTTTTATTAATTTTTTTTTTTAAAATACCCCCGCTAGAAAAGACTCTTTATTTGTACCAAGGTATTGATCCTTATCAAAATAATTACCAACGTTTCACATAAGCTACAATTAATTCAATTTAATGGTATAACCACCAAAAAAGCATGGTGGATTGATGTTCTCCTGCCGTTTCTCTTGAATAGTTTACTACTATGTAATATTACAAAAATCTTAGCCAAAGCAACGCTTGGCCGAGTCTACTTGTATATTATAAATGGTTATTGTATTATTATTGTATGATAAAATTATATCATTTATAATACAACAGTTGGATTACTTAAAAAATAAAATGTGAATTTGAATATAAATAGTTTGCAAATATTAGCATTTGTTTGTGTCTATGAAAGTTTGTATTCTGAAAGTTAGCTATTGTGAGTGTAAAATATTAGTCTAGGAGATTTCATCAAAGTTTGTTGGCGTTGATTCAGAACTCTACAAATACTTGATAACAGTAAAGCGATTATTAAAATTGTTGAATCTTGGAAATATTTTGTTATTAAACTTGTAATAAAAATGTTTATGAGAATTGAAAATGACGACGAATTGACGACTCATTGGTCTAGTGGTTAGTATGACTGCGAATCCATGGCTCCCGGTTTCGATCCCCGGCTGAGACAAACATCGATGTGATGAGCATTTGTTGTTGTGCTTAGGTCTTGGGTGTTTAAATATGTATTTATATGTCTATATATCTATAATATGTATGTATATCCGTTGGCTAGTACCCATAACACAAGCTTCACCAGCTTAGCATGGGGCTAGGTCAATTGGTGTGAATTGTCCAATCATAAAAAAAAAACAATTATTTCTCTAACATATACAGTATCGCTGTGAATATTACATGTAGCCCTGGATGAACTAGGTTCTATGCCGGGAAAAGAGTCATTGTGCTAGCCTGAAGCTAAGGGCTTGTGAAATTACAAACTATATAATTTTACTATTAAATCGACATAATTTACTTGTGTTTAGCATATATCCAATTTATAAAAGTTAACAATAATATATAATGGACTTATACATTTAAATAAATAAATATACAACAGTACACTTAAACATAAAATATTTACCCAATATTTACGTTAGAACGTGATAAAACACTATTGATATTACGTTATATATTTAATAAAAAAACATCATATCTATTAGCAAAACAAATTGGAACAATTTGTATAACGAATGATAATACAATAATAACATTGTAGTTGGAGCATTGATAACAGTGATTACAAAGTAATTGTATAATTAAACATGCGTCCAATATAACAATTAGTTTTAGTATTCGATATCGATTATTTAATGTAATTTAACATATGTATAAGTTACAATTATTTTGATAACTCAGAGAAACCCAGTCAAGTGGTTAAGATATGCGATTCATATCACTGAAGTTAATTCGCAATTTACGCTTTGTACTACAGCTGAAAATATTGTGAGTACGGCACGTCTTTGAGCCGAATTTGTCTTGTATTTGGAACAGGATAGCTAGCAAGCTATAATGCTGGACAAAACATCATTGTTATGTGTAACGAGAAATCGATCTGTTGAGGATGAAAGTGTAGTGTTCCTCCAACCTAAAGAGAGGATCAACAAATTTATATATACTCATATATATATATATATCTCAGAGATTAGGTTATAATAGATCACGGTGTAATTTGTTTGATTACAATGGCAAGACCACGCAATATCATGGACATCTTACAGGTTGTAAAGTGTCAATGTGTCAATTGTTAAAGTCAAGCTGTCAGTAGTGCGTAGAATCGGTCGTGAACTGTGAGTTGTGACGTGCTAGAGTTGCTTTCTGATCGGCGCCTGCGCCGGACGTGCGCACTGACTGTGTTTAAATATTAAGTAATAATGTCGGACGATGGTAGTGATACCAACTTTGTAATTATTAATCGCGTTGAATCTCCGACATATATATATATTCCAGGCGAAAACCTACCAGCTTGATATATATTTACTTTGCGTTAGGAAACACTTTCAAGGGCGATTCGCCGTCGTACTGATTGTAGCCCAGATGTTGCCACATATATTTTTATTGTTTATTGCTATGTATTTTTCAGTGTGGAGGATCTGAAATTTCTAGTCAAAACAAGTGCGGATCGAGTCGTACCAATAGTCAATTTACATGGAGAAGTCCTTTTTGAATCCTGGCTCCAACTTTTCAATGGGTCCGGTGCTCCACTGCCAATGAATAAGCTATATAGTTTCAACGGGAATAGAGTAAGCAGTAATAAAAATTGGTAAGTTTTTAAGGAATATAATAAAATATCAAATATTTTAGTAAATCAAAGCATAAGTTTAAAATTTACTTACTAAGAATATGAACAATTTTATTGTTCGTAGATGTTTCCTATCAAAGATAAAAGGAGTTAAAATGAGAATTCTTTTGAGGCTGATATGTCAGGGTTCAGCATTTGAGCCAAACCATTTGATAATAATTCGTAAAGTTGGTTCACAGATTTAAACTAATTCATAAAAAATTATTAGTGCAATTGCACCGTTTTAGGTACACATCTCTTTTCATCACAGCGTAAACACAATTGGAAAGAAAGAGTCGAAAAAGTTTCTCTTCATCCATATTTATGAATAGGATAAAAATATAAAAATAAAAACAAAACACCATCGACTCGAATAAATTTAAAAGATATTTGATTTACCCACATAGCCGATAGCTCAACTACGGCCTAGGCGTTGGACATACCCTTGCTCGAGCATTATTATAACTAACGGTTAACGTATACTTCACGAAACTTTCGTAAAACTCAAGGCTGCAATGAGTCTTGGCACCTTGTATTGTCATACAGTGATGTTAATGTTTATTTATTATTATTTTCAGGCCTGTAAAAGCGATATGGCACGGAAGTGACGCGTATGGTAATAGAACTTCAAGAGCGTTTTGCGAAGAATGGCAAACTAATAATACACTGGCATTTGGAATGGCTTCTCCGTTTGAAGAAAGCAAGCTGTTACACCAAACACTGTATGTAAAAACTAATCTATCTCTCGTTGAATTTTTGGAACGAAGTTCCTTATCGCGCGTTGTGACAGGGGGCTAGACGGAAAAAATTCATACGAAAAGTTGTCACGACACTTCTTTGCTATTTGCTATTGTAATACACCGGTTCTCGTCCGATCACCGAAGTTATACAACGTCGGGCGAGGTCAGTACTTGGATGGGTGACCGCCTGGGAACACCTCGTGATGTTGGCTTTTTTTTTCGTCGTAAGATTGGTGTCGAGAAAATCTATCATACTGTTAATGATACCAATTAACATATAAATTAATCGAAAGGAATTTCGTTCCATCCGGGTGTCCCTTGACACCTCTATTATTATCTCGTTTATTGTCAAAAAAGAAAGATGGTGAAATACCCGTATCATAAACTTATATACATTTATTATTATTATATTTGATTTACAAATTGATAAAGTAAAGAGATTTTTGTTTTCAGTTATCCATGTGATAGTAAGCTGATTGTATTATGTATAGAAGCAACATCTAGAAAACACACGCTTAGCAGAAGACCGCAGTAAGTATAACGTTCTAATTTAATAACAAATATCAATATGTGTACTATAACGATTTTTTAAACACAAAAAATACTGAATGTTTCGCTTTCGTAATATTGTTTATTACTTTATTCGTAATCGATCGTACTATTACGGATGGAACGTGTGACAATTACGGAAGTTCAGACATAAAAAAAATAAAGTTGCGAATATTAAAAAACTTGAACTCACAAAGAACTACAAATAAATTTAAGTTTTCACGGATTATCTGCTTTAATGCGGTGTTTCCTTCATATTACCTTCCTCGTTAAATAGACAGTCTCAAAATATGTAGTTATTTTTATTAACTTATTCTCCTTGTCTTAGTTCTAAACTAGCTTTATTATTTTTATACCTTTTTCTTACCTTATACTCATAGACATAGACATAACATTTATTACATACGAAAACACACAAAATAACAATACTCAAAGAAAAAATAAGACATCAAAAACAATTTAAAAAAAATCCCTTTTCCCATTCGGTTCGCTTCAAGTGTGCAATGTGTGTGTGCTGTGGTTGTAATTGGCCCTGGCTCAGCATAATGCTAAGGAGCAGTAAATTCCACAGCGCTGGTCAGTCTGCCAGAGAACACAGCAGCTAGTATGCGCCTCCGTAGCAAAAAAAAAAATAATAATAATACTAAGTAGAAAATAAATACTCGTATTACTTGTATTGTGGACACGATAGCACCATTTGTGTACGTCTTTTACTTTAAACATATTTGTTTGTCTCTCTTAGTCCAATATTACAAAGAGAAAGATTGGCATCGCGTCCTGTGCTTTCAATATTCTAGCTGTTTAATATTAGTTCGAAGTTCCGATAACTTTTTGCTAATTACAAACAACCCCTAAATGAATTACCGAACCACGATAACACTGTAATTGATAATGTTTAATACATTGTAATGGTGTATGTTAAGTAGCAATTATCTGATTTGTCGCTTCAATTCATAATGAGATTGTGGCTTTGACCACAAATACGTGTCCATTCCCTACCCCCATATAGATAATTTATAACAGCTGTGTGATTCACATTATATTTGGCAATGTGATCAATTTCATTAATTCGTATGCATTATTAAAATAATGATTTGCATTAATATTGTATGTATTCTAACTTCATGTATAATTTTCCATTAATATTTAGATATTATAAAAAAATATGTATATATATTATGATTAAACGAATATCTTGGGAATAGCTGATTAGAAAATAAATTGAAATTCTTTTAGGCCATATTATACTGTATAATATTTTATTGAAGAAGTTCATCAGAAATTGACGCTCGTAAAAACGAGATTTTATAAGCTAAGAAAATTTCATGAAGTATTTCAAAATGTTTAAGTTTAAACATTATATTAAATCTTTTTAATATAATAAATCGGAGATATCAACATTTAATGTAATTTAACTTTAAATGTTGATCACCATTTTTTTATAAAAATTAGGACTTAAGTCCGTGTTTATTACCAAAGTTACCTTTTTAACATATAAAATCGTAAACATAGTAATAAACACGTTTTATTCCACGTTCCACGCTGTACGGTGTATCGAAAATTATGTGACCTAATAAACGCATGATTAGATGGTAATATATTATATGTCACATCCAACTAGCTTAGTTAGCCGTTCAATTAGCAGCCTAGCCGTTTAACTAAACGGCGCCATTTAGTTAACTAACTAACTAGCGGCCTGAAAGATATTCAGCCGTAGCGTTTGTTACAACATTTAATAAACTAGCTGGCTAACGCTTAGGTGGAAAGTTTCTTGCCCGTTCTTCTTACCCGCTCTACGCCCTTGACTTGCGAACTGGTAGTAAATGTAAATTTACAATTAATTTAACTTCTTTCTGACAATTCATAAGTATACTTGTTTACCTACATGAATAAAGATATTTTGAGTTTGAGTTTGGCTATTCGTACGGTAGTCACTATTTGGCAGAAATAAATAAAAAATTAACATATAAAAAATATTTCTTTTTAAATTAAATTGTTTGAGTTCAATTCACATTGTTATTGTATCACTCTTCCATTGTAGACTTGTTGTTTTTCATGAAACTTTGGAAAGCACCATCAAAGTTGTGGTTGCCATATTGACAGTTTGAAGAGTTTCGCTTCGAGTTTGAGGACGCAGAAGGTCGAATAAAATTTAAATTAACAGTCAACAGGCTAGACAAGTGATGAAACGTCATCGATCCAAGTCATTTGCCTAGCTGTTTGACCAACTGGCAACCTTTCAGGCCGCTAGTTAAACGGCTAGGCTGTTAATTGAACGGCTAATTAAGCTAGTTGACTGCGACATATACACATTCAACACAATGTAGTAAAATTGTCTTAGTTTCAGATCGACGAGAAGATCCCGACATACAAGAAAAGAGGACTTTCACATAGAACCTTGAAAAACAACAGTTATAGTTTGTAAATCTAATATATAAAATTCTCGTGTCACAGTTTTCGTTGCCATACTCCTCCGAAACGGCTTGACCGATTTTGATGAAATTTTTTGTGCTTATCCGATATCTATAAGAATCGGCCAACATCTATTTTTCATCCCCCTAAATGTTAGGGGTAGTCCACCCCTAAATTTTTATTTTTTAGACAAAATTTTTAATTTCTAGTTTTTTATGATACAACATACAAAAATACATACAAACCTCAATTTTCACCCTTCTACGATCACCTGCTATTTTTTTATTATAAATGATATACATGGCAAAACGACGTTTGCCCGGTCAGCTAGTAAAGACAATACCTTCAGGAACAATATTCTTATTACATATAATAAATTCAGAATATAATCTCTTAAATTTCAATTGATAACGAGACTTCATACGAAGACAATTAAAACGGAGTCGTTTTAATATTGTAAGCTACCCTTACTGCCGTACTCAGATTACTGTTCAATTATGTCTGACGGTAGTGTAATAATTATCCTTAATTTTCTTACTGACGTTTAATACGCGATTAGTTGACGAATGTGGTTAAGCATTCATTTTGTTTGAACTTTTCAAAATCTTTACTAATAGCTAAGTAATCGTTAATGAACTATTCGGTTAGGCTCATTTGTATGAGAAACGATGGAAATTTCGTCCCATACAAGTTAATGAATAAGAGGATTCATTTAAAAAAACTCCTAAGTAGCTTAAAGACAAAGTTGTTTAATAGCGGAATGGAGCTATTACTCTGTAACTTTCAGTCAAACAAACAAAACCGATGCCAACATTTCTATATGCATGTTCCCTGTAGTTCTATCAATACCCGTAGCGCTGATGTTGCAACCTTCGGACCGTGCGGAACAAAAACTCATTTGTGATCGGGATCAATGTCGGCATAGTGGAAGTTACAGAGGCCCGAACCCATTGTAATCCCATTGAAAGGCTAAAGGACTTTATATATTCTGAAAATAATTGTATATAATGCTTTACATATACGATTTACTTTCAGTTAATTAATATTAAAAGTTATTTTTTTATAGTTAGATATTTCAACTAAAACCGACAACCGCTTTATAAAACTCAAAATCATAATACTCTTAAGTTTGTAATAGTCAAAAAATTTGACAATAAATGATAACTGTGTAAGATGCATTTGTAATAACTTATTCTATGGGCTATGATTGTAGTTATCGTAATATACTTCATGTTTGTAAGTCACTTTAAGTCAAATAATATAAATTGCAAAATATCATCAAATAAATTGATAGATTTTAGATTCATAAAAACTCAATCGGACTAAATTTGTCTCTTTTCAACATACCGTTAAAACAATTGCATAAAACGAGATGCACTTAGTAATAGAACTATTAAGGTTATTATAAGGGCGATTATTCTTTAAGGTATGTTATTAAATTGTAACTGGCGAACCTCTCAAAATTACTTACTATTGATTTGAATATATTAATTGATTTACGATTCATACAAATTAATCTTTACTATGAGAGTTCCGTCATGGCATTTCATACTTGACAGATGACAATGACAATTTACATATGAATAGAATGTAATATTTTTATAGTATGATGTTTGATATTGTGCGTATAAAGGTGCGTATAAAGGTGCGTACAGACTATATAACATAACATGTTATACAACATTGCTATACAACATGTTTCAGATAATGTGGACACTGAATGTTATAATAAGATGTTATTGATATGTATGCTAGGACGAACCCAGCATCTACTTTTTTTTGTTTTTGTTTTGTTATTTAAAATGGTTATGTAACATTTTTATATTGCATTGTTATTCTAATGTGTACAGTATTGTTTTATGTTATAATGTTGAATAACAAGGTTACATAATGTGGACGTGTTATAAAACACAAGTTATATAATATATCTGTACCTCAGAGGTATAGAATATTATGCGCCAAAACACACATTTTACAGGAGAGACAAAAATGCGAGGCATAGATGTTGAATGCGATGTTACGCGGGCTGTATGCGAGATATAAGTATGAACTAAATTAGGTTTTTTATTGTTTAAGTAGGTAATATTTAATATAATTACTACATATATTGTAATAAAGTTATTGCTTGTATGATTTTGTGGACTTGAGGTTGTTTACTTGCAACAGAAATTAAGTTGCCGGTATAAATAAAGCATTATGTCATCATAATGTTATTTACCTCGGCATAATACATTAATTTCACGTAATACTCAGGGGCATAAAGCATCATAATTATGTATGTATAGAATCATAAAATTATTTCAAATTTCTTTATTTATTTATTTTCTTATGTAATAAAATAGAAACATTCATGAGATCAATCATTGGACTTCTTAAAATTAACACAATTGTTATGTACTTATCTAATTAAAATATGTTTATTATTAAGCAGCAGCTTCAGGTAGGTCTGGAACATCGCCATTTGGTAGATTTTTGTAGAAGTCATGAAACATGGAGGGAATCCACTGTAACGATTTTTGTAAGTCGTTATACTTTAATTTGGAAATTGGCCTCAATGTATCTCGAATAGGTTTTGGTGTTGGCATAGAAAATCCTTTTCGTTTGTTTCGAATAAAACTAACTTCACTAAACATATCGTCTTGAAATGATGTTTTATAGAACATTGAGCCCATGTGTTCTTTTCGAAATTGCATCCATACTATATTGGAATATGGCACCGTTTCTCCAGATTCCGATTTTTTTCGGTGTACAAAAGGCGCTGAGAGTCCCTCACAAAATGCTGAAAATTCTTTGAAAGAATCTGTTTCCATGTTCACTACACTTATTTTGGCATTTTTGGAACAGCTTTTAATAAACTGCTGCCAGTCCCAAGGTGTAACTATAGGAAATTCTTGTATTTTTTTCTTTTCTCGCTCGATAATGGAATGGATTACGTCCACCTCCATGTGCGTATGTCCTTTCAGTAAATACTTGTGGTTAATTATCTTTATATTTTCATTTGATAGTATCCACAAATACGCCATCATTACAGAAATATTTTTATTCTGTCCGGCGCAGTTATCACTCCATATCGTCACTTCTTCTAATCTGACATCTTCAAGCTGTTCAAAAAACTTGACTAATCCAGAAGCCATCTCATTCCCGCCACGTCCTGTTACAGTCTCGTCCCACATAAAGCACCAGCTCTCCTTGGCTACAGAATCCATAATCGTGAAGTTAAAAGTCCACAACTTCCTAAGATAAAAACTTTGGCTATTTGTCAAATAAGGTGTAGGCAAACACTTTTGTAGATCAACTGTTAACATTTTTTTAGAACCGTGACTCTCTATTGCATCGACTTTGTCAAATCCTTTTAAGCTATAGCGGAGGTGTGATTCCTGAAGATGTTTATCATGTTCAGCTTTTATGGCATTCTTATCTATTACATCGGTAGTATTTTTTGTTTTAATTACAAAGCCATCACAATCGTCGCACGTATCATTGGCTGGAGGATTAATTCCTAGATTATACTCATTCTTGAAAATATGTCTATATAGCCATGCCTTTGCAACATTCTCCTTCGGTATATTCTTTTCGGCACAAAACTCTACATACAAAGCATACAATTTTTCAATATTTAGATGACTTCCAAGATACAGTCTTTTAGTTCTGTTCCGACTATAATGGCTCTCATATTTGGGTATCATATCAATGTGGTTACGAATGCTTTCTTTAATGGCTTCTGCCGTTTTATTAGGCGGTGGATGTCTTCCTCGTCTGTCTTCTTGAACAAAGCCGTGTGTAGATTTTTTGATAGAATTTCTCACAACAGTCTCAGAAATTGCCAAGGTATTTAAAAAAAACTTTTTGCATATCTTTTCGGGTTTATCGTGGACCAAAAATGTGTAATTTAATGTAAACGATCTCTTAGGTGGGTGTTCAGGATCGCGACGTCTAGATCTAGCAGTTTCAATTTCTGTTACCATTGATATTATAAACTGTCTCTTCAAATTCCAAGTCATCTCATTACTATAATATTTTTGAAATATAGCAGCTCTGGCTGTTTCATCTACTCGTTCAGAGCATTTCAGTCGACAGTCACATACAGGTTTCATCTTTTTTCGGGCACAACTTTACCTTTCTTAGATGTATATGATTTTCCTGTGACAGCTTTAAGTTTTCTAACGTTGCACTTCCATTTACAAATATATATGGCAGAGGTAAAACATTAGACGAAATATCAGTTAATAAATTGGAATTTGAAGGTTGTGTGTCTTCATCGGTGTCATCAACTACTGTAGCGAATACTTCAGGCAATGGCGTAAATTGGTCAACTCGTTGATATTCTACTTCTTCAACATTGTAAGTCCTTGGGGAATCACCATGGAGGGTAAGGTTTCGCTGTAGGAAATCATAATATTTATTCGAAAGCCCTGAAAAAGAAAACACTATGTAGTCTTATCAAGCCATTGCAAGAAAACGTAAATATAATTAAATGTCAATTTCCAGGACGAAATGTATCTATCAGTCGGTCGGTCTTATCACCTTATGAATTTAAAAGGTCAAAATAATTCGTTGCTACGTGTAAGCTAGGCAAACAAACCAACAAGCGGGCCCCACGCTGCGTTTAGTGGTAAAAGGCATTAAGTCCAATTAAAAGCATTATATTTGCGCGACGCTTATGGGTAAATAAACTTATGATCCTTTGAGATTCAATACCACGTTAGTATTTTTGGATTTAATATCATATACAAATGTTTATCTTTTAATATACTACTCGTAGGAGTTAATGCTTTATACCACTATGTAGAACTGATTTTAACTATTTTATTGGTACAAAAAACAAGATTTCGTAAAAAATGGAGTTACTATTGTATACCTCTGAGGTACAGATATTATATAGTCTGTACGCACCCTTAGAATGTTATTTTGATGTAAGCTAGTGCCATTTTTTCAATTTGTAATAAAATTTGACGTTATAAAATATTTTATTTATCACCTTTTAGTCACTGATTTCGAACAAATTTATAAAGCAGCTCTACATTATCAAGACGTTATGTATGTACATATTATTTATTACATACTTGCGCCCTTATAGAAAAATCTAATAATAATTTACAACATTAACATACATATCATCACTGTAGAGTGATAACATCGTTTGTCAAAAAACCATTTATTTTTTATTCATAGACTCGTATGTCATTTAACTGGTATAATCATAAAGTAAGGACTTATTTATGTTATTATTAAATTAGTCCTTTTTATCATCTAAAACTATTGATAAAAACACTTTATTACACACTTTTATACACATTTTAACGAACATTGACGAAATGAATTTTTTTTTTCGTTTCCTGTAAAGTTTGGTCCTCTGGACATACGAGGTTATCAATCCTTGTGCAACGACTTAATTACATCTCAAGAATGGAAGCGCCATATGTTGTCTGATGATCTCACGCCCTAACTATCCTCCGCCAGAAAGCGGCTGTACCGTGAATGTTGTTGTCACTGATTAACAACTCCCCATGAACAAAGACATATTTGTAATAGACTTGATAAGACTGTAAATAAAAAGAAATAAAAAGTTATTCTGTGAAGTTTCAACCTACCGCTACCATTTGGATATATTATATTTCTCTGACCATATTTTGGTATTTTTTACCCCAAAATGGGGCGGTATAATTGAAAGGCGAGAATGAAACTTAATAAACAACAATGGTACGTTTCTGGAATGTGACGGCTAGACAAAAGTGCGATCTTAGTTTTAATACAAAATACACAAAGGAAAGGTACAGTATTATTTAATTAACTGAAAAAAGCATAAGCAAAGCATATAGTTAAAAAGTATTTCATTATTAATTCAATCTAAGTAATCGTTTGAGATCTGGGTTTAACGGCGTATGCTTAAAATATCTTGGACAGACCGCATACGAAATACAACCGCGCTGAAGAACAAAGAAGTGCTTCTGACGGTAAGGAAAAGAAAACTTGAGTATTTTGGACACGTTTTCTGTAACACCAAAAATTACGAGCTCCTTCAACTAATCATATAAGGCAAAGTGGTAGGTAGAAGGCGATCTGATCGCAGAACAACAGGTTGAAAACCCTAAGACAATGGTCAAGGCAACAAGTCATTGTTTAGAAGCGCGGCATCCAAAATTCGCCAACCTTCGCAAGAAGATGGCACTATAAGAAGAAGTAATCCTTCCATATGTGAGCGTACCGATTTCTAATAGGCCGGAACGCATGTGCAAACATTCTGGTAGTGTGTGTCAGGTAAGTCGCCTGCCCGTTTGCTTCTGTACTATGAAAAAACATGTACATATTACATAGACTATATTATTCCAAATCTATTAAACTCGTTACCGGCTGCGCTATTTGCTAATGTAACAGGAAACAATATCAAATTTAAATTAAAAAATTACTTTATAAGTCAAACAATTACAAATTATGCATAACAAAAAGTAGGACGTCGTTATTAGTTCATGTTCGAATATTAGAACACATCCTGTATTCGAATGAGAATTTCTCGTCAAGAACAGGTTTCTTGCATCGGCTGTGGAGCGTCATTGTTTAAATTGGTTTATGTTGTTCGTGAAATTTTATGGTTTATTGGTGGGGGTGTTATATTGTATAGTATGTCACTGGCCTGAGTGTGTAATAGGTTAATTATTTAAATATATTCGACGACCTGGTGGACGGAAAAACTGTGTCCAGTTTGTGTTTCCACCACGCCAACTTCTTTCTATTTAGGATCATGTATACAATAAATAAATAAATAAAATAAATAAATGTGTGCAATTTACACGTGGTAGAAGTGAAACCTTTATACATTTTGGTTTCAAGTTGTAATTATCAAACGAATGTTTGATAAAACCTATTTACAGATACCTACACTAGATTTAAGTATCTACACTGTATAATGCTTCCTATCTCATTTTCTCCCACGTTAAATCTTATGAATTTATGTGTTTGTCTCTTTTTACTGTCGCTTTTTCGTTTCATCGACTTTCAAACCACAACGATGCTAAAGAAGTTTTCACTTCAAAAAATAGAATATAATGAAACTACGTAAAGCCAAACGAGGCAGCTAGTATACCTATAATATCGTTTAAGCACTTTGCTTCGCTCATTTGGAATAAGACTGTCGTGAAAGTGGCTCCTCGAAATGCACTTACAGTGAAATTGCGATATCAACCTTTGATTTTTCCAGTCATTTTATGTGAAGCCTAGATTTAGAAACTAGGTTTTTCTTATAAAGGCCAAGCCTTGACCCATATTGCGTTAGAGTAAGGAGTTCTGAATAGAATGTGGTATACCGTTTCAGTACAATATCCAAAGGAATCTTCCGATTATTAAACCTGAAACTTTGAAGTATTGAATTTTCGTGAAAATATTGTATTTTTATTTTTAACATTGTCTTTTGTCTAATTCTTACTTGAAGGCTACTTTTGGACTTCTACTCTCATAGGATTTGGAATATCTAAGATCCTCAATCGATATTACCAGTACGACGGCACTCCAAACATTTTATAACGCTCGCCAGGAAATGGTTTTTTTTAATTATCTAGTAATTTATCCCTATTACTGTCATCGTGACATTGACATTAAACTTAAGTGAAGTAAAGAAATTATTGTTTCGGGTTGGTTCAACACTGACTTAGGTAGGTCAAAGATTGACAGGACTATTTCTACCTACCTTTTAGCGTTCCGACTGGATTTAAAAATGGTAATATATGACCTAAGCCACAATTAACTTTATATTAAACGCAGAGTATGTATCATATACAGGACCAAATGTTAAAGTATAAATGCATTTATAAAAACTAAAGCGTATAAATATTTAATCTTACATTCAAAAAACTGAAAAATAGCAAGACTATCAGAGGGCAATAAAACGTAGCAGAATGACGTTTCCGAATAGAAAAAGTGCCGCCATTTCTCTCCATATATTACGAATAATGGTTCCACTATCGTGTCTTTCAAGTTAAAACCGCAGAGTTTCAAGCTTGTTAACGATATAACAATTGTGCAACATTTTAACTTCCCCGTAAACAGAAAGTATAAAACAGACTTAATGTTGTGTAAAAAATGACTGAAAAAGCATCGCAATTGAAGCCAGAATAAAATTTAAATGGCGCTTTATAGCTGCCGTAAACAATGAAAAAGTTGTACGATCGGGCAATAGGAGAAGAAGTGATGTTTTCAGATTGCTAGTATTTATTTGCGAAGATTTTATTACTTTTGTTCTTTGCGAATCACTTTATTCATCTAATGAATGTCAGAGTTGCAATATAACTTTAAAAGGAGTTGTTAGTGTGCTTTTAACCGACTTAAAAACATCCAAAGGAAGTTATCAATTCGATGTTTCGTTTTGTGTATGTTCAAGCACAGCTCCGCCGTGCGTGGACCAATCTGTATGTTTGGTCGGATTCAGGCTCTTCGGATTTGAGTGAATATGCTTATACTTTTCAGGATACTGATTGTCTCAAGAAAAACTGAAACCTCGTGCCGCTGCGTTTTGATTGGTCGCTTATAAACGGACAGAGATATATTAATAATAGATAATTTTCCACATCTAATAATCTTATAAATATATTATATGCCTGACAATATTGGGGAATAAGCTATCCTTATCCTGTCTTATATCGGTTGAAAATTGGTACAATTTCCGTTAAACTATATTCGCAAAAAAATCTAAAATGGACATAGCTAAATCACAATTGTTTGGTATTTGCCGTTTGCCTACCTACTTTATTTAATGTGTGATATGTAGGAGAACCAACAACATACCTAATTGTTATTGGTATTATTTAGAAAAGTTTAGTAAAAATTTACTTAAAACCTTAAGGAACAATCAATTTAATAGCTAAAATGCAAGTCAGCATTCATGAGCATAATTAAAACTTACTTTAAAATATTTTTTTCATTTAGATACATAGCTGAGACTTATATCTGATTCATTCATTAAAATTATCATAAATAGTACTGACACTAATTAAAGGACCATTCATTTAATTCATTTCCCATGTAACTTTATGCCTCTTCGTAAAGAAAAATTTGTCAGCGCTTCTTCAGCTGGAAATAACATCAAATTTTGACTGACATAATTAGACATATGATATTTTTATACTTAATTAAATATTACTTTTTGATTTGAAAAGAGATGAAAATGATGTGAAAAAATGAGAAAAATTTAAATTAAATTTTTGTTTCTTTTTTTTGTTGAACTGATTAGTATTTCATATACCCTTGTATTCATTATATTTGTAATAATAAAACCATCTTGACTATCCGTGGTGTATTTAAAATTAAATTCTATAAGCATACGAGATTATGTCATTCAAAGATAAAGGCGTAAATGGCGCGATGATAATGATAAAGAAAGAAAGAAAGAAAAAACTTTACTATACACAATAACAGGATATTAAGGTAAAATAAAGTACACTAGCCCCCACACTAGGATTCCATGTGTTGTAGGCAGCCAGACTTTTCCTTTTTATATGTTAACTGTCAGTTTACCTTATGATTCCTACACAAATTTATGATTAAACTATTTTTGCACAATAAGAATATTTTTTATATCAGCATATTTATTTATTTAATAAATGTATGTAAAGTGAGTTTTGAAATGTTAGTGATAATTTTGTTTTTAAGGAAGTGGGTAAAGATGAAAGAGCCTCGGAAGGAGAACAAGCGTTGGGCGAAGAAAGCTCGATTGTTTTGGTTGCCTATATATATATATTTGAATTATGTTTGATGTGGTGTGGCGGGTGTTTGTCATCTCGAAGTACAATTTAAATATCTATTACTTTACCTTATAAGTATTAAATCAGTGTTACCTTAGAGGGTAAGCGTAATTATCAACCCTGAATCGTGCATTTAAATCCGAGCTACGCAATGGATTTTTCAATTTGTGTGCGTTAAAATTTGCTTATAGTAAACAAAAACAAAGAGGGTTAGCCACGAGCGAATGAGCTACTTATCCAACAACAAAATCATATCCATAAGTGTGTTCCCACTGTGGAGTTACAGGAATATTTATTTGTTAAATAAGGGTGGGAAATATCCTGCGGTCAGCCATAAAAGACAGCAATACCACAGCACCAGCCTTTGATGGAGAAGTATTATTGTACTATATCTGTATATTGATACAATTTCAATTGTGAAACCATACTTTTTGAGTAAAATTTATATAAGGTTAGTGGTGGTGTGATATCGCTTTATATAACACGCCTAGATACTGTTAAAGCGCCGTAATTAGTCACATAAGTCTAAATACAATTGGCCAACAACTGGATCCTCAATAAACCTAAATTCTATCCGTTGACAGAGCGGCAATTTGTGGGCTATTGATTTTGACCAATTTGTGGCCTAATGGCTCTGATATTGTGACTTAATTTCTATAATAATGGTAAAGTAACTAGTTTTGATTGTATAATCTTTTAATTTTAATCCAAAACAAACGAACTCAGGTCTACAAATATATTCAATGGTTTTTTATTTTAAAAAAGTTTTTATAAGCTTAAAAGCTCTCTCCAAAAACAACACATTGCATACGGAAATACTTTTTATAGAATTTAGTATAATTTCTCTGTTTCATTGATATTTCTATTTATAGGCAAAATTTCACCTATAAATAGAATTATCATTAATCTACATGACTAACACTTGGGTAGTAATGTCGGTTTTATCACGATGTTTCCCTTAACTAGTCTAGCAGGTATTCATTATTGCGCAAAATATATAATACGTTTATTTATGATATTGATAAATCTGATTATGAGATCTTAAAGCGTTATCCCATGGTTGTGATAACAAGTACATGCATAGAAGTACTGTGATACAAAAACGGCGAATGTCAAACAAACAAAACATTTATTCCACATGGGCAG
Source organism: Pieris melete (assembly GCA_963693345.1). NCBI lineage: Eukaryota > Metazoa > Arthropoda > Insecta > Lepidoptera > Pieridae > Pieris > Pieris melete. Next base: position 1,079,442 of record CAVNZK010000044.1, on the reverse strand, counting down.
ATATATAAAAACATTGTTAACAGTTATCACGAGGCGAAGAAGATGTTCAGATACTGCTGTTTCATCACCAATTGGAAATGATGGAGGGTCTACGACGCCTTAAAGAAGACTTATAAGTTTACTGGCGTAAATTACTACTACTATTAGTATATGATTCGTAGGATACGCAACACCTTAGGTAATTACTCCGTATATATTAGTTGTATTTAAGATTGCCTTCAATCTATGTTTTGTTCAATCTATCTAATGTTTTTTTCAATCTATTTTTATCTCCATTTTCAAAGCCTTATTTAAGTGTACGTCCGCGTTAAAGATCTTGGCTAGAATTCCGACTTCAAATATTCTCAAGTCCTGGCGTTATTCCAGCGCCAATCTATTAACAATCCTCTCAGTAACATTAGGAAACAAATAGGAACCCGGCTATTATCTGTTCGTTAACGCTTCGTTAAACCAACTGTTTGTACATTTTGCTACAACGATGCTACACGGATACAATTCACAAAACATAAGCTTTGTTCGGTGATTTCGTTAGTAATGGATAAAAGATTACTTTCTTCCAACATTTTTACGATACGGTAGAAAAATTTTGTTCAAATAATATCGACTAACATATGTTTTTAACATTATTTATGTTTGATATGTCGCCGTAAAGTAGTAAAAAATGTTTTAATGGACCTGTGGGTCCTGGATTGGTCTCTGCGAAACATCGATAGAGTTGATAACTTACCTTCTTTAATGTAGATAACGCATAGTCGTGCTTTTTGAGAATTAAATGTATAATAATATATACAATAAAGTATTACACATAAGTAAATTCAAAATACATTTCCACCCCAAAGTTTCCTTCCGAAAATTCCCATCAATGCGTGAAACACCCTTTTACGCTGAGGCAAACGTGACATTTTATTGATTGTAAGGAGATTGAACTCTATAAAATGTGAAAATATTTTACGTTTATGATCGAATGCTTAAAATAATCCATTCAGACTTTTTATAATTTACTTTCCAAATATCGCAATCATTTACGATCCTCTTCCGACTAATATGAAAATATGATTGATGTGTCTTTTTTTTTTAATGGCTCTGGCACGATTTGTGCATTAGCCAGCTCCAAGTATAGGATTTTTTTTTATAATTCGCGCTTATCTTTAGAAATTCGACTGTGTCCTTCATGTACGGTTTAAGCGCTCGCACGGTACCGCACAACCCTCCCAGAGGCCGAGAACAAATTTAAATTAAATTAAAACTTGCCCTCGAACCGGGAATCGAACCCGGTACCCCTAACCTAGCTGCCACTTAATAAGACCGCTAGGCTATGAGGCCCCCGATGTGTGTCTTGTGAACCGAGTGTAATGAATTTCTCTACAGAAAACGCATTGGAAAAACTTAATGGTTGTACAGTTTTTACTTCTGCTGCAATTTTAACAGAGATATTTATTCAATATGGATTTGCACCGACTAGGTACGATAAAAAAAGGAAAGCTAAAAAGGAAAAAACCTTATTGCATGACCTATCTAAGTGCTAAACAGTGGTATGGGGAATAAATAGTACACAAGAACAGATTGTCTTCCCCTTAATATCGTTATTGGATACTTTATTATGTTAAATATCCTTTTTAGTAAAGCAGGTTAGTTTTAAATTATTTATAAGTATTAAGTATATATCCTAATAGATCGTAATTTTAAATGATGTCTTTGTGTGAACCTCGTTCCGCCTAACAGTCACTGAATGAGGAGATTAATGATATTAAAATTATTAAGTTCAATTTCAACAAATACATCGACCGGTCATTTCAATTTCAACGTTTTGTGGTATTCTCAAAACAAATCATACACAACATTATGTCAGTTGCGTTTTGTGTAACCATTTATCACAAATCAACAGCTATACAGCTAGACTGATGATATTTTAATGATAAACTTTTAATTTTTTCTCCTATTCTGGACCCAATAAACTACTCGTAACAATCATTAAATTTGTCCCATCTTTCTCGAGTTATAAACAGTGTAGCAAACCCGGCTTTTATATTTATAGTATATTGTAAAGCATAAAGCACGTCAAACGTTTGTTAAAAGTACCGATTGTTTCGGATAATATATTTACACGCAGACTTAGTAATTAATGTTTCTATGCATCAATCATAGAACGATTACTATCTGTTAAAAAATTGAATATATTGAAAGTCATTTCAATTATGCCACTTTCACGATACGACTGCCACTGATAGTTTACTTCCTATAATACTTTTTCTTATTGCCTCCATCCCGAAATAATGTATTAAGAAATTATTAAGGTAACTTTTTGGCCTAAGCGACAATGTATATGCTGTGGCCAGTACGTAGTCCGACCTACGGTGCGGTACTGTAACAAATATCAGCACATCTAAATTATGTAGCAATAAGAAAGTAGTCGAGTGCGAGTACTTATACACTAATGTATCTGGCCCGTAATAAACAGTGTACAGCGTTTTGTTTCAGTAAAATAAACAAGATAATTAACAGCTTACTGATTAACAACTTCGATAACTAAGCCTGAGGTCAAGAACTAAATTATACTCAAGTAGTTTGTACCCATTAAACTATCTTCTCTGATAGATAAACGTAATTCTATAATATACTTTACATAATGTTCAGTTTAAGCCGTACGAACTCAAAACGGAAAAGAGCTTATTCGAATGCGATGCAAATGCTATTTTCCAATACATTTTCTCTGTATTTAAATATTTTAAATATATATATATGTATAAGATTTTTAAAATTTTATTTTTTTATCAACGCAGTTCTTACATTGTTAAGGGTCTATATTTGGGAATTATTCGCTCATATGGAGCGCGATTATACGACATTTTAAAAAAAAAAATTCATGCCTGAAGTAAAGATATAAAAAAATTGTTTTGTATAGTTTAAGCTTACGGTGTAGTAATAAAAAAAAGTGCGTTCTGTTTCCTTTAAAGCGATGTTTGATTACAAAAAGTAACTTTTACATAAAATTGTTGACATTCCTTTACATAAAATTGGATGAGTTTTTCCTGCTTTCTGAAGAATGTAACTTTAAATGGAGTGTGGAATTAAAGATGTCTACCTTCTGAGAGTTGACATGGATGAATCGAACGTTAGTGTTCTCACCTTCCTGTGGGATAAGAAGTATATTAAAAGACGACTCAGCTATTTTTCCTCTGAAATTAGATTGTATCATTACGAGGGAAATGTTTCTCGTAAACAAAGTTTTCCGATTTAAATTTTATTGGATTTCAAAATGCAGTGATACCAGTTGTAATAATTTTGACTCATTGGTATATATAATTGCCATGTCAGGAAATGTTATGATTTTATGATTGTGTCTATTGACCGTTGATTTTTATTGTTGTTTCGGTTTGCTTTGATTTGGAATATTTAATGGTTTCATATTTTGGAATCCTAAATCTATACGTAGAGGTTGTAGTGCCACAGTTTTTTTTATTATTAAACTATTCCTAACACGTGTAATATGTGTTTCTCACTATCATTTACAAACACTATTTAGTTATGTTTAATCTTATTTCAGACTTTAAAATGTTAGTGTTGGTTTTGCGACTATGTATTTGTGTGTTGTTCCCACGAGAATGTTAGTGCATGCGTATTTTTTTTTCATTTATATAGTTTTATTATTATAATTCATTAAGTAAAGATATCATGTGGAACATGGTGTAATGGTTGCAACTCCTTACAAATATTTTGTTAAAACAAACCTTTGCTATTAAAATAGTGGCGGAGAGTTTATTGCCTGTTCTTCTCCGCGCGTCCGTTCTACGCCCTTGATTTGAGAACTGGCAGTTAATGTAAAATTAGATGAATTATGTATATTTTATATTAATAAGTGTACATTGTGTAACCTAAATTAATAAATGATTTAGAATTGAATTGAATTTCAAACATGACGCAATTTTTCCTAATCTGTACATAAAGTTATTGATTGGGTACCTAAGTTTAAAAAAAATTAATTCGAATTTCTTGAATATTAAGTGTGTGTGTAAAATCCTATCGAATACCGTTCGCATTCATATTCCATATATCTCCATTTACTATAAACACATCATATTGCTTTACATTTAAAAAGTCTATTTCAACAAAGTAATAAAAATATAAAAGTAAAATTTTAATACTGAAACTCTATAATTTTCTTTGTTAGTAGAGAAAACGCGCTGCGAAAATAAAACCCTTTTTAAAATGTTTTGGAAATTTAAAACGATTTACAGACCACAGGAATAAGCTTAGATAAATACCCGCAATTTGTTCGTCGGGAGAAAACAAACGAGCTTTATTAGCTAAAATGTCGTAATAAAATTCTATTGTATTTCTATAGTAAATATTTTTTTATATTTATTAAGATGCTTGCGAACTCGCCGAATTAAATTTGGAATTATTTATACTTGATTCTCAGGAATTATTCAAACTTATAAAGGACATTAAAGAGCGGTTAAGCTGTCTTCCAAATGAACTTGCTCGCCAACTCACCATTAGACAGTATGTGAGTCGACTAAAACGTCACCATATTTTAGAGCTAGAAGACTGGCAGTAGCTCTAGTCTGAAGATGAGTAGATGCTTCCAATGGGAAGTCACTCCACATGACAGCACAACAGAAAAAAATCGCTCTTAGCATTGCAAATAACCGCAGAAAAAAATTTAAAAAAAATAAAGGATATATTAACCTATGTTTTGCGAGTAATAATGGTCTCAAATCTATTTATTTTTAGGGTTTTATTTGCTAAACAAGTGTATATGAACTTTTAGGCTGAGATTCAGGGTGATGATACTCAGAAAGGAGACTTAGTACTAAGTGTGCCTAAAGTCAAAAAACGTTAGATTTAGACGTACGAGAGCCATAGTTCGCGGTTAGTCCTACATGCGAATCTTCAACTAATTGGAGACGAAACTTAACAAAAATACAATAAAAAGCTTCGTATAACAAGAAATTATAAACTTCGTTAAAAAACAGATGAAAGCCTTTGCATAAAAAGTAATTTACATCTTAGGTTGCTGAATTCTTCATTATCTTATTTCGCAAACAAATACATTCTAAAAACTTCCAAATGGTCCCAACATGAGACCTCTCCATCAATCACTGTCAGAGTGGCTTATTAGACCAGTGGCCTTAAGTTTACCTCACCTGCTCTAATGAATGAGAGAATATGATGTTGTGTTCGAGTTGATGAATTCAATAACAAAATAACTAAACAATATTCGGTAAACCCGACAAAGTATGTAACAGGGATTTAGCTTCAATTTGAAATTGGAATAATTTTCCCCTAATCCTAGTCTACGTGTAATTGGATGTATGTAGCAGTATTTTTGATGTATAAAAAATAAAGTTGTGAACATGTAATTAAAACATTTTAGAAGTCCGAGTAGCCTAAAATATATTTAAGTAAGGTTTAAATACCAATTCGTTACATTAAAAATAACAATAATTAGGAATTTAAAAAACACATGTATGACAAACATGGAAGTATGCATGTGTCCATGACTGTTCATTTTATAGTTAAGTTATGGTTGGATTTCAGTACTTCTTTTAAAGCCCAATATTTGTTCCATTCTAGGTTTACACGTCTGTTTGTCATTCACATGTCGGTTTTGACTAAACGATATTTGTTTTCTGAGGTATACATAGTTTTGGACATATTCAAGAGACGTGGCGTTGACATTCTATATTATGGCTTATCAATAAGCAAGGTCTATATATATTATCACTAAAACAGATACCAGTCCTCTTGGGACTTAGCGAGAGTCGCGATGTCACTCCGAATCTGAGATGTAAGTGTCCGTCCTTCCAATCCTGAATGAAACTACCTACGCCTCAAAGCGGCAAGACAAAGGTTTATAGATATTTTAATGCGTTAATTTCGACTTAGGACCTATTCTTAAAACGGCAACGAACTCGCGAGCCCTTAAGACATTAAGATTTAGTATAGATCATTAAAACAATGGGCACTAACATGAGGTGAGCATCCTACCCCTTTACCCCATGTTCCGTTAAACAAATGTGTCAAATGAAATTTATTTTTAAGCTCAGCCCTGCGATTCTGTAACTCACTTTTCGAACTCACACAGCGGTTTTCGCATCGGCGGTCGCTCTCAAATCAGTTGTGAAGCAGTAATTTTATGATTTGGCATTCTGAAAAGCTGGGAGCTTGTAGTTTATAGTTTATCACAATGCCAAATCATAAAATTACTGCTTCACGACTGATTTGAGAGCGACCGCCGATGCGCAAACCGCTGTGTGAGTTCGAAAAGTGAATTACAGAATCGCAGGGCTGTGCTTCCCCAGTTGAGCGTGCGAACTCTAAAGCCGTTTAACGCTGTGCACAATATGTAACACTTCCTTCTACGGTAAAAATCGCGAAGATCTTAGGGTAAGATTAAAAAATGGGTCTTGGCCCTGTCTGACGTACTTCAAAAATTTAAACGTGATATATATGTCTCGATTTTTTATTATATAATTAGGGGCAAACGAGATTACGGGACGCCCAAAAAGGGCAGTCATCGCAGGCCATAGACACTCATTTTTAGGGGGGCCTTTGAGGGAGGAGTAAATTCAATTTATATGTACATTATATTTTTTTGCATATATAAATTACTAGCTGACTCGGCAAACGTCGTTTTGCCATGTATATTATTTCTGGAAAACATTTTTTTAGTTCAATAAAAATAAGGGTTGATCGTAGAGGGGTGAAAATTAGGGGTTGTATGTATTTTTTAATGCTGAATCATAAAAAAATAGAAATTAGAAATTTTGTCTAAAAAATAAAAAATAAAATTTAGGGGTGGACTACCCCTAACATTTAGGGGGATGAAAAATAGATGTTGGCCGATTCTCATTGATACCGGATAAGCACAAAAAAATTCATCAAAATTGGTCAAGCCGTTTCGGAGGAGTATGGCAACGAAAACTGTGACACGAGAATTTTATATATTAGACTAGCTGACCGGGCAAACGTCGTTTTGCCATGTATATAATTTAAAATAAAAATAGGGGTTGATCGTAGAGGGGTGAAAATTAGGGGTTGTATGTATTTTTTTATGCTGTATCATAAAAAAATAGAAATTAAAAATTTTGTCTAAAAATAAAAAATAAAAAATTTAGGGGTGGACTACCCCTAACATTTAGGGGGATGAAAAATAGATGTTGGCCGATTCTCATAGATACCGGATAAGCACAAAAAATTTCATCAAAATTGGTCAAGCCGTTTCGGAGGAGTATGGCAACGAAAACTGTGACACGAGAATTTTATATATTAGATATTTGTTTCTGAATCTTACGACACAACAGAAATTTTTGTAAGATCAAAAAAAAGTATGTATAACATGAGGTAAGCCTCCCGCGGGTTCTATAATACAATGAATAATGCCTATAATATCTTTTATAAAGAAGAATAAATCTTAAACACCTAACAAATTACATCCATAATCATCACCTTAATAAATGGTCTGGTAAATTAATTTCAATCTGCTTGTTAATGTTTCGGTTTTTAGTTCGGGAGTGTTTTAATGACCGAAATTAGAATTTAGACCTTGTAATTTGCAAATGCCGCTTCGCTTTATCTAACAATGAAATGAGATTCTAATCGATTGTAGCACTCGGCTTTAGCGCCTCTAATAAATGGCTTTGAAACGTGTGGATCAATAAATTACTAATTATTCAGTTGTTTCGAGTAGACAATACTAATGACAATGACAAGCTTAATAATTTTTCTGATATATAGACATAACATTTATTGATAACGAAACACTCACAAATAATAATAATTAAAAAAAAAATGAAATATAAATTACTCTACTAACTACTAACTTATAATGTACCTAGGTACGAGTAATAAAGGTAAGTGTGAAATGTGTGTGTGTGTTGTGCTTGTAACTGTCCCTGGCTCAGCATTATGCTGAGGAGCAGATGAGTACCGCAGCGCTGGCCATTCTGCCACAGATCACAACAGCTAATTTGTGCCTCACTCGCAAAAAAAGAAAAATAATATAATAATAATAATAGTAAAAATTAACAGTCTCAGTAACAATAAGAAGTCATGTGTAAAAGTATATAGTAAATAAGAAAACAAAAGAAATGTTTGGAGACCGTCGGCTTAGTTACCGTTGGATGGATATAGTGAAGTAGGACATGATGCAGCTGAACACCAGTGATTGGCGGGACACAGCACATGACAGGAGCTGGAAGATTATTCTTTCGGAAGCCACGACACTTTTTGGGTCGCAGAGCCAGTGGATTGAGTGACTGAGCATTGTGTTAATACGTGAATTATCTACTGTACTACTAAATTTTCCTTTATATATGCAGAATTCAGTTGCATTTGCGATGAATGATATCATTTGGACCACATTGCTTATAAGGCGAGTGTCTTATAGGATACAACCCTGTAGATCAAAACATTTAATAACAAACTGGACGTTCATTTAAAAACACCCAAGTTATTAACTATTTTTCATTAATATTATGCAAAAATATAAAAGCCAAATCAACTTTTTTTACTGTTTCAATCAATCAAGGGCGGCTGGCTGACCGAAGATTTTCCGAAATTTGTTATTACACCCAAGCAGCCTTTGATTATCATATTTTTTGTTCCATCTTATTTTCCCCTAGTGATTTCTTTCGCTATTTGCATATTGAATTCCGATATAGTGTTCAAATTTATTGCACACTTTGAATATTGTATTGTGTTATTTTAGTGGTCTGTAGAGAATTTCTTATGTTCGAAGAAGAATTGATATTATTTTCGGAGTAGCATAAATGTGTTGGGGAATGGAAAAAAGTCGTAAAAGTGTCTTAACAATTTTTATTGTTTGAGCTTTGTCGCTATGGGGACATTGTGTCAGCTATGTATAGAAAACGAAGTACTAGATTTTTAGTATCCATTAATACTTAGTAGTATTAGTAAATATATGTAACTATTACGAAGAAAGATGAAACATTATATCGACCTATGAGATGCACATGTAGTCTAAGTCGGACTAGAAAAACCTAGTTACTCTGTAGCATTTGCTTTCTTTAAAAGCGAAGAATGTATAACAATTTAATTTTTATATTTTTAATTCGGCTTAAAAGGCTCTCAATTTGAATAATAAATTACTATTATAATTTAAATGTAAACAGTAATATATCTAGATAGCCTTCTAGAAAAATTGCACTTCCTTGTTCCTCTCTACCAGATTCGTAATCGTGCTTTGTGTCATGTTTCTCACATCAACATTAACTATGCAACCAACTCAGTTTTGTATCGCGCAGCCCGCATACAACGACCAATTTTTAAACCTTGACTTGTTTGAGCTATCGCAGAATATGGTTAAAAGGGGTATTAAGAATATCCATAGCGCAAAATCACCTGCCTCATGATCATACCCCACAATTCTCCTTCACGTACTTACCCTCACTTTTACAACATCACACAACATAGCCAAATTAGGTATCACTTAGTTAAATGTATTGAAAAAAATTTATTGTTCCCTTTTGCAAATTTTTGAATCTTTTTGTAGGTAAATATTATGTATTCCATCTCTACCAATATATAAATATTATGTACCACCGCCACAAAAACCGACACTTGCACACCGTCACAAAAATCCGACACCCTGAAGTTCGCTTGGCCAACATTTTAACATAAAAAATCTCCATTTCTTTAATTATTTAGAAATAATTTTTATGTGACATTTAAATAAACTTTATTTAACTAGATAATGCGTTATAACTAAAACTTTCAATGTATTAAATACCTTTTTTTTCATTGGCAGTGTCGTTTTTTCTACACACGAAGAATAAGGCGAAACATAAATTTTCAAAAACTTTTATCTTGTTACGCCAAAAGAGTATAACTTCTAACGCGTGTACATAAAGACACGTGTTTTTTATATATAATTTTTCTTAGCTGTGGGATTACGAAATAAATAACTTTTATATCTTGGTCGGTACCTATATAAAACAAATTTCGAAACGTCTTATAAAAACCTTATAAGGAAATTCTACAAATTCCAAAGAATTAAACTTCCTAAAGACATTATCACTGTATTTACAATACACTTAGTCCATAAACTCCGCCCGAACAACAATAACTTAAAACGAAAGTAATACCTTACTGTCTTTTTACTAAACTACAGCCGTAGCTCAAATTGTCCCCGTGGAGTTACGTGGTTTTTCCCAAGAATTTATGTTGTACAATAGATAGTTACCTGAATATACAGAGTTTCGCTAATCACCGCAGGACAAACAAAAAGCCGAAGGTTTTTGTGGCGTCAGTTAACAGCGTTGGAATTGTGCCAGCGACCAGTTCCAAGCGCTTATAACCTAACAATCAAGCTTATGGCGAATAAACGTGTTGCTATATAACTATTCAATGGACATCGCAGTATTGTCAGTTGTCAAGATTGAATGACAGATTTCGAAAGTCGAGTCCATGTGTCCTTCAAATTGGATTTGTTGATTTTGACTTTGACATGAGTGAAGATGTTACTATTACTATCTTCTACTATATAAAAATAAGTCGGGTTTTCCTTCCTGACGCTATAACTCCAGAACGCACGAACCGATTTCCACGGTTTTGCATTCGTTGGAAAGGTTTCGGGCTCCGTGAGGTTTATAGCATAGAAAGTTCAGGAAAAATTCCAACAGAAAAGCGGGATGACCAAACGAAATGTTACATAAAACGAAGCCATCTGGTGGCAAAACGGAGTTCGCTGAGTTTGCTAGTTTGCTATACAAATTCCAAATAGAATGTCATTTAAAGCAAAATATGACTTATGCATTTCTAATAAGTAGTCATTTTATCAATTTATTTATACAACTGTCAGAATAAAGTTTCTAGAACCTTACTCTTAGCAGTTCGTGTCGCCATATTGGAAAATGGTGGCTAACCTGTCGTATTTACTTGCACCTTTGGCACACCCGTCAAATCTACAATTTCTAACAAAATTCTTAACGAACTTTAATAAAAGTAAATAGTTTCGTGATTCTTGTTTGCATTGGTTTTTATTCTTTTAGTAAGATATATTTCAGTAATAAATGAAATAATTACTGAGTTCCCATTTGTATCGCGTTAAATGGAACACATGAGTTAAAATGGGACTGAAATTATGTCGCGGTTGGTTATATTAAAAAAGTTTTCGGTTTGAAAGTCGGCCTTCGTTTCTATTGCGATCACACTCCACTTTCATAAAATATGAAAAAAGTTTAAGGACCCTATTTGTAGAAACGTTTACGGAGGAAATTTTTACAACTTTAATATTATGTGTTTTGGAACGATTGCCACAAATATATTTAATCTTTTTGATTTGAAATAAAGTATTGCTATTTTAAAGACCAACAAAAGGTATCGTTTAAACTGTATTTAATGTTGTTCAAATGTAATAATTAGTTAGTATGATTATTTATATGTATACTATATAGGGCTAGCTTTTACTGCTTACTGCTTAGAGTTCGTGTATTAAGTAAAGTAAGTATTTCCGAACCAATTCGGCTTAGAGTCCTTTAAAAAAAGAGCCACCAATTCTTAAAAGGCCGGTAACGCACTTGCGAGCTTTCTGGCAATGTGAGTGTCCATGGGTATCGGTATCACTTAACATCATATGAGCCTTGAAAATTTAACATCTTTATTAATCTCTATTATTAAATTTATAGGAAAAACTTTTTAACCTTATTAAAGATTAATAAAGATGTCAAATTTTCAAGGCTCAAAAAAGTTGCTTTTAAAGTTATCTATTATTAAAGGTTATGTCAATCAAAGACAATTAAATTTATAGTTGAATCTGTACAAGATTCCGTTCGGTAGTTTTCGAGTTTATCGTCTTCATACAGACGCGATCGTTCAATTTTAGAATATGCTTACAAATCTTTAAAATAAATTTGAAATTCGAAGTTTACAATTCCGCACCGGTTATAGAAAGTGGTACATAGTTCCTTGGCGGATATTAGAGTATCCTTCAATGCTAGCGGTATGTCCGTGATCTACGGTCCGCGTCCAACAAAATGTCATCCATTTCTTAGAAGATCGCCCGCAGGACACGAATTTATTTCATGTAATTCCTTTCTTGCGTTCCTAGTTTATTTTTCGTATTACAGCGATAGTAGTTTAACAAATATTATTATGATTTAAATTGTAATAAAAAAGTTTTTTTAAATATTTTACTTATTTTAAAAACATTAAGAACTAAAGTATGATGTAATACGCGGTATTATACATAAAAACATTACTTGTTTTTCAAATATAAATAACTGTGTCTTACTAAAAATCTCTTATTAAATTTATCAGTTTATTTAAATAATGTGTTTGTGAACGAATAAGACTAAGTTTCAATAGTGAGAAAATGACCTGAATAGATCGAGAAGATTGAGGTTCGCTTGACTTGAAAACAAAGAACGATAGCAGCTTATTTTATTTTCTTGATGTTGTATAATAAAATAATTTTAGTATTTAGCGAATAATGTTACCAACAATTCTATATTATTTTAACAAATTAAGCCAATTTTTAATATTGCGTGATTAGTGCAAATAAAAAGATAGTGCTTGTCGGTAGCAGTTAGAGTACCTCTGGATTAATTGGATCTATTGGACTCTCCAGCGTACGGTGAAGGGGCATCCAGGTACGAATAGAGTAGGAAAACGAACGGATAGTTTAGCACCTTCAATGATTGACCTTTTATGATTTGGCATTCTGAAAAGGTGGGAGCTTGTAGTTTATTGTTTATCAGAGTTACAGGTGCTAAACTATCTGTTCGTTTTCCTACTCTATTCGTACCTGGATGCCCTTTCACCGTACGCTGGACAGTCCAATAGATCCAATTAATCCAGAGGTACTCTAACTGCTACCGACAAGCACTATCTTTTTATTTGCACTAATAACGCAATATTAAAAATTTGCTTAATTTGTTAAAATAACATAGAATGATTGCTAGAAATTTGAAATATAACTCCAGCAAATTAAATAACATACATGTCTATAATAAAGTCTCTTCCATATTAGGGAAGTGGTAAGTAAATATGTATAAAACAAAGATCTTGTAATATTTATTTTTAGAGTAGAAAATAATTCCGGAGTAACATAGACAAAAGCCCCATATTTGATATATTTGTTGTAAATTTAAATAAGAACTTTAGTATTAAATTTTTCAAGTTAATCTCGTTTAAGTACAGTTAAATTGCATTGTAATTAATAAAATGCTGAGAGTGAAGGCGAGTGACAGTGAAAAAGAAGTGGTAGAGGAACAAATAATAGCAGTGTTTATTTCAGCGGTAACGGCTAAACTGCTCGTTTGTACCTTGTCTAATCTCCGGTAATAAATACCTAATTAGACGAGGTTTCATTTTTAACTATCCTCCAACAGCTATTTAATATTATAGGAAATAGAGTGTTTTTACAAACCTTTACAAGCAATATTATATAGCTTATTATTTCTCGTATGCTACCCTATATACAAAAACAGATAGAAATCCAGTAACTGTTATATATATACACAATGGTATAATGAGTGTATGAAAAATGTACTAAAATATTTACTTTTGATACTTCAGATCTAAATGAAAATATTTGATTAATAATTTGAGTGCTATCAATTGCACATTTTCTAAATAGTTTTAATAAGCTTAAAGCTGCGTAGCGTTAATAGTAGCATTGCCGTCAACCCGTCATAGACTAAACAATGCATAGAAGACTGTTCCCATTCCTGAGCAAACGAAACTGAAACATTATGAGAGTAATACAAGAAAGAACTTATGAAAGAAGCCTGTCTTAGCAATCCTGACCTGTCCTGTCCTGACCATAAATGAGCGTTCTAAGGCAGTTTTGCCGACGACTATAATATAAAACCGACTTTCCATCGATTTCCTAGTCAATACTTAAAATTTTCCAAGTTTTCTTGAAGCATATAATATAGAGCCGCCTACTTTTAAAATACGCTGGAAGCGAAACAAGCCTTTTGGGATTTTGAGTGTTTATGGTAATATTAAAGCATTGATGGCTTAGTGGCTTCAGCGTGCGATTCTCATCCATGAGGTCGTAGGTTCGATCCCCGGCTGTGCACCAATAGACTTTCTTTCTATGTGCGCATTTAACATTCACTCGAACGGTGAAGGAAAACAACATGAGGAAAACGGCTTGTCCACAAAAAGTCAACGGCGTGCGTCAGACACAGAAGACTGATCATCTACTTGCCTATTTGATTACCAAATGATCATGAAACAGAAATCTGAGGCCGAGACCTAAAAAGGTTGTAGCTCCATTGATCTATTTTATTTTTATGGTAATATTTTATTTTCCCCGTTATAATCACGAACAACACGAAAAGTTACACAAATACATAACTCAATTAACACACAATAACAAAGTCTCAATGCCTTGTACATTAACATTTTACACTTCACAAAGAAAATTGCAACACCGAAGATTCTTAGGGAGCCGGCTGTTAAGGTGAAATAAATTAAATGAAGGTAACAGTTTTAATTAACTGCAACGCAAAATGGAGCTAAAATTTTACTATGGATTTTGCACTCCAAATTGCCCTTTGTGCGTTTAATTAAATGTACATGCAATTAATGTCAAATTGAAATTTAAATGTGATAATAAAATTATAACATGTGGTTTTCATATGTAATTATAAACTATACAAAATAACGGATCGTTTTTCATTAATCATAAACTGTTTTTTTTAACTAAATTAATACGAATTTAATATTGAAATCGAATTTAAATCTCCCTAAATTATTTTGGTCCCTTAAGGAAGTACTTAAAAGTAAAGACAATGGTAGCTAAGAAAAAGGTGTTCAATCTATGTAACCTACCATGTGTCACATACGGCTGCCAGACTTGGGCATTATCTCAGAAACATCATCAAGTTGAGAACATGCCAAAGAGGAATGGAAAGAAGCATTGTGGGTGTAACACATCGAAAAAGAGCAGAAGAGATAAGATCAGCAACCAAAGAAGAGGACATTATAAAGAAAATAAGGCAGTTGAAATGGCCCTTGACCAAGCACATGACGAGAGATAGCAATAATTACAGAATGGCAACCACGCGATGGGAAAAAAAAAGATGAAGACAGAGCAAGAGATGGGAAGACGATATAAAGAGAATAGGAGGCAGAACTTGGACAAGAAAAGCTAACATCAGAAAAGAATGGAAGCAACTGGAAGAGGCATATGTGTCACAGGACACGCTGATTACCTAAAACGGATCAAGTGATGTATTAGATTAAGTTTTTAAGGGCTTACACCCTATAAAGGCTGAATAATAATAATAAATTATATTCAGCATGTTCACCCGTTGTTATAATTGCAATGGCAGTCCTAATTATGTTTGTGACGCCATCTTTAATTACTAAATTGCCAACTTAAGCATTTTTTTTATTTTCATTTCAATATATACCTATTTTTCACGTTAAATATTGGTAACAACTCTTAGCTGGAAGCTTCTATAAATGTCTATTGTCTATGACACAATATGACCTTCTTTCTTCTTTATTTAGCATGAAAGTAATACATAAGATTGATGAATTACAAAAAACTGCACATTTTGATACAGGTGATGTGTGACCAACATAAAAATTTAAAAATATAATTGATAAGAATTTAATTATTTTTAATGTAATAAAATAGACATGAAAAACTTATAACTTAAGAACTTTAGTTAATCGTGTAGTCATTTAAATCTAAAATCTTCTAATATACGTAACTAATAAATAACAATGAATATTTAATCTGAAAATTATTACTTAAAAATATAAAAAAATAAAGGCAGAGCATCTGTAGTACATTATAACCCGCTTTTACATTTAAGAAATATGAAAATAATGGAAACTCGGCCCCTTTTGTGTGTATTTTTCTCTGGAGCAGCTGTTCGCTAAAAGGGTCGCAGCTAATTAAAGCTTAGATGTAAATCTTAATCTCATTTGGATTGTTAATTGAAAAAAGCCTTGATAATCCGTCCTGCTGCAATGCGGTGTCGGTGGGAACGTGAACTTATTCTGGACAGTTTTATTTTAGTGTAAAAATAAGTGATACGTGACTAATCGCATAGAGGCTTAAACGTGCCACGGTCAACCCTGAATTTTAGATGTACAATGGACTGGGAATGACTTTTCTTTATGAAAAAATAAAATATGTTTATTATGGAACATAAGATACATGTATCACTTATTCCACGTCATTAAATTTCAATTTGTAGACATCCCTACTCATCGGCAAAGAAGACAGAGGGTGTAGGCCGAGAGAAAAAGCCGGCGTAAAAAACTCTCGGTTCTCTTTTAAAATGTTATGTTAAAACTTGTTCTTACCGGCATATCTTAGTTCCAACATAGTCGAAATATGTCAAGCACCTGCTGATCAACTACTTGTATATAATATAACATTGATAAAGATAAAAGAAACGGATGCAATCTCTAAAAAGAACCCGTAAAATCTTGTAACGCCACTGGATTATTATTGTATCATCATACAACAATACAACATAGTAATCATACAACTCACGTACTTATAACATGTTGGTACATCAGAACCAAATATAAGCTTAGTTCGTATAAAAGCCGTAAATAATAATAGTCAGCAGTGTGGGAAAAAAGGACGTGGATAAGAATACGAAAAATAATAACATCCAGGAGGAACTAGCTAAGGGACCCATAACCGACAGTATAGTGAATGTTATGAAAGTAGATAAAGTGAGAGAGGTATGTCAGAGGTACCGTAGGAAGTGAAGATCTATAGTCTCTTCACCCTTTCGGGAAAAAGGCGTGATGATGTAAATAAATAAAATGATTATAATATAAGTGGAATATAAACACATACAAACAGTTATCAATTATTTTAGCACAAACCAACAATTGTGAATATGATTTCTTTCAAAATTCAAATGTATCTGTAGTTTTAAAAGAATATCTTAATTATAGATTTATATTTCTTGAGGTCATAATAGCCGAAATAAATTAAAGTATAGTTTTATTCCATCATAATGTAATGTGTTCCATTAAATTGTCTGCCATGAAAACTACTATTATAAGTAACGTTCAAAATCCACGATAGAATATATGAAAAAGTGTATCATTTTGTAGTTTAGTATGGTAGAGTTTTTTACTAAATCGCTGTTAGTTAGTTTCAAAGTTCGCTAGTATTTCCGGTACCCAGAATAACTCCGCTTGCAGTCAGCAGGATTTGTGAATAAGCCACCGCTCACCCAGTTATGTTTGTTGCCAGATATTCGAGCTAACTAGCGCTTTGAGATTTATTGAAATACTAAGGATACGACCCGGATCCTTTTGAAGTGAAACTTCTTTATCGGGGTTGGAAGAAAATTTAAGTGTAACATTTTTTCGTTACGCGTCACATTTTTCTGTTACGCGCCATGTTGCTTTTTGAAGTCAAACTTCTTTATTGGCGTTGGAATGAAAGTATTTATCGACGTATGGGAGAAATTTTGTAGCAAAACGTAACGTTTTTGATGGTTACGCGCCATCTTTTTCTTGTCCCTACCACGGTTGATCCAAAGAGATTCGAAGCCATTAATTACAAAAATATATAATAACGATAACAATGATAGTAATAATTCTATTACAATTAATGAAATTCTGTCATAATCTTAGTAGTAATAAGGTAAAATGAAATAATTGTATTTGTATTCATGTCTATGATAATAAAAACCTTTTGTTAAACTTTATTTAACCAATTTCGTTAAGTTGCATATAGTAGATCATTTTTCGAAAAATAAGGTCATAAAGAAGTTTCACTTCTTACGTGTGTACACCTAGTACACGCACACATTTTTATTTTATATATGGGATCCTGTAAATTGTTACGTTGCGTTACCGGGCCGGTTGTATTTGAACTACGCGATTTTATTTCTTAACATTTCAAATAGAACACTTGATTTTTTTTTAAATCGTCACTTGTTGGTCACGTAGCCTTTTACTAGAGAAGGGAGTTAAAATCTTCAAAAATTGCGTAACGTCATACTTGAACGCTCCCAAAGCTCGAAATGTCGAATTATGTTAATAATGCAATAAAATTCCATAGAAGCTTTATCCAAATGTATGGATTCGCATAAACTAAAGAAAAGTATTAAATAGGACGGTCAAAGTTAATTTTTTTAACATTGTTTTTGTACGTAATATATATTTAATTGTTCCACATACATTCCAGACATCTAAAAAACTTATTGATACTTTAAGCAAATGTTATAAAATGCGTTTTAATACGTTAAAGACGATTTATTTTAAATATCTATTAAAGAAAGTCCCAAAAATACTTACAATAAACAAAAAAAATACACTAGATAAACTTTTTATCCAGTTCAATTTTTATATAAGTACCTACAGACAACAGATATATACAATTTAATCGTATGTGTAGACGAACGTTATCACCTCCGTGCTAATGAAAATATACTCACGTTTTTTGGCTCGGTGTTGTTTTAGTGTTCAGGCTTGTTAAAATTTAAAAATTAATTTCACGTTTCTCGGTGCTCGTTAATTGTTTGATAATTAAGTATTTTAGGTTTTAATATTAACTAAAATATATTTGGTATCCTATCCTACCAAAGTACAAAAAACCGACGTTAAAATACTATGTGTCTATACTATATATTATGAATGTTTATGTACTCAACTTTCCTGTTTAAATAATAGATAGACATGAAACAGTATTATTTTTGAAGTCAGACCTCGTCACGTCGCGTTAGGGTAAGTTTGATATAGTCAATTGTGCAAGTCAAATTCATCCATTTCTTATCCAACACTATAACTATAACCACCAATTTACTTTCGAAGAACAGGCTTCAAGATACCCGCTTGATACAAAAACTTTCTGCATAGAAATGTTTTGTGTGTTTCTCTTACTTTTACGTATAACAAAAAAGAGTGCGGGTACTTATGTACGCGCGTAAGAAGTTATACTTCTTTGGCATTATTAAAAATAGTTTTTGATTGCATGCAAATAATTAATTACAATAAAATAATCAAATAGCGGAAAAGGAGTCATTATAGTCAATAAAGTTTAGTTTACATTTGAAAAATTAAATAAATAAATATTTATCATTATTCTCTTACATTAAGTGTAACATATATTCTATTATTATTCGAATGTTATTTTTAAATTATGTCCAATGCTGTAGCATCTTCCGTGGGCAACTTCATTCTGTTAATTTTGTGTCACGGTGCGCTCGCATCGTAAAATTTCACTATCATGAATTTTTTATAACGCGCCTAAGGAAGTATAACTTCAAAAAGAGGAGCTAGGCAAGCAATCTAATTCCTTATGCCATTCATGTCCTAAAGATATTATTAAATCCTAATAATAATAATTACTGAAACGTGAAAAAAGCAAATCAGTAAATATTCAGAAGCAGCGAAAAAATTCCCATTTATCTGTCTGCAAATTAAGATGTCCGGAACACGATAATTATTAACAAATTTTCTTGAATGATATCCCTTATCTTTGAGAGATCTAAGGACTTAACAAATAAGTACCTTAAAAATAAATTAACATTTTGTTGACTTTATTCCATGACGAAATCTTATTTTTTTATGTCCATTATAATTTATTTGAAAAAGGAAAAAGTATTTATTCAATTAGAGCTATTTTCTTGAACATTGTTATTTTAGTATGCAGTTGGCAAAAAATAATGCATATCTCGGAGGGTTCGATTACCGGTTATTAGAGAATTATTAGTATGTGAGGTTGTTAGAATAGTTTCCGCTTGAATAATTTAACCATAAATGTTTTTTTCTTGAAGGGCCATAAGTCGAATTGGTTCGGAAATACTTCAGAGGTTCCACATAAATATGTGCTGCATAGCTGAGCTTCGAACAAAAATGGGAATGAATGCTCAAGCCACTAGACCAACTAACTTTTTTTGTTTTTTCGTGGGGAATTGCGTTACGCATACCCTCCCACGGCACGTTTGAACCTGGTGGGGAAGGGTTATGTGGGACTCGCTGTTGTGCATACCCACTGAAACTCCACGGCGCCACCAGCAATCGGACAGGACACGGTAACAACGTAGCCTTGTCCGCATCCGGCCACGCGATCAGCCGTAAATATCACGGTCCTCTACGGCCACAAATTATGTGGAATGGACCTTGGCACAGCAAGGGCCTTTCACAACGGCCAATTCACCCTGTTTTATATAGCTGGGGGAGGCCGGGATGCGTCAGTATGCATTCTTTTGGAACATTGCTATGTAACAACACAAACCAGATACAACCATTTTTAGACTGGTTTCTTTCAACTGTCTAGCGTATAGATATATGCTAGACAGTTGATACGTAGTTGTGGGCCAATGTGTAATGTGAAAACTACAAGTCAGAGTGGAAATATTTGCGTAAATATTGTTGATACTGTCGCTATTGTAGCCAGTAGAAAAAGAAACCTTTATCTCTAATTAAGAAGGAAAAATTAATATTTTACTTAATAAGATTGCAGAGACTTTACAATGTTTGACATTAAATCATTGACCCAACATATGTATGTATATAGTAATTGTAACTTAGTGTAAGCTTCATATCATGTTAGTTCATTTTAATTGCCTACGAACAAAACGATACTACAAACTGGAAACGATAAAATTTTGATACAAAAATAACAAAATCTTCTTTTTTTAAATGTTAATATTCTCTAGTAAAATCATAAGCTAAGTGTACAAGTAAGGTGCTAGCTATTTGGTCAATGTATTAGTCATAAGTTATTGAAACTTGAAAGAACATTAAATTGTTTGTGCAAATTCTACTCAAACAAATTAGAAAAAATAGCTTAAATTCTTGTTCTGCAATTGAATGAATATAGGAAAACTATTAGGAAATTGTTTCAGTGGGTGCAAATCGCCCTCATTGGGTGGGCGGCCATAATCTATGATCGTAATTAGGGACACATCAACGCCTCTATCCGTCTCACTCTAATCACTCAGCCGGACACAGTACGCCAATTTTTCACCGATGTCTAATTATGTTCCGTTGGGATTTGTGGAATTTTCCTCAATTTTCATTAGAGGCCTAAGCTATTATTATAGGTTATTTTACTAACTATGCTTTTATACGACCGGCATTTTAAAAGGCCGTCAATGCACTCGCGAACCTCTGGCATTGAGAGTGTCCATGAGCGGCGGTATCACTTACCATCAGGTGAGTTTGGCCCCTGTTATATAAAAAAAAGACCAAAACCTTCAAATGTGTATTCAGACATATTTGAATCAAATGTTTATTATTCGTCTAGTCGTATGAAGGAAGGGAGATTTCTAGCGTAGGCTTATTGGCACGTTCTATAATAAAAAATGCGAAATGTATGATGGTGGCTGTACACACTTGTCGAGACACCCCGAGACAGGCCGAGTGCGAGAGTGTACAGTAGAGCTCTCGTCTCGCCTCGCTTCCTCGCAGTTGGTCTCGCCTCTCTCGGCGCCTGTCGGTTTTTTGCGCACGAGTCAAAGGGTCTCGCGAGTAAAACGAGAGCGACCTGTACACACTCGTTCAATCATTAAATTTAGGATAATATTAAAACTTTATGATCCTAATTACCAATTTCTGTTGCGGTGTATAGTGACCATCTTCTTCTTCGCCATGGCTTCGTATTTTTTTTAATGGTTAACGTGAAGAAAATTATAATAACTCATTGCACAAAGACAAACATCAGCAGCGGTTGCCACGTCCATTATCAACGGTGTTTTAAATACAATTAACGTAACGAGTGTGTACAGGCTGCGCTCTTCTCTCGGTCCTCTCGGTCGAGACTCCCGGCGAGAAGCTCTCGCCGAGTGTGTACAGCCATCATTAGAGGTACAAAGTTTGTTTTTGGATTCCCGCACCAAATAAAACTTGTTATAACTAGGGGCCTGTTATGGCTGGTCATTTTTTTAATATATTACAATACATATAGTTTCACAGGAATTTTTAAATTCGGCTCAGTAATATTTACACAACACGAACAGAAAAAATGGAATAGTTTTTATTAATAATTTTCTCTTTGCTAATAACATTCTTGGATAGTTCTCCTATTAAGAGATAAATAAAAAAAATGATTACATAATAAAAATTTAGAAGAAATCGTTTCCCAAAAGCTTACATTACTAAACGATTTTAAACGTTAATAGTGTTTTATATTCTACTAGATTCGAGGCACTGCACCATTGAAACACTTTAAATTTTAAATGAACGTTAAAATGTACCTACGGCAGTTCTGTGTGATATGTAGCCGCTGTTAAATGTTGGCAATCTTTTAAAACTTTTCTGTTTTCTTTCTTATGTATTTAAAAATAGTATTTATCTATAATTTTGTTTAGATGCTTAAATAAAATACATAACCGTGAATAACATATATATATAAACATTGTGGATAGCGACTGTGAAAAACTCAAAACGTCGTAATGTAAAATTTGTAATACGCGTTTTTATCTTAAAAAAAGGTTAATTTATACATTAACTGAGTTTTATGTTATACCATTCATATAAACTACGAATTTATTGTGAATTTTAATAGATATATAAATTACATATATAGTTCATTCTTTGAAATATATCAAAAGTTATTTAGGTTTCTTTTTCAGAGTATGTATTTCATAGCGAAAAGCATGACCACAGAGCAACACAAAGGACTGGCTTATAAGAAACTTTAAAAGTAATATTTTAAGAGAAACTTGGCCACAATTGTGCTATAAACTCGGGAATAGTCAGTAAATGTGACAAGTTTTAATTGTTTCATCGCTATATTTGTTGCTTAAAGTCTTAACGTATTTATGGAGCTTTTAAAAGAATAGTTTGCATTTATGAAGACCAAAAATTTATTTTAAAACAGCAAAATATGATAAAAAAAATACCTAAGTGACTATACTAAACCGTCTCCGGAATGAACTTAAGGCCTATTTGCAAGTTGCAACTACACTTTCCACTGCACGCAAGATGTGATTTGCGATATCAAATGCACGAATCAATATAAAAATACCCCCTCTATTGGGACGTCTATTAGTATTAATTTTATATATACTTATAGTATAGTAGTACTTACTTTATATGTATACACAAAACACAATTCAAAATATGAATTTGAATTTTTCTACCTGACACTTTACTTTTTATCACAATACTAGCGTTTTAGACGCAAATTTTGTTAGCAAAACCTATTTCAACGAAATATTTAGCAAAAGAATGGAAATATATAATAAAATTATAAAAAAATATTAATTTTTACAGCGATCTAAATTGAACAGCTGTTTCCCTTACAGTATTGCCACATGACAAATTACCTTGGTTTACATGGAAACCCTTCATCCGATGACCTTTGATCACATCTTATTAACAGGGAAATAACAAAATGTCTAAATCGGTTAACAATTAATATTAGCATTTTATTTCAGATACTTTTACACTTAAACACATTTACATTTGTAACTCATTATTTTTGGGTATCTGTGTGCCCTATTCTGGCAAAGGCCTCCTCCAAATCTCGCCTTTCCAGTCTACACTGCGCCACTCTCTGCCATGTACCACCTCACCATGTTAATAATTAATAGCCGCTAAAAAAAGAACGGTGCGAATAAACAAAAGCTTTTGTGTTTGATAAACGTTTTTCTAAAAACAGACGAAAACTACGTTATTTATAAGGTTTTAGTTGTATTAATAGAATCTCTTTTACAAAATTGTTAATATTCGGTACAAAGGAGTTGGAAACGAGGAGCACTTAGAAGTGTAGTGTAAGTGACGAATGGGGTGAATTCACTACGGCTTCACGCAGCCTTTGATTGTAGCTATTCTGTCTTAGTCGGGTTGTGTACTGCCATAAACACCTATAGTATCTAACCTTGCCTTAGCTTATCTAGAAGGCTTAATACCTAAAATATGTTCCACTAATTTATGATAATAATTAAATTTTAGATATGTTGTGCGTAACAACGCGTCTGCACGCATACTGAAATTGTTGAAGACGAATACTCAAACTCAAACTCGAACAAGTACACTTATGAACGTCAACAGAAAGGATGTTAAATTTAGTCAAGGGCGTAGAGCAAGAAAGAAGAACTGGCAAATAATAGTGAGAGTAATGAGTAGAGTCACCACGTGGAGAACTCTTCTTCACTAACTCCACACTCTACTTCTTGCTGTTCGCCTAAGTATTTAGTGAGTTTAATGCGCTGTCGGATTTCGTAACATCATGTTTATTAGAAAGCCTGTTACTAAAAATATAAATACAATCCATTTTATCCCTAATTGTTTGTGCACCATGAATACATAATAAACTGTATCAATTATACATTTTTTTTTTATAGAATAGGGGGCAAACGGGCAGGAGGCTCACCTGATGTTAAGTGATACCGCCGCCCATGGACACTCTCAATGCCAGAGGGCTCCCTAGTGCGTTGCCGGCCTTTCAAGAAGTGGTACGCTCTTATATTGAAGGACCCTAAGTCGAATTGGTTCGGAAATACTTCAGTGGGCAGCTGGTTCCACAAAGTGGTGGTGCGCGGCAAAAACTGCCTTGAAAAACGCTCAGTCGTGGAACGGCGGACGTCGAGGTGATACGGGTGGAATTTCGTATTCTGTCTCGACGTCCGATGATGAAATTCAGCTGCAGGTATTAATCCGAACAACTCCTCTGAACACTCGCCATGGTAAATGCGGTAGAAGATGCAGAGTGACCCCACATCTCTACGCAACGCCAAAGGATCAAGCCGCTCGGAGAGAGATTGGTCGTCGACGATTCGAACCGCTCTTCGTTGAATACGGTCAAGTGGAAGGAGCTGGTACTGGGGAGCCCCCGCCCAGAGGTGAGAGCAGTACTCCATGTGGGGCCGAATTTGCGCTTTATATAGTTGCATGCGGTGGCCCGGAGTGAAGTACCGTCTCGCCTTGCTGAGCACACCAAGCTTTTTGGAGGCTAATTTAGCCTTTCCCTCCAAGTGACCGCGAAACTGAACGTCGTTCGATATGTCAACGCCAAGTATTCCAATGCTGGCTGTGGCTTTAAGAAGAGTGTTTTCGAAAAGAGGAGTAGCGACAAAGGGTGTTTTTTTAGCGGAAAACGCGCAAACTTGTGTCTTCTTGGGGTTAAAATGGACTAGGTTTATTATTTATTATTATTTCCTCACGTTGATATGGTTTACAGCGATCCTGAAATTTTATAAAATTGTACTAGTCTAAACCAATTTCGTACTACTGAACTTACTACAGTCAAAATCCACTATAACGACATCGAAGGAACAACTCATATTTGGTCGTTAAAGCCGATAGTCGTAACAGCCGCACTCATTAGTGATTAATGTACTCATGTATAAAATAGAACTACATTTTATTTATTTAACATGAAAATTATAACAAAAGACATTACGTACGTATAATTTTTTTTCTGATAAGGCTTTCTAATAGAATTCATCCCAGACCTTTGATTTTGGTAAAAATAACCGGTATATTGTTCTAAACGATATCCTCGTAAACGTTTTTCACTGTATAAACTTCGCTTAGTAATAATAACCTTATTTCAAATTCTATCCATAGTTTTAAAGACTTTATTTCTCAAAAAGACAAAAAATTTCACTTACATGAGAATAATACTCTAGTTTAACATAAAATTGTGGTCGTTCTTAAAATAATCACAATAAAATATAGCCGTACATGCTAAAATACGGCAAATAAATTCAAAAATAAAAGTAAACAAAGAAATATGAATTAAAAGTCATTATAAGAAATGAATTTAAAAGTGATTTTGTTTAACATATTCACTTAGCTTCGATTTAAATGAATTGATCGAAGTAATATTTTTTATATCTGAGGGTAGTTTATTATACAGCTGTGCGCCTTCGTAGGTAAACATTTTTTTGCCGTAGTTCGTACGTACTTTAGGTAATGCAAGATAACTCGTTCGACGCATACTTTGTACACGTGGCGGTTTAGACATAGTTTAAGTTAGAGTTAGTACCAATTCGGTAAATTGCTATATTGGTTAGTAAACAACACAAAAAAATATTGTCAATAGTGACAACCTTCCAGTTTCTTTAATATACGAGTTAATTTCGCATAGACGTCCCTAAAAAGGTTGAGATCATTTGGTGCCTTTCTAGAAAGCGCCTTGACTCGAAATCTTTGCTTGAGAGTTCTTTGAATGCGTGCCTCATTTGCTGAGGGCGTAACGAGAGGCCCTGATTGTATCACAAGACATATACACAATCCTTATCTTTGCGAGGGGTAATTTTTATTCTCTATACCATTTAATGCAATGCGATATAAGCCTGAAATCAATACCACTTAGATGTAAACCGTTATAAACGATTCCTGTGATAGAAAAAAAATTAAATTGAGACATCTTTTGACATATATACTAATTTTTGCACATGTAAAAAATAAATAAAAATGTTTTTTATTTTTTTAAGCTAGTTAATAAGTGTGCTCATTTTCAATGGGTTTGGGGTCGTGTGTTCAAGCTCAGATTGGACGAGGATCAAGGACCAATCCATTCTTTTATAAATTCTCTAAATAGAAGGAAACGTTTTTGGTAATAATAATACCAATTACTGCATTATTATTTCCCATATACAGGTTTAATAAGAATAATAATTACAACATAGTTAATTTTTTAAGTCTCAAATTTATCGTATTTTTATTTCATATTCAGCACTACAGCCGGGATTCAAACACACGTCCACAGGGAGAATCACACGCATAAGCATGGCTAACACTGCTCCTAACATCAGATGAGTAGCCTTATTTGCAAATACAACTTTACGGAATACCGTAAAGTATTAGTAACGGTAATAATACTCAATTTTATTTAAGAACCTGATATAATTTCCCAAGGATACGCCATATTCCTCAAGATATGAGCCAAGTATGGAGGCCAAGAAAGCCGTGCCAAACTTGCGTTGGTTAGCCTCGAATGCGGTTCTTACCTACAGTTCAACGGAATTAAGTTCTACACAGTTACAAACTTAAATACTAGCCTCGTCTCCAGTGTAAGGTGATTTACTAATTAACTGTTTCCGAGTTTGAATGAACGTCTTTTATTACGGATAACATGTAAGCTCGTTACTGATATTATCATATAATATTGCACTAAGCAACAACTTTCTTTAGAATAACAATAAAAGATGCTCACGTTATTTGAAGTGAAGTCTTCTTGGGCGCATGAGGGTAAATTTTTACGCATGACACGTCACGAAGATTTGCAGCGTTTATGTCGAAGAAAAGGGAGAGAGCGATTGAGACCGATTATGAGAGAGTGAGAAGGGCGATTTACCTTTTAGAAATTCTTAAACTTTGAAAGAAGAACTTATGAAATCTAGTATTTTATGCTAAATAATTTATTGAAATCTCAAATTACGAATCGTAACTTAAAAACAGCAATAAACTTTAAAAAATTATATTCATTTAATTCCTAACATATCTTCCTTTTTCCGCCCCTCTAGTCTCGGAAATCTATTGTTTTAGATTTGCATAAATAAGATGGAGACATACAAAATAAGTTTGCCAAAGAAGTTTAACTTCTGACATGTGTACTTTATACGCACGCACTTAGTTTTCTTCGTAAGGATTAGGTTACGAAGAAAATTTATTAGGTTAGGTTTTATAAGTTTGCCTTGCCAAAGCTCGAGCCCACCTTACGAGAGTCAGACTCAGCCTTCTATTAGGTATTTTCAGCAGAGCCACGCTACCCCTTTGACTAGCACAAGGCTCCAAGAGTAGGACCCGTCCCACAGACCGCATCCATCTGTGGGAATGCGTGAACAAATTTTGCCTCATTAAAACCTATTCCTTAGCTGACATAATAATATATTCGATAATTGTAGCGACACCTACAATGTACGGCTATCTACGCTGCGATGACGTCATACCCTGAAACGCGCTAACAAAGTTATTCCGGCCGTTAATGATATTTACAACTTCCGGATCTTAGTCAGTGGAGCCTTCACGGCATTCAGTGATTACTGTTCGAGGATTCTGAGTTTAGGTTGAAGGAACTGTTTATGTTTCCTTCACAACTTATTGTGTTTATCAATTAGGCTGACTAGGGCCGGATTTAGAGATCTGGAGACCTCGGGAAATAAAGGAGTGGAGGCCCCTGCCCCCAAATTATTTTACAACTAAAATGTAAAATAAATTCAGTCGTGTTTTTTAATCAATAATTTGTTGTGAAACCAAGTAGATTCTTTTAGTATTGAACAAACATAAAAATATGTATAGGTAAAGAAAAGTTGGTTATAAGTACCGGCACGAAACTCTAGCGCTGACCGTTATTGCGCAGAAGTAAAAAATAAGGTACCTGAGGGGGGCTAGCGGAATGAAGAGTTTCGATTGGCTCTCCAGTCGCATTTTGTCCCCCGCGCCACGGTACACATGCGCAGCAATCCCCTCCACGTATGGGCCAGCGCTAGACTTACGTGCCGCTGCCTATACTAGTGTTTACTAGTCGGAATTTCTCTTTCGTGGAGGCCCGTGGTCCCCTAAATTCGTTCCTGAGACTGATAATTAAAAGGAACTGCATTAGTATTTTATTAAATAAGCAGAAACCCTGCATCTAAATAAATAATGTGGGCGATTCAAACATATTTGGATCGGCCCTCAGTTACCGATTTTCATAAAAATCGGTTAAACCGTTTTGGAGGGGTTTAGTTATTTACACTGTCACACTAGAATTATATATAAATAGATTTACATAATATGGTTCAATGCTCGAAAGCGTTCGCGTTTGTATTTATATCCGTGAACGAAGTTTTATTTCAATATAGTCTATGTACTGTGGTGGGTTAAATTGAATGGCATTTTGGGCACTGGTTAACGCAAATCGTGGGCCGTTATTCGAAAATTCGTTTTCAAATAACTTCCCACAAAACCTAGCAAGTTAGTTTTTCAGTAGCCCACTGCAATAGTTTATTTTATGTGGCAGTTAAATTCAAATTGCAACGAACACTGCGACCTTTTATCGGAATAATAAAGAGGGATGTCCATCGTAAAAATTATTTTATGTCGCCATTTTGGAGACGTGGCTTGAGTGAAACAAAGGTTGTGGCAGTAAAACTGATTTAACAATAAATCGTAACTTATTTTAAACAGACAACTACCGCCGGTTTGAATCAATCAATTTCGAACGAATACTTAATTCATTATTTTGATTGGTTCAGCGCTCAATAGTAGTTTAATTTAATAAAAACAAATCAGTGGCGCTACAACCTCTTTAGGTCTTGGCCTCATATTTCTGAATCTGTTTCATGATCATTTTTAAATCTAATAAGCAAGTAGGTGATCAGTCTCCAGTGCCTGACACACGCCGTCGACTTTTTGGGTCTATGGCATGTCGGTTTCCTCACGATGGTTTCCTTCACCGTTCGAGCAAATTTTAAATACGAACATAGAAAAAAAGTCTATTGGTGCACAGCCGGGGATCGAACCTACAAGCTCAGGTATGAGAGTCACACGCTGAAGCCACTAGGCCAACACTGCTCTTTTTGTTTTAATTTATTCTTCGTATTAATTTGTTTTAATAGCTTGATATATTTTTCTGTTTTAAAGAAATTTTTATTTATTATTGCAATCAAATTTTCTTAACCTACATAGTAGCAATAAATAAAATTAATTAATAAAAGGGATATTAAAACAAATTTTAAAAGTTTGGTCCCTATGTACCTTTAACACTGGCAGCATTTCCACTTATAGGTTGAGCGAGGAAAGCACCAGCTCTGGGGTCATCAGTACTAACTACCAGCCGCCTACCTAAATCTTTAATTAGCGCTTTTAATTTATTTATATATTCACGGCTTTTTAAGAGGTAGACCGAAACCACAGATCTCTACTCCTGAAATACCTCTCCCGCTTCATCCATTTTCATTACATTAACCATGATTGCTCGTTCGAAAACATCATTATTGTGAAATCTTTGTTTTGGTTTTTAATCTCTAGCCTCTTAGATAGACATTCTACATCGACATAAAACATATACACTTGTCTAATAGGAAATCATAATAACATTAATGCCCGCCTTCTACTGCCAGCGGAACGGACCCATTACGGACTCCGCTCGTAACGATGATTTTCATACATTTTCATTTTCACTTCCATGGAAATGTCAACTCGCTAACCTCATATGTGACTTTTTAAACTCGCTCTCTCCGCTGCGCTCGTCTCCGCTTTGGCACATGTATGAAAATCATTGTTACGAGTATAGCGGAGTCCGTAATGGGTCCGTTCCGCTCGCAGTGGAAGGCGGGCAATATACCTGATTTGAGTCTAAGGTTCCAAAAACTAACACAGAAACGCTTATATCAAGTCACACTCTGAAATACAGAGTATATTATTCACATATTCATACATTCACGCATACTTAAAGTCTAGCACGACTTTTGTTTGATTAGATGTAACATTGAGACTACGTTTTCTTTAAAAAACTGTTTTAAACATGCACCACGGTACCGCGGAATCATTGTAATCTACTTCCACAACTGTGGGCTAGTCACAATCAAATTTATGTCATGAAAAAAAGTTTTATTATTATTATTTTAGACGTCGGTTTATCTTAGTGTTTTTGCCAAACTTGTATATTTTATAATTTCCATAACATCCACACAATCTTGCAGACAAGAAACAAATGATCGTCGAGACAATATAAATGATAGCGTCTTATTTACCTGCATCTAGAAAACGCAAGATTTTTCTCAATGTGTTTACTTGAGAGAAGTTAATGCAGCGTACTTGAATTTTAAATTGAAACTGTAGTCACTTCATTGAATATTCTTATGAGCTCTAGTATTTTTAAGAACGCTTTTAACGTTTGATATTCATCCTGGAATTAATTTGATTTTAAAACTAGTGATGGGCAATCGAGTTGTGTGATGTATTAGCTGAATTATCTGTTATTTCACAGTTTTATAACATGTATATACACCTAAAGCTACGCAAGCTTTTGTGAGTTTTGGCTTCAGATTTATACTTCAGTTTCATAGACAATATTTTACCTCCAAGACATGCCGATTTTCGTACGTCCACTGGTGGTAAAACCTATTAGAACACAGCCAGGACACGAACACAAGACCTCAGAATTATAATCGCAAACTTAACAGCTTTAAAGTTAAAGCAAAATCGTGATTCAAAATTATCACAGTTTTGTTTTTATTCAAAAACCTTATGTGGAATAGCTAAAAAAATATATTTATAATATAAATATTTTTAATAATATCTATCTTAAAGTATAACGAAAGTTAGAGAAAGTAATTTTTTTTTTTAAAGTGGCAATGACGTCTTGTTTTAACGACAACCAACAAAAGGATTAATGTAATTCAATACGAAATTGTGTATATTTTGAAACGAGTATAAGTTTTTCGAAGTCTTTTAATTATGGACATATTTACGCTTAAAGCTGTGTTTGATGACAAAACATGTTTTATAAAGGTTAGGTTTTGTAATAACATAAGATTTTTCTTATTAATTTATTTATTTCCATTTTTCCTCAACTAAATATAAACAATAACATAAAAGGCGACAGCTGATTTCTACTTTAACTTACATAAGATACATACAATAAATACAAAAGATTGAATTTAAATGATAATTTTAAATTACACCTTAAGACTAGTCAGGAAGCTATTTCGATATCATAACAAGTTACAAAATAACAGTTATTTATAACAGCTATTTTTATTCAAATAAGTTTTGCAAAGTAGCTTTTTTTCATTAACGTCGGGATATCACAGCTATCATTTTAATATTTAAATTTTATAGTTAATCATAATATTACTTTATCTTTTGAATTACACAAACATTTTAAATATCTTTAACTCTATTCAACGTTGAAAGAGAAGGTATTACGTTTATGTACAACAGACGTTATTCAATACTAAATTTTGGTTTTATATTAGGCTAAAATAGTGGCAAAAATTACCTTAAAATATAGGAATTAACTTAACAAATATAAATATTACGTATTGAAGAATACAACAATTTATGAAGTTTCAAAGAGTTCTCGCCTTTTTAAAAAAGGAACAGTAAGATTTCTACTTTGCACCCGATAAATGCATCCAATGAACGAAACTTTGTTTGGTACAAATGCTGTATTCTTGTGAATGAAGATTAAACTTTACTAAAACTTATTCGATCTGAACCGATCTTTAAGTAGTCGCTCACATCGAAATAAATATCCAATTAAAAAGTGTCAGCCTATTCATTCGTAACAAATATATTTGAACTTATTTTGGGTAAAATGAGATTTTGTAAAGTTCAATCTCCATTCAAAACTATTCTGATCTTACATAATATATTGTGTTTTATCAAAAAACCAATTAAGATCAGTTTCACTTCTCAAATTGATATTTCAAGCTTTTGTTACTGAAATAAATCCTATTTTCATCGGATAATTGAAAGGTACTATTATGAACTTATAGGCATAGGTTTCAAACATGCGCTGATTTAGTTTATTTTTTGCTTTAACATATTGTTTTAGTTTTGGCATTGTGCAACTATCAAAAACAAATATTCCCGATGAAATTTACTTTTAATTTCTAGTCAACATAGGGTTAATCATAATATTGGCAAGGGCGTTGCGACGTTTCCTCCATGCGCCTGCGCCTTGTGCGTGATACTGCAACTGGCGGTACCAAGTGCGAGTGCGTGTACTTTCATCCGCCTGAAATTAGGAAATATTTAATTAGATTTTAAACATACGTCATCATCAGGACATAATCCACATCTTGCTCCACATGGAAATATAGCTAGGTATGTATGGAACGCAAAAGGTATAGAGTATCGCATATTAGCTACGTAATTTTTCTCGCTCGGAAGTGAGTTGCCGTCTGTTTTGAATTGTTCGGAAACACTTCTGTGGGCAGCTGGTTCCACATAGTGCTGGTGCGTGGCAAAAACGCTCAATTGTGGAACGACGGACGTCGATGTGATACGGATGGTATTTCGTAATCTGCTTTGACGTCCTATGACGGCCTGCGATAACGTAATGTTTTTACGGACTTGGTTATTTCAGTGCGTTATGTTACATTAGGTGACTGGTATTTTTTAATTGACGTACATGTGCCTCAAAGTTGAAAACTTGTCATTTTAAATCAACGTTAATTTATAAACATTATACGCATGTAGAATCTATAATATATTGTTGTTGATTCTCATGAAATTGCATCTAGAACAATTTTTTTTTTACTATTTTTTATCGACTTTTACCCTTAGTAAAACAGTGCAAATATTTAATTAGATAACATAAGTAAATATATATTATATATATCATATTACTTCACCAGGTGTAGGTGTAAAATCACTTGGCAATACTCATCAATTCATGCATTCATGCTAAAACAAACATCAATCGTAGAGATTTTTCAAACAAAAAATTCTGTACAAATTCAACTATATTCGATAACAAAAATTCCAGTACTAAACAAACGCATTCTCCCGTAAATAGAGTGCAGTGGTTCGTACCAAATGTATAGCGAGAGAGTTTGCTTTTCTACGCTGAGGTAACTTGCATTCGAATCGACTTATGGCCTCCGATTTATAGGTATAGCGGATATAGGCTTTCAGCTTGACATATCAGCTTGAAGTCGCTTAGATCATGCTTGTGGTTTCCATTTTCGAGAAATTGTCACGGTATTTTGCGATCCTTAAGCTTTCAAAGCAATAAAGTTGTAAGAAACGATAGAGTTTTGTTACTTTTCTAATGTTATACAATTAAAATAACTATTAAGAACATTAACATTTGCCTATGCGTTTATGAAGTATGTCTATAATTATTTATGTAAGGAAAACATAATACATTTTCCTATACAAACTCTTGTCTATATTGCATTTTATATAAACTCTTTTGTAATGATGTCTTTGCCGTCTGATCGACGGTACTTAATTTATGTCACTTGACATAATATATGTAAGATATTTTAATTTTTTCATTATATTATTTTACTTTATAAAACCTAGAAGATAGCCTTTAAATGTTGTTTCTTTTGTATTCACAGAGAAACGCAGTTGCGCCTTATTTATTCCCAGTATAAGCGATTGATTCTATTATATATATATAAGAACTGAGTAAAAAATTCTCGATATTAACATGTAACTTACCTTAAAAATATAAGAATCCTTAGTAGTTATCTCGTGAACTTCGAAGAAGTGTTCAGGCTCGTGATCGGCAGCCACCACGCAGCGGTCGAGGAAGAGTGGCTCCCGTTGCAAAGTGTATCTTCCAGCCTTTTCCCTAACGAGGAGTAGGGCGGCTTCTCTAACACCGCTTCTAGCGAATAAAGCCTCCCCTTCTTTCTCGCGAGCCTCCCGATCTCTTGCTTCTCTTGTCTCACGTATTTCGTTCGTTTTGTGCGAGTTCGTTGGCTGAAAGATTCATGATAATATATTATTGTTAGGATGGAGGTAGTATTTTCAATCTAAATTCTAAATATTAACTAAAAAAGAACTCATGTTGCCATGGACATGCAACGCTCCCGGCGTTATTATTCTGACTCGACTACTCCTTTTCTATTTCCGTCTCATAAAATAATAGCCAATAGGATTAGGTTTGAGCTGTCATCCGAACGAACTTGCTCGCCAACTCACCATTAGACAGTATGTTAGTCGACTATAACGTCACCATTTTCTAGAGCTAGAAGACCGGCAGTAGCTCTAGACAGAAGATGAGTAGATGCTTCCAATGGGAAGTCACTCCACATGACAGCACCACAGAAAAAATTCACTCGTAGCCTTAGGGCTGATTGCAAATACCCGCAGAAAAAAAAATAGGATTAGGTTTTAAGTAAAAATTTAATGTTCTGTCAGCCTTAAAAGTTACGATATTTTCTGTGTAACAAATAAAACAAAATAGGTATTTCGTTGTTGTTTGTTGTATATATATGTTCATTTATTTTACTTGAACTTGTATCGAAACTATTATATTATATCTACCAATCAAGCTAACAGTCGAAAGTGAGTTCATTAGAGTTTGTTGATGAGCGATTTAATGAGTTGTATCTGATATTGTAACGTGATACATCTCTTGTATAATAAAAGATCTTCCTGGCGTGTATAATAAAGGAATAAATGGGATAACATGGAATTATAAATGAGAGATCATTACCAATTTGTTAGTAGTTTTTGTGTTTAAATTTGATGTTGAATATCCAAGAATAAAAATGTATTAATTATAAAGACGACTAGAAAAATAAGATAATTTATTTTCCTTACGTCTTCCAGGTCTCCCTAATTTTCTTATATTTCATCAAGATTTGTTAACGTGTTTTGCATTTTATATATTAACCATATTCTCATAGGTTTAGTTCTAATACTTGTTATTGGACATTGTTAAGCCCAATTTTAAAAACCTATGTGTGAATCAACTGACTTACACAAGCTTACGTAACTCTAAGGTCATTTCCAAATATTTTCATAAAACGATACTGAAAAAATTTCATAAATATTTTATATTTTTATAACCAATATTTTATTTTATTAGCCATATTATCCAATATTTTTATAATTTAAATCGCGTGGCGATACAACCTATAGGTCTTGTTTCGTAAAAAAAATTCTGAATAGGCAAGTACGTGCTCAGCCTTTATGCCTGACACACGTTGTCGATTCTTAGATCTAAGGCATGCAGATTTCCATATGTTGTTTTTTCTGTTCAAGGATAATTGTTATAAAAAGAAAACTCCATTGGTTCACAGCTGAGATTTGAACGAAACCAGAGTTCTGAAAGGTGCACGTGCACTTACATAATAACAGCTTACATTATATATAGTCTCACCTTTCCATTAGTAACCAAAAGAGCATTTATCGGCATCAATTTGATAGTGCGTCCTTTACGCCAGTTGTTGTCGTTCGGTTGAGTGAACAGCAGCTTGCCCTCCATAGCGAAT
Source organism: Pieris melete (assembly GCA_963693345.1). Taxonomy (NCBI): domain Eukaryota; kingdom Metazoa; phylum Arthropoda; class Insecta; order Lepidoptera; family Pieridae; genus Pieris; species Pieris melete. The sequence goes on along the minus strand of CAVNZK010000044.1, from coordinate 1,043,626 downwards.
CTGTACATTGAAATACATACATCAATTCCCGCTGTGCATACGTCTAGAAACAGGCGAGTAATGTGTAGTGCTGTTTCTACACAAAGACGTTATACCATCTATATAGTCATATTATAAGCTTTTTGATAATATTTATGTTGTTTTAGCTATATAGGTATGTATGCAGTTTTTACTACTTAGTGTAGCCACAATCGTTTAACATAATTTATTAATAATTCTATGTAATTTTTCTGAATATTCCAAATAAATTAATTTGATTATTATAGAAATTATATCTTTTCAAAAGAGCAGCCAAATGAAAAAAGACTAATATTAACGTTATTTGTACGTTAGAACACAATAGAATACTTCAAGGGTGATAATTCGGATTTTCAGAGTGGTAAGCGATAAAACTCGTATCTTAAACTTGGGCGTATAAGAGCAATGATTCTCCTAATAGAGCAATTTGTTACTCCATCCATTTTAGTTTATCTCTTACAGTTTTCCAAAGATTATATTTTATTTTATAAATACATTTTTTACGACATTATTATGACTAAGCGCTATTAAAATAATGTTATTAAAAGTAATAAAAAGCTAAATTTTATAAAAAGCCGATGTTGTTTCTTAGAAAAAAGAGCTACAGAGGTATCTAATTTTATTAAATGACGTTTCTTCAAGGCTTTTGAATACGAATTTAAAATTACCACAGATAGCAAAAAGAAAGGTGCAAAACTAACCTGGCATCATCATGATTCCAGTCAAGCACGTCAACCGCCATCTTCCTCAGTCTTATGTCAGCTACATGTAGGTCATGTGCTGTTCTTCGAGCGGCCGCCAGCCTTCTCCAGAGGGGAACGTCTCTTGCAGCAGCCGCGGCCGCTGCCGCCGCTGCGTTGATTTCTTCAAGTCTACACTCAACGCAGCGCTGCGCATTCTTGACGTCATCTCTTTCGCAGGCACAAGAGGCAGTTGCACGATATAAACGAGAGAGAAGGAGCGGATATTTTGTCACGCGTTGAACGGGTACCTGTTAATAATAGTGTTCAAATGTTTTTCTTACTTTTTAAGAATGAGTCAGAAGTTAAATTCAGCTAAGCTAAGCATACAAATACAATATATAACAAAGATATTAATGTTTGACGAATAAAATTAAAAACTACTGGTCCTATTTAAAAAAAATCTAACACTTGAATTGTATCAGTAACATAGGCAATAGCTATTCCAAAAAAGTCCAGATGTCTGAAGGACCGGACGCAGTTTTACACATAAAGTCAAAATGTTTATAGAACAAATATAGATAATTTTAATTTTAAATACAAACCATGAGGAAGGAATTAAGATTCATACGCCTCAAAACCGTATTTTCCATTTGTGAAACGCGTAAGAATATCCTCAGAAGTTCTTTCTCCTTCTCAAGACCAGCCAAAAGCAAGGCGGCACCGGCTTGCTTTACACAATATGATTGGAATGCTGTCAACATTCCGGAACATTCTAGGAGAATTTTTCCAACATTCACGGTCAGTAAATCCTATAAATAAACAATAAAATAAGTACCTGATAATAAACTTCGAATTTTAATCTCAAATAATATAAAGCCAAACAGTTTCACACAAAAAATTATAAAAAACCACTGTTGTAAGACCCATCTTGTTCTTTTTATAAATGAAAAATTTGATTATAGTTTTAGAAAGATATATAATGTGGTATTCGTTTCTCCTCTATAGTTGTCATTAGGCATATTCAATGTGTTTTACTTAAATTCTGGGTACGAATCCCAGAATTATTTGATTGTTTTGAAAATCTACTTATGAGAGGGACTGAAAAATATATCTATCTCTCTCTATCTCAGGTGTTTTTTATATACACAGCCTATGCATACATGAATACAGAACACTATTATAATATGAGAAAGTATTTGATGAGGCGGGAAAACTCTGATTTTGTTTAAGCAGTGATTTGAAATATTAAGTATTATTTGTTGTTTTAAATTTTAAATTTCAGTTATCTTTATATAGTTTTGTCGATTGATGTACTGATTTGTTTTCTGTTTCATATATATTGTTTATCTATGTAATCTGTTTTGGCTTTCTGTACTAAGTGTTTTGTTTTATAATATGTATGTTAGCTGTAAGATTACTTATCTAATATATAAAATTCTCGTGTCGCGGTGTTTGTAGTTAAACTCCTCCGAAACGGCTAGACCGATCCTCATGAAATTTTGTGAGCATATTGGGTACGATTGAGAATCGGACAACATCTATTTTTCATCCCACTAAATGTTAAGGGTAGTCCACCCCTATTTTTTTTTTAATTTTTATTAAAAATATATTTTTTTTTTATGATACAGCATTAAAAAATACATACAACCCCTAATTTTCACCCCCCTACGCTCAACGCCTATTTTTTTATAAATGATATACATGTCAAAACGACGTTTGCCAGGTCAGCTAGTAATTTAATAAATAAATATATATTCGTTGCGTACCTCATCTCCTTGTTCCACGGCAATTTCTAGACCATCTCTTAATTTTTCCGACAAAACCTGATTGTTATCAATAAGTTCCTCCACGTTTAAGAAAATAGCGCTTAATTGTTCTTGGTTAAGTAAGCCTGCCACTAGCATAGGTTTGTAAAACTCCTCTAGAATGATTTGAAGATCTCGTCCGTATTTCTCCTCAGTTTCAACTATTTCTGTTATAATTTCTTTTCTCTCTGCTCTCTTTTTGGCACATTTACGGCATACCAGGGGTGCGTATATTGAACCTGCAAATAAATATCAATATACGTTAATTAATAAAAGTACCTTTTAGTACACAAAGCCATAGAAATGCTATTTAATATTTATAAAGTATTTTAGATAAAAAATTCAGTGGCGTTACAACCTCTTTAGGCCTCAGATTTCTGAATCTGTTTCATGATCATTTTAAAATCTAATAGGCAAGTAGGTGATCAGCCTCCAGTGCCTGACACACGACGTGGACTTTTTGGGTTTAAGACATGTCGGTTTCCTCACGTTGTTTTCCTTCACCGTTCAAGCAAATGTTAAATGCGCACATTGAAAGAAAGTCCATTGGTGCACAGCCGGGGATCGAACCTACGACCTCAGGTATAAAAGTCGCACGCTGAAGCCACAACTCTGCACTTAAAGTATTTTATATTCATATTTATTATTACCTTGCTCTGTAACTTGCGTATCAACTGCAGTATCACAGTCTTCACATAAGTGTATTGGAGTATCTTTATCACTTATTGAATTCCGGGGAGAAATTTTTCCTTGAAGTCTGCTTCTTGATGATTTACTTGTCTCTGAGCCTACACCTGAATCGTTTCTTTCAATTTCCGTCGACGACTTTTTACAAAGTAAAGCTTTTTCTGCATTATCGTTTGTAATAATTAATGAATTATCTTCACTTGAATCAGATGCATTCGATACTTGACTGGTATTCCTTTCAACTCCATTGGGTTTTGTTTCGTTTTTTCTATTACCATCTCTTTTCTCTGATAACGATTGATGTTCTGACGTATTACCATAATTAGTTATATATGTTTCTTCATCATCAATACCTCTTTCTTTAGCATCAACCAAATATGATAAGATATCATATTTGGATGCACCTTCAAATATTGAACGGGAACCGGTCCTTTTTTCCTCATCAGTAATTATAAGTGAATTTGGCGGCGGATTTACTGGTAGGGGCGGTGGCATATCTCCAATTTCTTCGTATATTGGATCGCTATTCAGACGGATCGATTCGTAATGATGATCATCATCAGTGTTATTAGCTGTTTCAATATCACAAATCGCTGCGTCTACCAACATTTGATAAAATTTGGATCTTGTTGAATTAGTATCATCTTCTGTTGATAGTTCACTTGCAGATGCATTATAACAATCCGACATTGGTTCCAAGTCTGAAAAACCTCCAGCTACCCCGCTTTCATACTCCATACTTTCATAGGGAGCTGAGCAGATATTATTTTCATTTTGAAAATACACAGTATTCCCGATATTGTTCGTAGCATTTTCATTTTTACATTCTCCGTCAGCTATAATACAAGATTTATTCATTTCTTCCTTCATACTAATAAGAGAACTTTCAATTAACTTTTCGATTGTAACTTTGCCATTATTAACTCCTTCTTGATGTTTTGTTTCTTGTAATTTAATTAATGAATTTTCTATTAACTTTTTGACTAAATCAGAGTCTAAGCCATCTGCAAGATGAGCAAAAAAAGGATCGTCAAATAATTTTGCAACCAAATTCCCACCTTCTGGAGTCTTTTTGTCACAATCAGATTGGCTTAAGCTATCATCTTTTTTCCCACAGACGTGTGGAATAAGATTGCGTTTTACAGCTTCTACTGGATCACTAAGTATTGAAGAAATACTAGAATTGACACTTGCTGAATTACTTTCATTAAAGTATTCTTCATAAGTATTATTGAATTCATCATTCTTATTCTCTCCAGGAAACACAGCTCCGATATAAACTTGACTTTTAGATTTTTTACCATCATTTTGTGGAGAACCAACGCTTATAGTAACGGTTGTTCCTGTCTGATATGTATTACATGAAGTACTGGACCCATCATTTACGACAACTGAAGATAAATAAATTGGGGTATCGTTACTGACATTCATTGTGGAATAACATTCATTCCCATTTATCTGTATTGACGTCTTTCTAGGCTCGTTATCTATAAATTTAAGCACTGTTTTAGATTCCTTTGAAGTTTCCTGAGTATCTTCTGTCTCAAACTGTTTAACTTTTAAAACAGTTTTTTGTTCATTATCATTTGAATCTGACCACTCATCACTCGTAGAACTTATAGAATCATTACGAACAAAACGAGTTTTAACATAGTTTTGTCTTTTAGAACGTGATTTTAATCTCGGTGGGGGTTCTGGTAACTCAGTTATTCCATTACGTAAATTTTTCAAAACTTTACGTGTTATTTCACTACTATCACTTAGATTTTCAGTATCATGATCATCCTTAGATGTAAGTGAAGCTGTAATATTACTAACAGTATTTGCATTCTGCTGTAAATTAACATCATTTTCAGTAAGTGATTCTAAAAATACTTGGGTTGTATGACAGTGTTTAGATTTAGATCTTAAAGCCATAGTGTCTAAAAATTTTGGTGGCGTTATATTTATAGTTGATGTTAATCTCTCAGATTCGGAACGACGCAGTGTTGGCACTTTTGGCACGTCGTTATCTGTAAATTAAAAACAAAATCATTATTACCAAGCTTAGAAAGTATTAAACAAAAATTTGCCATATTTTTAATTATAATTACCTTCACTTTCAATGTTTTGCTGTACTGAATTTATATTTTCATCAGTAGATTGAATGAGCGCCGTTTTTATTTCACAAGTAGACAATGTGAAAGCATCAAGTGATGATTCCAGCTTTTCTGTATTGTTCTCTGCTGCAGATTGTTCTACGTTTAGTTCAGCTGAAGGTGTGTGTTTTGTTTGTTGTAAACTCTTACTAACTATATCACCTTCCGCAATGCTATCGTCACTGCTTTCTACTTTAAGATTTTCGGGCATCTCTTTTATTATATCATCGTGAAGATTAAGTTCAGCGGTAAAAATTACTTTAGTTTCATTACTATCCACTTGAAATTGAACCCGTTTTCTATGTAAAACATTTTGCGAAGGAGATATGTTTTTAGTATCCTTAGGTTTAGGCAGATAAAAATGCGAATGATTCATACTTTTTCGATCAAATGAATTATCCGTGACTTCAACTTTCGTTGAATCAGTTGAATTTGATTTAGGCTTTTTGAGAATTGATTTTATGACATCTGGTTTGTGATTTTTATTTTTTACGTTACGTAAATGTTCCATTGAGGCCTTCTTGTAGTTTTTTTCTGGTATTCTTTGATTGTCACTTTCACTATCATCGTCAATTTTTGTATTTCTGATTTTTCTAGGAGGTCGTTTCGGTGAAACACTTTTCTGTTTTGTACGATTTGAGGTGGTGTTAATTATTTTCTTACTACTAGCTTTACTTAGTGTGCCTAATTTACTGCTTTCATTTTTAATACTTGGTAAAGTTAAAGCTGAAGACATATCTGTTGATTTAAAGTCATAATTTTTGAGATCAAAGTTAACAGGATCATATACAGATAATTCATCAACGATGTTTGTTTTAGAGTCATTCGAAACTCTTATTCTTTGTCCACTAATATTTTTTACATTTTTATCAGATGAAACTTTAGTTAATCGATGACTACCGTTTTTATTTGAGTCTTGAAAGGGTCCATTATACTCATCATCAAATTCAACTTCCGAGTTCGATTTTGATATTTTCATTAAATCATATGGATTTATATCACACGATAAAATAGATTTCTTTGTATCTGGCACGTTAATGTCTTCATCAATCCAGACCTCATTTACGCGACTAACAGATTTACTTCTATTTTTAATCAATCCTTCGGGGCTTGGTTTTTTATTTTTCATTCGACATGGACTTATACTTTTTGCTCGAGACCGTGATGTTGAAAATTGACTTCCGATTCGTGTTTCATGTGGAGGTGCTAATCTGCTTCGACGCATTAAATCATATGGATCGGGATCCCCATTAGATTTGAGGATGCTAGGTCTAGACTTGGTGCCCTGAACACGAACAGTGCCCGCCCTTAATAAACCAGCATCACGATTCACTTGTGGTCCTCTCACCGTTCCACCAACAAGCAGCCGTGTGCTGTCAGTTATTGTTAAAGGTAAACGAGATCCTTTACATTTCTTACAAATACTGACTTTGGTTGAGCTGGTTTTCTTCGTACCATTAAGGTATTCAGGACAGGAACATAGTATGACTGCGTAGTTATGTGGCGTTGGTTTCTGAGGAGTACTGATTAAGACAGGCCCAGGACTTTCAGGATAAGGTGTAAATACGCTCGGCCGTATAGGCGGAGTCTGGGCCCTAACAGACCCGTACAACCAGGTTTCCGCATACTTCATTGATTTAGATAAAGCTGAACCCCCTGGTCCACTAATAGTTCCATATAAATATGGACTATCCGGTGATTTCTCTGAAGATTTGCTGCTCCCTGATGTATTTAGTTTCAACTTTGAAGACCATTTCTTCGGACGCGTAGTTTCGGCTGTGTCGTAAACCTGAAAACAATAAATAAATTATGTATATTTAATTAATAAGATTGTTGCGTTCTAGGAAAGGTTTAAATATATAATACTCAAGCCAGCTTTTAGTGCAATTTCTAGAGTTAAAACCACAGTAAACCGCATAATCGAGAGAAAATAACCTTCGTTTGCTCTCATTCACTTAACGTTTCATTTGTTATTCAAACAAGGATATACCAATTAAAACCTGAAACTGAATCGTGGCAATTTTCAAAACAAACCTTCATTGACGACGGTTATCAAAGCCTCCTAATTTACAAAGCGATTCCATTATTCTGTACTTGTTATAACAAGGTTCTCTCATGTCAGGCTTTAAGCAAGTTATTTTTGGAATATTCTGGTCATATATATATTTATTATAAATTACCGTACATATGAGGATGAAATCTTCGGCACAAACTAATCGTTAATTGATTAAATTAATTAATCGTTAAACATTATTTGCATGTTAATAGTGCAAACAACAAAGTTTTGCTTGAAAAAAAATTCATCTAAAAGTTGAGAATTTTCAAATTCTGAATAAACTTAGCTAACTATTCAGAGGGTGGCCTAATGAAAGTGACCGTGGCGTATTGTCCTCCGAGATCTGCTTGGACAAAGCACGTGCCGGACAATCCGGACTCGTGATTGGAATCGAACAATCCCTGCTGGGATTTAAGTCGGATCTGAATCGAAACCTCTGGATTGCAATACGGAAGTTTCGTTTTGAAATGAGAACTGCGACTGAACAATAAGCTGCTTGTGACACGTGAAAAGGTGTAAAGCTTCGAAATTCGAATGTGTAACATGACAGGTGTTATTGTGAACTTGGCTGAATAAAGTTTTTGTTTAAATTTGTTAAAAGCATGTGTGCCACACATAAGTGTGTGTTTGTATGCCATTTGATATCAAAAATGTTCGTTTCTTAAAATAAATTATATTCAGTTAACTATCGCCGCAGATTTCAGTGACACTGCATCACAAAAAAATGAGGAGACATCTCGCCGTGAAAACAATGCATTTATGCAATGCGTGCCAAAGACAAAGTTACTGTTAGTCGACCTATAAGTCAAAGAAAAACAAGAAGTTTAAAAACCAAGTTACTATGAATATACGTATATTATTGTTTTGTTTGCCACTAAGTATATAACGATACTTCGATATAAATTAAGCTTATTTTTCAACTTGTTAATTATTAATTCGTGTGCATGCCGGTGCAATAAAAAAAAATAAATTGAGGGACTAGCCTTACAATCTTAGCCTTAGAACAACAAAAAATATTTTTGTACTATGTTCTTAAAAAAATACTATACTAAAAACTTATAAATTTACGGAGCAATGTAAAATACACTGTGTTTTATGTGTATAAATTTCGAGAGTGCATTCAAGTGAAAATATTTTTTTAATCAAATACATCAGTGGCGCTAAAACCTTTCTATGTCTAGGCCTCAGATTTCTGTATCTGTTTCATGATGATGTGCTTGACTTACGCCGTCGACATTTTCGGTCTACAACAAGCGATCCTTACGATTTTTCCTTCATCGTTCGAGCGAATGTTAAATGCGCACATAAAAAGAAAGTCCATTGATGCATAACCGGGGATCGAACCTACGACCTCAGAGATGTCACACGCTTAATCCACTAGGCCAACTCTGCTCTAAAATATACTATTTATCTAATTTAATAAACCCCTATTGTATTCTGATGAAAACTCGAAGCTCATCTAAAGTCGTTCAATTTTAACACTAAACTTTAACTAAGCACCAAGAAGTAAATAGAGCCTGTACCCTAGTTAACGTGAACAACGGCAAGGCTTTTAGTATTGCAGATATTCTGCGGTTTTCAATTAACTACAACAATGGATTTAACCGGATAATACAGGACTCTTGAGTTACTTGCTGGTAATCATAGTCAGTTATAAGAACTCAGTTCACGCAAACATGAAGCTAGAAAAGTGCTGTTATTTTAGGGTTGAAAGATTATAAAAAATATCAGTAAAACAAGCGCGGTGGCGAAATTCAACAACGTATATTTTAATATTTTCGGTTTTTATTAATAAAGAAAAATTAATTGAATAATACAAACTTCAAAATTATTTAATACGTTAACAATTTTTAAATTCTAGTTGAATAAATTATTTTCTTGTAGTAAAAGATCATCTTTAGGTAAAAAAATCAATTAAACATATTATTTTTTTTATTACACATACTGAAATTCTGAATACTATTTAGTATTCATTAGTAGTAGTTCAGTTCAGCACGGATTTAAATGCGGTCAGTCATCTGATACTGGAGTATCATTACACTGACCTTACCTAGATGCTAAGAGACCGTCATTAGTATTGATTTACTGAGGTAACATAAGTCTAAGCATTTAATTCATGAACAGGCATCATTTTACAAGTAATTTTTCCTCACTTTTGCTGGATAACAATGGTTCTTTTCTCTTTTTGTATTGATTGTATTCATAATTAGTAATTTAAGATGACTTATAGCTAGATTAATAAATAGAGAAAAAATTTGATATATTTTTAATATTAATTTTTAATTTAACCCCTTTGTGGTTTGGGTACCTGAATTTATTTATAAATCTTATAATAAAAAAATGCTTATTAAGCCTAAGTAAGCTGATTTTACTCGAACACAATGAATTAAACTCACAAGCTGTGTCCATTTGTATTTTGTTTAAAAACAAAACAAACACAAAATAAACAAAACAGAATCAGAATAGTTGATAAACATTACTGAGACCCTTACAGAATATCGAAGATTAGTGGTAATTAAATTAATTGTTTAGAAACTCAACCTTACCGATTTAATAAATGAAGGATCGATACTCCCTTCTATTAAGACTTCCCGGTCCCGTCTCAATAGAGGGTAGTATCGCGATAAAGCCGAAAAAATCCCGGTAGACCCAGGCTGCCTTGGTGGGATGGATTTGTCAAGGACCTCGAAACAATAGGGGTTCGAAGTTGGATGTAAGAAGCATTAAATAGATTAGAGGATAAGTCCCATAAGGGGCTGTACAGCTATTAATACTCATTGATGATCATCAGATGATACCTAAATAAACGAACATCTCAAAATCAGTCGCTTAATACTTTACGTACACAATACACATCCAAGGCATGAGTGCAAACACCATACAAATCATTAATGTATAAAGAACTTTATTTATTACAAAAAAGAATGTATTTTATTTTCATGCGAAACTTAATATGTATGTACGAACGAGATACACGACGCCAACAGTCGTCCCAATTTTAGTCATTAAGTCGTATTTTTATAATATAACACTAACACATTATGACACAACACATCCGAATTGGGTATTACTTAGTTAAATATATCGATACCTCCCGCGTAAGTTGTTGTATGCCACAAAAATGCTATTTTGCTTTTTTGCTGAAAAACATCCTAACATGGATCATTTTATCCATTCAAAGTAAAAAAACAACAAAAACGCTATTTTTAAAGGATTTGTCAGACGCATAATGTTGTAACTTTCAAACGCGAACGGAGTACACCAATGTATATGCCTATGCATTTGTGTACGCGGGGCGCGAGGTGGGTAAAATCACGCGCTCTCGCCTCGTATTGGTTACATACAACAGACTACGCCGGACTTTCAACCGGCTGCACGCACGTTGCCATCGCATATATTATTTGATAATTCATTAACGTAATTAGTTTACTTCTTATTTGTTATAATGAAACGTGCCAGTATTATATTATCAAGAGGGCATCGAATATGTGATTTGCTGAATAATGCGAATATACAAAACAACAACTCCGATACACCCATTGAAAATGACAATATTTCATTAAATGAAATGGAATTAAACAGTTTTTCTGATTGAAACCTACAAAATATTAATAATAAGTTTCTTTTAGTATTATTTTAGTCGCAGGAATTAGATTACTAACACTTTTCATGGTGGCCCCAACCTAAACTATTGTAAAGATTACTTACAACAATATACGCCGGTGAGCGTTCATCGAAAATGTTGTATGTAATACATACAATATTTTACGTCTTCGTTGAAGTTAAATATTTTGTTGTATCTAATAAATACATCGTTTTACTTCGGAAATCGTTCATCAAAATGTAGTTCTATAGTGAAATGCTATATTTTACGTTGGATTTACTTTTTTTTTTACTGAAAATTTACGTTGTAAGTCAAGTCATCAGTTCAAAAGTCGATCTTTAAATGGTAAGTCCGACTGCCTCAATAGCCAGATGCATACCTAGTGCATTGTTTTAGCAGCAGATGCCTTTGATAATAACCTAGAAGTTGCTTCAGATACTGATACTGCAAATCTCGAAACATCGCACCCTTCACCTTCTTGTGGTACCAACCACTTGGACTACGACTGTGATAATGATTTCTGCCCTTATTATATACAAAAGGAAAACTTATCAACTTTTGATATTTTGTAGGGTTATCCGTCTAGCTGCTCAACGTATACAACAATAAACAATTATAGTCCGCTGTCAGATATTTCGAGTAATAATCCTAGCACAAGCGATCGCCGTCGTCAACCAAGGAAAGATAAAGGTAATATAAGAAAAAAGACATTTTAATGAATGGAAAGACACTAAGAGAAAATATTAACGTAATATGGGAAAAGAGTACATGTCAAGAAATGGTAAAATTTAAGCAAAGAGAAAGATGGGGCCGCCATGTCAATGCCGCAAGAAGTATTTTGATAAATTAAGTAAAGGAAAAAGACAGAAGATATTTGAGAGTTTTTGGAATTCGGGCAATCGAGAAAAACAATGGATGTATATAGCCAGCTCAGTAAAAAAGCAAAATAAACGCAGAGTCTACACAGATACCACTTCAAGACGAAAGTACACGTTAAAGTACTCAATGCCAGTAGATCATGGTGAAGATAATTATGTGGATGTATGCAAAAAACATTTCTTAAGCACTATTTCCGTCAGTGATCAGGTTATTAATAAGGCCCTAGAGAAGATGGCTGCGACTACTGGAGTATTAATTCCAGATCAAAGAGGAAAACACTCAAACTACCCTGTAAAAAAGACAGTCTGTTATAACCAGTGTGTGTGACCATATCAAGAGTTTGCAGCCAGTTAAGTCACATTTTACTAGGCAAAGGTCAAATAAGCTATATTTGGATGGAGATTTAAATTTTCATAAATTATTTGAAATGTATAATGAGTGGCTTTAATCTAATATATATGAAGAGAAAGCTAAATCGGAACGTCTATATCGAGACATGGTAAATGAAAACTTTAAGCTCACTTTTCATATTCCTAAGAAAGATCAGTGCTATCTTCAGAAATATTAACGGAATTATTTTTTATTACAAACGGAAGGTTAATTTTACTTTGTTTGATTTAGCAAATAAAGAGGGTCATTGTTATATGTGGCACGAGGGAGAAGCCAAACGTGGTTCTAATGATGTATCAGGCTGTCTTTCTCATTTTATACATAAAATTCATGAACAAGGTGCAAAAGAATTTAGATTCTGGTGTCTGACAATTGTGCCGGTCAGAATTGCAATCGTATTGTGTTTGCGTTTTATGTTTATACTGCTCATAAGCTAAATATTACTATCAAACATACATTTCTTGAAAAAGGTCACACCCAGGCAGAAGGTGATAGCGTACATAGCGTCTAATAGAACGTTCGTCCAAAAATAAACTTATTTATACACTTACGATGACTTAATGAACTTGTGTCATACTGAAATTATTCATTCACATATCACGACTTTTTCAGGCATTTATCTTTTGTTGTTGGGGTTAATAATGACGATGAATTTTCTGATTCAGAATAGACATTAGTCTTTTCCAAATATTCCGTTTATTTTTCTATTTTGCCTTTGATTAAGCATCTCAGGTTTTAATATTGATCTCATAAAAATAATATTTATTTGTTTTACATTGTTTTAAGGTTGACAATTAACACAATTGTTTTTATTTTAAAATTTCTTTATCATTAATATAAATCAATAAGTACATGCCAAAAATTATAAATGGTTACCAAATTACTACTTTGATTTTAAGCTGATCTCATATAAATGATGAATTAAGTTCATATTTTTATTTTTTTATAGTGATGTTGATTTTTGTAATTCTATTTGATTAGTTCTTAAGATGAGTTTGTAACGTTACCTATTCTATACCTTTGTACTTGTTACTGTACTTTCAAAGATTTTCTGATTAGCTTTTTAACACTGATGTTGTTTCTAATAAAAAAAAATAACCTTAGTAACATTTCTTTTTTATTTATTAACCTAAAAAATTTATCACTTTCAAATTGTACATTTGAATTCTGTACCTAATATAAATATAATTACCACATACAACAGAGTAAGACTTATGTTTTTCAAAGTATACAGTTGTAACTATCATATACCACAAGTGATGCTATCTGGGCGCCGCGGTATAATGTTGTTAGAATCAGATGCAACAACTGGCATAGCTTCTACTCCGGAGTAAAATGTTGTATGAACAATATCTCCGCAAATAGACATACTACTTAAAATTTCTTTTAACGTAGTTAAGAACACTTATTATATTACAATAAATACGAAATTTTAAAAAGATGCAACAATAAATGCAGATTTTGGGTTAATTTGAATCTTTGAAACGCTCTACTGTAAAATTGCAGTTTTGGAGATACAACAACTTACGTGGGAGGTATCGATATATTTAATAATTTTTTCTTTCTAAGTTTCGTAAATATGTGAACCTTTTTTATATATTATGTATTCCATCTTTGACTATATCTTTTTGTTATATATAATACAAGTTAGCTGCACGAAATAAATAAACTTAGTGTAATATTTTCAATAGCAGAGAATATTCAAGATGTTGGTTATACAAGAAATAAAAATGTTATATGTGGAAAAACTTGAAGCCTTCAAGATGCAAGCGTCGGAAACTTCATCCCGAGAAAATATCGGTTTTTACTTCTAGAAACTCGATAAGTATTCCGTTATCCAACTTCAAACTTTTCACAAATAATGTTGTTGACAAAATATCTCGTAAACTTGGGTTGGAATGTATAACTTTAGCTATAACTAAAGTTAAAATTACATTATTAAAACTACCAAAAGTATTTGTTATACTAAATTATTTTAGTAAACAGTTTTGGTAGTTTCTGAGATAATACGTAAATATTCTAAAATAATGTTAATGAGGATATACAATATGTGACATTAAATTATATATTGTATTCATTTATTCTTTGGCTAGCTACCTTGGACAAAGAATTAGTCTAGCGATTCAAAGGGGGAACGCTGCCAGTATCTTCGGAACCTTGCCTAAAGGGACTCCTTTTAATAATATATTTTAGTTTATGTTAAGGTAAGTTATTTATTTCAATGTATATTATTTTATTATTATGTTTTTTGTATTAATTATAAACACTACGTCATTGGTTTAATTATAGATACATATTAATCGGAAGCGCGACTATGTATTCGTAAAATAAAGCGATCTGTGACATATACCTAACTTGTAAGAAGATACTAAGTCTAACGCAAATATTATGTACAGGGTCAAAATCACAAGATTTCGGTAGTTCATAATCATTTCTCTAATATATTTATAATTTACATTGAATAACAGCAAGCAATAAGGAAATTCAACTCGAATGACATAGATTGACAATGTACGAGAAAATATTTGGCACAAGGGTGAAATTCTGAAACACTGCGTAAACCATATTTTCCTACATTACTTTCAATTGTCACGGAATATTGTGTTACAGTAACATATTTATGAGAGTGTAACAAACGGGTTGCTACAGGATCTCCGCAGTTTGTATCAAATGCACACAGCGATTTCTTTTTAGATTTTCTCTTATCTTTTATTACCATAACTAAATCTATTTACATAACTAGAATTTTTATCAATTACAATTATCTATTGATTTAAAAATCTATCTGTAGATACTATGATGTTAATTGGAGGTACTACTATTTACATTTAAATATGTCTATTTTAATTTAAACCCGTATTAATAAACGGTTAACAATGATGCGAAAAAAATTATATTTCGCAATCTAATATATAAAATTCTCGTGTCGCGGTGTTTGTGGTTAAACTCCTCCGATACGGCTTGACCGATTCTCACGAAATTTTGTGTGCACATTGGGTATGTCTGAGAATCGGACATCTATTTTTCACTCCCCTAAATGTTAAGGGTAGTCCACCCGTAATTTATATTTATAATTTTTACATAATTTTTTATTTTTTTATGATACAGCATTAAAAAAATACATACAACCCCTACGATCACCCCTCTACGATCAACCCCTATTTTTTATTATAAATGATATACATGGCAAAACGACGTTTGCCAGGTCAGCCAGTAATAATATATAATTTAACAAAGTTTTTCAACCTAATCATTTAAATAATAAGAGATTAGGTCCCTTACCAGTCTCTATTCGTATAGGTATAATAATAAAAAAATACTAAAATAAAAAGAGCCATTATGATATAAGGAAAATAAAATATACAGGTTATTGTCAACCACATTATTTCTATATCTAGAGTAGGCGAAGAGTAGGCGAATTAAAATATTGTATGCGTTTGGTAAATCTGTTAAAAGAAACGTGGTATATTCATTTAATCGAATCATACGTTGAGAACCAAAAGCTGCGGTTCACTGGAAAATTCTTTTTTCATCAACTAATGGTTTTCGCATCGAATTCGTTCTGGAATCGAAGTTTTCTTTGAAAATTTTCGGTATTTCAATTTATAAAACTTTATCCGAATGCTTATGTAGTTATTGTGTCTGTTATCTATGCTTAAACGTAAAATAATGTCAATTAAAGTAAAGTAAAAGTAATGGTCAGTAAAGAAATACATATTAATGCTTCTAATTTTACATTTACTGCCAGTTCTCAAATCAAGGGCGTAGAACGGGAGAGAAGAACTGGCAATAAACTCTCCGCCACTCTTTTAAATCGCCATTTTCATGTTTTACAAAATGTTTGTAAGGAGCTCCAACCATTAGACCATGACCCATGTGACATTTTAAGTAATTAATAATAATAACATAAATTAAAAACAAAGATTTGTCCTCTATCAGCAGAAGGCATGGTGAAATAGGAGCATGCACTTACATTCTCGTGGGAACAACAGGCAATCACATAGTCGCCTCCAAAAGCCTCCAGACGTGTCATGCAGTATCATCGATAAACTGATCAAAATTAATAAATATTCTTCAACTGTCCTTAGATTTAAACTACTACTAATTGAACTATGTGAGAAGTCTGAAACTTATGCAGAACATTTAACAACGGAAAGTTGCGTACCTGGGCCACGTGTTGCGCCATGACCGCTACCACCTCCATCAATTAATTCTAATGGGTAAAATCCTGGGTAAACATCGTGGTAATAGAAGAAAAAAGGGCTTCACGACGTTAGGAAGTGGACGGGACTTCAGGAGACACGCAAGAGACTGACGGCCAACCTCCAGTAATGCCTCTCCATTATCTACTTCTATCTATCTCTACCACTATCACTAAAAGAAGAAGACTTCAACTATGTTTAGAACAAAACATTGTGACAGATCAAACACAGCTTCAATACATGTTTGTATATATACTTTTTTATTGGATAAATTATTGAATAATATCAATATCTGCACCCTTAGTATAAAATATTACCAGCTACCAGATTTCATCATAGCTTAACGGTATCCTACTGCCCGTTTGGTTCAAAGTAAAATATTGTTATATTAACTAATCATATCAATCAATAATAGATTAGAAGAGTGTCTTTCATGTCACTAATTATTTTATGTTTTTATTATTTTTATTACAAATACAGAGTTTTTAAAAAATTAGAAAATACGATATTTTCCTTCACCAAGCGAATGTTAAATGCAGACATAGTAAGAAAAGTCCATAGGAGCACAGCTCAATCCTCTTGGTCAACACTGCATTAAATAATATTATTTAAGTGAAGTGTTTTCGTTTCAGACTAATCGTATTATTTTCTGAAATATATTTAGAAAAGCTATTATGTCAAAAAAGGAAAGTAATGAATTTACACTTGAGTAAGCATTACCACGAAGGCAAGAATTAAGGTAACATTGTTACCCTAACGTTTATTAATATAATTTACTTCGTACAATATTAATGTTAAACGGTATGACATAATAGGATCAGTAATAAAGTGCGTTTGTTTATGAAAAATATTTTTTATTTATCGGTGTATGAAGTATTTCAATCAAATGAGCTGTAAGTGGATTAAAGCGCTATTTGTCCTAATTATTAATTTTAATTTGTAATTAGAATATATAAAACAAACAATAATATAAAACATATTTTTTTTTAAACTGGTTAAATACCAAAATCATCTCATCCATGTCCGCCAAAATGGCTAATTTCTAGACTGATGCAAGACACATCTCACTCTCTTTGCTCAGTTGCTCAAGTTTGAGAGTCGTGGTCAGAAAGATACCTTTGTACAAATGTACTATGTAACTGTAGTTCTCAACTCTCATACGTACAGACCTACAGACTACACGTGCTAATTCTAGCACGAGAAATAATATGGTAGTTATATCTTTACTTTGAATTATACACTTAGAGACACATATGAACAGGAAAATAGTCTAGTCCATTAACGCAGTGGAGGGTTAATAAAGAACCAGACAGAACAAGGCGAACGCCTAGTCAATATATGAACGTTTCTATCTGAACGCATTCAGATAACGGAACACACTTCAGTGAGTTCATGATTTTTATCGAGCTGTTTATTGAGGATACACGTTCAATAGAAAATTAATGTGGGGAAAAATTACTGGGATTTAAGTATTAAAACGATTGCATTTTAATAGTTAAGTGTAATTATAATGAGCATAAGCACAATAGTTCTGGAAGATCAATATCGGTTTATGATAGCTCAAACGAATAAACTTTTACCGTGTACCACAATAACGATAGTACTTTCTGACAAGTTGTGTTTGCGCTCTAACGGATAGGGACAAAAGTGGTCAAGAAGGTGCAATTAGGCTGATTCAGTTTTTAATATATATATATGTTGGTTTGCTACGCGATTACTTCTGCAATCATTAATGGCCGCCGAAACGAATTTCTATACCTTCCCTGTGCCATTTAATATGTGATTTTATTTTCCTAGGAAAATAGAAAAATATTTCAGTATTCGATTGCACAATATGAAAACGCACATTTTTACAAATTCCGGGAACGATTCCTCCTGCCCGATTTCCCTCTATTCTATAAAAAAAGGTCACCATTTACATGAATTTAACTTCTTATTTATAAAAAGTAAATAGATTAGTCACAAGTGCTGGCTTTAAATTTTAAATAATAACAATAAAAATTAACAACTACTGTTTTACAAAATTCTTAAGCTTTTCCAAATAAAATCGTAATGTACGGATAATTAACAATTAATAAAATCATTCCGTTTATAATGAATAATGACAATAAAGCTTCGTATTTGCGTCGAGGCTGCATAATATGTTCTAAATGTTTTTTATGTTCATGCTTTCGAACGAGTTTTCAACACAGAGCGCATTCGTGTATAATTCAGGCTTTATATTTTTTGAATAGAGGCAAATACGCGATTTTCATTGAAAATTATGGTTAGCAAACGTAGACTTTTTTCCATTGTTTACAATAAAATTGAATGGAGGATAATACACAACACATATTTAGGTAGCAAAACTTTTTTTTAACCTGCATAGTTTGCCTTGAGCCTCTCCTGTGTGCTCTAGCTGTCTTTTACCAATGAGACATTGACAAGATTCGCTTCTTTTGTTTCCGATATACGCCTTTGACCTAACATTACGACTACAGCCAAAGTGCCACAGAAATTTCACCGTACACACTAGAGTCGCTAGTCACAGCGTGAGACTTGCGTTAGTATCTCTTTTGCTCTGTGTTCCATTTTCAAAGATTACTCTAACTCGATTCTTAATCTACTTACTGATATTGGCTAAGCCATCGGAGTTACAGTAAATTTACGAGCCTAGATAGAGTTTTAACTCTAAAATCTTATATTATTTATTGATATTAATTTGTAAACAACAACGCAAGAAACCAAATAATTTGTAATTTCTATCTAAACATTTCTGCTTTTGCTAGTCGAGTGTCGTTGCGTTTTAACATTTCAAAAGGCAATTCGTGTCCGTGATTTAAAGCCAGAACGTCGGTAAACAATTGTTTATTCCGTAAGTAAGTATCTTGTCAATTATATAAATTCGAGCAACATTATAAAACATAAGGTCACCTAAGATAGCCGTATTAAGGAGATGCGATTCGTAGTCCGCCATTAAAATTTTATTGAACTTTTATGCCCTCATATAAAAATCCCGTATGAGATATTCCGATGTGTAAAATCGGTCTATTTTTATGTGCAAGAGCGTCGTAACGTTCGAGTGCTTTTTACCCTACGATACTTTCGTTAAAGCTCAGGTTTTCAATAAAATTTGGTTGATATTCCATTTAGATAGCAATAGCTGCCGTGGTTACATTAGCGTTAATTCGATCGTGGCGTAATATTTAATGGTATAAAAATAAATGTAAATAGATGACTTTCTTGCTCTAGTTATAACTTTTTTTAATCAGAAACGGTTCCAATTTAATATGCATCAGATACTATATTGTAATAATGTTTGAAACCTTTAATCACAAGATAAAGAATAGGATACATACATATTTTGTCTTTTTCTCATATTGTGAGGATTGAACATTACATACCTGAAACAAAAAGTTACAAATTAGTTAAATGAATAAGTCAACATCCCTCAACTATAACTAGAAAACTTTAATAGAAGTTCCTTAATAGTAAACGTGGCGGAAGTATTTGTTCAGTACAAATAGTAGCTTTTTCTCTTTCTTTTGTATTAAATTTTACACAGCCATGAAATACTATGTTAGCGATTTGCAATTTAAAACAGTGTCGAAGAGTTAATTTCTAGTTTTTCACGTCCCTTTTACGGGTTCATTTGAACTGGTTGTAAATATACTCTCTCCGCTGACTCGCTCCCATATTTCCCTTTAAAATTAAGGAGCATTTTTGGAACGTTGGAGTGTATTAAACCTCTTTGATTAAGTGTACTTTTATTTTAAGATTGATCTAACTTCCGAATACGTTGAGAAAAATGTTTCACATAACAAAAGTTTAATTTCATTTCATTATTACTCCAGCTGCCCACTGAAGTATTTCGGAACCAATTCGACTCAGGGTCATTCAAGAAAAGAGCGTACCAATTCTTAAAAGGTCGGTAACGCACTCGCGAGCCCTCTGGCATTGAGAGTGTCCATGGGCGGCGGTATCACTTAACATCAGGCGAGCCTTCTGCCCTGCCTCATGCCAAAAAAAAATGTGCCAATTTGTTTTATTTTATTACATTTGATCACAAAACCTACCTGTTCTGAATAAAAACATTGAAAAAAAACGATATTTTTACCACGACAATCATTTTTAAATTGATACTCAAAGTGTTCAAGCTAATTCTACCCAACGCATAAATTTGTTACCGGCCAAAATTATACGCTCGACCAAGGATTGTCAAAAGATGAACCTCAGGGGTATAAGCCACGTAATTATCGGTTCCGACAAAGGGTTTCTGAATAACCGGTGAACAAAATTCAGATCAATGTGAATTTACGTAAAGTGTGTAACTGTGTGTGTTTAACTTTTACTTTTTTTTTAATTGTTACTAGAGTTATTCCTTAAGTTGATTGATGACTTTACAATTGCTTTTCTATGAAATATGATTGCACATGTTTTTCTATACTTATGTTTTATAAATCCCCGTGTTATATCGTAGAATATGCAAAGATTTTAAAAATATAAGAAAAATGACATGTTTCCCTTTTCTCATATTATAAATATTCTTAAAAAGAAGTATCTAAAACATATAAAGTTTTTTTTTAATAAGTTTTATTTTACGATACTTGCATATTTTTTTTTATTTTAAGCTGCTGCTCATTTTAAATAAATATCTATAAACAGAACTCTAACAGCGTCTTATAAAACAATTATATATAAGATTATATGAAAAGATGGTAACATTTAAAGTAGATAAAAAGTAATTAAAGAGCTACATGAGCAAGGAAGGATGACCTCAAAACGTACATAAAATCTTTATCAATCGCAAATTATGGGTTTTATTCATAAAATTAAATGGCGTTAATTCTTAAAGCAATTTACTTGAAACACGCGATATCAAAGCTATTAATCATCAGTTATCGTAACATACATACAGTAACATATTGAGTTGGTATTACATTTTTTAAGGCCCTTGAGCTCCGAGGGTATATATTATAAGCCTGTATTAGTAATTATTACTTACTAATACAGGCTTCTAATTATTAGCAATTATTAATTACTAATACTAAAGTAATTACGTGAAGTTCTAGATTACTATTACAAGCTAACTTTCGAAAATCGAACTTCTAAAGGGATCCTTTCACACGCAAGTACCTGTATTGTATTCATTAGAACTTTCTAAATTAGCGATATAATGCCACCGAGAGTGAGAGTATAAGTCTATCAACCGTAGTACCTATTGATCTGTCCTAATCCCATCGTTACATTGCTTGTAAACACACATTTTGTATCGATCAGCCCAGACATACAACGGGCACTATTTAAGCTTTCGCAAAATATGTTTAAGAATATAACCATAGCGCTAAATAAACTGCATCATGAGCACACCCTAGATACACACACACCCTCACGTACATACTCTCACTTTCACATCGTTAAATGAATTTAATATATTTTATTTATTTTTTTCCTTTCGTAAATGTTTGTATATATTCTATACAGTGTACTCTTTATAATGTTATTCGTTATAACGAAAAAAATTTATATACCGTAAAAATGAGTTATATTTGTTGGGTTTAACACAAAACCCATACTTTCATACACTCTTTATAACGATACAGCCTTTCTCTATTACAGGGAAATATTTTCATACTAAGGCATCAACAACATACTTAAGTGTAATTGTTTTTATAATCAGCTTACAAAACTTTACTTTACTTACACCTTTTGAGGTGGCGATTCTAAGAAAGACACCTGAGATCATAAACAGCCGTCTCGCCTTTGAAATTGTTA
The DNA here is from genome assembly GCA_963693345.1 of Pieris melete. Lineage (NCBI taxonomy): Eukaryota > Metazoa > Arthropoda > Insecta > Lepidoptera > Pieridae > Pieris > Pieris melete. The sequence continues at coordinate 1,021,410 of CAVNZK010000044.1, read as the reverse complement.
ATTGCATTAACATGCCATTATTCGTAAGCAAACTGTCAAGATGGCCAGACAAAATAGACAACAAATATTGACATAGCAAAACACGTCAGGCATAAAAAAAAAATTATATAAATAAGAGGTTTCCGATTAATCTAATATATAAAATTCTCGTGTCACAGTTTTCGTTGCCATACTCCTCCGAAACGGCTCGACCGATTCTCATGAAATTTTGTGTGCTTATTAGGTATGTCTGAGAATCGGACAACATCTATTTTTCATCCTCCTAAATATTTTTTTTTATTTTTAGATATTTTTTTCTGTTTTTGCTGTATCATAAAAAAATACATACAACCCCTAACTTTCACCCCTCTACGATCAACTCCTATTTTTTATTTGTTAATTAAAATCTTATGACTTAAATTCTGCGGTTTATATAGAGAAAAATTCACAGAAAACCCTAAAAAGTTTTCATTCCAGAAAACCGAACAGTCTCTGGGGTAGTAAAGCAAAATGTTCCATGTTGGTGTGTACTAAAAAGGTAGGCTAAGTAAAATCACATTAAGGAGAAACGAAGTTCGCGGGGGCAGCTAGTATTTAAATAAAGAATAGCATTTTCAGGAATGCTATTCTTTATTTAAGGCTGGTTGGTAAGAATTAAAAACGAAAGGTGACAGACACAATTTCGTTTCATTGTAAATTGTCAAACGTAATGACAGATCATTCTGTGATTGGTTTAAAGATGTTTAGCAATAACGACCAAGCGAAACACGTCTACATTTTTTGATTAACATTTTCATCCCACGTACTGTGTAATGAATTCGCTAGACTTTTATTTATTCTATAAACAGATTTATTTATTTAGCTCAATATTTTACACGTGAATGGGTTTGTAAACAAACTATACAATATGAATAAAATTCAAACATTCAAACTAAAAACATTCATCTAAATCTAAATATATCTCTACATCTACTTAAAAATCTGTATACGTTATCAATTGTCAATGTCAATGTCAATACAAAACCTAAGACGCAGAAGCAGAAACTTGAAATTTTGGCAGTTGGACAAAAAATTAAAATAATGTACATTATGGACATCTAATATTTATTTTACACTTGTACAATATACATTTTTGTGCGCATGTATTATGCGCGTAGTAACGTAGCGCTGTAACGTAGCAGACAGAATGCGAATTACTAGTATTATTAAATATCCTATAACTAAACATTTATGGACTTGTTATATAGAATGGAAATGCAAACTTAAACGTAGTAAATACATACAACAACGGACTTTTCTCCCAAAGCTATCGCCAAAAAACATCGCGAGGAAACGCAAAAATCCATGGCGTGTCACAAAAGGCTGATCAGGTGTAAGCAGAGAAAATGATGCAGAAATCTGAATGAGACCGTTGTGGTTGTCGTATGATTCTACAAAATTTGCCTTACATTCAATCCTGTTAGTCAAAACAATATCAATACCGTCGTTTAGCAGATCTACAACTTGGGTACTTAGTATGAACTCCGATGGGTGCAGCTTCGTCACTCGCAAACTAAATTGGATATTGCTTGAATACTAGTTGACAAACTCGATAAGCGCATTACTTATGTAATATAATTGAATAGTAACTTTTACTAATGAAGCATGGAACGGTAATAATTTAATTATTAATTAATTATAAAAATCCGCACAATCAGCCGTATACAAAAGGGATGCAAATGTATTAATTTTCATAATGTTAAATAATAAGAACATAAACATAATGTCGTAATAATACGTTAAATTATTTATAATTGTTGTCAAACATATGGTCTAACGGCCCATGCTATTTTTACTATTATATACTAATATTTACTATATATATGATGATTTCTAACATAGTTATTAATTAAAAAGTAGTTGTAATTATAGGGAACAGCTAAAAATCACGAAGTTTAATTTCTAATTAGCTAATGAAAGAAAGCGTAGGAGAGTGTTTTTTAAACATTTGCTTATAAAGGAACTATATCATTAGTTATATCTATATGTTTAGTTAACTTAAAGGTTTTTATAAACCGCGTACGTACCAGTACGCACTGGCGTACTCGATTTATTTATATATACGAACAGTTAACTTTTCTATTAGTTGTACATCTTTTTATAGAAAATCAAGTTTTCTAGTCCATGTATAGACACTATCTTTCCGCTCCCTTCACTATAAATGACAGGCTTCTATTCCAGTTATGATAATAAACTAACAATGTTAGACTTCTCGTAATGTCACAAGAATTAAATATCACACCTACGTTCATTTGTCTTATAACAAAGCAATTAAGCAATTATATTATAATTCACACCATCACAAAACACAGCTGAATTAGGTATTACTTAGTTATTATTTGATAGTTTTTATTGATTATTTCCTTAGGTAAATATTTGAAGCTTTTTCCATCATAAGTATAATTGTTTCTTGTTATATATTTTTAAACGTGACGTACGTACGTCATCTAGGTTCATTTATAATAAATAAAACAGGTGTTAATGTGAATAGTTTGAAAATATTTTTTTTCCGGAGCAATAGAGTACAAATAAAAATGTGTATATCTCTATATTATATATTAAATTATCGTGTCACATGTTTGTTACCATACTCCTCTGAAACGGCTCGAACGATTATTATGTAATGTTTTATGCATATTTAGTAAGTCTGAGAATCGGTTACTATCTATCTTTAAAACCCTAAGTGATGTCCACCACAAAAAAATGTTTTTTATTTTTGTTTTTTTTTTATGATACAGCATACAAAAATACATACAACCCCTAATTTTCACCTTTCTACGATCAACCCCTATTTTTTATTATTGTAAATAGTTATTTTTACTGAACTAAAAAATCTTTCCTAGAAATAATATACATGGCAAAACAAACGTTTGCCGTCTGAGCTAGTATATATATTATAATAATATAAATATAGAAATTATATTTCACTTTATCAAAGTAATGTAGATTAAAGAATACAATGATCGTGACAATTTACACAAGTCAATCGACTATTGACAATCGTATTAAGTTTAGTCTGTGTCCAATCTATCATAGGGATATAAATTGAATTTGGCTTTGCATATTAATGTTCGGTTTAAACAAACAAATCAAAGCCTTCACTTTTTTGTGAACGCATAGTTTAAACCTAACGAATTGCTCTAATGAAAACAAGCGAATTTGTTTCCTCATGTCATTGAAATAAATAGTTTAAATTTATTAAATAAATATTATAATATTAGTACTCCATTTATAGCTCAAAGTAAATATTATTTTTGTTTGGGATTAACAATACCTATCCCATTTGCAAAAAACTAATTTTAGAGGTCCTGGTTCTTATTTAATAATACAAACGACTATTTCATTAGCATCGCGTTTGATATTCTGTGAATTTTCATAAGATAGTTCTTTATCATAGCAAATATTCCTATCTTCTGGTATCTATTTTTATTCTACTGTCAGGCTTTCTTTCATAACGAACCAAAATTAGTATTTTCTAGCCTCACATCCTTACAAATCCATTGTTTCATGTGTGGACGCAATTAAGGTTGTTTCTTTTCATTATTTATTTCATCACTGAAATATCCTTACCCTAATTTAAGCAAGTAAAACTCTTGAATTTTACCGTAACGTATAACAATAAAAAAACAGCGACACTAGAACATTGAGTATTGTACAAACCGATGTATATACATATATATATATATATATATATATAGTAGTATTAGTAATTAGTACGTGTCCTATTTCCATAATGACTTTCAAAGCGTCCTTCTGGAATAAACAATATTTACGTACCCTGTAAAACTTTTAGGAGTTTAATTACAAACAAAGCTATCTCAGACAATAAACCTACATCTGGGATGAACAAAAATCCTTCGCAATCTCAACTGCTATAGGGAGGTAAAATTTATGGCAACAATAAAATGTGGGATGCTTCCGTGGTCGGAGTAAGAGCGATACATCTGTACCATAGTTCTTTACAAAGTACAACATGCCTCGAACGTTTTACTTCGTTGCGTCTGTGTGAATGATGGTGCAAACAAGGTTCGAATGGAGTGTATACAATATTTTAAGGTTATTTATGATTTAAAGATATTAATGTTTGGGTTTTGAAACTAAAGTTTTTACAGCTAATAATGGATATGAAAAGGTATCTAGACACGATCAACTTAAAGTGAACTTGTTCTTTAACTATTTATTGAGACATGGTTTGTGATAAGAATATTAAAAAAATATTGCGTTTTAAATATTATAGATATTTGAAATAACTTACATCTAAAATATATTATTAAGAGTCCCTTTAGGCAAAGTTCCGAAAATACTGGCAGCGTTCCCCCTTTATCCGAGGTAGCTGCCAGCTCTTCGGTCTCCTGTGATGTCGACTAACCTTTTTGTTATACATCCTTAAAACGCCTAGAAAGCCTTATAACGCTTATAAAACTGCAAACTATACATTTATTGTATAAAAAAGCCATCATAACGTGGACATCTTACAATTTCGTAATAAACTCAACTACTATTTTTATGCTACTATACTAACCTGCACTGGTCAAGACATACGGACTACACTCATCTGAGTTGCACAACAGTTACACTCATGTCTCACTCACATAATTAAAAGAAAGACGATGGTGTGATTGATTTCAACCTACCTCACTTGTTTAGTTATTAAGATTTAATATCAACAATCGCCAGTAGTTTGGTTTTTTAAGTATGTAATATAATTAATTAACTATTTAAGTACCTTTACTGTTTTGCTTTGTTAAGTAGATTAAGTATTAACATATAGGAAAGAGCGTTCATCCCTAACACAGGTTCTTGAACCTAAAAGGGATGTACTAAAATATAGATTTAAGACTATTTACTTAATAAAGAAAATTTTTGTTTTTTTTATTTTTTTTATTTGAGTACTTTAAAAATTTATTTCACCATTAGATTGCCACGGTATCTCTGAGTAACAATGACCGTTTACTTTCAAAATTCCTTATTATTAGCGATGTCATCGATACTTTATAGTCAGACAGAGTAATTTTGTTCATGCTAAAGTAAAATTTATATGAATTTCCCAATTTTAAAACGCTTTCCAGCTATTGTAAAGTAAGATTTACAAATCGCGAGGGCCACGAGATACTTTCGAAATCGTTTTACTCTCACCATTCGCTAGGCCTTCGACTCTTGACTAACTTGCGGTTACAATGAACTCAAGATACCAGAACTAGATTTATTCGTATGTACGATGTTTTTTATTGGGAAAATTGTAAGGAAATACCAAGTGCGAGTCCACGATGTACAATGATGGTTCTTTTTTTGTGATGAATTGTAGGTTATTGGTAGGTTTAAACGGGGGAAACATGAATAATGAGTAAAGAAAAATACTAAAACCAAAAATTAAATTTTCGTTAATTTGATGTTTAAAAATAAAAAAAATTGTCACTTGTTTATAATATGCCGTCAGAAACTTGTGTTTTATAGCTGACACAAGGCGAAACGAAGTTTATCGGATAATCTAGTTAGAAATAAAATGTATAGTTATTATCACAGCGGCTACTAACACACAATTGTAGTAATCGTAAGTAATTGCAGTCACAGAAAACCTTCAAAACTACACAAGAAAAACAAGTTCTGAACATATTTTTTCTAAATCTAAAAAATAAAGTTTCTTTAATTCCATAAAAATGTATTTTATATTAAAATTTATTCACACAATTTTCTATTTATATATAATATTAAGTAGATAATTACTGGTAATTTTGTATGGATGCATCAATCGAATTGCAAGCCTTGACATTTCGATGCGTTTTTTGTCAGTTCCTTGCAAATATTTACCTTGACCAACATGGTCACAGTATTATTAAATCTACAAATCTAATAAACACTCGACATACATTTTGAATACGCATTTAATGACACTATGAGTTTAACATATAATAATGAACAAGTAATATTACTAATTACTAATAACCAATATAATTACTATAAACGCTAAAATTTTATTTTTGACAATAGCAAAAAACCGTAGCAAAAAGGTTTAAAAAACTGAAGTTCAAGAAATATATTATTTTTGTAATATAAGTTCTATTATACGATACATTACATTTACTTATATAATACTAAACGTATACAAAACACTGAATAAAACCATATCACTAACGTAAACAATTTTATGACGCGGAAAAGTGTATTTTTATGATTTTTTGTCTTCGAGGACTCAACCTTTTGTTGTTCAACGTCGTGAAAAAAAAAATCATTTAACTATTCAGCTACATTCTTATAAGAAAAATGGCCAATGAAACAAATATGATCTGAGGTCTAATACGAGTATTGTAGCGCCATTGAATTATTATATATTATATACTATATAATAAATATTGATTGGGTCTGTGCTATATAATCAAAGTAATATCAGACTCTAATAAATGGCCATTAAATACAGAAGCCGGTTGTCCGATTACGCCTACTCTCGTGAGTCTAAATACATATTTATTTATTAAATACTTAAGGCGACCGTACACCTTACGCACTATTAAGTAAATAGATAATAATAGTCATATCTCATTAAAGATATATGAGAAATATGTCATAGTCAGCAATTATAATTGATCAGTCTTTGATGAGTATATAATAAGGTTTTGATTTCCGTTCCCTTGACAATCTAATTAATGAAACCCCTACTCATAAAACTGAATTCTATCACTCCTTCTTTACTGTGCAAAATATCCTGATTTGGAACTCCTTACCTCTTGATATGAGAAAAGCTCAGTCTCTAAATTTATTAAAAAATCTTCTTTTTGAACATTTATCTTCTGCTTCGTAATGAGCTGCTTTTGTATATTAAAAAATGACTCATTAACCCTGTTATTAGATTTTACATTTTTGTTTATATTATTATTACTTTTTAATTTTTTAGATTTTACTTATAATTAGTATTACTATTTTATGTCTTTTTGGTAATTATTTACGCACTTCTTGTATTTTACCCTTTGTAGGTGTTTCTTTATTTATTTTTCCATACTAGGGTTGACTAGAAGAAATGGCAAAGACACGAATGCAATCTGAGGCCAAGACCAAGTGACGCTTGTAGCGCCTTTACTTATAATTTAATAAATATATAAAAATAAAAGTACAGTATGTTCGAAGGTCCTTTTTTACTCAAGGTGTTGTCGTGTCGTAAATACCTTGGACATTTAATACTTAAAGTGAAAGCTATGTAACAAGACATTCGTTTTCAACGGACAATGCGGATTTTTAGCAATTTCAACTACTTAAATATATTTTACTGAAACAATGTATATCTAATCGAAATCTACTGCAAGTAAACACATCATAATTAAGAAGATACCTAAATATATAATACACAGATAGATACAATAAAGTAATTAAAATTAAAAATTAAAGGTATTAATAAAAACTAAGTTTAACAGTGTAATATTTACAAAAAATAATTACCTGTCTCTTTTCTTAAATTGGTAATCACAAGTTGATAGAATGAGACAGGTGAGTAGGTACTTCCGTGTTAAAAAACGGTGACATGACGTGTGTTTGTATTGTGGTCTCTTGAACAGGATGATTCACTAATTCCTTAAAAATATCACAATTTTACTTGCTCATATGAATACATCGTTAGTAATTTACCTCGTTTGAGACCCAAAAGTCAACCGCGTATGTCAGACAAGGCTTCATAGAAAAATAAACAATGAATCATGTTTCTTCATAGGCAAGGTTATAAGTTTTTTAACATAAAAAAAACGGTGCTTCAAAGCGTTTCCATAAATAAAATTTAATATCTGTTAATCGCTATAAAAACTCTTAAAGAAATGAATCGGTAGAAAACGTCGTTAGAAGATTTATAAAATGCAGCCAGAACATTTGGTATTTTCTTTTCCTACTACTCTATTATGAAGCTAAACTTTTAATTTCTGTGGAGACCAACAATAACAACTTTAACTCTGTTAATGTTGAAACTTGAAATAGCTTTGTGAGCGTAGAATTTATGTGATTTTTCGAATTCTGCCTTTGATAAGGTGTGGTTAACTTTTTGATTTCGTACGACGTATACGAAAAACTTCTCTGCCTTGACAGAGCATTCGTGGTTGACACTTTGAAGTAACTATTAAACCTAACCCTGCGCCAATGATCCTCATGGAAATCATGGTTGACCTCATTCTGATTTGATCGGACTGGTACCTCATAGATACCGGTACCACAAAGGTACTGGTATCTCATAAGTACTGGTACCTCACTGGACTACCAGCTTATGGAGTCACTTTCGTGTCGTGATGCTTGACTAAAGAAAGTGAGAAATCGTATTTGAACGTTGAAAGATTGCGGTTTAACTTTCAGGTCATCGACAATGAATTTGTTAGATCTAAATTGGAAAAATAATATTTTTAAAATCTCTTTTTTCTTCTTCTTGTTATTGAACGTCGTGCTACCTTTACACTTTATCCTACGCATTACCGAGAAAAAAAATAGGTATACATTTTAATTGTTTTTTTTTTAAATTCTCATAACCTCTCTACGGGGAAACATTTCAATGTCTGCTTAATGTTCGGTTAGTTGGTCTTTACAGCCCTGTGACTATTAACTCGAAACAATTACTGTTTTGCATTATGTGTGTTAAACAAATTCACTTAGCTACGGAAGCAATTACCTATACAGATTTTATATCTTTTATCTCCAAAATTGGCAGCGGATGCATATATACCATAAGTTGTAGAGTTATAAGTAGTATTAATTCATTATATTATACTTAAGAATATATTGCAAAATAAAATCTAATATTTCGGTATTTGATACCAAAACGCAACAAAAGACTTTTGATATTAGTATTTTGTTAGTAATTAATTTATTATTATTTATTTTTTATAATTTTAGTTTAATGTAAAGCTGTCACTCCAAGTGGCCTTCAAGCAAGGGCACGTGGACGTGGTCAGAAAAAAAAATAGTGGTGTGTGGACAGCAACTTACAGCTGAGTTGGGACTATTTTTGATTAAAGGGTTTGTATTTATTTTTTGTATGTATTTTTAAGAAATATTTCGTCTTTCTTTTTACATAACTTGATCATAGTTAGAAATCTTTTTTGTTGACCATACCGAATGATACAAGAAAAAAACAACCAAGATACAAAACAAAACTTACGAGCTTTATAAGGTTAAATGTATGACAGACTTACGATTTCAATAATTACATCATCACAATTTAAATTTGCAACCGACATTCGAGTCGACAAAATAATTTCGAAACTCCAATTAAGAGGTTTCTTTACAATCGAAGTTTTTACTTCAATTAAATTTCACATCTGTTTATATGGGCCATTTCCCTTACTGTTTATGGTGTGTACGAATTAAGATGCTTTAAGTACCATGTCATAATTAGTCTTTGACTTTAGTGAGGGGACCTACGTACGTAGTCCGTAACTATACTAGCTAGTATTATAATATATGCTGGTAAAGTGATTTAGATTATTTTAAAAATTAATTTATTCCTTTCACCCGTTGTATACAAAGAGTATTTGACTAATTCATTGTCATATTACAAAAGCAAAAGGTAATATATCCTTAAGTAGATTTAAGCTAATAAAACAAAAAATAATCGTATTTTATAAATTATAAAAATATCTTTAAATAAATAAATTAACAAACAGTTACTTAAAAAAATTGTTCCATATTAGGGTTGCCTGGAAGAAATCGCTTGTTAGTGATAAGGCCCCTCGTTGCCTAATAACTTATGTAAACTACTTTGTTATATGTAAGTTTTTGTATAAGGTAACCAAGTGTAAATAAATAAATAAATTTTCAATATTACAATGCCACAGTACGAAAGCCCCTCCACATTTTTTTTTATAGAACAAGGTGACAAACGGGCAGGAGGCGCATTTGATGTTAAGTGATACCGCCGCCCATGGACACTCTCAATGCCAGAGGGCTCGCGAGTGCGTTACCGGCCTTTTAAGAATTGGTACGCTCTTTCCTTGACACTAAGTCGAATTGGTTCGGAAATACTTCAGACAACATTCGAATACTCGAGAGTATGTATAATGTAGCCCATATCTACGTAATTGTCCTGAATAACTGATACCCCGTTAAATAAACCTGTCCATAAATTGCCTTGGACATTACTGAAAAAAGCTCATTCCGATAGGCGATAACCTGTTAAAGAGTGAACATTAACCCGTACAGCCCGTTTCATTACTCCACATCGGCGATTATACCGCAATGTGGAATGGCACTTTTTGTGGACACCGTCATCTATCGGTAAACGACGTAATTAGGGCAAGCTCTTGGAAAATTCGCTTTTTGCTCAATGCTCAAAGAACCCAATACGTTTTGTTTGGTTGTATGAAAATAATTGCTTTATTATATTTTCACAAAATAATGTCCCGAAGAAGACAAATCTTTATTTTATTATTATTTATTACTTAAGATGTCATATGGAACATGGTGTAATGGTTGCAACTCCTTAGAAACGTTGTGTAAAACAAAAAACTTGGCGGTTAAAAAGAGTGGCAGAGAGTTCTTCTCTTCCGTTCTACGCCCTTGATTTGAGAACTAGCAGTAAATGTAAAATTAGAAGGATTTCATGTATATTTCTTTTTTGACGTTCATAAGTGTACATTGTGTTACCTACATGAATAAATGATTCTTGACCCATTGAAAGTATTATTTAAAAAAATCCTGGCAATAGAAACAGTTACGCCAAACTGATACACGAAACAAAATTTTAATTTTTTACGAAGTTGTAACCGAATAGCCTGGAGCCCAATAACTTTTTGAGGAACAAAATTGCACTGAGACCGAGGGCGACTTTGCTGTGATAAAGCTGGAATTTGATAACATTGCTTTTTGTATGTTGCTTTCGACGAATCCTACATCTTATTTTTATTTATACAAATAGTTAATATTATGTAATACTATAAATAGTTATCCTTAAACTTTTTTTGCTTTGGCTTTGGGTAACAGGACTTTATTCTAAACTAAAATACTTTTCTCTTTCCATTCCTTTCTATCCTTCTGTGAGCAAGCAAATAGCAGCAGTAGGAGACAGTAACATGCTGTTGAGGTCCCGGTAGAACGCGAGAGCGACCCCGGAGCCTCTGTATCGCGGCTTTGAAGGAACTACTCGAAGTGGTTTTAGTGGGTATTGCTCGCTTTAGTGGGTATCGCTCTGGTGTGGGTCCCACATACTCCTGCAACTTTTGGGGGCAGGGGTTGCACAAATGCATTTCCACCTCGGATATCAAAAAAAGGCCTCAATCATGTGTACCAATATTGTATAAATCTTTATAGAAAAATTATAACCAATTATAAATAAATATAACTTGTTTACTTGATATTGAAATTATTGCATAAATCTTTGCTATCTATGTATATGAAATAAATTCTCTTACGTCATTAAAACTTTCAAAAGATTGCAGTTGTGGCTACAGCGCTTCATTTGCAAGCTGTTGAAGACAGCCTCACTGCAATTGCAAGAACAATAGCGGGAAATTTGAAAGCTTTAGTGGGTGTTAATTGACAAAAGCACCTGCTGTACCGCCTTTACTTTTGAGTTCAGTATCCTACTGACTTGTTAAGTATTGATATTATATTTAAACATATTACGACCGAGACGCATTATCAACATATTATCTTGGTAGAATGGTTTCGCAACACAATGTTTTTCCTATATATGTTCAGTTGGAAGGCGACGTCCCAGTACCATAGTGTAGATAATTACATATATATTCTATTAATATATGTAACTTTAGGTGAACAGCCTTCAGGATCTAACAACACAAATTAATAGGAATAGCGACCATGCCATCTGACTTTATATGTGTACACACTAGTCAAAAAAATATAAGAACTAATTTTTTCTGATGTGAATGTATGTGATGAATACTATTTTAAATCAGATTTGAATATTTGAATTACAAATATATAAGGAACGTTTTATTTTAATTTGCGATGCGTGAATTTATCCAAAGATGTACAAAACTTTTCTTTTGAAGTAAAATTTTCTTAAGAAAACTCCCACTTTATAAACTTTGGTGATACCAAGATTAAACTTTATATCAACGATCTCCTTTTACTTGATACGTTCTTTCGTTAACTGCAATTTTAATATATAATAACTTATACAATTTACGAATTTCATAAAAAAATTAATAAATTATACTCTCGTAAAACTCTTATTTTCGCTTAAAAAATCTTAAGAAAAGCTAAAGTTAGTCTCGAAGCTCAAAACACTCTCTATTTAATAAGTGACCTCCCTTTCGAAGCTCGATCGATAGTGCACTGAAAACCTAATCTAGACATCACGACTTCTAATAATGTAATGAGGTCACGTGGTTCACGAGCTGCAAATCACTTCCCTTTGTAATGACTTCGATACAATTTTTTAAATTCTTAAATAAGCTGATAGCATTGTTATATTTTTATTCCAACTTTATTTTAATTTTGTTAAACAGATTTTTTTGTTTTCTTATTAATTTTGTTATATAGCTTTTACAAATACTTTCTGATTAATATACCTAGCACATTACTATACAAACTATAGAGGATAGGATTCCATTAATAAAACAAAAACATGAGAATTTTTTAACACTTCAAAAAAAAAATTGACCCGAGCGTAATATTTGTGGAAATTCTGTCTATACAGACAGAATTTTCAATTCAGACGGTACCGTCAAGAACAATATATTATTAAGGCCGGCAACGCACTCGCGAGCCTTCTGGCGTTGACACTCCGTGGGCCTCACCTAACACCAGGTGAGCCTCAACAGAACAACAGAACTAACAAAAAGTTTTCCTGGCGTACTGTGGTTTACGTACTGTATGTCTAACCTCAACATTACGCATTCGCCTCGCGCAAGACGCGTATTCACTTTCCAAGGAATGCTATTTACATACAGTTTTATGATAATATCATAGATACCGAAAGTTGTAATCCTTGCTTATCGTTGAAATGGAAATCTCAGGTTAAAATGAATATATTATCCGAGAAGTTACTTAAGATAATATTGACACGATCTCATAAGTTTATGTAGAAATATGGGAGCTTTTGATATGGAAATAACATTAATTAGAAATATATGTTTAATTGAAATGATGTTAGAAAATACATAATAAGATGTAGATATCGTAAATTATTTGTCCTACAACCAACTTCTATTACTGAAATATATTATTTGTATAATAATAAAAAAAATCCCAAAATAAACTTGCCAAACTACAAGCTTATATTTTAACAGTTTTTCACGGCTTTCCTTAACCCTAAGGTCGTGGATTCGATCCCCGGTTGGGCACCAATGGACTTTCCGTCTATTTGCGCACTTTCGCTCGAACGGTGAAGGATAACATCGTGAGGAAACCGGCTTGCCTTAGACCCAAAAAAGTCGATGGCGTGTGTCAGGCACAGGAGGCTGATCACCTACTTGCCTGTTAGATATACAAAATATCATGAAACAGATACCAAAATCTGAGGCCCAGATCTAAAAAGCTTGTAACGCCACCGATTTCTTTATTTTTAATTTTATCCACGGCTTTCCTAAACAGTGGTGATACAACAGTACTACCAGTCTTAGCCTGTAATCTTTAATCTAATATATTTAATGAATGCTGAATGTACTATAACGGCTTTTTAAAGTGTTTTCCTTCACATTGACAGTGTTAATAGTGCACAAAGTAGCAATAGTATGGGCAAGCACAACTTGACGTACAATTAAGATATCAATAATTATTAGCAAAAAGCATCATAAAGTGTATTTCCGATAATAACTACATTGCAATATCTTGGGCGGTAATTACTAGTAAAGTGGTAATGCAAGTGAATTTTCACTTATCTTCTATTTCACAGCTACTTTCATAAACAAATGTGCATTCCCACGATGTCGAGTTTTCTCATTTAAATATATGGCTTTGATAGGTAAATATATGGCTTTGATAGATAAATATTTCACACCGCATCATATACCTGGCCAAAAAGTCGTGGATCAAACGCAAGTAGGGGATAGATGAGGTCATCAGCTGCAAAAAATTGATCTACGGGAGGGGGTCTAAGCTCAACCCCTGCAGAGTTATAATTTATTTGCGTCTTTATAAGAAAATTGACTTTTTCTACTAATTCTTATTAGAATTCGAAAAAATCTACATCCTATATTTTTTTAATAATATTCACTAGATTGGTACTGATGACTTCTTGCGTTAGACATACTATTTATAGTTGTTTATTGAGTGTATTGAAGATCAGTTTAAGTTTCAATCTAAAAATAAATTAATAAATCAATGGCGCTACAACCTTTTTAGGCCTGGGCCTCAGATTTCCGTATCTGATGATCATTTGCAATATAATAGGCAAGTAGGTGATCAGTCTCTTGTGCCTATATTGGAAACGTTTTGTGCTGCAGGCACCAAAAAGACTTAAATAATTTATAGTTAGCTAGATCAGATCAAACCATAATCAAATAATGGTGTTATATTATTGTTGATGAGATTGTCAAAGATGACATAATACCCATGTTTAGATCAGGTATACTTGAAATCCATTAATATCACCGTTGAACCGGGTTTGTCCGGCGACACGCCACAGGCGATTACACGCACGTGTTCTCGCATAATCATTACATTGCCAACAATAATATTCGCATAATTAATTGGGCATACAATGGTTATTTTGGATTGCATAACCTATACAAGATTTATTTGTACTTTTTGTCATGGAACTAGAAATAGTCTTATTCGATAAAATAGTATTCTTTAAACTTCCATAGATAAATTATCATAAGAACAGTAATAAGAGGAAGATTGACGGCTCATTGGTCTAGTGGTTAGTACCCCGGACTGCGAATCCATGGGTCCCGGGTTCGATCCCCGGCTGAGACAAACATCGATTTGATGAGCATTTGGTGTTGTGCTTAGGTCTTGGGTGTTTAAATATGTATTTATATGTCTATCTATCTATAATATGTATGTATATCCGTTGCCTAATACCCATAACACAAGCTTCACCAGCTTATCATGGGACTAAGTCAATTGGTGTGAATTGTAAAAAAAAAGATTTGATTTGAATTAATTTTACAATAGCACGAATATATTTTAAGGTTCACAAATATTTTATTTAACTTTTTTTTTCAAATGATATATTTAAGCGCCATCTAGCGTAATAAGGTCAAACTACGTACCCTTTGAGACGCGTAGCAAGGGGGGTCGAGAGCGCCCCCGGGCCGGAACATCGCCGCACTTACAGCTGCCATCTGCCGGCTACCTCACTTTACCCTTCCACCGAGACATTTCTCTGAAAATAAAATATAAACAAATAAACTATAAGACATCTTAATAAGCAGCATTTTCTGCCCTTTTTTGCACGTATCTAAGTACTTTACCTTACTTTCACTTTTGTAAATAAGGTTCATAATATATAAAGATATATTTATGAGATAAGAACTGATGTAAATGATAAGTATACAAGAGGAAGTATTTAGTCATAACTGTTATAACCAAACATACAAAAACAACTTTTTCCGGTTAAATGTATATGGTGTAGAAATATAAATTAGAATATCAACTGTCATGTAAATAGGCTAGCTCTTATTTTTATAATATCCTCCAGTTAATCTAAAGTTTGAAGAAGGTTGTATGAACAACCAAACGAAAAAGGTAGGTACCTAATGATCCGTTAAGATAGAAAAACAAATACCTTTGGTGAACCACAGTAATTATTCAAGTATTATGCATAGTTTTACCACTAACAAGTACTAAGAAACCACCTGTGTGGGAAACTCAATGGTTGTAGGAAGCGGGGTCAACGACCTGTCTACGGATGCGAGCGTGTTGCACAATGCTTTACAAAAAACTTTTGCCTTGTCATAATGACACGCGTTAATAAAGTGTTAGTTATTACTTTTCACCAAGAATTGATAATTATTAATTGGCGTAAATGCATATTAGCATTTTTTAATACTAATTTAATTATTCCGTCTTAAGACATATCCAGGTTTGTTCTGTATTCTTTTGAAGATTTTAAACGAACACATAACTAAGAAAGGGATTTTTTTAAAAGTTTATAAAGGAAGGCATACATTATTTATAAGATAAATTGCCTCGCGTTAATTGCCCTGGGTTTATAATAGTACCTAAATATTAACTAAAATATTATAAATCTAAGTCCAATTATACTATTAATTGTAATAACTAGATAAACCTGTTATCGCAAATACCAATTAAGCAAAGATTTAACACCCTTATTCATAAACTTGTCTATGAATAAAACTGTAAAGTACCTCACCAAAGTAGGTAAAGCTATAAATAATTATCTTAGAGCAAACATATTAACTAAAATTTACTTTACGGGGCCTAACTTTCACGTTAATTTAGGTTTAGTACAGAAAGTCAAATATTCGTATAGCTGAGTTCTACTTATAAACAGTACATCTTTTTTAATATAACACAGCTGGTTTAATTAACCTACTTAAGGGTAGGTACTTTCATTCAGTACTTTAGTTAAGTACAACGTATATCAGAGAATGATAATAAACATGTTCTGTATTTTAATATTTGCAAGAATATGGTACAAAAATGTTATTTACAACCTAAAGTTTGCATATTCTGCAACACATAATGGCGTGCAAATTTGTTTGAAAAGGAATTTTACATAGAAGTATTAAAAGAATAGAAGTATTAGAAGTATTAAAGTCATATCATTATAGTAATTCTTATATTATTTGTAGTGATAAAATATCATTATTAAAATATATTATAACGTTATCAAATTAATATTAATTATAGTGTTTAATTATATTTTCTTTGACGCAACGGTGTTTAATGCTAATGAGAATAGTGGAAGGCAGGTGTGAATTTGCGAGATTGGTTTAAAACTATTTATTAATTTACGATTTTTTGTGTGTTTTCAATGATGATATAGTTGTAGGAATTTACAAATAAAATTGCTAAGTGTCAATACAATTAAACAATAATAATCAGCGGCGCTACAACCTCTTTAGGTCTTGGCCTCAGATTTCCTAATCTGTTTCATGATCATTTTTAAATGTACTAGGCAAGTAGGTGATCAGCCTCCAGTGCCTGACACACACCGTCGACGTTTTGGGTCTAAGACATGTCGCTTTCCTCACGATGTTTTCCTTCACTGTTCGAGCAAATGTTAAATGCGCTCATTAAAAGAAAGTCTATTGGTGCACAGCCGGGGATCGAACCTACGACCTCAGGGATGAAAGTCGCACGCTGAAGCCATTAGGCCAACACAATTAAACAATATATGTATCATTATATATATTATTTATTTTGAAGGCATGGTTTTATAGACCCTCCCTCGTGCTGCCCATTGTTTTATCCTCCGAGCTTCATTTCTTCATCTGCCATCTTTTTACTTGGCGCGTCAAGTCTTTTGCCTTCTCAAAGAGACCATTTTTATACATCTTTTGCCCATTTTTTTTTCTTATATGTGCCTTACGCTGTTCCATTTTTATATATAACCAGTTTTACCATTATACACACGTGAGAACAATGTTGTAACTAGGTCACTGGACCGAAGGGTGTCGATACCGGAACGAAAAACAAACTAAAAACTGCATTAGCAGTCACCGTGCAGCTCCGCTTTCTAGTATGGAGAAACGCGTAATGTCCAATACGACTTATGCCTATTTAGACTCACTTCGTTAGGCAATACTACTATAGAACTATTGAATATGATTATCTAGTATCCATATAAATTATATGTGGTTCTTAACCTAAGGTTTTCATATAAAACCTTCAGCAAACTTACTGCAGTAAAATTAATTTTAAAAATTTGTTAAGGAAATGGAATTGTCGAGTTATATTAATACATAGTATATAAATCGCATTTGTATCAAAAATAATTAATTATTAAATTCATTTTTGCAGTTTATTAATTAAGCTTTATATATTTATATTTATTCGGTTCTTATGTATGAAGAAAACGATGGCACGATTAATAAGTATAAAGGAGCAATTTAGGCACCGCAGAAGTGCCGCAAGTGTAGTATGTCTTAAACAATCATGCTTCATAGATTTTGCCCATATATAATTCAGATGTATAACATTCAAAGTCAAAATCATGTTTCTCTATTCATGTTTATCTATTCCGTGAATAGAGAGATAATCATATTTTGTAAACGCACATCAAATGACGCTACGTGTCCGTTACAAATTATCTCACTCGATATAACGTAACTGCGCGTGCGCCGCGCTTCTATTAATTTTTATTACAATCACGTTTTAAACTGTTTTACGACATAACTTCAGTTTTTCTCACGTTCTGATATATGACAATTCAAAACTACGACAATACATATTATATACAGTGAATAATTGCTACTTAATCTCACCATATAGCACAGGAAATACAAATATTTTTAGTATTACTATTATTATAAACATGCTTAATAACCGGCTTCTTTTAATAATTGTCAGTCTCGTCATTTACACACTAACGGCCAAAACCAATATGCAATATCAATCCAATTTTAGCTGTCATAGACTGACAATTCAATCCATTTCTAAAGAAAAGCATGCCAATATTCAATACATGGACTAAGATACCAATCTAATTATTCAACCAATCGTTCAGAGGGCGGATAAGAGATTGAAGATTGCCCTCTGTATGAAAATGAATGTTTACTCATGCCAACAACCTATCTGTCCATTTTGACAGTTGCTTCGATTGGCCAAATCAATCTCGGATTGCTATCGGTGAAACTCGTATGATTTGGGTTTGGGATTGCGACCTAACTTAATATTCATCTTCTTGAAAATTTATTCATCTTCGTCATCTTCCAGTTTTAGTGATAGTGATTTGGAAGTTTAAATGAAATTATCCGATTGGGATAGTAATTCTGAAGCTGGAAGAAGACAACGTACTTCTGTGCGAAGACATAAGAAGACAAGAATTTATTATATCCAGAGCCTGAATGACGCCGAATTCACATTTAGATTTAGGTTAACAAAAGAAGCTTTGGAGACACTTTTACACAAAGTGATGTCTATATATGACTTCTTGCAGGTTTCATCTTTTCATCAACTTTTGTAAAAAAAAATTTAAATATTAGCTACAAGCAAAAATATTTGTTACTATAGATAGTACCTACTAACTCCATTTCAAAACCTCAAGACTCCAGCAGAACATCTTTATGACGAATCTCAAATACGAAGCAGAAATATGGTGGAAAGGACATAATATGGTGTTTGGAAAAAATCGGTTCCCCAAAATCGGTTTGTCAAAAAAGGTTTTGCTTCAAGTATCTCGTGTACAAGCCGTGATAGTGGCATGTGCAGTGTTGCACAATTTGAACATTTTGAACTACTGCAACAAGTAGATGAACAAGCTGATGATATTGATCAAAGCGCAATTGACAACGTGGGAAATGCAAGTGTGCGAAGTAATCTTATAAGTGATTATTTTGCTTTATTACTATAATATTTTATAAATTACAACATTTTTGAGATAAATTAAATAAAAATTCAATGCTTTTATTTAAATAAAAATACAAATTTTTAATACAATACATCCTCGCTCCAGGCACAAAATCTATTATTTTCCTAATTTATTTAACAATATATTTTTTTCTATGGCCCATAATTCTCTTTTATGCTCTTTCTTCCTCTTCAAATGCCCATTGCTTTCTCTTATTTAGAAGCTCTTCCTTTCAATTGACTTTCATTTCCTTCGACAGACAACAATAACATGTCTTTGACTTTTTCCTGGATAGGGGGTAAGAGGAGTAGTAGCACTAGGGCCACCTCCTGTACGATATGTTTCAGCATGTATCAAGGCAGACTTTTTTCTTGTAGCCCTCTTTAAGCTTTAGCACTGCGAAAGTTTACCCCACTTGTGCTATTAAACAGCGCCTCCAGCGTCTTCCAGCACCGCTCTTTCTCCTGCCAGGTGACTGAGTCACTCTTTTTATTTTCTAATATATTTTTATGGTCAGCAACAAGCGAAGTTAGAAGGTCAACTTCTTCCCGGCTGAAATTGACGCTTCTTTCACGTTTTTGCGTAGACATTTTTTTAAGTTAAAGAACCAAACTCGAATCACAAAAACAACATACACAAACTACTCAGAGAAAATTTATATTTGTAATAATATGTACTAAAATACTCAATAACCTAACAAACAAAAATACCATATGACAATGACAGCCCGTTTCATTACAAGTAATATTAAATGACCAACAAAAAGGTTAAGGTTCTATGTTTTTCTATAGAATTTTGTAACTTTATTTGTTCGTAACAAAAAAACAAACAAAACGTTGCATAGCTATTTGCTACTTTATCCATACATTGTGAAAGTATGACCCTAAGTCTTACTTATTTTATTTCGTTCCAAAAACAGCAAACTTTTGGTATGCTTGAACACAACATATTGCATTGAACGAAACGCGGTCGAGAGGCAAGGATCACGCAAAAGATTGCTGTCAATCTTTTGTCAAATAAACAATCGGATAGCAGAAATGTTTATTGACATGCAGATTGGAGATCGGTCTTTAGATATGAATCAGTCCAAGATTGGTTATAATCATAGATTGATGATACATTATTAATTTTGGCCGTAAGTAGTCTGACATTATTAACTCAGTAATTAATAAGACTTAAGCTAGGACTCATATTTTACAAAAATACGCCAAAGCATCATCATCGGACATCTCAGTTTTTTAAGGCAGTTTTTGGCGCGCTCCACCACTGTGTGGACCCAGGCGCCCACTGAAGTATTTTTGCATCAATTTGACTTAGGAGTTAGGGTCCTTCAAGAAAAGAGCGTTCTAATTCCTAAAAGTTAAGTGAACACTCACATTTCTGGCAATGGGAGTGGTCACTTAACTTCAGGCGAATCTCCTACCCGTTTATTTTTATTGAAAAAAAGGAAAATATTATTGAAGCACTAGCAACCCCCGTAAGCTTTGTTTCGAGTAAACATGATTTTTTTGCTTAGACTACCTTTTTAATAGCTACATACTAACACAAGGAACATTTTTCTATGCATCCCATAGGATAGCATAGAAAAATGGTGTCTGTTCGCTTTTCCGCAATAATAACGTACCTAAGTAATAAAATAAAACTTAATTTTTATTTTTTTTTAAATTTCACTCAATTTTCTCTCTATAATAACCTTCCTCAGACTTCAAGCATTAAATAAAAAAATACTCGAATTGGTCCAGCCGTTTTCGAGTTTTTTTATATAGAATATCTGAGAACTATGCTAGGATACTGCTGCCAAATACCGATGACCCTAGTGTGTCGAACCTCACGTCTTATTATCTCCACCTTGAGACGTAGTATTATTGTTACGGAACTAAAAAAATTATAAGTTCATATTGTCTAAAAATAATAAGACATAATTTTCATCCATTGATAAACTCATGATAGAGCTACATTGATATCCGTTCATGACCAGCTATCTGTAATGGGATTTATCGTCATAATTAGATAATAAAGAAGCGGAAGGAACAAAATAGCAATTAATTATAGCTAGCAGTTATAGGTCAGTGCTAATAATGCCCAATGCGAAGCGCCATTAGTACCGGATCACCGTTACTGCGACCGGTAGAAACAAATAAAAAATGGCGTATGGTGTAAGTGATGTAGCTGGCGAGATTTAATAAAGTATAGAACTAATACAACAAACTCATTTGGAAAATAAGTATTCAATAATTTTGAAACCATCCGCTTAAACAACTCCACAGCAGGCAGCCTGAAATATTTTCAAACTGCGGGATCTAACTAGATGTAATATCAAAAAAGATGCTTCTTATTACTGTTTAAATTTTAATTTTAATTTTACTAAGATAACAATATATGGACTTATAATGGTCTGAATTCAATGATTTTTATTTTTGATTTATTTTATTTTAAATTGAAATACCAAATTAAATGTGGCCCCCAGAGCCAGGGAGTGAGTATATGCCACAATAGAAAAAGAAAACATAAAAAGATTCCGATTTATAAAGCTACAGCGACAGTTGGATCAAAGGCGGAAGTCTTTCTTTTATCCTTTTAATCGAACAATTTCGCTGCTAAAAATTTTCATCAATAGCGACGTAATTAAAAAAAAATTGATAATTCAAAGAGGTTTTAAGGAGGATAACAGAGCTCTAAACTCTTTTTATTATGGTTCTGTGTTATAAATAAAGTAATCAATTATTTACCGCCCTTATTTTACTCTAACCTTGAATTCTTAATCGCTATAATCTTACGCTTAAAGCCACAGATAAAAGTGCCAACTTGCAAGCTCGCCGTCCTTAATTAAAGCTAGGTATGTGGTAGACCGGTGATATGCTACAGCGCTTTACTCACAAATAGAAAACTCATTACAAACAGTTCGATAAATACGATATAATACAATGTTTAAGACATCTTGAAACTGGCGTAACTGGCGGATGTGTAGGCTCTATGTGATTTACTAGTATCATCAGTAATAATATATATAAACGGATATATAACGGATTCCCAAGCATCCGTTACTGGCTGAGGTTCGTTGGCGAACTAGCCTCCTAGAGCAAGGTCATATTACGCCTTAAGGTAATGAAAATTAACATATTATACTGTAATAAATATATTAAAATACATTTTGTAAAATAAAATCTCACGCACCCATTTATTAGTCTGAACTATATCAGTTGTTCCGTGAACCATAAAGGTCACTGTATTATTTTTTTCTATTACGTTTAATTCGGATTTGTATAACAATAAATTTAGCTTAAATTAATTTGTTTAATTTAATTTAGTTTAAATTTATTTTTATACGAAATTTTGAATGGCGTCAGGTTCTACGGACATATCTATATATATAAAAGAAAAATGGACTTCGTTTGAGGCTCCTTCACGCCTAAACCACTGATCGTATCGACATGAAACTACTGCCGATCGATGCGAAATTTTTCCTAGATGGTTTATGGCTATTTATTTTTTTGAATTCCAACATTCCTTCATTTTTTTATTGCTGTTTTACTTTTATGAAAATTTATACATACGGACTTTACCGCGGAAACATTCGGGGAGGCTTCCTAGAACCTCAAAACGTCAACATCTGTTAAGAATTCAATTTTCTTAGCGGCAAGTTAAAAAAAGGAATAATAAAAATATGAAAAAAAATTATAATGAAACATAAAATTTTATTTATTTCCTATTTTAATTCGCCCAGCAAAGCGGGCGGGAAACGGCTAGTCTATATATATATATAAGAAAAATGGTCTTCGTTTGAGGCTCCTTCACGCCTAAACCACTGATCGTATCGACATGAAACTACTGCCATTCGATGCGAAATTTTTCCTAGATGGTTATGGCTATTTATTTGATTGCTGTTTTACTTTTATGAAAATTTACTGTAAGAGATGTCAAAACATTCGGGGAGGCTTCCTAGAACCTCAAAACGTCAACATCTGTTAAAACTCGATTTTCGAAAATTTTCAATTTTCTTAGCGGGAAGTTAAAAAGAAGAATAATAAAAATATGAAAAAAATAATAATAATGAAACATAAAATTTTGTTTATTTCCTATTTTAATTCGCCCAGCAAAGCGGGCGGGAAACGGCTAGTATATATATATATATATTAAATAGATAGATAAAAGAGACTATGAACATATTTTTTGTTCGAAACCGAAATTAAGCATTATACGAAAAAATAATACCTTTATGGAGCACGGCACAAACATTTTTGTAATGGTTTTATTAATACATATTTCTTTATTCTGTTACTATGATAGAAATTATCAGACTTCAAAATCATAATATATACACACGCACGGTACATACCCAAAAGTAATTGATCCCATCTCTAAAGTAATTGAAAAAAGCACTACATTTTAATATTCTTTGACTTAAAGGCAGCACTTTAAGATAATTTAAAAAATAACGATTACCGGAAACAGTCTCGAATTATCGAGGCGATAGCGCGTAACGGTCACCATTAAACAGTTAATTCGTTTTAATTGAATGCTATCAATTTAAGAATATATAATCTTTTCATTATTAAGTAAGACTAGATGTTACTTAAGAGGTAAACTAAATCGTGATTCATGTGCACTTTTTATTTTCATGTATCCTTTTTTAGTTTAGTTTTGTCTTAATAACTATATGTATTATGTATTTTTGCACTTCTTTCTTACCTTATCTAATAATACATTTTTTTTCACAGTGGTCAGTTGCCCTCCTTTTCATTTGGTTATGTTCATTTTTTATTATGTTAATGCAACGATGTGTTAATGAATAAACTTATATAACATAAATTACAATAACAATTAGTATGATAGTACAAAATTGAAAAGAAATATCGGCTTTGTAGGAAGTCTAAAATCATATAATTATTAACCGGTGTGACCCTACTAAGCATAGAGATCTTCTCCTTACAAGAATTCAATTTAAGTATGTTGGTGGTACAAAGCTCCTACTATTCTGCTAAGCAGTAGCGCTCCAGACTCTAATTGTTAATTTTTGTTCAAGGTTGCAACAATTCAAGCAATTCATGCAATGTTTTGTGAACAGCCTACATACAAATCGCTGTCACTGTCATTATTAGAAGTTAAACAGTACCTATGTGCTGATAGAAGGTGAATATCAAAGAAATATGCCCAATATGTCCCAAGGTCTTGTTCAATATTGGGCAGTGTTGGCCTAGTGGCTTCAGCGTGAGACTCTCATCCCTGAGTTCGTAGATTCGATCCCCAGCTGTGCACCAATGGACTTTATTTCTATGTACGCATTTAACATTTGCTCGAACGGTGAAGGAAAACATCGTGAGGAAACCGACTTGCCTTAGACCCAAAATGTCGACGGCGTGTGTCTGGCACAGGAGGCTGATCACCTAAAAAGGTAGCGCCACTGATTTTTTTTATTTTATGCTTCAAGGTCTGATCTAACATTTTCAGTTAATGAGATGTTAATTTATCCTGTTTCAAGCGTATCACCTGTTTAATGTAACAGGCACATACGCAGTTTAATTGGCTATTGTTATGTTAGCCTACTTGGTAAATAGAGCGATGAATTACATATAATGCGTTTGTCTCGAAACGGCGGGCGAACAAATAATAATTTAGTGGTATCATTTCAAAAAATGTCGTCTATGATGTCAACTTATTAAGATTACATTTCTTTGTGATATGGACAACAAATCTAATAATTCCATACAGGCTTGCAGACAGTGTTTATATCATTTTTCATACAATTACATTAATGTCAAAAGTATGCCACTTTTGTACTCAATTAGGTCTAGAAGAGCGTAGGTACTGCCTAAAAGCAGACACATCCATAGATCTTCGGATGCTGTAAATCTAAGAACTTCTGTCACCTCTAATTAGCTATTCCGCAGGTTGCTTTGACTAAAATTTACGAGAGTTACTTACGTGACAGCCGCCAATTACCTGTAAAACAAGACGTTATCCATTAGCAGTTGTAAACATTACTTGAATATAAAGATATACAGTTTGAGGTACGTACTAAGACTAAGCCTGGTTTTAAAACCTTGGAAAAAGAGAAACAAATTGGATGAAATTCTTATATTTTTTAATTATATTAAGAATGTTTTAAAAACGGTAGCTAGAGAACAGACACAAAACAAGTTTGATTACAAGATGAAAAATCAAATACTTAAGAGCCGTGAATTATTTTAATTACAGTAAAACAATATACCTACTAGCATACACATGTGAATAATAAAGTGCACCTTTTTCACAACATACTCAGTTGAGATGTTCATTGGAGTGTCGTGAAAGTAGCTCAACAGCGTCACGACCTAATCCGAGGCACTGAGTTGCTCAAACACAATTTAAATTGCGTTTTAATTTTTTTTGGCCACCACAGTAACCAAATTACCAGTGTAAAAACAATTGCATCAAATCCTATGCCGAAACTTTTCACGTCTAACTTAGATCACAGCCAATTCAAACACTAATAAAACCTAAACAAAACCACAGCTGTCAAAAACGTTCATAATAAAATCGTTCGACAAGTAGCTAAAGTTAACGATATTTTTACAAAGTCTCAAGATAATTATATGCAAACGTTTAGTACCTCACGCGATGTCGATGCAAAAATACGGCAAAAGAAAACACACGCAATCTCAAACAATAAAAATAAAATGGCAATCGCACGATAACATAAAAAAGCTCAGTAAAATTTGTAACAAGTTATTTTTGTAACAATTGTTCAGTGTCTATTTTTTATAACATCGGTAACTTGCGAGTTATAAGTAGTAATCGATTGGATTTAAAATACCGAAAAGACCTATAAACATACAATAGACTTAAGAACGCTCTCTTCAAGGCGTGTAAACTGTAAACAAAAAATCTGAACGAAAGATACAAACAAATATTATTTGTATCTTTCGTTCAGATTTTTTGTTAATATGTATGTATGTTAATATATAATGTAGCTTTATTTGTTTTGCTTTTTTTGTTTTAATACTAATATAAGAGTAAAACCTTTTTAGAGTTTTAGTCCTAATGTTTTACGCTTTGCTTGATACAAATGGTAGATTTTAGTATCTCTAGGATTTTAATATCTAGTAGATTTTATATGACTTCGGTTTCCTAACGATGTTTTCCTTCATCGTCAACCTAGTTTTAATA
Source organism: Pieris melete (assembly GCA_963693345.1). Lineage (NCBI taxonomy): Eukaryota > Metazoa > Arthropoda > Insecta > Lepidoptera > Pieridae > Pieris > Pieris melete. Next base: position 994,838 of record CAVNZK010000044.1, on the reverse strand, counting down.
TCGTACATAGAGTAAAAAGCTCATACGAACGACATAAGGGTACATAATCGTATGCTTAGACTTAAGCACTAGGCTTGCCCCTTTTGGTTTAACCTCTCTATACCCATCCTACTGAATAACAAAAAAGCTTACAAATCTGCAGTCATTTTTTTTTTAACTGAGTACTTCATTAATAGCATTATTCAATTAAAAATTAAACGCTTGACTGATCTTAATTACATCACAATGATTACATCAAGAACCTATCAGTACCAATTACTGGCGATTAATTGTCCAAAAATCGAAACTTCCTTTCAAACGCGGAAGCGAATTCAATTATAGTATATAAACTCGCATTATGCAAGCATAATGTAGGTCGAATTCTGCGCAAACGCTTACAATAATTTTATCTTAATAGAGCGCTGTAGATGTATGCAACTATACCGAATGTAAACATAATGTGAGCGCAATACTGTTGTGCAATAGATAAATTATTTTTTTAGTAGGAAACTCAAGTATCAAGACTATTTTTTTAAATTGAATTCAAAATTAATTATTTATAACTAATAAACGCGTGCTTCCGTAAGTACGCGTTTAATTGTAATCATAATTTTAAATCAATAATGTACCAAGAAATATCTGATCCAGTTATTTTAATAACATGAAGGGGCATATAGTAAGAATTCAAAGGTGATTAAATTTTTAAAGGCAGGGTGCCTTTATAGCGTGGGCGAGTATTTAGATCATAAGTTTGAGAACAATTTTAAATAACTCAACTTAGAGAATTAATACATTCCATGCCTATTTTTATATGGCTGATTTTGCGGATTATTAGTGGGTCTAAATGCAATTAAACGATTTATTATTTTATTACTTATTATTATTATAAATTATATTATACATATTACTATTATTTAGTCTACAGGACTTACAGCAAGCTGAGGAAAACATATACAAAATGCAACCACGTCTGTAATCCAAATTCACTTGCACATTTGATTCAATCACACTTTATATCTTTGTAATTTCTTAACTTTACATTTCCTTAAATGGTAAACTGACGTCACGTGTAAACGCGGTTGTACACTTTACATATTGGCAAAAATCTATCAACATAACACGAATAACGAAAAGTAAGGTGAGGGTATGTCAAGGCTGGAATAACACATGTTACTCGTAAATACAAGCGGCGCCATTGAATTGCGAAGAACATTTCAATTATTCGGAGGAGAAAGTTTACGATTTTAACTATCCTTGAGGCTTGATGGAATGGTCAGTCGAACATTTTGTTTTATGATTGACGTACGACGGCGAGCTTATTTACAATTTGTACAGAATATTAAATATGACTACAGAAATCTTTGAAATAAAAAAAAAATCTTCATTAGATTTAGTGTTCTTACATTAATTAAAGTAATCAAAAAAAATACAATACGTGATTTAGAAAAGATGGATAGAGACTTGGTTATGTACTCGCTGAGCTTATTGATAACATGTGTTTCATTGAAATAAAATCTTTGAAGTAACATTACCCTTAAAATATTATAAAAATATACAGAATATTAAATAAAGTAGATACCAAAAGCCTTAGACCTGCCCATTCGCTACGTTTTCACAATAATTTTGCAATAATTCGTGCACTTCGTGATATAAGCACGAATTTCTAATTGCTATAATTGAGTTCTACATATAACTGTTATTTTTATCAATATCAGAGATCCAAATTGTATTTTTTATTTAACCTTGTAACAATGTATTTCTATGCAATCCAATATCATTGTTAGGCAATGTTTTTTAGGGCGTAAATTATGATTGAACGAAAGTTTCAAAAAAAATTTTTTTCTTTTTTGTTCAGAGTTTTACGCAAAAACAGTTACATGTGAAATGGTGGCATTGCAATGATTCTAAAGATCTAAGTAAAAAATGTCTCAATAAATATAAAAGCTGTAGTATGGCAGCTCTTTCCGCCATATAAAATCAATGAAATATCGCCAAGTATTAACATTTAATCCCGGACCCATTCATATCATATGATTCTTCAATCGTACATAACATACCTTCTACTTATTGAACTTGCCCATTTGTATCGTGCATTACGTCCTTCGTCAAACAACGTTCCGTGAAAAACTTCATCAACTTTGTACTGTTGTACCTGTTAGTACCACATATACCAGAGGACTGCATCTGCATTGCAGTAAAAGGGGCAATTAATAGGCTTAACTTCGATACAGCACCTGTCTTCTGGCAACCTCAGAGTTCTAGCTAATTATGCAGTTGTTCTTGAAACGCAATTAAGTCAAGTTCGACATTAAAATAACACCTGAATAAAAGACTAAATTAAAAATACGTATGTGTATAAATAAAACTTCTATCTATACTAGCTATACATTCTCGCCGTCTTCTGTAAGGGGCTATCCTGGACCTCGGATCTCCACTTGCTATGGTCCTGCCATACCTCTTTCGCTTCATAACATGATATTAATATACAACTACATATGCTTGTTTCTCGGTTATAAGAAATTTTGAACGTACGTAGTAAATACAATATACCGAATATAAACGCAATCTTTTAGATTTTTAGATTCGAGTCTATTATAATATTACCGCAAAGTCGCTGTTTGCAATATCTAAGTTCTTCAAAAAATTTACTTGTGTACCTAGTATTTTCCGGTTTGTTGTGGTTTGGGTGTTAAAAACACACGCGCAAAGAAACCTTTTTTCAGTTGGTTTAAAATTTATTGATGGATAGTTTTTAGTATTGTCTTTACTAAAGCGAAATTTACCGCAAATATGAAGCAATTTGATGGCTCGAATTCTACTTTACATTTAGGCACAGTGAAAGTTGATCTCAATATCGATCAAATGCAATTTGGCAGAATTTGATAATCCATTCCACAATTTGTGGCAGATACTACAAACCTAGAACACGAAGTGTAATTTAATATAAACGATGTTTGAATTAGTGTTTTAGTGTTATAATTTAAATACTGCCTCCATATGTAATACATAGAATAAAGTAAATACATAGGGACATGGAATGTAATTCCTATAACAGTCACTTCTTCAAAGTTGATATGTTTTCGTCCTCGCCTACTGCTTTTAAGCGGCTTTTAAAATTGTAGTGTATGTATTACAAATTGGTGTTTACATCATGTATATCAGTTTTGTTACTCATACTTTTATAAACATGCCCACTGAAGTATTTCCAAACCAATTCGACTTAGGGTCCTTCAAGAAAAGAGCTTAAAAATTCTGAAAAGGCCTGCAACGCACTCGCGAGCCCTCTGGCATTAAGAGTGTCCATGGCGGTATCACTTTCTTTTTTATTGAGAAAAAGCTTGCCAACGCTCGGCACACTGACACATTGGTAAAAACAAACACAAAATACAATTTTTAGTGTGAAAAGCACTTAAAGGCAAACATAACATACGTATATATAGAGATCATAACCTACTACAACACAAACATAACAAACATTACATCAGGTGAGCATCCTGTCCGTTTTTCCCCTGTTCCATAAAAAACATCTTATCTGTGAGTCACGTCTATAATTATTTTTTACATATCTTGTATTTGTGATGTGTCTGTCAGGTTGTCGAATTAATAAAAAATAACAGAGGGCCTGTTTTCACTCAGAAATATTTTAAAATACCGAGTATCGATTGTCCCTTTGAGTCGTCATTCGTCAGTAGTAAAGTTGGTTTATTGAAATGGCGGTTTCTTCTCAATTTTATTAGTGTTGCGCACATAGATAAATCTATTAGTGCACAGTCGTGATTCGAACACACGGTCTTAGTGTTGAAAGGCCAACACAAGCGACTAGGCCAGCATTACTTACTTAACTATATAAACACATTTTTATGTTACAATTCAGCCAACAAATGCTTCTTTTCGTCCAAACATTTTGTTCCCAATTTGCATACGAAAACATTGAAAAACAAAGTCAATTTCACGCACCACTTAAAGTATCTAATTGTAATACAGCCATAGTAAAACAGTTAACAATTCGATTTCTATGTTAGCAGTTACCACTGCTTTCTAAATTGTCTTGTAACAATAAACAACCATTGTTCTATGTGAAGTATTTTAAACACCACAATTAGTAGATAAACAAAACAACTTGATTGACGATAATTCTCTCTGAAGATATGAATTGCAGTTGGTGTGTTTTATGAGGTTTTAAAATTGACTGTATAATGTATATCCTCCTTTCTATAGCAAGAAGAATTTGAAAAATTATGGTGGGTCAGAGAAAAAATTGTCCTGATTTTAGAATTTAATATTATATGTATATTTAAAAGTCTGTTTATGTCCCAAAAATGAAAATGTCCTGTGGAGCCTTGGCCTCATATTCCACTCCGGAGTCGTGATCATTTCGCCCCCTTAGTTTTTTTTTAATTTATTTATTATAAAATCATAATACGAGTATGTTAAGTTAGAAAACCGCTGTGTGTGTATAAATGTAACCATAGCAGTCTTGTTTAGGACCGCGACGAATGCATATAAAAATAGTTTTTCAATTTACTTTTTATGTTGGTTAACTTTATGCTATCTAATAACTGACTGGTTAGTTCATTTATTAGCCGCGGTAGCAAATACCTCAACGTTATTTCGTCATTTGCTCTCGACGTACAGAGCCAAACTTGCGTTACCACTCGGGTCTCATCTCTTATGTCAACTCGAAAAAAGTTAAGTTAATACAAGGGTCTTCGGATTTTTGGGTAAAGTTAGATTTTAACTGCTACGGGTGCAAAATGAAATTCTCTAGTAGTTAGCGGTGAATGATGGGTCTAACTTAATTGTTTTTTAATTAACCTTAATTTATATAATGTATTAAAATATAAATAAAACATCAAATCTTCATTCAGTGACATGATCAAACCACAAATCTATAAAGTTTCATTATCATGAATTTAATTAAATGCATTTTAGCGGAGTGGAGCAATTCATCTTAAATGCTATTTGCCAATAGTAAAAGTTCAGCTTTCTGCACCTGACTAGACTATCATAATACACATTCAAATTAAAATTGATCTTTCATAGTCCTTCAAAATACACTATTAAAATATCTACGATTTCCCCTTACTAGTTAAGTAATTCAATTTTCTTCACTCCAATCATCGCAATATATCAGAATTCCATTCATCATTCCGAAAGCCATTCTTACGTTCACCGGAGCATCAAATCGGTCCATTGAAAAACGGACACATTACAAATAGATGAAAGTAAATTGCATTGTTCGCATTTCCGTATTTTGGTGATCTCATTCTTTACTTCGAGTTAGCACCAGTTTCTATTAACTTTAAAGTCGTACGACCTTATTTAAAAATAATCAGTATTATTGCACTGTCTTAACTGAAATAACTTTTGACTCTGTCATATTATAATTAGGGTTTAACTGAACTGCTTTAGTTTTTGTAAATTATATACGAGTACAACATTCCGACATAAACAGCACTTCAGCGGGTGACTCTCATCCCTGATATCGTAGGTTCGAGCCCCGGCTGTTCTGTGAACTTTCTTTCTATGTGCGCATTTAACATCCGTTCGAACGGTGAAGGGAAACATCGTAAGTTGGCTTGCCTTAGACCTAAAAAGTTGAGTGTGTCAGGCACAGGAGGACTTTACTTACTTGCTTATTAGATAGACAAATGATCGTGAAACAGATTCAAAAATGTGAGGCCCAGACCTAAAAAGGTTGTACGCTTACGTAGACAATATTCATCGATTCAAGATGTGATATTTGTCAAAATTCAACAATTGTCTATACCTACTTTTAGAAAGTACCAGAACAAATTAATGATAAAATTCGTGATCCTACTTTGAAAGTATCAGCTATTTGATACACATAAAATATCCATTAGTACTAACCACGAACTACGCAACAAAACAAAATAAATCACTACAGCAAGCGCTGCTATCAATAAAGTCTACCGTTATCTTGTCAGTGAAATGATAGCTTTTACTTAGGTCTATTATTCGCGGATTATTGGCCGCACATTCAATTGTTTATTCGCTTTGAATTCAATTCAAACGACCGCCTTGGTTTTCCGGAGCTGCTGACGTGGTGTTTTCGTAAATTATTTATGAAAAAAAATATTTCTTGTCAAAACTGACGTTTTATTTAATATATTAAGTTTGTTAGTCTGTGGAAAAAGACGCGAATTTTGGGTTGTCATTTTAATTTCTACAAGGTTTTTTTAGAACATATTCGGATTTTAAGGAATTAGATTAAACTAATTGTTTTAAAGAACTTTTATGAAATAATAAAATCTTAATGTTATTTCTATAAATAGTATTTCAGGTAGATATATTTAATGGTTAATTATTAAGTTTTAAGATTTTTGTTTAAAAACGTATAGAATAAATCTATAATTATTTTAGCAACACATTGAAATTCTAAATAACACGTTATTAACAAATACCTACATAAAGTATAGAAAGTCAATAGTCTCGGTACAATAAGCTGAACCAGATTCTATGCCGGAACACTATGACAATTCAGTAAATAGACTTGAAAATGCAAATTGGACATGGAAAACCGATGAAGCCTGATAAGAAAGCGATTTTTAAACGATCAAATCTAGTTCGTTTAATCTGGATATTTAAAATGTTCCGCTTTTATTGTGATTAAAATGCTTCTTGACTAAATAAAAATAAAAATGTCTTTATTCATTTTAAGTAGATATGCATTACAATGTGTAAGATTTGGGAACCGTTTTAAGTAAGAAATACCTGTGTCAGGGTTCCCAGCTCTTCCACCATAAATATAATTTCTTAAAATATATTTATATCAACACGCCTGAGTGCATGAGTGAGTGTGTAGGTGTAAGTGAGTGAGCGAATGAAAAAGTGTGTAACTACATACTAGGTCACAAAAGCATCTCTAACAGTGCGCAAGGTATGCTCAGAAGCCAATCCTTTAGTCGTATCTTTACATTGTAGACGGTGAGCGGGTAGATGTTAAGCAGCCTATTTAATTTATTATATGTAAAGTCTGCTTGCATATATAGATAATAATTGTAATTTCTTTTTTGTTTAGTGTCCTACACTGTGAACAGAACTATTTTCAAAAAGGAGGCATTTTTACATGTATGCAATATTGCTGGAATTAAATAATATTTGTGTATGATGTTATGTCTAGGTTTCTTTAAGGCTTCGATAAGAATGCTATGTTTAAACGATCAAATCTTGTTCGTTTAATCTGGATATTTAAAATGTTCCGCATTTATTGTGATTAAATTATTTATCTAATTTATTCAATTTATATTAATTGTAAACTTTTTTATCGTTGTTTTTATATTGTTGTTGTTGTAATTAATTTTTTGTTTGGTATCCTACACACGGTTGAGGACAGATTTGTCTTTTAAAAGAACGCATTTTAATATGTATTGCGATATTGTCAAGATAATATTTGAATAGATCTATTTAGACTTGTAAGTACTATATTAAATATGTTTGTCCACAAAATTCAAAAACCAAAAGCCGATATAACCATTACGTACCCCACGTATATTGCAACTAAGGGAACAGTCCAAATTTCATAAAATTTGTGTTTTTGTAATGGAGCCTTCCATTCTGAGGGGATATAATAAATAATTGTAACATATTAGGATGGATAATTATTAATTTCCTTACTTTTTCTTTCTCTCGATTAAAAGTAAATAATCGTAAATCTCTAGTTTAAGAAGCCAAAATAGAAATACGCAAATAATATGCATTTCCAATAATGCTACATATTTGCGTGTCAAAATAGGCCCGGCTACAAATATATATAATAAATAATTATTATGTAAAATCGGTTATTATGAAAAACTATTATTATCGGTTATTATTAATAATAACTTATTAAACAAACACAGAAATATGTCTGACTCGCTCGGCGGGTTTACCGAATCCTAATCCGTTATATGCAAAGCGAATCTTATGCAATCATCTCCCCGTATTTTCTGGTATTGAGTCCATCTAATTAACTTACGTAAGAAATTGTTCCGCTAAAGATGAACTAAGGCGAAATGTACTAAAAAGTATTAGTATTGCGCTGCATGCCTTATCTAGTGAATCTACGAAATTTGTTTTAAAGTTAAATGGAACTATTTTAATGCTTTTACTGACTTCGACTTAATTTGCTTTAGAAAACTTTAACATAAATGTACTTATATTTAATAATAAATATGTAAATATGTCTATATTAAAATTGCTATGTGTTATTAATATATAAGTATATACATTTTATCTAAAACTAATAGTCACCCGTATAAATGCCAAATTTTTATATTAAAGAAGCTTTGTTTGACAAAGTCAGCAAACAGCTATACACGTATATGTCAATAGTCTTGTATTAATCCAAAAGTATCCTCCGTATATATGTAATAAAAAATATATAATAAAAATATATCTATGGGATCCATTTGCCATGCCCAATTAGAGAGAGACTATATATAGTAGAAAAATAAAACATAAAAGCTAAGTGTACGACCAACCTATGAACCTAAATCACCGTTAGGTGAACTAAAAATATTATTCAGAGCGACCTACTTGTGGTTTCATGTGGAGGATAGCATCCATTGTGTCAGAGAAACCTGAGAAGCCGTGAACGGTAGCTAAGCGGTATTTAAGCTTATAATCTATATCTATCTATGTTTATCTGGGCTAAGTTGTATAACTATAAGGGAAGTCACAAGTATTTTTAATACACATTTTGTATTCGCCAACAAACGTCAAAACACTGAAGGATTGCGCAATACAATATATTGATGTAAAACTAAATGCGAAACGATATCTTTGCAGCTTTGATTATGTCAACAGCCTACTAACAACATCGTAATGGTAATCACAAATTTTCTTTTCTATTGATTTTCTTTCTTTTTTTGCGACTGAGGCGCAAACTAGCTGCTGTGGTCTCCGGCAGAATGAACTGTGGAACATTCTGCACCTCAGAATAATGCTGAGCCAGCGCCATATACAGCCACGGCACACACTTGAAACGAAGCGTATAGGAAATTTTTTTTTTATATCTCTCATTTTATTTTTTCTTTGATTATTGTTTTTTTGTGTGTTTATGTGTGTGTGTTTTTGTTAGTAATAAATGTTATGTCTATGTTCTGTCTATTTTGATAATCAGAAGTATCAAAAATGCAAACTGCTACTGGAAAAGAATACAAGAAATTAATATAATAATACAAGAATCTAAGATGAAACAAAAACTATATACTTATTGTCATGTACCGGTTATAATGGGTGTGGACAGTGAGAGGTGGACCACCTTGGTGCAAATACTTCCTTCTAATATAAATCATAAATGATCCGTGTACGGAGGGAAATATGTGCTGATGGGAACACTAATGTCTAGAATATATGCTCGTAGAATTGCTATAATTTTAAAAACTATTGTCTCTTTCGGTTAAAGCGTAAACATAATTTAACAGATATAGGGTGATTAAAAATAACAAAATCAATTAAAACGAATAAATTTTAAGCTATTTCCAAGAATCTCTGTGTTGAGCTTTCCTATACCAAAATATCTTAAAAATAAGAAAGAAAATAAAACCCCACTACGAGTTTTATTTCCTAAGTTGCAATAGTTCGGTTCGGTTCACAGTTAGCATTTTACAAATCAGCCATTTATTTAGCGAAATTCTATTTATTTTTGCAAGTTTAATGACTACGAGGGTGTAGATTCACCTGCCCGGAAGACAAATTCGACAGCTGTTACATTATACATTATAACAATTTAGACATCCTGTGACAATACAACATAGAAATTTCAAAAAGGTTAGTCGACATCACAGGAGACCGAAGATCGGGCAGCTACCTCGGACAAAGAATTAGTCTAGCAATTCAAAGGGGGAACGCTGCCAGTATCTTCGGAACCTTGCCTAAAGGGACTCCTTTTAATGATATATTTTAGTTTATGTTAAGTTTAGTTATTTATTTCAATGTATATTATTTTATTATTAGTTTTATGTATCTATTATATTAATTATATTGACATTAATATTGAATTATATGATACAACATGTTGTTCTGAATTTCTTTCCTTAACTATTTTACATGTCGATTTTTGGGTCTATAGCAACTCTTTTAGTGTTTATTGAGATACGATATAAAAAGGCTTTAGGTGGTAGCCGGGTAAGTGGTCGTGCGTTGGACCTCACTATTGATTCTCCTTCTCAAACGGTACACAATCTATCTATTTATATTTTTGCTTGTTGTCCCCACGACAATGTAAGTGCATGCTCCTATTTCACCATGCCTCTCCCCCTCCTCTGCTGATAGACTACAAACCTTTGTGTTTTGACGTGATAACGTCTTTAAAATCGTTTTAGTCGGGTGACATGTTCAGAAACTTGTGTCACACTAAAACCTCGCGAGCGCGATCGCAGGTATAACGAGAGAGAGACGGAGCGATCTCCCGTCTCATCTCGAGCGCTGCCAGTCATTCCGTGAATGTATGAAGAAAAATGTATATCATAGTCGAATAAGTAAACTTGTCATTTTACACCCGAAATTTATCATCAAAAGTGTGAATAAAACGATAGATGTAATTTAAAATTTGAAAAAATTGTTATCTTCATTAATTCCTTACTTCCCAAAAACTTATATCACCAATAAGACGTTATCACGTAAACATCTCGATCGTAAACCTACTTTACAAACAACCAATATTTTTTTTCTTTGAATCTCTTTTATTATTATTATTACTTAAAGGACGTGGAACATGATGTAATGGTTGCAACTCCTAACAAACCTTTTGTAAAACAACAAACTTGGCAATTTAAAAGAGTGGCGAAGAGTTTATTGCCAGTTCTTCTCGTCCGTTCTACGCCCTTGATTTGAGAACTGGCAGTAAATGTAAAATAAGAGGCATTAAATATGTATTTCTTTATTGACGTTCATAAGTGTACATTGTGTTACCAATATGAATTTAAATGATTTTGAATTTGATTTACTATAAAACGCCCGTAGCACATTATCAAAGTTTTACGTTTAACTCAGTAATTGTATGTGTATTCACAACGTGTCATTTCTGACACTTTAACACCAAAAATGACATTATTCAAGAAATAACATGAGTTCTATCACACAATACCAACGTTTTGTTTCATTAATAACACAATACAGATCATTTATCTTGTAGTTCCGCTATTAAATTATTTTCGATTAGGAAACGGGATGATGAATAGTTCCTCTTGCCTTCGTTAAGTGATTAAGATTTATTGTACATGATAAGGATCGGTAACAATTATTCATCTCATTTTATTGTTAATATAAATTCATAAGCTCCCGTTTGGAAGAGGCAGACAATAATAAAAATAAATCATTAACGCTACAAACTATTTAGGTCTTGGCCTCAGATTTCTGAATCTGTTTCAAAATCATTTTTAAATAAAATAGGTGATCAGCCTCCAGTGCCTGACACACGCCGTAGACTTTTTGGGTCTAAGATATGTCGGTTTCCTCACGATGTTTTCCTTCACCGTTCGAGCAAATGTTAAATGCGCAGTGCGCACATAGAAAGAAAGTCCATTGGTGCACAGCCGCGGATCGAACCTACGACCCCAGGTATGAGAGTCGCACGCTCAAGCCACTAGGCCATCACTGCTCTTATGAGTATACTTTATCTGAGTCTGTTAAATAAAACATACCTACTTTCAATGTCCAATGTACTAAAAGACGGAAAATTCTGATTAGAATCCATGACGCTTCGTCTCGCTTTGAGAGCCGGAACCGATGAAATTACACAGAGTTATAAGAATCGTATCGCTTTTAAACATCAGAATGACATCGATCACAGGTCATTGTTTAAAAAATTTAAATATATTAAATGTACGTAAAGTAATATCAAATAACAATAGCTGAACTGGCAAACATTATAATAAACAATAGGGTAAAAGCCGGATAGTTGCCTCGGTAGGATACATGCCCCGGTGTTTAAAAAACTATGTTAAGATTATAATTTGTATTGGCGCTTTACTACAATAAGTAGTGACTGCCCCTCAGGCCTAAATGCCACATAAGCCATCGGAATAGGCCCAAGTGTTTTGTACGTGTAAGCAAAAATCTTCCGCGCCGAAACTTTGACGGGCGTTATATTTATATTGGTAAGTAATTTCTATTGAATATTTTTATTACTGATCGTGGTTTCAGTCAACTTTTTGTTTCTTTGCGTGCATTAGACTTTAAATTACACTGTTTATCATGTTTTATTGCTAAATAATTTTTATTTATTTCGCAAATAAAAAGGGCAAGTATCCGCATCAAAAAGGATAGTCGCTCTGCTTACTGTCGCGGATAGTTGCCCCTAGAGTGACTAAACATTTCTTAACAAGCAAAGACGGATTTTATTTTTTTGCAGTTTTTTTGGTGTTTATTCGAATTTACTTTGTCTCTAACTTGTTGTAAATTAAATATATATCTACTTCACAGTTTTATTTATTTATTATAGATAAGCAAAATGCCTCATCAACATCAACTGGATATAAGATAGCTTAACACTTGCCTTCGAAAAATTGAGACAAAGTTGGGATTAAAGCACAACTTTATTAATGAGAGTAAAATGGCTGGACCTCAATGGCTAAAATCCTGATAAAACTTTGAGACAAGCTGAGGGTTTATCAATTGAAAGAGCGAAGGGTCTCAACAGAACAGAAGTTGCAAATTTTTTTCAAACTATTTTAACTGAGAATAATTTTCTGGATAAGCCAGATAAAATATTTAACATGGATGAAAGCGGTGTCCAACTCAATAATAAAATTGGTAAAGTATTAGCTAAGAAAGGTGCTAAAGCAGTTAAATCGGTTACTTCCGGTGAAAAAGGAGAAAAATTACTGTTGTTTCTTAATATTTCAAATTGTACTTAATAAAAGATCTCAGTAAATTATAAAGACTGTTAAATAAATAATAATGATTACTCTAATTGATATAAATTTATTTCTATCCAAAATAAAAACGCACGGGGCAAGTACCCCCCGAAGCATTTTCTACGCTAGGCTACTATCCGCCATAGTAGGCAACTATCCCTTTTCTGAGAGGTGAAATAAAACAGTATTTATTCAAAACCATTGTTAATTATGTATACAAAAATAGGCTTTTATAGAAGATAAAAGACCTATGTTGCGAGATACCTACTAAATAATTTTCAGCAAGTTCATATTTAAAAAATATAAAGCTTTTTCGAAAAGTGGGGCAACTATCCGGCTTTTCCCCTAATGGGTTCGTCGATATCCTATTTGGTTTTTTAATAAATTTAATGTAACATAGAATGTACGTAACATCTACGTCTACGCGTAGATGGAGACGTACGTAATTATGAAGTGTCAAAGTGGATAAAGACGAATATGTTTAATGAGTTATTTAGAACATATTATAACGGAAAAAATGTGAGTCGTTCCTAAAATATAGACATATATTCCCTTTTTTTAATTTATATACATGCATATAAATAGATTTGCGCACCGCTGAAGGTGACAGGGCATTCTATAGAGAGACTGCTTTCTTCATCGATTACCCAAATGCAAATATAAAATTGCTTAAGACAAATTTGCGCGCCATTGTGTGGCAGAATATGCGAACTTACGATTGTACCATCTTACACATTTTTGTACCATATTCTTGCAATAAATAAATTATTATTATTATAACATTTTTTTTTACACACGTTACAATTTAATTAAAATAACATGCATGCACATGTTGTCGTATATGAATTATGCAATAACAACTGTATCTGAAATTTGTTATTTTTGGCATTTAAGCGAATTTATGCGGTGTTTCTCGCCGGTTATAACTATTCCCGATTCGCAAGTAAGAAAACAAAAATCTTAAAAACTGAAAACGAAAACACTAGTTTTCGCAGCGCACGCGATTGAAGGAAGTTTTTTGTTTAATCTTTTACACCTTGGGTTAAATTATTCAAGTTTTAGTGAGCATCCGTAATTTTTTTGAAAATGAAACATAGCCTATGTCACTCGGGAATAGTGTAGCTTGCCAAAGGTGAAAGAATTATTGAAATCGGTCTAGTAGTTTCGGAGTTTATTCATTTCAAACAAACAAAAAATCAAACCTTTCCTCTTTATAATATTAGTATAGATACACGCCGTGGAACAATTCCAAAATCAGGTATCAATCTTAAAACATCAAAGTAGGCCATCAAAATCACAGTCATATAAAACTAGGCCGCTTCCCAAATCTCGTGATTCGTACGTGAGGCCAGCTGTAAGGTCACATAATATAAGCTCATTATCAAATAAAACAATGATATTACATACATTTTGTACCTATCAATCAAACTAGAGGTAAACGTTCACCTCCGTGCATTGTCTAGTTCTTGTTTGTTTGTTTTATATAATAACTAGCTGATCCGGCAAACGTCGTTTTGCCATGTATATCTTTTATAATAAAAATTAGGGGTTGTATGTATTTTTTAATGCTGTATCATAATAAAATAGAAATTAAAAATTTTGTCTAAAAAATAAAATTTAGGGGTGGACTACCCCTAACATTTAGGGGGATGAAAAATAGATGTTGGCCAATTCTCATAGATACAGGATAAGCACAAAAAATTTCATCAAAATCGGTCAAGCCGTTTCGGAGGAGCATATGGCAACGAAAACTGTGACACGAGAATTTTATATATTAGAAGTAACTGTTCCTTCGTTCACGCGTAAGATTTGACTATCAATATGACAGGTTCTACAATCGTGCCTATATCAATTTCTCCTTCTATGTTCTTCCCTTCTTCTCGATCTTCTTGTAGAACCAGAGTCAGTTTTATGAGAGATAAACGGTTGCCATGATCTTGCCTATACATATAAATCGTGTACTCCGATTTATGCTGTTAAAAACATAAAAACGTAACATTATATACTATCTCTCACATTTATATTCACAGTGTGTAGTAGTTGTTAATAAATGAAAATTATATTTAATAACGTAATTTTTTTTATTACATTAATTTTACAAAATAATACAATATAATCACAATGTTTTACATAAGAGATTTATTTTTCATGAATTTTACAAAATAATATACCTAATATAATCACCATTAGAAAACCGCTGTGGTTTGTATTAATGTAATCATACCTGTGTTGTTTAGGAGCGCGACGTATAAAAGTATATGCACAAACTATTTTAATTCCAATTAGTTAGTTCAAGTTCATAGTTCAAGATATTTCACAGAAGATTATATATTAAAATATAGGGTTAATAAATGACAATTTCAGATTGATTAACAATTGTTCACATCGCCTTGTATAGTCTTCAAAGGCCAAGTCAAATTTTATTGCACGCATAATATTTTATTGATACTTCATAGCGTATTAAACATTTTATTGCGACATACAAAGTCATTCCTATTTGACATTTATACATATTACATTGTTGCAATAACCAGATTGTGTGCATTAGACCTCAATTCTAGGTTTTAAGTATTATTTTATGAAGTACAGTGAGACAAGATTCAATTACAGTCAAAGTACTAGCTACAGTCAGTAACGTACCTACTTGATATAGAAATCCTTCGTACACGAGTCCCAACTCTGCGGGCGTACGTTTATGTTATATAACACATCCCTAAAATGTCAGGAATAACGTTGAAAGGGTTATTCAATTAGCGTCGAATATTGGCAGATGATTGAACTAAACAACAGTCAGTCCGCGGTGAATATTGTTAGATGTTGCCCTAATATTCAACTTCTTTTTTTAAAAAGGACTTCTAGTTCCGGCCTAACATTGGATACGGAAATACCCATTGCCCGGCACGCACCAGAATATCCGCCGATTGCTTGCTCTTTCCGTAGTTCCGAATTTCTGGTGCCTAAAGTGCTTGATGTTGGGCTTTGCACCAATCGATTTGTCTTAGTACCCAATTCATACTTGTAAGGAAATATAATATATATAATTATATATATTGCACGGTTCAAGTGAAGGAAACAAAAACCGAAGCATGTGTCAGGCACAGTAGCCCTTATATGCCCATTACGAAAAATTATTTATTTATTTATTTAGTTATTAAGCTTACAACATCACTCACAGTAGGTACTAAATCTACTAATTATTTTTACATAATCTTACATCTAAAAAATTAAATTATCAAGGACATAGAAACTGAAATCTAATACAATTACCAAGTCTTGTAGCACCAATGGTTTTAGATTATTCCTAAATTCAACATAAACTTAGCGTAATACAAGTTGACAAACACGCCATAAGTTAAATTGTTTGTGAGTGCTTTCGCCACGTTAACACTGATTAACTGGGACTAAGTAATTAGTAATTAGCAATTACTGTAGTTAATAAGCAAGCTTACTTAAGCTTAATTGATTTGAGAAGGCACAATTTCACAAACATACCACGTACATATCGACTGTTTAACATTACAACATGGTATGATAATTTCATTGCGTTATTTACGAGATAAACAAAAAGCAACAAATTATTTTAATAGTAACGGTTATTCCTAAATGCAGTCAATTAATTAGAAGTATATTTGAGTTTCTATCTGACAACTAGGAATTAGTATGTCATGCTGTTAATTTATCGCTCCCGAGGGAGGGCTGATTGCTAGTTACCAGTTTTTTAAAGATTATTTATTTATTTATTTATTTATTGCATTTTAGGAAGATTTACAGTATTTTAACAGAAGGTAAATTATGATTACAATAAAATAAAGTCAGTACTAATTACAAATCTCCACCTATAGATAATCCATAAATACCTTAAGGAGATAGGAGGAATAAAGTTAACATTTATGAATTTATAATACTATGAAACAATTAAAGAACTTTAGTAAATTAAAAAAAAAAATTAAATAAAATTAAATTAAATAAAAATAAATATGACTATTCTAATGGAAATTCTAATGGAAATACTAATGGAAATACTAATGGAAATAGCTGGATGTGAGTGTGCGTCTCACAGAGTCGATGGAAGAACAGAAAAGATCGATATCAAACTGGGTTGAATATTGGTTGTAGGTCTGTACACTTCGAATCATAAATGTATTTTTTCTATAGTTGGTATTAAGTAGAGGAATTTTGAAAAGAGGGCGGTGTCTGAACCATAATAAGTCAGTTCGGAAGTTGAACTTTGCTAACATCTCCGGACAATCAACGAATCCCCTAACAATCTGTAATAAATAACATACATCAGATATATTCCTTCGAATTTCAAGGGGCAAAAAATGGTAACGTTGACAACGGTGATGGTAACCATCAGAATGCTGGTGGGCCTTAAAGTCAAGAAAACGAAGGAACCGTCGCTGGATATTTTCGAGACGAGCCTTGTATTCCTGGTATTGAGGATTCCAGACTTGTGAGGCGTACTCTAGGTGACTACGCACAAAAGAACAATATAATATTTTAATAGTTTTTAAATGTTTAAATACAGCTGATGTTCTAATGATAAAACCCAAGGATTTAGAGGCTTGGGAAACTACACTATCAATGTGTCTATCAAATAGCAATTTATTGTCATGGATGACCCCAAGATCCTTAACTTCTACTAGTCTAGAAATTGACTGATTATAGAAGGTAAAATTACCTATCAATGGACTAGGTTTACGGCTAAAACTAATGTGATGACATTTAGACACATTGAGTTCCAACTTGTTTAGGACACAATAATGCTCAAATCTATTCAAATCGGCTTGCAGTAGGTTAATGTCATCCGTGTTATGCACAAACTTAAAGATTTTCATATCATCGGCAAACAGTAATATTTTAGAATTGAGGAAACAATCACCCACATCCAGTGTGAACAGAATAAACATTAAAGGGCCCAAGATCGATCCCTGAGGAACTCCTGAAGGAATGGAGACCCACTTAGACAAAAATCCTTGCAGTACAACAGCCTGACAGCGATTATCTATGTAGGATGCGAACCATCTGAAAAGGTCACCATGGATACCTGCAGCCAATAATTTGCATAAGAGAACACTGTGATCAATTCTATCAAAACATTTAGTATAGTCCGTGTATATCACTTCAACTTGACCACCACTGTCCATTCCCTCAGTAATAAAATCATTCGCTATTATTAGGTTCGAGACGGTTGATCTGCTTCTGAGAAAACCATGTTGTTCTACCCCGAAAGAAGGTTTAAGCGCCGCATATAGATCATTGTGAACAAGTTTTTCAAGAATTTTAGCGAATAAACATAATTTAGAAATAGGGCGGTAATTCTCAACATTAGATCTATCGCCCTTCTTAAATACAGGTGTTATATACGCTCTCTTCCATATCTTCGGGACTATGCCTTCTGAGAGCGAACGCTGAAATATAATGGTCAAAGGTACTACCAAGCCAGACGCACAATTGACTATAAAGACTGGGGGCAAGAGATCAGGACCACCACCCTTACTTAAATCTAAATTACGAATCAGTTTCTCGACCTTCGCATGTGTAACTGACACAGTAGAGATGCTAACGGCACTAGTACAACGAACAGGACTATTATTAACATTAACAGTGTCATTAGGTTTTAGAAAATTAGACTCAAAATAACTTGAAAACAGGTTAGAAATACCTACACCAGAATCTGCAGTAGCACCAGTTGTTTTGTAGAACATAAAATTGGGATAAGAGTTGGACATTTTTTTGGATTTTACATACGACCAAAAGGTACGAGGATCGCGAACTATAGAAGCCTCAATTCTGTCTATATATACCTCAAAGCACTTCTTTTCTACTGTGATTGCCCTTTCACGCAGAGTTGAGAATGATAAGTAATCCGCAATGTTACCATAAGTTTTGTACTTACTGTGATATTTATATTTTTCCTTTAGTATTTTGATCAGAGCAGAACTATACCATGGTGGATACAAACATTTTGACACAAATTTGGACGGAATAAACTTATCACGTAGCTCATAAAGTTTATCATATAATAAAGTCAGTGCTTCGTCTACAGTACAGTTAAACAAACAAGAATGCCAGTCTATCGAATTGAGAACTGATGTTATAGAATTAAAGTCGGCGCGGTTATATAAAAATTTTAAGGTTTTAACTTGTTCTAGAGTATGTATTTCAACAAATTCTATATCTAAAATTAATGATTTATGATGTTCATCTTCTGAAACCAAGGGTGACATACACGCTTGAACATTCACAGGTGAGTTAGAGAATATAAGATCCAGTATTCTTTGATTAATATTTGATTGTGCGTTATATTGACAAAAATTACAAGTATTAATAATATCAAGAAATTTTTTCAGATAATCAGATTTGTATTCGATAGGTATCATTTCAGTAGACCCCTCAGACCTAACCCAATTGATGTCATCCTTGAAATTAAAATCACCTGTTACAAGAAATACGTCCGAGGGGTGGCTCAATACTAGTTCACCTAATTTATTCGAAAAATTTAACAACTGTGTTTTATAAGAATTGCCGCTTCCTTCATTACACAAATAAACCGTACATAAATGTATATTATAGTTTATAGAAGGGTTCCTACGTTTCAAAGTGATTGTCACCCAAATGTCCTCTGCTGAGCTCCTCCACTCCGACCGCTCAACAACCATAAGATCTTTCCGCACCGCTAACAATACTCCTCCACCTAGTTTCTGCGCTGTCCGCGCATAATCACGATCTCGTCTCCATATTATGTAACGAGAATCAAATAATTCACTGCTTAAAATACTGTCAAGAAGCCATGTTTCAGTGATTGCAATAAAATCATAATTATTTAACAATAAGTTAGCCAGAAATACGTTCGTTTTAGTGCGCAGCCCCCGAGCATTCTGATAGTAACCAATAAGACTTTTGAACTTAATCATTGAAGAAACAGACAATAAAAACAATATATTTACCTATACTTATCGAAGCCTTCATATAGGATAGACAAAGCAATATAACCAATAAATACACCGACTCGCCATTCAAACAAACTAAAATATGTACAATTCTATTCAATAAATATTTTACGTAAGCGAGACAATAGGTATACTTAAATGCCGTAAGCAACGTCTTGAAATAACAAATAATCGATCTTATATAAATAGCGTTAGAATCATTATTGGTATGCACTCCATTAGCAAATAAGCAAAAGCAATTCAAACCTGTTTCGATAGTCAACCCACAACACAGAACAATGAATGAGAAAAAAACCGTACCATGCCGTACCATCACACACTCACCGCCAGCTGTTCTCAACATGTTAAGTGCAGAGAAAAATAAATGTAATAAGACCTTATGAATAACAATATAAATAATAATGATTATATTATTTTGGAAATGTCTTTTACATTGCGGATATAAATTATTGGTGAGGTGTTGTCCTTTCGTATATGAATTACAGCTCTCTTCACCCAAACGTATTGAAAATTATGATCTTTGGCCACCTTGCGAGCTTTGTTCAGCAGATCTTTGTTTTTGGGAGTGAGGTGGTCGTTTATAAATATTTTATGATTGCCATTAAGGCCCAGATTGGTACATGTTATAGACGATTTCGATCTGGCTAGGTCCTTGACTTTGGTTCTTGCTGCCGCGATGAAATCTTCCTTGGCGTAACGGTTTAAGAAGCACAATATAATTGGCTTTGGTTGATTACTATCTCGCACTGGCACGCGAGTAACAAAGTTAATTTGATGTTTTTGGACCGTATAGTTAATTAATTGCCCAATAGAATTAACTATATCGTGTAAGTTTTCCTTATCCCTCTGAGGAATTCCTTTAATTTCGACATTATTAATTCGTGACCATTGCTCGTTATCGTCCGCTTCGCTCTCCAGCTTATCCAGTCTAGTTTGGATAGTACTATACTGTTCTACGATGTTCTGATTGTCAGATTCAACCTTGGACAGACGGGATTCAAAATTCTCTATTTTAGTTTTGAACTCGCCGACGACTCCATTGATTTCACTGAAAGAGGACTTCAGCTCCGATAATTCCTTTCTGAGTGATCTGACATCTTCTACCAAAGATTCTAAAGGGGCGAGTTTTAAGGAGACAGCTCTGATTTCCTCCAGAATAGTCGATTCAACAGGCATCTTCACTAGAGGTGATGTAGAGGCGGATGTCGAAACTGCTTGAGGTTGCGCAGAGATTTTACAATTGGCACAGCACCAAGTGAATCTTCTATCGCCTAGTCTCCGATATCCTACCTCAGTAATGCCTCCACACTGAAAGTGAAATTCCAACTTGCAGACAGAGCAGGAAGCTCCGTCCCTGATCTCCACACCACAGCTACCACACAAGTTAGACATAGCGTAAAATAGATAGCGATGATTGAGAATCACTGTAACTAGTATTAAATCCGAAAGGTATGATTCACTAGCAATATGCACGTCCGCACGCCGCAACGCTTGACGAGAACTGATGGTTATGGTAAAAGTGTTAAAATAAAATAGCGTTTCTATCATAGCCCAGAGGTTTTCTTTTCCTGACAGAACTCTGATGTTCTGTACTTTCTTCTTCTTGGATCATTTTTTCCTTAGCCCCAAAATTGGTTATCAGCCTCACATATGACGCTGATTTAGTCGGTATGATGTGATTTTAAAGTGGGATCTCAAGGTAATAGAGTTGTTACAATCATGGTTTTCTTAATATCATTGTCAATATCATAACAGAAACTTAAATTTATACCTTCCTTTTATATCTCTACTAGCTGCCCCCGCAAACTTCGTTTCTCCTGAATGTGATTTTTAGTACATACCAAAATAGAACACTTTGCTATGCTACCCCAGAGACTGTTCGGTTTTCCTGAATTAAAACCCTTTTATTTTCTTTTTTATTCTCACTATATCAGATAAATTATTGTATATATTTCGAAATTAAAGTAATATACCAAGCGCACGTCATCCATCAACCCAAGGGCCGAGTAGAAACAAATTCGTAACAGTTGGTAAAAATTAATCTATCAATGCCATGCAGTTATAATAAACTCAAAAATATTTCCATAGAACATTACACAACATCAGTAACATTCAACTGTGAAAGCAACGCAAAAACAAAAGTGAGAAAGATGAAAGTATGATCGAATTTTTTTTCGCAATCTTCCCAGACCTTTACAATGGCGTTTGTAAATAAAACGAGATAACGTAATAGTCATGACGATCTCGTGCATAAGTAATGAAAGTGTTGCGCCATCGCTCATAGAAGTTTTGAACTTAATTTTGCAGTAATTAATTAAACGTTTTCACTTTCGTTTGACGCTCAGCGTGAGAATACGCAACGCTTTTGGTGTGGGCGCCATTCACGAACTTTTTGTAATGCGCTTAGTTCTATATATATGATAAAACAGGTGTTGAAATGTCAAGAACACGACTTCAAGCGGTTCCGGATCGTATTGTTTTAACGGAGAATAATGTTATAACTTTTTCCAGAGGAAATGATTTATTAAAAATACACTTTGGACGTTTCCCTTTAGTAACTAGTTATATCCTGTCCGTATTCGCTTAGCTCCTTCTCTATCTTCCTTTAAATCTCTATTGTACAAACAGTACCTTTCCACATCGTATCCCTAACTTTTGTACTGACGTGAGACTGATCTAAAGTTGTTGTGATTCATGTGCACTTTTTATTTTTCATGTGTCATTTTTTAGTTTAGTTTTTTTGTTCCTATTTCAGATTTGTGTAATACTTATTATTATGTATTTTGCACTTCTTGCTTACCGTAATCAATATATTTTCCTTTTTTTTCAACAGTGGTTGCCTGGAAGAGATCGCTCGAAAGCGATAAGGCCGCCAGTGGCCCTCCTTTTCTTTTGATTTTGTCAATTTTATTATGTCATTGCAACGAAGTATTATTAAATAAATAAAATCAATATATCGAAATCTCTTTTCGTCAAAATGTCACAATTGTAAATATTTACTTAAAGCTGTAAAGCTTTACAATTAGAAGCAAATCTGTACTAAGTTACTCCTTAGTATCCTAGTAGTAGTCCTATAATGGAATTGTAATTCATTAACAATAACTAACAGCCCGAGCTAAGCTTAAAGTCCCTTAATGGCCTTAAGGGACGACGACAAGATTCCATACAAAAAAATAACAACAACTCAAATAAACTTATCTTATCAAAAGTTCTGCCGTTTAGAATACAAGCGTAAAGATTTCACGCGCGATTAGAGTTTCCTATATATAATTTTCCATAAATATTGTAATATTTCCATATTTCTTATCACGTCTTGCAATTCCTTCCTATGAATTCCCGCAAAGGGCATACGAGGACGAGATGGTAGCAGGTAGCCGTATGAGGCTAACGAAATTTCAATCTAAACTTGTTTAGCTGGACCTCGACAAGCAACGATGTCAAATGTCAAAGTGCTTGTAAACACTTCAGATTGTAACAAATGGTAGTATGTAATATTTGACAAAAGAAGAGTGACTTTTGACCTCAATTTCGAAAATTCGTGCAAACTATGACACCTAAATATCAAAAATCTAAATATAGACTCTGAATCTTAACCGTCTTATGGTCGTGAATGTATGAATGTGTGTGTGTATGTGTGGTGGACTCAGTTTCCGCATTTAGACGGATATTAGGACGCTTCGAGGATTTCTTCTTGTTGGGAAGCCATAGACACGCACTCCAGGCCTACATAGGTGACTGATTCCTATGCACATGGGCCTGTCGCGGCAAAGATAAAGAAAGTTTACTTAGGAGACAGTGGGCCGGTGATTGTTCCTATTGGTCCCTCATGGTCTTAAAAATCGAAAATATATATTAATCACGATCACATATCATTTAATCAGCTAACTTTCGTCGTGGATATAAGATAATAAATGAGACAGTATTTTGCTTAATTATTTGTCTTAGAAATAACATGACCAAGTACTTTAATTTTCCAATGTGTTATGTATTTACACATCAGCTTAGTGTAATTGCACTGTGGCACGACAAAGAACTGGAGCGCCGCATCACCACAACAAAAAGAAATCCTCAAAGGTAAGCCCACTTAAACAAAAGAAAAAGGTAATTCCTGCTTGCTGCCTGGCCTGGAACGAGGCCTCCCGGACAGGGGCCGCATATTGGAATAGTTAAAATCGCATTTATACCCATTTTTGTTAAGTGTATTGCAATGTAGTTTATTGCCAGTACTTCATTCAACGCCCTTGATTTGGCAGTAAATGTAAAATTTGAAGCATTTGATATATATTTCTTTTTTGAGGTTCATAAGTGTACATTGTGTTACCTACATGAATAAATGATTTTTGACTTGTATATCAATAAGATGTGGATAAATTAAGGCTTATTACTATTATTAGTGTAATTAACATAGATGAAGATAAATCATTTTTAATACAATATTACCGAAACCAAAATGCACTGTTAAGTATTAAAGACATTATATGAGAGTTTTCAGTTTTATACTGGAAACTGTCCACTGGATACAAATCAATAATAAATGTGTATTCATGTGTGTGTCACACACAGTATAACTATACACATTTTTAATTGTTTTTTTATACTCGAACTAGGCCTGATCAATACTGATACTTAATACTTTGGACAATAGAAACAATTGATAATAAAAAATCTCAAGGTTATTTAATTTCCTAACCCGACACAATGACAAGCGAAAGCGAATTAACTTCAGTCATTCATAGCAATTACGATTTAATTACTTTGATAATGTGGACAAAATGAATTATTGACACCTGCGGCTAACCAGATAAGCGGTTCCTTATTAGCTTTGTTTTTATAATTACCATTGTTTCATATTTGCATAATGATTTATATTAAATTGTTTTTAATTAAACTAATTAACACAATAGAAATTTCACTTCCGCGACGTGAAAAAAATTAAATGACAGAAGGATTTATAGTCCGGATGTAATTGTTACGCAGAGAACCGAACCAAGAACTTCTTATGAGCCACAGAGACAGTAAATCTTTTTATATCAAATAGCTAACCAGTCTCCATGTCAAGCATTTAGACAGTTTAAAAAAAATCAGTGGCGCTAAAACTTTTTTAGGTCTGGGCCTCAGATTTCTGTATCTGTTTTAAGATCATTTGGTTATCTAATAGGCTCTTGTGCCAGACGCACACCGTCGACTTTTTGGATCGAATGTAAGCCGGTTTCCTCACGATGTTTTCCTTCACGGTTCGAGCGAATGTTAAATGCGCACATAGAAAGAAAGTGCATTGGTGCACAGCTGGGGTTCGAACTTACGACCTCAGGTATGAGAGTCGCAGGCTGAAGCCACTTGGCCAACACTGCTCTATTCTGAATTAAGACAGTTTGATTTGATAAAAAGTATTAATGAAACTCAGAGATGTCATCAGACAGTCTGCCAATTCCATCATCAAATTCTAAATTGAAGTGTTGAATACGTGGAGCAAGTGAACTTGTAGGAGACTCATAAGGAATGCGTACAAATGCCAAGCTTAGCCCATAAACGATGCTTGAAATGTCGGAATCGTGATTTTTGCGGAGTAATATTTCACAACTCTGTGTTATATGAACTTGTGTACGTTATTGTAATAACGGCAAAATATATTACATACAGTTTTAATCTACTGTTAGCCAAAGAAATATTAAGATTGCCGTAAGGTATTATTTAAGTTTCTCTACAAAATACACACATAGATATACACATTTTTTATTTAATTTCAAATAAGATATGCTTAAAAGAATATTAAATATAAAATGTGAGCAACAGAACCTTTAGACTATATTACGATTCTGTTTCATATGCAATACTATTAGTTTAAATCAATCAGTTTGAAAAATCCGAAAGGTTTCATGAATAACTTTACCCATTCCTAGGCCTTCCGAACTTATCTAAGAACAGTTTTGGCCTAGTGGCTTCAGCGGGAGACTCTTTTTTCGAATTCATCCTGACTTCGTAGGTTCAACCCCGAATGTACACGAATGAACAGCCGCTCTATTTGCCCATTTGACAATTGCTCTTCCGAACCTATTTGATAAGATCCAAGGGTTTAAAATTTAAAGAAAATATCTATACGTATTTTGATGATGGGCGATGATTTGATAAATAAATAGCGAAAATAAATTTGCGTAAATATAATGAAATCATTCTTTTCACGCAACGATTATCGCTCACTTTATACCTCAAAATGCAAACTCAATTTCGAAAGGGACTACACAGAACTGCAGAGCTATCTAACTAATGGTTTTATAATGGAATCATAATGCTATAAGGCACCAAGGAAAGTAGGCGAGGTCATTTAAATGAGATTGTAGTCATTTTATCCACTTCCTATCCGCAATTTACATGCAACAATGGAAATTTCTATGTGTAGAAACTACGAGTATATTTAACACTTTTAAAGTTAAGTGATAGAAACGTATGCGGGATTCTATATTAAAATACCAGTTGTATATGCAAGTAGCTTTATATCAAATTTCCTACACCATGAGAAGGAAGTTTGCAGAATAATAAATGTTCAGACAATTCTACCACTATTATCGATAACTAACACCAAAGCTTGCGAAGATAGCCGTTATCTCAGCGCAAAATACGTAAGACACAAGAACAGGTAGCTTATAGCAATAGTAATTAAAAGAAGGCGTAAGAAGAATTTTGTATAATCCAGAAATGCGTGAATAACCGGATCTCAAACGCTACTTAGAGATTTGGAGAAGCCGCCAAGATTGTAACTAAAGATACAAATGTTGGCTTGAAATTATTTTTATTAAAAAGTCTTCATTACGTTTATAAGAGTCAATAATTGAAAATTGACAGAAGTCAACAACAAACTACGCCGTAGTAAAGCAAAAAAAAAAACCACACGATTAATTGCCCTTTAATAGCCGCCATTTTTAATCTATTCACTTGAAGAATTCGCCTTGGTCACGGCTGACCTCCCAACACGGAAGAAAGGTAACAGGCTCCAATTACCTACTTCTTTTGTTTCAATATCAATATCGGACTGATCCTATTTTTTGTACGTCTGCGCAAAGTCCAAGCAAACATTATTAATATTTTAAATTTAATTTGTCACGTTGAATGTTTCCTTATTTTTTCTTTAGTAAAAAATATTGCCGAGTAAAATACATAAAAACACGGTTTGCATTTCAAGTTTTAAACTTTTTATGTTGGCAATGAGGATTGTAAAAAAGGCTACGTTAAAAGCCTTCATAGCTACCTTTGGATCGCTGTAACGTTCTGAATATTATTCCTTCGCAGTAATTTAATGGGATGTTTGGGCATTACGCAATATGTGAGAAGCACTAAATCATGAAAACGATATGTTTATAATTTGTTTATAGAAATCAAAAATAAAAGTTCAGAAATAAAATAAACAAACCAATTATTCTATAATTCCCAAATATTTTCAAGAAATTCATAATATTAACAATTCACAGTATTGAGTAATTATCACCTCATGTAAAGCAACCTTTTTGTGACTTATTTACTTAACGGTAAGGTTAAAAGGGACACAACGGGACATAGTTGACGTCATGTTATTTAAAGTATTACACATATAAAATAATATTATTGAAAACTTCGTTCCGCCCTACAACCTTATAATATCGTTGTTACTTTAAACTTATTTTAGGATTTCATTAATGTTAAGTATTACATTAATACAACTTTTTTGCAAATACAGAAATATTTTATTGCTTGTCATTGCGAAAGAAGAATGGTAGTTTTACACATTAGGCATCTTCTCTCTAGCGTCAATATGGCGAAACTGCATGTTAAGCACTTTCTGATATCCAACATCTTTTGATCAGGATCAAAGCATGGTTATGCATCTCCTCATTCACCTCAAGATCGGAATTTCTTGAACTGACACGAATTCGACGTAAAATGATGCGTAGTTTTGTCAACAGATGGCACCATATGGTTTTTGCATTCGTAAAATTAATTAATTTATTTATTGTTATTCGATAACTTGTCCGATATTTCGCTTATTCTGCTATTCGGAACGGAAATAAAACCCAACAAATCAAAAACCATAACAATCAGTCCAGCCGTTCTCGAGTTATAAGTGTTGTAACAAACACGACTTTCTTTTATATATATAGATGTAAATATATTTATTTATGATTTAGTGTGTAATGCACGCAAGGCATCGAAAAGTATTTATTAATGACCACTATCTTAATAACTAGTATTGTAAATAAACAAAGATTTATTACCAACACACAAATATACAGTAATTAAAATATTGATAACCAACATAATAATAATTAAAAATATATAATGAAAAAAGGTCATCGGTACTATCTACCAGGCGCCAACTTTTAATTAGCGCCTGTGCACTTGAACCCCACGACCCAAGAGTCTCTACTCCAATGGGAACATAATCAAAGTTGAAGGAACGACTCTTATATTCGAGCCGTTTATTATTTACCTAGGCGGTACCTCTGCGTCTGCTTTTGTGCTTGTCCGAGGGAGGTAAGACGGGGCTACCGTGTCCACACAAGTAGTATCCCATACCAAAGCCGGTCTCATCCTTGTGTTACTAACCATATTTATAGTAGTCTAGATTGATAGACCGTATAGTCGGAAATAACATATTTTATTTGAATATTTGCAGTTAATTGCCGAATCTAAGAACCTTGCATTCACGTACAACGTACTGATTAGTGATAACTCGAGAAGTGGTCACGCGATCTATTGCAATATTGGAATTATGTTATTACCACCGCTCTGACCTTATCTTAAATCTGACTAGAGTTAATAAATAATTAATTTTCTACTGTTGTATATTAATAAGACAGCGTGGCCTTCTTCCTCTTGAAGTATATTTGAAAGGCGGGGAAACGTTTTCAGACGGACATTAGACGACTGATTATACGAAAAGAATGAAACAAGTGAATAAATGTGATACCTAATCTTTAAAGTACCTCTGGATGCCTCTGTTTAAAATAAACAGAATGCTAGACGAATGTTGCTGTTTTAATACAATATTTTAATAAAAAGATAGTATATAGATTTGTGTATTTCCCACAATATACTTTAATATTTATTATTCAGTTGGTTCTGGGCAGTAAAAGAATATTTATTTGCGGTCGTTAATTTCTCTAAGAATCCCTCCACCATACGTGTTCAACATGAATTACCTTAATAATTCGCCAAAGTTTCGGGTTTTACTATAACACTACTTATGAGGATTGGAGGATGATATTTTCCACCTCACCAAAGTGGTTATGAGGAAATATTTGAAGGGGTTGGATCTTAAAATCGATCGCCCGAATCTGATGATACTGATTATGCAGGAGTCTCGGGGGACCTTCATTGAACACCTCCAAGTGATTTTGCCGCGTCTAAGTATTTCTTATTAAATTTTAAAGTTTTGTGTAATGTATTGAAATTTGTAAACAATCCGCCATTTTCTACTTTTCTATTGGTTTTAAGAGATGTGACATTCTCGGTAAATTATCCCATTACCCTGTCGTTTGTTTAATGTTAAATTTCAGTTCTCTTTATTTTTTTCCTTTTGTCTATTAATGTACCTAATAATGTTTTCTGTTTCATATATAATGTTTATCTATGTAATGTAAGTGTTTTGTTTTATAATATGTATGTTAGCTGTAATACTAATAAATAAATTAAATAAGCCCATATACATATGTTAAATGTCATATAAGTTTCAATGTTGCGCTTGTATAAATGACAGGTACGAGAAACGCAAGAACTTTGAATTGTCAAGTCCTTACCGTAAATATTTCTCATGCTATTTATAAAATACTTAAACCACTTCTTGCTCGTTTTATTCTGGTTGCTCGGCGATTAATTGAGTTTATATAAATAATTGTAGAACGAAAGGATAAACTTGATTCATTTGCAGCTGTCAGCTTAAAAAGATTAATAAATATGTTTAGGATTTTGAACACACATTTTAAAGAATTGACTTTAACTCACTGTTAGTTTAAATTTATAAAATTGTCATAATACTATCGTCCCGTAATACCTCAGACAAGGTTCTTTTCACGAACCTTTAAATTTAAAACAAAACACAAAGTGATGTCTCTTTTCGCTTGATTGTCGTTGGTTAAATGAAATGTCAAAGAGTATGGGCGTATATGTCATTAGGCAAGAGATACCAAGCATAATATTCCCATTTTTTTTTTCTTTGACATTTAGTGGTCATACCCGTGATGAACGTGAAACTTAGGGATTCTATATTTGAAATTAAATTAAACTACGCATCTAATCATTATTACGACTACTTACGGAACTACGGTCACTAATTATGTTACACAAGGTTTATTGAACATGGTATAATAATTTTCCCTAAAACATTGTATATAATTTTAAAGTTTTGAAGAACTTTTATAAAAAAAACACTTAAACTTAGTAATTAAAATAACCTTTAAGCATGTAACAAAAAACTGTGTAATTTTAAAAATTTGGCACTATAATACCTACTAGGATTTTTGATGGGCACAAAAGAAAATTGTGTATTATTTATTATACGCTGGAGTTACAGTTCACCTCGAACCGAGGCTCGAGTGCGACTGAAGAAGAATGAATTAAACGTATATAGTGTCTTTGATATCTTAATATATATAAATTACGTGTCACTCTGAGTAAAGCTGTACGCAAAAATAATGAATATAAAGCACCATCTACAAGCCCTATGTAATGCTATCCACTATAATAACATGACCATCATTGAAGCTAAATTATAATTACACATAGATAAACTAATAATAATCACGGATTTGCATTTACACTAATGCAAATGGACATCTCCGGCTAGACATAGATTATGAGTTTGACGGACAGCCCTGATGCATGTTTCGTATGAATTGACGTGAGTGACAGTAGACAAGAATGAGCAATGGTTTGACAGCTTAGACTTTAGGTATCTAAAACTTATAAGCCCTTTACCAGTATGGGTAAATAATAATAAAATAAAGTTTATTTGCCTCTTCAAAATAATGCATTTTACAAGTTGTCGATTTTTTAAATCAAATTCACTATAAATTAAATTAAGATCAAAAAAGTACCTAAAGCCTATTTTGTATGCGCAGTATTAATATTATCGGTGTAATGTGAAATGCAATGAATTTCTTAAAAAACATGACTATAGTAAGATCTTGCTATACAGCCATATGTATAGCTGATACAGCTGCAGATTTCTTCATCTTTTTGTTTTATTACTTTTTAAAGCGAGAAGATGATTAGCCGTCGGAGTCTTATGCCTTCAATTTACAGCCCGAACATGCCAGTTCATTAAGGTTTCCACACTATACTAGCAGCGCACGCATGCGTATTAATTGCGCACATAGGATTTTGTAAAACGGTTTGGAACACAACCGGGAATCACATATATCATCTTAGTATTTGGAATGGCATGGTTACATACTGATAAAAAATCAGTGCCACAACCTTTTTAGGTCTAGGCCTCAGATCTGTATCTGTTTCATGATCATTTGTTAATCTAATAGGCAAGTAGGTGATCATCCTCCTGTACCTGACGCACGCCGTCGACTTCTTTAGTCTAAGGCAAGCCAGTTTCTTCACGATGTTTTCCTTCACAGTTCGAGCGAATGTTAAATGCGCACATAGAAAGAAAGTCCGTTGGTGACAGCCGGGGATCGAACCTACAACCTCACGGATGAGAGTCGCACGCTGAAGCCAGTAGGCCAAATCTTAAAACCTAAACTTTAATTATACCAAATTAGACAAGCTTATAACCATCACGCCAATTTTGAAAGTCATTAAAGGAATAATGATGAACTATCGAACTGCATGCTATCGTGCTTATAATAAGACCCTCAGGGTAAACGGAACACAAGCAAGAGTCCACTTAATTTGGAAATCATCTTAAAAGCAATTTACATAAATTGTATTGTGTATGTATTCGGTAGCAAGATTTTCCCTTTTTTTATTATCAAAGAATATCTAATACAGAAATTCTCGTGTCACAATGTTCGTTCCGATACTCCTCCGAAACGGCTCGACGGATTCTTATGAAATATTTTTATGCTTATTACGTTTGAGAATTACCTACTATCTATCTTTCAAACCCAAAAATGATAAGGGGTGTCCAATCCAAAAAAAAAAAAAAATTATGATACAGCATACCAAAATACATACATTAACTCTTTTGACCCCTCTACGACCAACTCCATTTTTTTATTATAGTAGGTAGTTATTTTTATTGAACTAAAAAAATGTTTCCTAGAAAAATATACATGGGAAAACAACGTTTGCCGGGTCAGCTAGTTATATAATAATTATTTCTATTACTAACACAAGTTTGTTAAACGCAATAAATAACTCAACATTCAATAAAAAAATTCAAGAAATTGATCAAATAAATGCAATATATAACTAACTGTTGGTATAAATATGCTTCAAGGATTACTGTCTTTCATATACCTTTCTTCTTTTAGAAGCATTTATCCAATGATACATGGGTGTGTGCCGTTACTAGCCAATAAACCTTTCTCGCCCGCAGGCATATTGTGTGCGCGCCGCGATATTGTAAGCTGAAAGCCTACATTAAGAGGCTTTTTATGTAACCACGTGAATAAGTTTCATTAAATAATGTCGAATAAACGTATAATTTTTGACTCAAAACCATTGAATAAATCATAATCTTTTTTTATATATTAAAGATTTTTTACGTATATCTAAAGCCATCAAGCAGAGTTGGGCGTTATGGATGTTGTTTTTAGATGCGCAATTAACATTTTCTCGAACGGCAAATTATTGTGAAGAAACAAGCAAGTCTACCTGAAAATTGTCTACAAAGAACAAAAGAGGGTATAAATTTGTCGAATCACTGCACCACCTTTATACAGCTCCAATTTTTTTTTCTATCGTTCTTTACAACTTGTTGGTAGTAACCTACTTCAAGTAATATTAAGGAGACATATGGCTCTATAATGTAAATACATGCAAGATGTTAATGATATTGTTTCAGCTCCCAGTGAGATATCACATTAGGTTTAGGTTTTTATTTATTCTAAGTCGCGTTTGTGTTTTGGATGAGTTTATAAGCTAAACAATAATGTTACACAGAAGAATAAAGACACAAGATACTTTTATTCATTACACGAATCATGTTTTACATAATTTCTATGGCGTTAAAGATCATGCGCCATTATTGCATGGTACACCATTGCCGAGTGATGAAAATATGTAGAAAAAAAATTGGACCTATTTTAATGTGGAGCAGTGAATTGACAAATTTACCCATAAGAGATACAGGTAGGTATATAAGATTCCACTGGATTATTATGTATAAAAAGTTTGGCAAACCCAATGTCAAGAGCAGGTTTTGCAATTTTTTCTACTCTCACGACCTTTCCGAAAGAATATATAATTAATAGATTGGCACTATCTGTTCTTGACATTTAACGCGTCCGCGTCATAGCTTTTATTTAGGTACCTTTTATTCGATAGTTTGTAAATAAATTAAAACTGTATTTTTTATTTTTAGTCATTATTTAAATCGTTATTTAATAAATCAGTTCAATTTAGTAATCAAACGGCGATCTCTGAGTTGTTCATTGCACCTTTAACACAACACAGCATTTTCCTTGAACCCCAAATTGTGCTACTATATAAAAATAAGTCGGGTTTTCCTTCCTATAACTCCAGAACGCACTAACCGATTTCCACGGTTTTGCATTCGTTGGAAAGGTCTCGGGCTCCGTGAGGTTTAAAGCAAAGAAAATTCAGGAAAAAATTCAATAGAAAAGCGGGATCACCAAACGAAATGTTACATAAAACGAAGCCATCTGGTGGCGAAACGGAGTTCGCCGAGTTTGCTAGTTGTGTATAAATCTATTTATCGTAAAAATCAAAAATACTTCGCTTTACTGTCTTTGGTAATAGTCATTTGTATTCGAAGACAAATATTAAAATTGTCACACATATATACAAAAAAGGTGATGTAATTCGAGGTTAAAAAACAAAGATCTTACCTTGAACGTAAAGAGAGGTGCTAACTTCAGCAGAAAAATCTGAAATAAAAAGATAATATTATTATTTATTTTAAATAAAAGCTTGGTTGGAAACAACATTGCTATACGATATTTTGGAATAATTTAAACAACAGTGTTCCTATAATCCCAGACGAAGGTATCGTTATTACTTTCAATTAAAAAATATTCGTAGGCAAGAACGACACAAAAAAAAAAGATCGACTATAGTAACAACAGATTTGTATAAGAATAACTTGAGGAGTCTATCTAAAGATAAGCAAAAGTACTAATTGTATCTTTCAATATACGCGTAGTAAACTAAACAAATTAAATGGAAAATTTACGTTCGATCTATCAAAAACTAACATTATCATATTGACATATAATTCGTACGTAAAATTACTTCAAAGTGTCAGTGATCTATATCCGTCTCCTAACACTCCTAGCACTAATGCTTTTGAATTTGACAAGAAATGTTTATAGTCTGTTGCATTTTAAACTTAAATGTCAAATATCAACTACGTCTATAAATTAAACGAAATTTCATGTGAACTGTCACAATACTAATTTTAAAATTCTAATTCTGTGTCTGTCGTGAGTACAGAAACTCCACAGTTATTTCAGGAAATAATATGTCATAAATAACATCTCACGTAAACACGCCCAACCAAATTAGGTAACGCAATGCAACATTGCTTTATTGAAAGTGAAAATAACGAAAGTAACAGGTGATCAGACAGGTTTGGTGATTTTGACAAAGCCGTACGTGAGATGAGAATATGCTATTCCGTATGTGGGAAAGAGATAGTTTATTTATTAAATAACTATCAGCGTTATGTAATCGGACATGTTTTGGCGCAATTAATATGCATGTTGTTTAATCTGTCAGTCAGTTCAATTACAATAATCATACCTATTTGGACATCCCGTTTCACACGAGTTGTAGGAAACATTATAGAGTATATAGAACTATCGCTTAATTATTTTTATATTACGTAAAGTAATGCCCATAATTAATATGCGCTAAAAATAATTAAAATTTATTTAAAATTTAAAACTCTGTTATTAGTGTGAAACCTTGTGTTTATCGTAACTTTTATCACTCATTGCATTGGTCCAACCAATATGGTCTGTCCTTTCCGAAGAACGCGTTTTGGTCAAAGCTCACCGATGTCTAGATTGAGCATTCTGATAAACGAGCTAGTTCTGGATATCCATAGTTGCTCACTGTTTTTGTAATTTGAATTACTTTATTTAATATATGTATTATCTCTTCGTGTTTGTCATGATTGCCTATAAGTTCTTGTCACATTAAAAATTGTATATTGTGGTTCTTTTACCAACATATCAGAGTGCTGAGCATGCTTTTATCAATTACAAAAAAAGTTGTTACAAGAACCAGTAACTCGGTAGTTAGTCTTATAAAAGCAAAGTATCAAAAACCAGGCGAAAATTATAATATTGAAACAAATTTAACAAGTAATGGACAAAGATATCGGTTCTATATGATATTATATCAAACATATACTACTAAAGTTCTCAAGCTAGAACTTAAAGAAGGGCACGTGCGAACCTGATGTGCAACGAATGATTTTCCCTCACGTCATAAAGGTATTGGATTTTGGAGACATACTTCGCGTTAAATCTCGTTGAATCGTAGAAGTATAGTAGTCTATTTAAATTATATAATATAATAGTATATTTAATACAGCATTTATTTGGGTAATTAAAGATGTTCACAGACCATAGATCAATATTAAATATAGTATAAACTAATATCTACATAGTGATAATAATAATTATTAAAAATGGATAAGTAGAAAACAAAAATAAATCTAAAAAGTTTGGTGCCTGTGGCAGTGTACCTTTAATGCTGGCAGAATTTCCTCGCTGTATTGCGATACTATTACTATGTATGTAGGTTAGGTGAATATAATCTATATTTGTAATGTAATTAAATCATATATCTTCAATATGTCACTGGTGCAATGATAAACCTAAATATGCTTTCTTCTATTATAAAGAATAAAACATCTTATAATTGTTTAGTTACGCGAACGTAATCTCAGTAGTACACTGACACCGGACGTATTCTAAAGGCGCGAAGCGGAAATGCTAACGAAATCATTTTACGACTATAATGAAATTAATCCATCCATTAATACAATTGTTTCTTCCGTATGGAAACAACCAATGACGTAGTTTCTATTTGAACAATAACTGAAGTATAATGAAAAAGCTTTTTTAAGCTTTAATCTTTCTACGTACTGTTCTTTAGTGTGTACTATGTGCGACTGGAAAATGTCTTAATTTCGATGTAAAAGCAGGTAGGTCTACGTTGAGACATGACATGACATTAAGAGGCCGGCAACGCACCATGTGTGACACGCACGAAGTGTCCATGGGCGACAGTATCACTTAACATCAGGTGAGCCTCCTGTATGTTTGCCCCCTTTTTTATAACAAAAATTAAATTCGAGAAATAACAGAAAAAACTACGACACACAGGTAAGAAAAGTGTGTCGTGTGTATGTAACTTTTCGTGTTAAGTAAGAAAAGTAACATACAAAAACGGCTAAACTATAAATATCCCTAACTCAAAGATGAATTAAGTCTTTAAAAAATGTGACGATTAGAAATGCAACTTGCATAGTTTACTAAACACCAAAAAGTTTATCGTAATATAATTTTTTTTTCAGTTATACCACGTAGAGACAACCCATGATCCAAGTTTACATTGACCTGTTAATTAATTTGTCAATTCAACAGCCTCCGCTTATAACATAGACCAACGTCGCCCACAGGCATGATCATAAGACGTTGAACTCATACGCATATTGAATTCTAATCGTTTGTAACCAATAATTAACTCTTGCGCACCATACCTTAAACGTCTGAACTGATTCACTGAACTACATCAATATTGGTTACATCATTTTTAATTACTCAATAATTTCCGTGTCCGATAAAGGGGGTTACACAAATATATCGTGGTTTTGCCGAAGAATTCATCAGATCGAAAATGGCCATGCATTCATATAATAGTTGTTTAAATGTATTAGATTTTAACACTCGTACGCTGAAGAAAAATCACCTTTACCTATCTTAGACCCAAAACTTAGACCACAGAAGGTTTATCACCGACTTTTCGAAACTACAAATGATGACGAAACAGATAATCTATAAATAAAGAAAACTGAGGCCCAAACCTAGAACGTTGTAAGACGGACTTTTCGTATTACAATGATTTGTTCTAATCTTTTTTTTAGGGGAGAAAATCGTAATTTGTACGCCTCACTAACCTACGCCAGTATGTCTGTTACACCAATATTACATTATGTCTTAATTTTTTTTATTAATTTACTATTAAGTTTGATATGGAAGACCTGGGAACCCTGACACAGGTATTTTTTTTATAAAGAGTTCCCAAATCTTACACATTATAATGAATTGTTAACACATTTTAAATATTTATTATTAATCTGAAATACGAGCCGTAATTACGGTAGTCGATTGTTTAATGGCGACATTTCATAGAAAAATATCAACATGTTAATTGTAATTAAACTAAGCGATAGTGTATCGCTTAGTAGTGTCTTAATGAGCTGTGGAGGCAGAGTTGGGTGCGGCAGTATTCAAATTTTATGTAACTTTTTTGAACATTCATTAGCCGACCGTATTTATCTTAAACTTAAACGGAAAACAATTATAACATTAACATAACGTTGCATAACTATATCCGGCTTGAACAAGTTTAATTCGACAATTATCTACTTACTGTGAAATGAAATTAGATACTTCTGATTGCTGTATTTATAATAATTATAACGCAATGTTTTAAATCTCTAAGAGATCTTATCTTCAACGTTAAGGATTCTGTAATACTAGTTTATACTTAATAAAATAATTGCTACGATTTATATGTTTGCGTATTAAAACCTTGTGAGTGAAACGAAATAGAATCTCAATCATACCTATATTATTTATTCTATGTCTTGATTTCATGCTATTGTTAACTCAAAACTCACCCACCGTAACCGTTATTACAAAAACAGAAAATAAAAAGGGTCTTAGTGTTATTAAAATCATTGAAGTTAAAACACACAAATCGAACTCTTATAGTTTTTATATGAGCAGGTTGAGGACTGTGATGACGACAATAATATTATTTTTAAACAAAGTCGAAACGATAAATTTTAAATATAAAATCAATAAGCGGCTTTTTGCTTAAGTGATGTC
Organism: Pieris melete; assembly: GCA_963693345.1. NCBI lineage: Eukaryota > Metazoa > Arthropoda > Insecta > Lepidoptera > Pieridae > Pieris > Pieris melete. The sequence goes on along the minus strand of CAVNZK010000044.1, from coordinate 956,810 downwards.
AAGGTACGAAGAAAATAAATTGACTTTCATAATTTATTTGTATTAACAATAGTTACATTGTTATCTATACATATTATATAAAGCCACATAGCAATATATTATGCAATTTTGAATAATAATATTAGCGTCGCGAAGATGTATCTACAATGTTTTTGTCGAAGAAAAAGGGAGAGAGCGATTGAGAGAGAGTGAGAAGGGCGAATTACCTTGTAGAAATTGTATTTTTTAAATTAAGATTTCGTAAAGAGAATTTATGTAATATTAGTATTTTATACAAAAAACTTTATTGAACTTTATCAAATGCCGAATTGTAAATTAAAATGCCACGTGTTTTTATTATAGAAGAAATAAATTTAAAAAACAAATTTATAATTTTTAATAATTTTCGACACTTTTAATATTTTAATGACAATTAAATTCATTAAATTCCTAACATATCTTCCTTTCCCTAAGTCTCAGAAATCTAATGTTTTAGATTTGTAAAAATATGAACAACACTTAAAAATCAGCTTGCCAAAGAAGTTTCACTTCTTACATGTGTACTTTGTACGCACGCACTTTCGTTATAATATGGTAACGACAAGTTAAGTTGTGTATACTATCGACTTCACGCATAAAAATTCAAAATTCAATCAAATGTGAAGTGCTAGGAAAATTCGTCTTGCTAATAAACCTTTTGTTCTATTCGAAGCTGTGATGGAGACAGCTTTTCTTTTGTTCTTAGCGATCTAGAAACTAGCCAATAGAAAACCACTTTCATTATCTATTTAACCAAATTTAATCCACGCGTAATGTCATTTCACGTGCTTTCTATTCACATATTGTCAATGACGATGCGTTGTGTATTGAAAATGACCCTATGGTACATAGGATTTTATTCCGTTTGTAATCGTGTTAAAGATTATATTTGCGTGCTATTAGGGTGTATGCATTCTTGTATGACCTAAATTGCGCTGTGTAATTTAATAGTCGTTAAAAAAGTTTGAGTCAATTGTTTTTGAAATACAGAAAATTCTTAAAAACGGCAAATATAACATTGTTATTTATACAAACACATTGAAAAACAAAGTTATTTTTTGCTGGCTAAAATTGATTTTATATATTGGAAAGGTTAATATATTACAATTCTATGCATGCTGCAACGAAACCGGGGGTTTTGCACTTTGCAACTTTTTATCATTAGAAGAATTTAAAAACATTGAAATGAGGTCAAAGTTCCACTAATGCAAATATACCTACTATGTTTGTACGTGCTAGATACATTTTTGTTATTGCTATAATAAACTATAATAAGCATGACATTTTAAAGACAAGTTAATAATCACGTTACACTCAGTTATTTCATCCATTATACGTTTAACTATTTAATAACAGACTCGCGTGTGATGGTTGGGTTATCTGTGCAAAGAAAAAAACAATGTGTCATATTATTTAACGTCTAGCGAACCTATACAGTTTATGATTGTTTGTTTAATGTTTAAGCGTTTTTTACTCGGCATAATGCGTTCGATACTCAAGTTGTTTATATTTTTCTGTGCGGTTAACTTGCTCGTACAAAATAATCGCGAAAAGACAGACTTACTTTTTGTTTCTTTATTTTAGCGAAACCATTTTACACAAAATTACATATTTTTCTATTAGCAGAGCAACTTGACATCGACATTACTAACAATAATCAAAGAAACAAATATAATGAGTGATATAATTTTTTTTCCTTTCCCATTCGGTTCGTTTCAAGTGTGTAACGCGTGTGTGCTGTAAATGGCCCTAGCTCAGCATTATACTGAGGAGCAGAATGTTTCAAGAAACTAATATTTTTATTTAAATAGCTTATTTTCTTCTTCTTCTTCTTTGATCCTTTAGCTATCCAGTGGTATAATTTAATTCTGGATGTAGAGGAAAGATTCGAAACTAAACTAAACTGTATTTGTTATTACTTATTAGGTTAGGATGACATACATATACATGAAATAGGACAGTCAACCCTATGTCTACTAGTGTTGGGGCTTTATACATCTTTCCCCATAGTTCATTTTAATAGCTGACCGGTTATGAATGATACATACAACTATGTACAAAAACTCTGATAATTATTTACGAGTTCAATGTATACCTATGCAAAAAGAAAAATCAGTGAAACTTTGAAGGTGTCAGAAATCATTTTTGAATAATTTACATAACAATTTAAAACACTTGTAAAGCTAGACGTGGTAAGATTTTCTAACGCATGAAATTGTGTCACACAAAAGAATTAACAAAGAGACACGTACAAAAATACTACACTAGGAACTATACGCGGTAATAAAACGTGGTTGTACTATGTTCAGATGGTCTGAGGTCGGAAATATGGTTTAAAACGTTCCGTAACTAAAGAACTATAACTCCATGGAACATTAAGTAGTAATCTATTTCAAGGCAAGCAATCAGATTTCGGTGTATGAATGTTTTTATATAGCAAACAGGCAGGAGACTCACCTGATGTTAAGTTATATCTCCGTACATAAACACATTGCCAGAGGGCTCGCAAGTGCGTTGCCGGCTTTGTATTTTTTAATATACGTGGTGTGTGTTAACCATTAAGCCGGTACCAACTAAATATAATTTAAACTACGCTTAGACTTGTGATTTGATAGTATAGTACTAAAATTAAAAATGCTCCGTTGTTCCGCTTTAAGACTTTTGGTAATAACTTTGAGACAATTTGTAAATCTCAATTCAAATGAACACGCTTAAACAGACAACGCAATCGCTACTAAATGGCCCTCATTTGACTTCTTATACGGGAGGTTTTGTCTGGCTTGTTCCCGTCCTACAATATACATTTTACATAAAGATATTTCACGCAGTATATCTCCACGATACATACGCGAAGATTCGAAATCGACACAAGTCAGGCCTCAATTGTTAGACAAATATGTACCAACATACTACAATGGCGGGTGAAAGTTATGCTTCCTTTTTCTCACAAGATATCTTCATACGATTGAGCCACGGAAACACGTAAGATCGTTTCACTAATTAGTTTTTGTTACAATCATGTCCGTAATAACTGTTATAACTGCTTTACGCATAACAGTATGTAAATTAAAGCATTGGCACGTATTACTTATTTCTTAATAAAACAAAGAAATATTTTTTTAAAACAAAGAAATTTATATTTAAAGAAGCTATTAGGAATGTTAAACGTTTTGAGGACGTTATCACTGTTCATTTAAAAAAAATCTAATATGACAATTCTCCCATACACCTCCGAAGCTCGACCGATTCTTATGAAACTTTTTATGCATATTCAGTAAGTTTGAGAATCGGTTACTATCTTCTTTTAAACCCCTAAGTGGTAAGGGGTGTCCAGCCCAAAATAATTGTTTTTATTTTTTAGACAAAATGTTTACATACAACCCTTAATTTTCATCTACCCTCTACGATCAACCCTTATTTTTTATTTGTAAGTTAAGAACTTATAACTTAAACTCTGAGGTTTATATAGAGAAAATCCCGAACAGTCTCTGGGGTATAGCAAAATGTTCCATGTTGGTATTAAAAAGATAGGCTCCGATGTCAAATTAAAGTATTATTTTAAGATATAGTTGTGAAATTTAACAAAACCTTCGCTTTAATGATGTCCTGTTTTTGCATATTAAAGATAAATTAAATATTCAGTGACCTGAATTTCCCAAGACTGAATACGAATTTTCTTTCGTCATCGACCTTGAGTAACGGCTTCTATAGTGTATTTAAATACCTATGCTTTACCACCCCGGCTTTATGTGACCCCTGAATGCTAATAAAACATACGCATAATGTTAATACTCGGAACAAACGCAGGCTGCAATTGCCCCGTACTAGACTATCTAAAGTTAGTAATTATTTTTTGGGAAAAGGATACTTTTCTTTTACAAAATCTCTGCCTTTTAATAAATTTAAGAAATGTATTAAAGTAAAGCTGTATAAAAAGGCCTAATATAGACTTTACGATTATCTAGTAGATAAAAGGGCCTGGGACTAGTGCTAGACAGGCTACTTCTAAATTATTTGCGATATTTGTTTTAAAATAAGTATTGTTTGATGATTTGCTATTTTAAAAGAGTACCGTGAGTTTTTTACGCCGACTTTTTCTCTCGGCCTACACTCTGTCTTCTTTGCCGATGAGTAGGGATGTCTATTCAAAATGACGTGGAATAAGTGATACACCCGATATCTATTTATGTACACCGGATCTCGGCGTTGCTTATTACTCTATTTATCCCATATAAAAAAAAACATAATTTATGCTCATAAGTTCATAAGTCTTGATGTTCTACCAATAGTTTAAATTAACCATGCATTAGTGTTGCAATTCATTTCGATCCAGTCACACTCCACCCGCTTAATATCGGTTACAGTGACAGTAACTCGAGATGAAACACGATAGTACTTACAGTTAAAATGGAATCCAATCTTATGCGTTTCGCAAGGTAAAAGTAATGTATGGGTACTGTTATGATTGTATTTCGCATCTGGCCTAAATAATTTACTAATGTATGGAGGCTATCCATCCAGTTTCCGTTTACATTTCTTCGTTATTATTATAAAACAATTTCCCAAGTCCCCGAAGTTCAATTAGCGTCCTATTTCCGTTTCCCGGGTTACTAAGGTGTTGTCATTTCTGTGACAGCCCAAGTGTCAATTACGGCAATCAATCAGGCGCATTGAATAAAGTTTTAAAATATAAAAACTTTTTGTATACGAAAAACTGTTTATTTGCACAATTAACACTGGTTGGTGAGAAACAAGTCTTCATCACTGTGTAGGTATGTCAGCCTATGTCAAATTTAGCACGTTTTTGACATACGGTCACTTAGCGCTATGTTTCGCTTAATGAATCTGAAGGTAAACGGAAGGAAGGAAGAGTTCAACGTGTCAGGCTTAACGTAACTTCAATAAAACAAATGAAGAAATGCGGATATTTCTTTAATTACAAATCAACTATCAAATCGTTGTTATGTATTTGTTACTCCTAATGGTTCGTATTTATTTATAACAAAACACATAACTAATAATTAATTCATAATTACATAACAAGTCTGGTATACGCTTGTCTAGCTACATAATTTCCGTTACTTTATTGTTATATCTTATTATTATCATAAAAATTGTTTACTCGACAAAATGAATGGAAATGTTCTAACAATATTTTATTGTTCGCGTTTGTTTTGTTTATTGTTGAAATAGAAATATTGTGACTTTATATACTTCAAGTAATGATAGTAAACTAAATGTTTAATAATAGCAATGAAATCACTCCTGTAACGCAAATAGTAGCTGTCCATGAACACTGCAAGCGCATATATTAATTATACCTTTTAATATAAGGGTCAAATCACATTCTCACGATCAACAATCCTTGGCCACGACATTGACACCTAAACCGCAGCCGGATCTCAAAACTGGTCAAATCGAAACGATCTCATACACCCCAGTATAAACTTGAATAGCTACGGGTCCTTCACTTGGTCACGGCGGCGAATCTATTGGAACTGGCCATGCACAGACACAGGTGCACTCTTCAACAATCCACCCCTACTCTTTACAAGAAAGGAGGATTTAATATAAAGAAAATATACAGCAACGCTAGCTTTAAATAGTATTCAAAAACGGAAAGACATCGGGCGCTTTAGAAATAAGTCAATCAATTATTCAAACATACAAATACACCTACCAATACAAATATACCTAGTCTTGCATTAATTTTTTTTCTCCTTTATTTATCAGCAATCGACTTCACTTAGTCATAATCAGATGTGTTCTCTTATATGGATGGATTATACTGTATGGCTAATGTTCTAGTGAACATCATGCCAGATTCCTATAAGTCTGATTACATCTTCATACTACCTAGAAGATTTTTATTAGCCAGTATATTGCTATGTTCCTTAAGCCTGTTCATGTATCTTGTACTACGGGTATTGAGTGTTTCTTTTATAGTTGCCATTTCCAGGTGTTCGTGAATTTCAGTGTTTCTAACAAACCAAGGTGCACTGGATATGGTCCTCAGAGCGATATTTGGATTCTCTGTAGTATTACATTTGAGTGACTTGCAGAGCCCCAGAGTTCAATGTCATATGTCCAAATTCGCTTGATTATAACTTTGTATACTAGGAGTTCATAGCAATAATTAAAATTTTAAATGTATGCTTCAAAACCATAAAGAATATTACAAATTACCATATTGTGCAGTGACCGTTGGAATTTAACAAAAATCGAGTACAATGCCCCAGTTTTTGTGTACAAAAAACACCAAATCCATAAAACTAACGGACACTCGCGCCCAAAAGCATTTAACATGTAAATCACGATTCGTGACTATACGAATTAGACAATCATGAAATCTAAGATCCGATTATATTTCTACACACGTCCTAAGAAACTGGACATGGTTAAAAGACACAAGGTCCTTGACTTTAAAAACAAAGAAATTGCGTCACAAAGCTTTGTTAATAGACAATAGAGATTTATCTACGTAGTGAAGTGAGACCTACACACTTAGCGAGAATATTAAAGAAACAAATAGTATTTAGGTAGATATTTTTAATGAGTTTTATATTCTGAATAATAGTAAAAATCTAATTTAGCTCGAAGCGTTTACTTGGAAAATAGAGAAAGTGCAATCATTGCAACGAAAATCAAATAGTTTAATCATACTTGTGAAATGTATCTATTATTAATCATTAATCAAGTCTGAAATATTTATTAGATCTTAAAATCTGGAGTATCAAAAACGTCACGCATTTAAATTAAAAAAACAAACTTAGCCTGATTTAACAAACAGGATATTTAGAACAATTAAGTTGACCTGCTTTCAATTTGTGGTACTAAATAGCAGGACAGTACAATTATCGGCTTTTAGCGACTGAAGATACGTCATGCCACCGAAACGTCAAAAATCGGAGATATCTCCCATTAGCCGTTTTTTAACATAGGGCATCAAACGATGTGTAAAGCGGTCCATAACTATGTTTCCATGACAACCACAGTACGGACGATCACAGACTCTGAACCTCCATAATAGCGTTGCCAGACTTTTTACAAAGAGTAAACTTTTCTTGGAGAGTAGAGCTCTTGTCAGACGTATCTCTTTAGTAAGACCTAAATGACCACCATTTTCTTTCTACATCTACAGGCACCGAACCGAAGAAAGGTTATTGACCTGTCAGGAAATAAAACGATTTTCCACTAGAATAGACGTTTCGAGAAACATCTGTCTATTTTTAAATTAACGTATTTCTCACTTTATAACCTTTATTCCGAACAATAAGAGTCGTTTTTGTTTCGGTGTCGATATAAAATTGTTGGTTTCGCCTCACTGATTCACTCAACGACTAATTAGCTCAGATGAAAGTTTCTCATAATTTATTATCGTTTGAAAATTTTAATTGTTTACTTCGGTGGAGTATTTATATATATTATTTATATATTTAAATGTTTTAAATCGATAAATCAAGCCAAACTTTAATCATATTACTTTTTAAACATTTTCCGATTTTTTTTGTAATTTTATTGTACACTAGCTGGCCTGGTGAACATCGTACCGCCTAACAGTCGATTCTTTATTTTAAAGTAAGATAAAAAAAAGAAAGTTGATAAGACAACAAATACATTATGTCAAAAAAATAAAATTTACCTTCCCGGAACACCACTAATATTTGAACTTTATGATATGGTATTAAAGTTCAAATTGACTTTTAAGTAGTATTACGAATATTTTGTATGGGAATATAGAAAAGTGTTTTTTTAGACTTTTTCACTCAATTTTTTTAATTTTTCTCTCCGTAAGAACCATCCTCGTACTTCAAGGAATATTATAAAAAAAGAGTGAGACAAATCGGTCAAGCCGTTTTCATGTTATGTCGTGACAACGGAAAATGGGTTTCATTTTTATATATACAGGGTGGCCAAAAAGTCGTGGATCAAACGCAAATAGGGGGTAGATGAGGTCATCAGCGGCAAAAAATTGTTCCACGGGAGGTCTCTAAGGTCAACCCCTGCAGAGTTATGATTTATTTTGGTTTTATATGAAAATTGACTTTTTTTAACTAATTATTATTAAAATTCGAAAATATCTTCATTCTATATCTTTTCCATAATATCCACTAGATTGGTACTGATGAGTTCTTGCGTTTGACATACTATTTGTAGTTGTTTATTGAGTGTATTGAAGATAATATTAAGTTAAACGATATAACATTTTTTTAAATCATAACTTTTTGTTTACTTCGGACCCCACTGTGAAAAAAAATTACTCTACCGAAAAGTGACCCTGTATTACAAGTTTTGGCGCATTTTATAGGGAGTCTGAAAAGGTATTACACATGGCCATGAGTCGCCCTAATATCTTTCTAGGAAGAATTACAACAACAACAAGTGTGAAATAATTGTATTAAAACAATTATTTCTCATAGGTTGTTCGTAGGAAACAAAACATTTTACAATAAATGCTCAAAATTCCTGCCTCTGACCATAATAATTAATCTGCACCGTCTAATCAAATTCCTACATAACCCTCCAGCCATCTGTCCAATTTTTTGAATCTAGTCCGATTCACACAGCACTGGTCACAGGTAGGTAAATAATGTATCATAAGACCGAATCGTTGTTGTTTTTTCGACCTAGAACGATATTTGTGCCACTCATTGCCATGTGTAATACCTTTTCAGAATCCCTATGAAATGCGCCAAAACTTGTAATACAGGGTCACTTTTCGGTAGAGTAATTTTTTTTCACAGTGGGGTCCGAAGTAAACAAAAAGTTATGATTTAAAAAAATGTTATATCGTTTAACTTAATATTATCTTCAATACACTCAATAAATAACTACAAATAGTATGTCTAACGCAAGAACTGATCAGTACCAATCTAGTGGATATTATGAGAAAGGTACAGGATGTAGATATTTTCGAATTTTAAGAAGAATTAGTAAAAAAAAGTCAATTTTCATATAAAAACCAAAATAAATCATAACTCTGCAGGGGTTGACCTTAGAGACCTCCCGTAGAACAATTTTTTGCCGCTGATGACCTCATCTATCCCCTATTTGCGTTTGATCCACGACTTTTTGGCCACCCTGTATAGATATTGATAATATGTTCATTAATATTGTGAAACATTTTTTTGTTCTATCATCAATAGTTTTCGCAGCGCATGCGATGAAAGGTATTTTATAGGCATTTTTTTACACCTTGGCTAACAATATTGTAGTGTTAGTAGACCCTATGTGTTTCTTGCAATTAAAATATCCTAAATTAATCAGTGATAATGTAGCATTCAAATGGTGCCACTGGTGCAAAAGCCAATTCGCTAGAAACACACTTACATACAAATCTTTCCTCCTTATAAAATTAGTATAGACATAGATCTATTGGTCCTAGTCATCCTACATGCCCCACACAAGTAACTCCTGCACCGACAATTTTTCTTTGCAGGTACTACGGTTGTACTATATTTTCTTTCATTGTAGTTTTTGCACAGATAAAAAGAGCTCAGCTGGGGTTATAATGGTATACTACAAAATGAATACCCCTCTTAGCAAGAGTTATACTGCCAATGCATTATATTTGTACCTACTAAAGTACATGTAATCCCCACATCCACTTCACTTTCGCAATCCACCTATCGCCCACTAATATAAAACTACGGTTCTGAACGGCGTCGATAAGAATCAATTGTTTCAAAACTCATCTTAAAGATTACTATCGCTCAACTACGTGATAAAATGCCGCGTGGGCAAATGCAAATTTGAAAGTAAAGCAAGGCGAATCTAAAATAATTAAGCATATCTGTGACATTTTATGTCAGATAATTGGGAACGATTCATTTTTATAGCTCTGTAATTATGTACAATGTTCTTTTTGAGATTGTGAAGTTAAATCATATATTTGTGGATTTATTTTCAACACACATTCTTATCCTACATAGTAATAATAATAATAAGAATTAAACATTGAGAAATAATTTTTTTTTTTTTTTTTTATGTAATAGGAGGCAAACGGGCAGGAGGCTCACCTGATGTTAAGTGATACCGCCGCCCATGGACACTCATAATGCCAGAAGGCTCGCAAGTGCGTTGCCGGCCTTTCAGGAATTGGTACGCTCTTTTCTTGAAGGACCCTAAGTCGAATTGGTTCGGAAATACTTCTGTGGGCAGCTGGTTCCACATAGTGGTGGTGCGCGGCAAAAACTGCCTTAGAAAACGCTCTGTTGTGGAACGACGGACGTCGAGGTGATACGGATGGTATTTTGTATTTTGCCTTGACGTCCGATGATGAAACTCAGCTGCAGGTATTAGACCGAACAACTCCTCTGAACACTCTCCATGGTAAATGCGGTAGAAGATGCAGAGAGATCCCACATCTCTACGCAACGCCAAGGGATCAAGCCGCACTGAAAGTGACTGGTCGTCGACGATTCGAACCGCTCTTCGTTGAATACGGTCAAGTGGAAGGAGCTGGTACTGGGGAGCTCCCGCCCAGAGGTGAGAGCAGTACTCCATATGGGGCCGAATTTGCGCTTTATATAGTTGCAAGCGGTGGCCCGGAGTGAAGTACCGTCTCGCCTTGCTGAGCACACTAAGCTTTTTGGAGGCTAATTTAGCCTTTCCTTCCAGATGACCGCGAAACTGAACGTTATTCGATATGTCAACGCCCAGTTTTCCGATGCTGGCCGAGGCTTTAAGGAGAGTGTCTTCAAAGAGGGGAGTAGCGACAAAGGGAGTTTTTTTAGCGGAAAACGCGCATACTTGTGTCTTCTTGGGGTTAAATTGGACTAGATTTAGTCTACCCCAGTCCGAGACTCCACGTAGAAGAGTTTCGACTTCAGACACAAGTTTGTTCCGGTACTCATCGACAACAGCCCGAGAAATACCTGCCCGGCCAGTGTAAAAAGTATCCCCAGTGCTGTCGTCCGCATAGCAATGAATGTTGCTAAGCTGCAACATATCATTGATATGCAGAATAAACAGGGTCGGGGATAGGACACAGCCTTGTGGGACACCAGCATTCACAGGTTTCAGGTCGGAGCATGCTCCGTCGATGACGACTTTGATGCTCCGATCAGTGAGAAAGCTGGAAATCCAGTTGCATAATTTCTCAGGGAGCCCGTAGGCTGGAAGCTTCGAGAGCAGCGCTCTGTGCCACACCCGATCGAAGGCTTTCGCTATGTCCAAACTTACCGCCAGCGCCTCCCCCTTGGACTCAATTGCCTCTGCCCACCTATGTGTAAGGTATACAAGGAGGTCACCAGCTGAGCGACCACGACGAAAGCCGTACTGAGAATCGCTAATCAGCTGGTGGCCCTCTAGATACCTCAGGAGCTGGCTGTTAATAATGGTTTCCATTATTTTGGAGAACAAGGAGGTTATAGCTATTGGGCGATAGTTGGACGGATCAGAGCGATCGCCTTTTTTAGGGATCGGATGTATCGAAGCGATCTTCCAGCACTTCGGAACAGTGCCGAGCGTGTAAAGGTACCGGAAAAGGCGCGTTAGGACCGGAGCCAACTCAGGAGCACAAGTACGCAGCACAATTGGAGGGATGCCATCGGGTCCGCTCGACTTATGGATGTCCAAGGAAGACAAAGCTTTACGGATAGCACGTTGCCGGAATATAACTTCGGGCATCGTAGTATCACACCGCAATAATGTCGGTGGTACCTTCCCTTGATCATCCAAAGTGGAGTTCGACGCAAAGAGACAGCCTAGAAGATCGGCCTTCTCTTTCGCGGTATGGGCCAGTGAGTCATCCTCCCTATGCAGTGGTGGAATTGAGGGCAGACAGAAATTCCCTTGGACAGCTTTGGCAAGAGACCAGAAGGCTCGAGTTCCCGAAGGGAGGTGGGCCAATTTCTCACCAAATCTGGCAATGTGCTCTGACTTTGCTTTAGCGATCTCTCGCTTGAAGGACCTGGAGGCTGAATTGTATGCTTTTTTACGTTCGCCGATAGTCACATCACAGGATGTCACCGCTTCTGCCCAGGCATTAAAGCATTCACGCTTACGGCGCAAAGCCGCTTTGCAAGAACGCCTAAACCAAGGCTGGGACTTGCCACCGACCGGCACCGCAGAGAATGGAATAAAGAGTTCCATACTCTGCAGGACCACCTCGGCGACAGAGTCAGCGACGTCATCTGGTGTACTCGACGAAAAGCAAATTGGCCCCCAAGGGTAGGACGCAAAAAAAGGCCGCATCCCATCCCAATCTGCTGACTTATAGTGCCACACGCGGCGACAGCCAGTGAAGCTAGGCCGAACAGGGCGCGTGAACGGCACAATGCTCCGGACCACACAATGATCTGATGAACCCAATGGCGGTTCAACAGAGACTTGGTAGTTCTCCGGATGTGAAGTCAGCAGAAGGTCCAACAAAGAGGGTTTATGACCATCCACATCTGGTATTCGCGTAATCGCAGGGACCATTTGCGTCAAGTCGTAAGCCAAAGCAAAGTCGTGAAAGGATCTTCCCGCATGATCGGTGGTTTCTGAGCCGAGCCAATCGTCATGGTGGGCGTTAAAATCGCCAAGTATCACGATTTCAGCGGTAGGAACCCTTTCGAGCAGGGAATCTGTAGCCATTTGGATGTGCTCAATGAGTCGGTCAGTTTCGGTATTTCCGCTATGGGACCTATACAGGCATGCGTAGAATCGCGGATGGTCATCGCAGTCTACGCGCAGCCAGAGGTTAGATAGGTCCCTTCCTTCAAGCGTCCCGAGGCGACGAGAACAGATATCCTCTCTGACGTACACGCAAACTCCCGCCCGCGGCACAAATGAATGTTCCAATTTGTACCCCGGGTAGGAGAGGTAGGAAGTATCAGCCGGGGGGGATATCTGAGTCTCGGTAAGAAAGAGCAAGGCCGGCTTCGCAGTCTCTAAGTGGTAGTGGACAGCGTTGATGTTGGAATTGAGCCCCCTAACATTTGTGAAGTCCACGGCGAGTGTGGACGGGGGTGCCTTTGTTAAGTTGCTCCGTTTGCCCCGAGAACGATGAATGTTTTTACCGAGCGCAGAATTGCCCCCCCCAGAATACGAAGGGCAGCCTGTGCGTCCACCACCGGGCGCAGAGTGTCCCGGTGTTGGACGCCCAGAGGGGGATTCTCCACCGCGAGCGCGTGTGGTACCCCCCTGGGGTAGATTCTCTTTTTTCTGCATCTTCATATTTCATGGGGGGGGGGGAATGGGCTGGGAAATTAAAACAGATTTAAAAAGTATGATCCCTGTGGCAGTGTACCTTTAACGCTGGCAGAATTTCCTCGCTGTATTGCGATACTTAATCGTTGTGTGAGGAAAGCACCAGCTCTGGAGGCACCGTTTCTATCTCCCAGGCCCCAATCTTTCAGCGCCTGTACACTTAAACTTCAAGAGTCCCTACTTCAAAAGGAGCAAAATTAGAGTTGAAGACTCCTTTATTATCACATATTCTTTTTTATAAATTAAGGAGCACCGAGCACATGACGAGGTCCTACTTCTTTCGGCCCTACACTGCTAAAGTATATTATTTTTCAATACAATTAAATATTAAAATATTACCTAAGTACTACAAATTTTGAAGTGGAAATATTATTATACTTTTTTGTGATAACGGTAAAGAGATGTTCTTAATACCCAAGCATAAGCAGTTCTTAACTCAGCGGGTCGAAAGAAATGACTCCTATTTTCTACAAATTTATCGATTTCGTAATACAAATTGCACTAAATTCGATTTCTTGCTTCGCTGCGCGTTTATATAATAATGGAAGTCCAATAAAAGGCACATAGATGGTGAGGTAACATCGATACATGGCCATATGTATAGACAGGTGATCCGCGTCTACTCCATTACGCCGCGTTACCGATTCAAAAATCAAGAACCGAATAAAGTTAAGAATAATACACCAATGCGTCTTGATAAATAACAAACTATTTCTTAATGGACATGCGTTGCGCGTCAATTATAAAATATTTAATGCGTTGCGATAAACAATGACGATACAATCACAAGACGCTACACGCTTCGGTGCAGACCTCAATACTTTTTATTCAGTTTTCTATTTGTGACGTGGTCACTATTTCTCTATTTTATATTAATAATTGGTAATTCGTTGCGATGAGAAGTACTCGATCTATATGTAAATAAATATGCTGGAAATATATGTTTCCAGTAGGATAATAAAAAATGACTTTATATTATAATTTTATATACATATATTATAAAAGTCAAAGCCAAAATCATTTATTTATCTAGGAACCACACTTATAAACGTCAAAAAAGAAATATACATTAAATGCTTCTAATTTTACACTGTGATGGACCCCTTCCCAGTGTTACCCAACAGCCCCATCTGATCCTTATTAACGGGGTCGTTTAATCCGTGGCCCGTCAAGGGGCTTTGCGTTACCAAACCTCGTAACATATTATTTTTTTTACATTTCCCTTTTGGGGTCGACTTGTTTCTTCACAGGTCAAGATAACGTTTAACACATACTTCTGGTCAACCCTAATGAGATAAAAATTCATTCGTGTATTTCCTCCAACAATTACTTCCTATAAACAACTATCATAAGCACTTGTCATTAAACGGAAATGGGCTGAGAAAGTTTCATCGGAAGTAATCTAGTGTCATCAAGAGACACTCCAAGTATTAAATAATTACATAATGCCGAAATGTATTTTGGTTTCTTGATCGCAGTATGGCACGCCAGGCCACATTATATTTAAAAAGGGAAAGTCTTTTATTTCAAATTTACTTTTTATATTTATTAGGAATAAGCTCAAAAACTACTGAACGGATTTTAAAAAATCATCAGAATAATGTTTTTTTTTAATGCCCGCGCTATGGATGTCAAGCTTGACGCGGGGACTATGGGACTGGGTCTACACTCAAAGCCCTCTGCTATTCAGAGGGGTAGCGAGACCCCATCCACTAATAACACCTCATCTCGGGGTTCCTCAGGCATTCTCATCAAGGTACCGGGCTTATTTTCGACATATCCTCAGACCTCTCCCTCAATCAATCAGCAGCCTCCTTCTGTAGCATAACATGGTCGCAGAAGCCTTGCACATTTTAATTCAATTATTTAATATTAAAAATTACGTTTGTTACATTGCTTTAGAAAGCCTGAGGGGCACAAAATGCCCCAAAAAATTAATAAAAATTGTTTGCAAAATTAAAGTTATGTAAAGTTCTTTGTGATGCAATATCCATAAATGGAAACTGTAAAACATATTATTCATTATAAGGCAGCACCCAACCGCAGTTTTGATTAATAATTTTCTCACGTGTTAATTGCATAAGCAAGAATAGCCTTTCCAGAGGCTGGGAAATTTTTTCACATAGGAAATGAGACACGAGAAACCACAATGACCCATAAAGAACATTACTGCTGAATGTTTTAAACGTAAAGCCTCTATTAAATGTTTGTCCTTCCCTCAAAGCAAATAAATATGAGAAAAAATATATAAATATAATTTGGTATTTCTTTAAAGAATTACAATTAAATATTTAGGAACTAATATTACAATGATCAAAACACTACAAGCGGTACAATAAGGACAGATAAAATAAAGTTAAATAAAATGTCGTATGTCAAACTTAAATCCATAGATTATTTTACAGCTCCAAAACATATTCACAGAGTATATTTTAAAAAGTCCAATTCTCCTTAAACTTCGTCAATTTGTTTAATTACCATCCATTAATCTAACATTTAGCAACACCTGCACGAGCTCAGGTCGTTAGGTGAAATATTTTCGATATTTGTCGCAAAATGAAACCGGTTACTTTAAAACTTAATTACAAGTGATGACTTCAACCAATAATATGCTTATGAGCAGGAATTATTATGTATCGACTTCAGAAATCATACTAAGTCGAACATTGATTAATTGATTTAAACAGATTGTATCTAGGATTTTTTACATAGATTGGCAGCCTTTACAGCTAGATTACAGCCTTGCGATTCTGTATCTGACTTTTCGAACTCGAGTACAGTAAAGTGAGGTACAGAATCGCAAGGCAGGTCTCTGCATTTATTAAGATTGGTTATACAAAACAAGAAGTTAACAATCAACAAACAAAAGTTCGAAAAATATTGTGGAATATTGCAAATATTTCGGGGCAGAATGTTTAATGTGGCAACATTTTAATAGACCTGTCAACCTGATGTGACCGCCAAATCGGCTAAATCCGAAGTAGGAGTCTCACAGAGAGAGGCCGTTGATAAACGTAAAAAATCCCTACGATCAGGCAGATAGATCTCGTCAAACAGCCCAAACTGAGCTGTCAAGGCCCTTCGGCGAGGCTTCAAACAATTAATTATGTGGCAGTCGCTGAAGCTTGTTGAGCTATGTAAATATTTAATAAATTTGCGTTTTAATAAAACCTCTTTAAGTATTCCTTAAAGAGGTTTTATTTGTATTAAATGTTTTGTAAACGCTCGTTTCCTTTATCCGTAATATTCACACATGCACTTTTAATACATATTGGCAATTGTGTCATGGGCGATAATCGCTTGTGCAACAAACAACAGCTCGGTACCAGCATTTACCGCGTTCCCATAGTGAATGCAAGCTATTATAAACTAATTGAGCATTAAGGATCGAGGACGTTATGTAACGCCTGGATATGGCATTGAATGAGCAACTCAAAGATATCTAGAAGTCTGTATGTCGAAGTAGTCTGTGGTAGAAAAAAAATCACCATTATCATGTAATATAATATACCTAATAATATTATATTCTTCTTCT
The DNA here is from genome assembly GCA_963693345.1 of Pieris melete. Lineage (NCBI taxonomy): Eukaryota > Metazoa > Arthropoda > Insecta > Lepidoptera > Pieridae > Pieris > Pieris melete. The sequence goes on along the minus strand of CAVNZK010000044.1, from coordinate 940,060 downwards.
TCTTCAGATGCCACTTTATTACTGAAGGTTGGCTGTTAATAACTTGAATTTCCGGGTATATTGCGCTATTCTAATCAGCTACTAAATGGATGTGATGCCGGTCCACTCCCATACATTCCGCAACCACGACATCTTCCTTCTACCAGCCCGTCTCATGATTTTGCCCATCATTATAAGCTACAACAATTCTTATTGACGATGACGCGTGTTCGAGATATGCGACTCTCCGTATTTTAACAGTCTGTAAAACTTTCGTGTCTTCCCGATTCCTTCAATCTCTTTCATTCCATATGATGCGAAGCATTCGACGGTAACACCACATGTCAATCACTCCTGTAGCTTACAGCTGTATATTTATAAGATTTGCTTTGGTAAAATTTACCAAATTAATTTTTTTTTGTTTTTTTTTATTTCTATTGTTTGCTTAAAGTTTAATAGTTTGATGGCATCCGCATGTAACGCACCTATATTTAAGTCCAGGTGGTTTAAAAATTTGATATTGAATTGACCTACATCCACAGACATATTTGAAAACCAAATATGTTTTGGATGGAAAATTTCTAAATGGCTTCAAGTGACCTTCATAAATGTGCAATTTAATGCATTTCATCATACATTATGCATTTTTTAATAATTTAAAATCCCAACGCGAGTCGGTCAAGTAAACAGGCAAGGCCGTATCCGAGTTTCAACATTTACAACATCGATGGAGACAAATAGGGTTATCACAAGCCAAATATCTGTGGGTCTGTGTGTTAGGAACTATTAATATTTTTTTTTAAAAGTTTTTTTGTATAACACATAAAACCTTTTTAAACTGTCAAATGATTTAAATTCTGACACATAAGGGCCTGTTAAAGTCTCTAACTTAAAAATGTCTATTTAGTATTATATAAATATTATACAAAACGAAATGAAAAGCGCTGGGCAGAAATTTTAAGCTAAACTATACATAGAGGAATGCTTGACTGACGTTTGGCCACAATCCCAGCTGATGTTAAGTGACCAGTCCAGGTTCCTGTTTAACCACCGTTTAAATCTATCTAAAAGTCTTTGAAAAAAATTATTTTTTCTTCAGTGTGGAATAAAACTTATGCAAAAGTATGAGATGAAAAGCGCGTGACAACCCTACCATTCGTATCTCTCCTTGAATGTTAAAAGAAATCTCGAATGCGCACGCGACGTTTTCACATGTGCGTCTATAAATGTACTTGAGAATGTCTTCTTGTACTTTGCCTACGTTAGTTTTCCACTTCCAAGTAACATAACGGATAAGCTTTAATTGGTATGATGTTGTTTAGAGCGTGGAATGTATGGAAAGGTTTAGAAATTGTCTTTTTTTTTTGTTCTAGTATCAATATCGTTATTTAATAAGGCGCTAATAAAGAATATTGGAGTATGCCCAAGGGCCTCCATAGTTCTATTCTTCGGTTGACACTTAAAGACAAAGTTAATAACGGTGTAATACGAAGCCTTACAAACAAAAGATGTCGTAGCACATACATAAAGTTAAGATGTGTTAAAAAGAGCAGAGAAAGTGGTAAGTAAAAAGAGATGCCCACCAGAAATCTGGGAATGGAATGAAAGGGATACCAGGGCAGAATTGGAAAATTGTGGCGACGCAGAGAGTCTAGTGGAAGAATTTGGAGGAGGCCGTCAAGAATTTGGAGGAGGCCGTCACTCATTCGGAGTGTGAGTACTAGTGTACAACATAATGATATGGACTTAATGTAATCTAATGTAGTACTCGAATAAAGGCTATTTTTTATATTCTAGTTTTCTATAAAATCAATCAATGATTAGTAAAACATAGCAAAATCAATCTGTGGCCATAGGTCATTACTTTACAGGACAAGACAATTAAGAACTCTTGAAGGCACTATTAAAATATGAAACACTCGTTACATGAATGAATGTACTTATCATTGTCTGATCTATGACCACAGAAATATAATATAATGTGTATTAAAATTTAAAGATTTGTTTATCAAGAGCAACATTACCATCAAAGTTGTTGGATGAAAGTGAAAACATTTTGAATTTTATAAGCACTGTAGGCCATATGGTACTTGTTGTTTTAGGTTTAAATGTATTAATTCCTTGGAAAACGTCTGCGTATAAATGGTATGATTGAAATTTAAAATATACCGTGTTTATACAATCCCTGCTTGGTAAGTGAAAATTCAGGCTTCTAATTATATCCAATACGAAGGGTTTTACAATGCCCCGAACTGCTTCCAGAAAACGATAGTACGGCCCCCAGATATTTAAGTCTAAATTTGACCAAGAACAAGCTTAATTCAAAGCATTTTTTAATCCTTTCTATATATCCAAAAAAGGGTGCGTGTACTTATGTAGCGCGTAAGAAGTTATACTTCTTTGGCATTATTAATAATAGTTTTTCATTGCATGCAAATAATTAATTACAATTAAATAATCAAAACTGGAAAAGGAGTCATTGTAGTCAATAAAGTTCAGTTTACATTTGAAAAATTAAATAAATAAATATTTATTATTATTCTCTTTAACATTGAGTGTAACATAAATTCTATTATTATTCGAATGTTGTTTTTAAATTATGTCCAATGCCGTTGCATCTTCCGTGGGCAACTTCATTCTGTTAATTTTGTGTCACGGTGCGCGCGCTTCGTAATATTTCACTCTCATCAATTATTCATAACGCGCCTAAAGAAGTATAACTTCAATAACTTAACGTTCCCAAAGCAAAGTGTATATTGTTTTAGCATTTAATTTTCTAAAAGCCATAGGTCGATTCTCAGACTTAGTCATGAGAATTTCTTAGCACATAACGATAAGGTTATATGTAAATAAAATATTTAATGTCCATATATTTTAAACGTAGTAGCTGAAAAAAAATTTAATAGCGGCCTTCTCCCGGACAAGATCCGCATCTTAGAGTAATAAAATAAAAATATATTTATTTTTAATTAATGTATGTAAATTATGGATGTGGATGAATAAAGGCTTATTATTATATTTTGAAAGTCATCACAAATTATCAAAACATTATCAAAGAATCACAATATCGACTTCGATTGCTAATTTAAAGACTCAGTACTAATTCTTAAAAGGCCAGCACGCACGAGCCCTTTAGCAATGTTATTTAAAAAAACCTACCTTAATCAAAAAAAAAATGTATATGTACTTCCCAAACCTAGGTTATTGACAAACCAGTGATCATTGTAGCTACATTAAAGAAAATTAAGTTCTCACGGTTTAAGTAAAAGCTAAAGTTCAGTATGCCACAACAGCACACAATTGTAATGATTGACAGGTTAATACTATCATTCGATTATGGCATTTATATGAAATTAAATAGGAGTTAAATTATCTTGCAGATAATCATCAAACTAGTAAGGTTACAGTAGGACAATGGCCCGATTACCTATTATAAACATCTGTCGAATTTTTTTGTTTAACATTATAATCTTTAACGCGTGAAATTGGAAAGCATTGATAATTGTAGACTTTTAAATTCATTATAATAACTCATTCATGCTTATCCAAAATGTTTAAATAACTTTGTTTAAATAGAATCTTCTTCCTTGTTGATTTCCAAAAATTATCGATCAAATAATATAATTAATTTGCATAACAGATTGGCAAATATGCCCGCGAATTTAAATAAAATATACTTATTTTAATTAGTAAAACAATCATGATTTCATACTAAGCAAATCTAATTAATATTTCTGCGATCGAATTATAATTGAACACTGTAAGATTGTATAGGTAAGGAAAATGTTTAGTTCACAATTTCTTCGTTAATATTTTTTTATTTATGTTCTCTAATTATTTTTCATCTATATAACTAATAATTAATGTTATTAACACTTCCGAATACATAAATTCAGTATCCTAATAGTAAATCTAATATATAAAATTCTCGTGTCGCGGTGTGGTTAAACTCCTCCGAAACGGCTCGACCGATTCTCATGAAATTTTGTGTGCATATTGGGTATGTCTGAGAATCGGACAACATCTATTTTTCATCTCTCTAAATATTAAGGGTAGTCCACCCCTAAATATTTTTTTATTATTTTTAGATTTTTTTTTATTTTTTATGATACAGCATTAAAAAATACATACAACCCCTAACTTTCATCCCTCTACGATCAACCCCTATTTTTTTATTATAAATGATATACATGGCAAAACGAGGTTTGCCCGCTCAGCTAATATAATATATTTATAAAAAACTTAAATCTTTAATAAACGCCTGTGCATTTGAACCCCACGGCCCAAGAGTCTCTACTCCAAAGGGAAGAAAATCGAAGTTGGAGGAAAGACTCTTATATTTGTGCCGTTTTTTTATATATGATTTAAATTTAATATAAAAGTCACCTTGCTTGTTTGAGTACCTCAAAGGAAAATATATTTGTGAAGTGTAGTTGCTCATAGGAAGGTTTTTTCATACCAACAAATTACTATGTACAACACAAAACGGTAAACTGATATTACATTGTCAGTAATTATAAGAGACAATGCAACTGTGATACCGTTAGAGCCAGTTGCAAGTATCACAATACCTTAGGGACTCTAATGTATTGAGGTAAATAGAACTAACGTTTAGTTTAGTATAATATATGTAACACGTGACCATTTTTGAGTTTTGTTTGTTTTTTTTTACCTTTTTTAGATTAAAGGTAAAAAAAGGTTATGAACTTTCTATTAGTTATGGTTTGTTTTCAACAAGTTGCATATGCGATGTCGATAACAAGATATAAAAAGAGAATTTGAAAACCGTTATAGGTGACTGCATGTTTGTTTACTATTCATCACTCTATGGTTAAGCAAAAATTAACTGTTTATGTAAAGGTAATTGTAAAATAGATGACGTCCATCAAAAACCTGGGAAGATGAAATAATCAGATAACGGGGAATGAATGGAAAATAGTAGCGATGATGAGAGACAAATGTTAGAATTTGGAGGAGGTCCTTACTGCGTCGGAGGTCGTGTACTAATATTAAATAAAATAACTTAATGAAATCCTCATTATACTACTGGAATTGAGGCAAATTTTATTAAAGAGGAAAATTCTGTAATAAACAATTATTACCGCTGCACTATCCATGGACACAATTAGTAAATGCTTATAATTTTACTGCATTATTACATAATGTAATGACGTATTATTAAATACTAACCCAGTCTAATACTGGCTTCGTCTGCGCAAGATTAGTATTTCGAGCTGCTGATATTAGCGTAGCGTATAAAAAAAACTACTAAAGATATTGACTATTTGAGATAAACATTTCCATCATACATTACATAGGAACTCTAGCGGTTTTGGCAGCGCACGCCGGAATAGCTCGCAGATGGTAGATTTTTTCCTACCTACTAGATATTTTGGTCTATTCACACAATATCTTTATAAATTGTAGCCTATGTGTTATTCTGATGTACCACTACAATTTATAAAACAGTGATATTTACGTGAAAGATTAACAAACATCCATCCATACTAACAAACTTAGTAATATTAGTAGGATAATTTTTGTCCCAAGTTGCAAGACACAAAATAACTTTAAAAAGTAAAGGCTAAACATCAATGAACCTTTCAATACGTAAATCACATTATAATAAGCTGATATTAAGTCACATGGTGTTTTGCAGCGACAAGATATAGAAAGTCCATTATCAACCTAACATATGCTTTCCAATTTCACCAGGTTATGTAAGAAAACCGGTTGTCCAAAATGAAGCTTATCATATATGACACTATTGAACAGATTAACGAAATTGCGTAATTTTATTCTAAAAAATTTAATATTAAATTATGGCTTCGTTTATACGTAGTATCGCATTTGTCTCTAATTTCAGAAGAACGCGTTTTGGCCAAAAGTCTATACACAGATTGAACATTCTAATGAACGCGCTAAGTCTGGATATCCATAGTTACTCCCCTCACACTTTTGAAATCGATTTTCCTTTTACTTTAGTTTTATAAGTTTTTATTATGTCTTCGTGTATATTATGTTTGCCTATAAGTGTTTGTGGCATTACATATTGTATTTTTTTTTCTTGTACCAATGTATCAGTATGGCGAGCGTTGGCAAGCTTTTATCTATATATATAAAAATGAAACCCGTTTTCCGTTGTCACGACATAACATGAAAACGGCTTGACCGATTTGTCTGATTCTTTTTTTATAATATTCCTTGAAGTACGAGGATGGTTCTTACGGAGAGAAAAATTAAAAAAATTTAGTGAAAAAGTCCAAAAACAACACTTTTCTATATTCCCATACAAAATATTCGTAATAATATTTAAAGGCAATTTGAACTTTAATACCATATCATAAAGTTCAAGTGTTAGTGGAGGGGTTCCGGGAAGGTAAATTTTTATTTTTTGACATAATGTATTTGTTGTATTATCAACTTTCTTTTTTTATCTTACTAGCTAGACCGGTGTCCCGAATATCAGAATAAGTATTAAAAAAAATAAAGAATCGACTGTTAGGCGGTACGATGTTCGCCAGGCCAGCTAGTAAATAAATAAATATATTACCAATACTCTGACATACGCTCTCTTAGGATACAAAATTGAGATTTAACGCTACTTATGACTCCTATATATATATGTCAAAATCCAGCACGTTTTTAGCTTTCTGAATCCTACCCTTAACATGGCGGAAATACTCTATCCAATACATATTCCATATGCTTTAATACAAAAAGGCCAACCCAGTTCGAAATATACCCATCAAAACAAAACTGTTAACACCTCTATGTCAAGTTTGCGTGATTTTCCACACACTTAAATTAGGAAATCGTGATGATTCTATCTATGCAGCAGTGAACACAAAAAGCGAATTTCGGTACAAAAAATGTTAGCTGAACAAACAAGTTTTTGTATTCAAACCTTGTACAGTAACATTGAATTTCTACGATTAATTCAAGTGTAGAGTAATTAGGAATGTATTAGGAATGCGTTACAGATACACACAGTATAAATTATACGCATGATTGACACATTTCATTGCTAAAGATATCTCTACTAGAAAAATTGCCATATTGAGAACAACTTCGTATATGATTGTTTTATATCCGTATCACTAGTCTTTATAATTCAATTGTTTTAAAGGCAAATGGCAAATGGGCAGGCGGTTAACCTAATGTAATACCACCACCCATGACGCTTTCTCACTATAATCACAACCATTTTATATTTAATGAAAATATTTTAGATTAATATATTGAAAAGTATGGTAATTAATTAAAACGCAATTAATTCACGGATTACAATTCTTTTCTTAATACAAGTTTTTACCGATTTTCACAGTTAAATATTAGAATATCGAAAGGTTTTCTATATACATTTAAGATTATACCGGTAATAAAACCTGAAGTGAAAAACTTGAATTCTAACTTTAACGGTGATCTTTTATATATATGAAATCTCTAAATCCTGGCAAACTTGCTTTACTGTCTCTTGTGTGAAAACAACTGAAGTTTTTGTCTTTGGTCGCGTATATATGCCGCCGCCAACTAGCCGCTCAATCAACAGCCTAGCCTCTTTACTAAACAGCACCGTTTAACTAACGGCCTAAACGATATAACAGCCGTAGCGTTTGTTACAACTTTTAATGATCTAGCTGGCAAATGCTTAGGCCATTCGTACGATACCATGTGACAGAAATAAAAGAAACATCTGACTATTCTTTGGAAATCATAAGCGATGCCATATTGACAGTTTGGCAAAGGCAGAAAGTGCATTAAAATTGAATAAAACAGGCAGTAAAAGTAATGAAACGTCATCGATTCAAGTTATTTCATATTTGCCTAGCCGTTGGTTTAAATAGCTGATATCATTCACGCCGCTAGTTAGACGGCGCTGTTTAGTAAAGAGGCTAGGCTGTAGATTGAACGGCTTATTAAGCTAGTTGGCCGCGACATATACATCTCTAAATTATCAATGTTCAACAGCAGACAATTGCATTTGCAGCACAAAATTTCACTATACCTATGAGAGAATGGATGGAAAGTAGTCTTAGAAAACATAAGTAATAATAATAATCTAACAAAAACAAATGCAAACCCCTAAGCTACAAGGCCCTTGAGGCATCTAGGGCATACACGGTTTAAACAATTTAAATACAAATTGCAGGTCACTTTCAAAACAATTGAGATTCATGCGTGCAAGTGATTTTGGCCATTGTTTTCAAAACAATTGGTAGGTGGGCAGTGGGTACTTATAGGTTCCGGTTTGAGGGCACTATACTATCTTAATTAATGTTTACCTTGGAACTTTTTGAATTCTAAAATTTAAAACTTGATTTGTATGTAAAAACAATATTAAAGCAAATACAGGTACAGTGATGCAAGCATAATTATAAGCTAAACTAAAGCCTATAAAGTGAGTCTAATGTGTAATCTACATTAGCCTGTATCATTCAAAGAAGGGCCCAAAAAACAAGGTTGCAAAAACTTACTACCAATTTTTTTCTTTCATATAATGCCTTTTTCTAGCGTACTAGCGTTGATGTATATTACACCAAAGTTATGTATATATATACTTCTACTTATTTTAAGACTGAAATACTTATTCGTCTGCTATTTACTGCAAGTTATGTATAAAGGTCAAAAAAGGTGTAATTGAAAACCTTTAAGCGCAAGTTGCATCATTGTCTTAGTCACGATATCTGAGTTACAATTTACTTACATTAATATGGAACTATGGTAAGTGGCAACGTTTTAACCACAGTTTGACACAATCATTTACTATAATTGATTTTCGTCTCTAGTTTACTACATGTGTGTCGAAAGATAATCAAAATTGTTACAATTGCTGTCAAGCACGATTCGTGTTATTGCTACACATAAAATTTTATACCTATCCACGTTTTTGTTAGAACTCGACCTACAAAATCTCGTACTCAGACTGTAAGCTGTTAAACTGACAATCTATCAACTTTCATTTGTTAATTTCCTCCTGGACTACAAAATAGTATTTATACCGCTTTATTACACTTAATTATATAATACCTCATTGTAAATATACTGAAAAATAAGTAGAAAATGTTATTAGCCTTTCCTACGTTTACTTTTAATACTACGTTCGAATCTTTTAGGCGTAAAATTGTCTAATTTTTATTCGTATAAAGATAAGTATCAATATGTATCGTTTTGACCTTAGTGCTCTGTTATTATATTTAAATCATAATAAAAGGGCAAAGCGTGCGAACGAATGACCCTCATTACAACTATGATATAATTCACGTTTCGTAACATTTATATCGTTAACTCCAAGGTAATTTACATATTCATATGATCATATATGTACAATCGTCAACATGACAGTATATTTTTATTGCTACAGTATAATTGTCTTTTGTTTTTTTAGATCTCTCTGGACCACCTAGAGATCTAACAAACCGTTAAGAGTTAATAGAGTTATGTTTTGAGTGTGGTAATGAATATAATACTTATTTTATAAACAAAAGGCCATCCAATAAACAGTGCATACAATATTGTAATATGGAAAAATTGCGCCGAATTAAGTGTTTTTAAGATATGTAAAAGTTAAATATGATTTGCACAATATGATTTGCGACATTATTGAATGCAAAAAGAAAAGTTATTATAAGGTTGATACCAATAAAAACTCTATATTTGGCTGCGATCGGGTATAGCCAATGGCGTTGGTGAATGCGTTCAGCGAGGCTGTTGCGAGGTCGCCGCGAGGTCCGACAGTCCACTAAATAAACACAATAAAAGCTCCGATATCTACTTTTCGTTCTGACAATAATTGAATTATAGAGTTTCCTTTATCGTTCACTAGATGGCGTGAACCCCAATATTATCTCGAATGGCATTGGGCTTTATATATATGCTTCTAATCGTTCTAAGTAATTATATGTTTCAATACCGTTTTTTTATAAAGTTATATTTAATAACAATAAGATATTTGTAATATGGTACAAACATGTTATGATGGTACAATCTAAAGTTAGCATATTCTGCCACAGTGGTGTGTCTGAAAGGAATTTTACATAGAAGTTTCATACATATTTAAGTTTATGTAATAATAACATGGGGGTATTGTAGATATTGGATTTTAACTCTTTAAAATGCAAGCTATATTGTTAAAACCATTAAATACTTATAATTTTATAAAGAAGTATATAATATATATGATATTTTACACTATAAATCTTTAGTCTACTTTGCGATTGCAAAATAAAGAATAACGCGTCGAAATGGCGCCATTTTTCGCTGATGCAAGAGACTTTACCAAGATCACGATTTTTACAGATCCGTGTTGCCTTTTCTTTAAACCTTGAGACAATGTACATTTTGAACTAGTTTGCTTTAAAGATCACTAATGTATAAACATGAATAAGGCATGAAAACTAGTATATGTATAGAACACCGGAAATTTTTTATTTAAATTTTAAAGCAATCTTGTACACATATTAATAGGTTTGATATGTATTTTTTTCGATAAAAAAGCATTGTTTAATCCTATTTTACTTTATTGCCAAGCATTTATTACTAGTAATATCTAAAATTGGAAGTGTAAATTTTTTACTTTTTAATTTTTTGTAACATTTGATTACATTACCATGACTGTCATGTATTTTATAAAATATAGCTTGTTACATAAACTGTAGAAATATCATTATAGACATAACATTTATTACTAACAAAACACACACACAGAAACACACAACATAACAATAATCAAAGAAAAAATAAAAAAGAATGATATATATGATGAGGTGAACTTTAATAAATACAGCGTTAAAAATCGAAGCTGCTGCCAATATTTATCAATTTAATAAACGCTTATGACCTTTTAGAGCGTGATATGAAATACCTCAGGACTAAAAATCAAGTTTAAAAGTGGGTTCTGTAAAAAATTGCCTTGCTCCAGTTAAATGCCCTTAATAAACATGTGGGCGAAAATTGTGCAAACACGCATGCTACGGACGCACAGAATGCGCTTTTATTTAATGTAATATTCCAGTAGTTATTTTACGAACAATAAATGTTTTACTATGTGACGCCAAATCTCCTGAACAAATTTGAAATTTAATTCCGGGATATAAGACAACAAACAATTTTGTTACAAGAACGGCAAGTTATCTAAGTTTCGGCAATCTTCTTCATGTTTTGAGCGATAGAACAAACTGCACGGGCCTGAAGAGTATTTCACATCCCAGAGGCATGCCCTGCCGTCTGAGTGGGGCTCACCAATTCCGCTTATGAACTGCTTAACCGTTTCCTCAGTTTTGCATCAGGATATATTTGACTGGTTTGGGAAGACTGAGAAATGAGAAATACTAAGTCTATATTTCCTAATTATAACGATTAAATAATAAAACGTTGAACGCGAACTAACAACGCATTAAAAACATTATCAAGTTTCACAAACGCAAGAAAAATAACAATTCAACATCAAATCTATCGACGATCAAGTTCTTGTTAAATGGAAAACAAAATATCCCACAGACTAAGTAAACAAGTTTGACACGAGAGAGCTCAAACATCAGTTTCTAGTTAATTAATAACTCGTAGAACGGCCTACGTCATTATCGCATCGCAATTAAGCATACATAAATAAAATCTTCGCAAACAAGGCGGACGCTTAAATGTCAAACTTTTTGATCTTGACCTTTTTGGATTTAGAGACAATATGAATCTTTATCGGCTTTTGACGACTGCATACAATAAAAACAAAATGAATCAACATAAAGCACTTAAGTTGTAATAAATAGAAAAAGATGTTATTAACATATTTTTTTTTAATAATAAGTCTGTTGGTTTATTTAATCAGTCTGAAAAATGCTAAAGGGTACATTAACGGTAAATTAACTATCACTTTTTATCTCACTTAACTGCGAAGATTTCCTTTGTAATTAGAATGGTAAGTTTGAAGAGGAAAATTGAAAGATTAGATTTTATTTTGTTTAATCACGCACCACATCCTTACAAGTGACGGCCAAAAAGGTGACCATTGACTGGGCACAGATAAGCATTTTGTTAAACTTAAAAAGCTGTCACTAGGAGGCGCTATGTACATTGTACACATGTTTTATATAATAAGAAATATTGAGATCGTATAAAATTAAAAGATTTAAAAAATAAACTAAATTTGTATACACAACAGTTTGATATCACGTATTTTCGTTGATACAATACAAGATAAATACACCTAAACAATCATTTGACTAATCCACGAGTCTCATAAATATAAACGATAGAGATAAGTGAATTCTTGTAAACACCGAAACTACCCTCAGCACCACGCAGACATTCTTTGAACGTCAACATTCTTATCTATGTACATATGTTATCATAGGAACGCGTGTTAACTTTAACGTTCAAACAAGGTTATAAAGCTCCTGATAAGTGACAAGGATACGGGGAATGGTATCCCAAACTTTGGGTGATATAATACAAAACACACTATCTCTGGTATTGACTTCTCATAGGCAGTGGCGTAACAATAGGGTAGTAGGTCTGGCAAAATATCTTGGGTCGAGGGCCCCTGCCCAAGAGATAATATGTTCTATGGAAGAATGTGAAGTCTCCAATAAGCATTGGGCTAGCGTGGGGACTAAAGACCATTACCTCTTGCTTAAGAGAGGAGACCTATGGCCATTAGTCGGACATATACAACGTGTAATTGAGTACGCTGAAAATATCGAAGTTTATTAAAATTAAATTGAGTTGGGACGATTTTTACTGATAGGGCCCCATCAAAAGAATTGCCACGAAAAATGATTTGCCACGGGCCCCAGATGGTATAAGTGAACTATCATAGGGATAACTTTCATATTGTTTATGCGAAATTTCTATTTAGTTTTTTCAGCCCTCAGTTGAGCGTCCTCTTATAAACGTCAATGATAGATTTCACTAGCTACCTCAGCTCTGTGATTGGCCGAAGACGCGTAATCGACCAATCACCACAGTGGGTATATGTCTTCGTAAGTGCACGCGATCATTTCAGAATACGGTGGCTGACGCAAGCTTTGCTTTGTACAATAAATATCAAATTCGGGACTGCAATTGAAATTTACAGGCCGGTATTGTTGAGGTAGGTGAAGGTTATGTAGGTTCCAGTATTTTAACAACAGGATCTTTGGGTACGCGTGATTGTTACGACCAAAAAAAAATAGTTACAGCGTGTATGATGATACTAAAGAGGTAGCTTGGAATTTTCACTTACGCGACTTGAACGCAGTACAAAGTGTTCTTGAAGTATTAATAAAAAATGTTGATTGTCAGGGTATTGGCAGCTTATTCAGCAGAAAACCTAACAAAAAATGGCAAAGTACCGTTACCAATTTGTCACCGGTTTATTTTCTTCGTGCCCTTAATATGTTAGATAAATATTGAGTAAGTACTTTTTGGAGAAACAACAAAAATTAAATTACATAATAATGAAAATTCCTTAACTTTCGTACTCACTATAATACTGAGTGAGACTGACATAAAATGATCTAAAATTATCGTGATTCATGTTCACTTTTTATTTTTCATCCTTTTCTAATTTAGTAACATTTTCTTTTTCACAGTGGTTGTCTGGAAGAGATCGCTCGAAATCGATAAAGCCGCCAGTTGCCCTCCTTTTCATTTAATTATGTTCAATTTTTATTATGTTAATGCAACGAGATGTTAACAAATAAAATAAATACATAATGTTAAAAGCTTTCTAAAAAAAATATAATAAGGATAACACTACGGTATCTCATTTCATTATCAATGCATTTTATTCTTAATCAGATTTAACCAAAGAGACAAGTTTCACCATTCTCTGACTCATTGGACGACCCAATTCAAGCACAATATTGAACATGGCGAAACAAGTTTGTGATGCCTACTTAGGTATATTGTGGACTATTACGCCCCCGGATTGGAAATTATACTGCTTGGCCTTTAAAATTCTATATCAAGTTTATAAATGCTTACTAGGTTTTCGTGGGTAAATTTTCTTTCGTTCTTCTCTTACGGAGTTGGTATTAATCATACAAGGTTACAGTGTGTTTAAAATGAAGGATATATGGTACGCGAATTTTCCGTTATTTTTTTAAGTTGATACACATTCAGTACTAATAGTTTTACATTAAGACTGCTTAAGCATTTTTCTTGCAGTGCCTAGTGGCTTCAGCGTGCAACTCTCATCACTAAAATCGTAGGTTCGAATCCCGGTGGTTAACCCAGGTGAAACAATGGACTTTGTGTATATGCGCATATAACACTCCCTCACACGGTGGAGGAAAGCATCGTGACTCTGTGAAACCAGAGAAAAGTAAAGAAAGTCTACTCTGTATCAGGCACAGAGGGCTGATGACCTACTATTAAAAAATCAAATGATCACGAAACATATAGGAATCTGATGCCCAGACCAAAAGAGCGCCACAGCACTGGTATGTATTATATTTATATTTGTGTTATGCCTTATTCATCCGACATGTAAATAATTTCGTAAAAAAATATGGCTAAGAACTAAGAGTTAACTTGCTGAGGAGTAATTACTATCTTTGATCCTATATATGTCTTTGCTTTTACGGTGAAATTTTAACCTACCACTGTGAGAGGATTAACCACGAAGCATTTTAAAGACGAAAACCCTTTGTTATTTGCACAGTCTCAAGAGATTATCAATTCCATCAAATTGAAAATTCATTACAAAATCTATTCTGCAAATTATAGTGGTGAGGTTATTAACTTGATGTCATGTAATGTGAATTTAATATTAGCTTCGAAGCAAGTGCGTGAACGTTATCTAAAGATGACGAAACTGATTCCTAACGTGTTATGAAAATCATTTTACTATCGTTAATCTTAAATACGTCCGTGTATGAGCAATTAAATGAACTTATTCGTTTTAAAACCGCCTCAACCATATTATAAATTGTATATTTCTTTAAAGACGTATTTATATATATAAACAAAGAAAAAACCACTGCCTTTTATTTAAAAACATAGATTGCCTTTGTTACCGTGGTTACCATTTTGTTAATATAAATATCTATAGTCCAGATATTATATCTTAATGTCTTTAGCTAGATATCAGACAT
Source organism: Pieris melete (assembly GCA_963693345.1). Classification (NCBI taxonomy): domain Eukaryota; kingdom Metazoa; phylum Arthropoda; class Insecta; order Lepidoptera; family Pieridae; genus Pieris; species Pieris melete. Next base: position 925,007 of record CAVNZK010000044.1, on the reverse strand, counting down.
TTTCTTTATATAAATGTGATTTAAAAGGCTGCATTTTTGCTTATCATATATATATATATATCTCGCTTTATTTACGTCATAACTATATTAAAACTGAGGCTTTGTATGCGTTCATTTCTTTCCTTTTTCAGGATTTTTTTAATATTATAATTTATATTCTACATTTAATGTTTCGTTTTTTACAAAATAACCGACTTTCAATCGTTTTAATATATATATTTAATTATATAGAAAATCTTAAAAATAGTAGCAAATACAACTGGTTGAATACACCCGGGAGCTATTTATTTATATTTGTAGAGTACACGTGTTTTTTTTTTAATATTTTCTTAGTATGTGACCTTAGAGTTAAACTGTTATACCATTGTTAGTAAGTATGCAAGTAACGTGAGTTCTTGCACGCTAACTGTATTAATAAACCAGATTAATTACCAGTAATTCGGTCTATGCCACTTAATTTGTTTAGAACCTATAGAATTTAAAAAAATCTAAACACTTAAATTTAAGTTTCTTTAAAACACTTTTTGATTGGTTACATATATTTTATGACAAATAAATATTTGAATCCAATACTTATTTGTATAGTAATACAAAGTGTATTGGATTTTGTAAAATTTAAATAACTTTAACCTGTTAAAATATATTTTTTATTAATTACCGACTGATGACCATTGTGAAACCTTTGATAATTAATGATGTTAATCACTTATAAATTGAAAATAAATTATATCTCATTTATCTATTAAGTTAATACATATTTGTAACGTCTTTCATTCAAACCGTAGGTACCTTCCACACATTAAAAATTATGATGAACCACGCTCAAATATAACATTTCTTACTTCATCCACGGTATTAAGCCTGTCTATATTGAAAATATTAATACGTTTTCGTTTTTCGTTTCTGTTTACGAGACCTTAAGTTAAATATAAAATCTCAATGCCAATAAGACAATGAAATGTCCAAAAGAAAAGGTCGATACCATCTCTTGTTTACTAAATAGACATTTCAAGTCACGTTAAAAGTAAATTTATTCCAAACAAAAGCCTCACGAGCGCTGCGTATGAGTCAGGAACCTTTTCACTAGTAAATTGTTTCTCATGTCTATGTAAACCCGTTTTTATACCGTTTCCACTAGTATTGTCTTTACAAAGTGCCGAATCCATATTCATAATTTGAACTAGCTTTTACCTCCCAATTTTACGTGAACAAGCTCAATGAAGAGCCTACAATCGTGAGCAACTCAATTATAACACCAATAATAACATAGTATTATGAGATATAATCAAATGCAACCTGTTGGAGCTTTCACATCGCAGGTTATACAATACGACATAACTGTAAACATCCGATCTTACCTCCGCTCCGGCAGTCCGTTAAAATTCTGGCACACTGCTTTTAACACAACACTTATTCGATATTAATCAGCCGATGGACCGTCAGATCACAGTTACACGTCACTTAGTCTAACACTAAACAGTCGACACACACAAATCCACAGTTCACTGGCTGGTTACACGAAAAATTTGAATTTCGAATGGTGCAACGAGCACTTGAGAAAATGCGCGCGCGTTGTAATGCCAGGTGCGTCGCGCAAGCGTCGTTTTCCCGCTCTCTCGTGCAAGCGACTGGCGATGCCTTCACCTTCGCGGCACGGCTCACCCGTTTCGCAACCTCAGCGTTTTCCTTGCAGAACATCTAGTTGCATGGCAACTGTAAAAAATATGTTGCAATTAAAATTTCAAAAGAATTGGTAAACAAAGTTGTGTGTGCTTTTTTATTTCGACTAAATATACGAAAACCGTTAAGCCCGTCACAGACTTAGCTATAATATATATTAATATTTTTATGGCTAGGCATATTACTATATATTTTCTATACTAATTTTCGCGTGACCGCACACTCAGCTATAATATATATTTCTGTGACGTCACCAAGCGATACCGTAATATACATTATTGCATATTACTATATATTATGGTATAGCAAGACATATTCCAAATGAATAATAAATAATATATAATTTATTATTTATATTTTTTTCTCAATTAAATGAAGGCAAAATATTTATTTCTCAGTGTGAGGTAGCTTGCTATAATATATATTATAGTACGGTATATTAATATATCTATATTATAGCTAAGTCTGTGACGGGCTTTACAGCGGAAGCATGATAGCGCGCAACTGACTTTTACTCATTTCCATGTGATAGTATGCAATATTTCATTGATCAGTGGAATAGATAAATCGGTGTCAATTGTCATGGATACATTAAGATATTAGCACAGACTAGACACTTCGATGTGGGTTAATTGATCTTTTCACTGTATATACTGCCTTGGAGTTTAATTCCAGAAATAATATCTAGCTTATGCAATGTAATGTTTAATTCATACCTTAATTGCTAGGAAAAGGTCAGTCAGAGTAGAACAGTCTAATAAGAATATTTAATGAAAACTAATGGTCTTATCAGCGGTATTCCTGAGTAATACTTGTCTGCGATAAACCTGAATAGTATTTAATGTTGATATTGTTATATTATGTACGAAAATAATTATGTTTACTAGCAGCCTAGCTTTGTACGGCTGGATATATGTTACTCAGGAACAATGTAGGATTCTGAGAAATATTTTTTGAAAATGAACTAGTAGTTTTTGAGTTTAGTCGTATTTTTATTATATTTGTAGAGGGGTATGTGTTAAAGTTGCTGTTTACGAGATTACATCAAAACTCACGAATTAATTACGAAACTTATTAATTTTAACATTGAAATATCCTACTAAATATATTACTAAATATTTATTATATGGCATTAAAAAGTCATCTTGAATATGAATGAATGAATATTCACCACCAACCATCATTTAAGAGCGATATAAATATTGTGATAATCTTTATATAACAAAACATAAGTCGGCAGTATCATCCAAAAAAAACCTCCAAAATATTGTCACTTTCACATTAGTAAAGGTCACAGATCATTCACACACAATTGTATTTTACATGTAGCATGTCAAAAATATCCGTAAGTTCTTATGCAAGTTTGCAAAATTACCTCTGTCAATGAGATTTAAATAACATTTTATGTAACGCAGTCTTGTTGCAATTAACCCCAATACCTATAATTTATTTTCATTTCTATAAATAATGTGGCAAACTCAAAAAACGTTTTGTTTAACACGCAATTTTTTTATCTATACTATATGTACCCCAATGGAACAGATATTTGTACACCTATTTGATTAAATTGAATTTTGAATGTAAAGGTCATTAGACGTGACTCCCATACCGCTAGATGTGTACGGAATTTGGAACATTGGTAAAGCTTTTCGTCAACGTTCGCTATCGTGCGACAGAACAAATATTATATTTATTACTTAGCTGTAACAATTATTATTACACCGAGAATGGAACGCTAAACGAGGATTGTACGCCAAAGCCTAACCCAATAAATAACAAAGGCATCTTCTTATACAATAAAAACGATCATTAAAGCATTATTCAACAGAAACATATGATCAAACCAAACATTTAGAAACAAAACCTATTATAAAGCAATACCAAATGTATTTCCTTCAAATTGGTCACGCGAAGAATATTACGAGTACATTTGTTAATACTTGGATAATATTATGTAACTGGTACTTACGTTAATGACATGCTGGTTAGAAAATAAATTTATAACAGCACAGGAAAGATACAAGAATAATTAAAGAAATGCGTTGTGTTATATATCTGCATACATTGCCAATAGTATACAGAGTTAAAGTAATTTATGTTTTAATCGAAATTTATGTTGAGAAATATATTTACGGACCCGCTGGGGGCAATAAAAGTGTTGCGGGGAGTATGGGGGTCGTTATGAGAAGTGCCCCCTACTAAAACCCAAGGACTCCAACATTTTCCCTTAATCCGTGCTAGCGTCCAGAACGTTTCCTGTGCCTGTGCGCAGCCCAACTACACAGAATATCACTTAATTGCCAATTAATTAGTATAGACTATATACAATTCTGTGTAGCTTGTAGTGGGCTAGGCGTCCAAATGCCCCGTAGCCATTCAATTCTTTGGATATAAAATTTGCTGTAATATCTCTCGTGACAACTAACAATTGTCCGTGACTATGTAGAGTGTAGACATTATATTATTCCAATTATACAAATTTTAAGTATATAAAATTGTAATGATAGTGTATATACCTAGGCTGTATGGTACATTCAATTTAAACAGTAATCCATCAATATTCTACGCTATCACATAAATTTTGGTATTTTAGCGACACCTATAGAGGATCATTCGAGTCTTGGATTGCGAGCGTTTCACTTCTCTGTCACCGAGCACTCTATATAATCTTTATAGTATTAATATTGTTCAACAACCTTGTGCTATTACATTCGCAGTGCTAAAATTCTGCGTGCGTGATTGAGTCAAATCCAAACTGTACATACATATTAGCAAGATCTTAATGATTTTCAAATCTAGACAAGTTTTTGTATTCACGGTTTCATAAGCGTAGCAAACGGCGGATTACGAGTATAATTTTCTATTAGTTCTTCTTGCTCCAGAGACGTGAAGACTGAGCGAAGTGTATAATGACAGCTGTCCCTAATTACAAGCTTTATTTAAACAGTCAGGACCACGTTGATGTTTTCACTTGTTTTTTAAACCTCTTACTTTTCCCATCTCTTGTACATACTTCAACTGGTCCCATGCCCATCTTGACAGTCGGCTGGCGTTGCTCTTGGTATAATTACAAAACTAATAAGACCAAAATATTAACGCGTTTGATACCTACTTTTGGAATAAAGGTATTAATTCATTAAAATTACGTTAATTGAATATAGCTGTACTACAAAGAATGTATGAAATATATATTCTCACGCCGTAAAAATTATAGACATTATCACAGGACCACACACTTTCTATATTACGTGTACACAAGTGTTGATAAAGAATGAGGGAGCTACGTGTCTTTAACATTGTACTAGTTATCATAAAACAAGAATGTTGTACGTGTTCGAATGTGTAAATAGTACCAAATGCGAGGCGCTTTGTATGAGAACTATGGAAATGTTCAGTGGAATGCGTGAAAAAATTCCTTCTTTTAATTCTCGTTTAAGTTTTCTCTATTTCAAACGTATAAATTATTGGAACGAAGTTCCTTATCGCGCGTTGTGAAAGGGGGCTAGACGGAAAAAATTCTTACGAAAAGTTGTCACGACACTTTTTTGCTATTTGCTATTGTAATACACCGGTTCTCGTCCGATCACCGAAGATAAGCAACGTCGGGCGAGGTTAGTACTTGGATGGGTGACCGCCTGGGAACACCTCGTGATGTTGGCATTTTTTTTTCGTCGTAAGATTGGTGTCGAGAAAATCTATCATACTGTTATGATACCAATTAACATATAAATCAATCGAAAGGAATTTCGTTCCATCCGGGTGTCCCTTGACACCTCTAAAGTTTTTTTTTATTATTAGTGAATTTACTCTAAGACGCTAACGAGTAGCGTGTAACCTTTGCTCGCAAATCCATGTTTTACTATTTTTTTGTATAACTTTGAATGAGAAACAATCCCACCATACATATTATGTTCGAGTTAGACAGCGTTTAGAATATTAGCCGGTGGGGTAAGATTCAGAAACGAAAATTAGCGCAAAATCTGATTCCCGTGCGTCAAAAATGTATTAGATTTTTGCATACGGAATCTATAGTTCACGCTAAGTCTAATTTCTGATTTGATAAAGACCTAGTGGTCTTTGGAAGAAGGAAGTAAAAATAACTAAGATTACAATATGCAAGACAAAAACTTTCGATACCTTCGTCGACTTCAACAAAACATTACTACATTACTGTCTACGGATAGAATTATATCTCAATAGGTCCACGGATCGCTACATAACTAAAAATATTAAGAGTTTTCCATGTGATAAATTATTATTACATTTGCTTTTGAAGGGTAAGTCATAGTTCGCGCTGACTCGTTTCTGAATCCTACCCATATTTGTGCTGTGAAATTCTGTTGTGATTTTGATTTATTCGCGTTGATACATTATATTCAGTATGTATATTGTATACGTACTGTCATTAATGCTGTGTACTTGAAACCTAACACTGTCCATTTCGTCTGGAGTATGTAGGTCGATTGTGACAGTGGATGAACACGGACAGACCGGCATAACATTCGTCACTCGTATAAAATTATTTAGTAGCATTGTTGTACACGGCAAAAAATATGCGACGTGACAAGGTTCGATAAGCAACAATTTTAGACTTAAACAAAAATAAACGATAAGATTGTAGATGTTCTAGTTAGAATAGCTCAACTATTCTAATCTCCGTCGCAATATCTATCTATTTAATTTTATTTAGGTAGCCAACAGTTTTTTTAATAAAAAAGGTTATATATATTTATATTTATTGTCAAAGAATCCTTAATAAAATAAAATACTTATAAAAATGATATACATTTTTGTAAATGATAAATTTAGAAAATATTATATTATACTGGGCCTAATTCTATTTAAATACCAATTGTTTATTTTGATAAACATATCGCTAGCTGCATTTAAGATATTGCGACCATTGATAATCTTAATATATATAACTTACGTGTAACGTTGTTTGTCCGCTATGGACTCCTAAACTACCGAACCGATATCAATCAAATTTGCACACCGTGTACGGTGTGCAAATTTGATCTAACTTAAAAGATAGAATAGCTTACATCTCAATTTATACCAGCAATATTATTTTATCGCAAAATATTTGTTTATTATTTGATAGTCACAATTCTAACAGATGGCGCTGTGATAAATGTACCAACGTTTCACATAAGCTACAATTTAATGGCATAACCACCAAAAAAGCATGGACCCCATGACCCAATGAAATGAATCCCCATGACTGGTGTTCTCCTACCGTTTCCCTTGAATAGTTTACTACTATGTAATATAACAAAAACCTTAGCCACAGCAACGCTTGGCCGATCTGCTAGTTATTTTATAAATTTGTTCAAGTGACTCATCGTAAGTCCAAACATTTTATACTGGTGTCACGTAAAAAACTTGTCTAGGACCCCAGGTCCGACTAAATTAAATACACTGAAATATCGCTTATGCAACAATTAATGACGAATAACGAAATACTGCAATTCAATGCATTTATATCGTCGATAAATGCTAATTGATTATAGCATCATTATTGTACGCTTTTTATTAATTATTTACAAATTTGGAAATACTATTTCGTAATGCGCAATTATCGTTGGTCGTAGGACACATATGCAATATAATTGACCAATATATTTTAAAAATTAAACAAATTAAAATAGTACCACTGACCCCAGAGCTGGTGCTTTCCTCGCTCAACATATAAGTATGTAGTACAGCGTAGAAATGCTTCCAGCATTAAAAGACCAATCAAAATATTTATTTTAGTTTGCAATAACTTTTTACGTATTTTCTATTTTATTAGATAATAAGTTTCTTTAATATTACAAAATAAAATAAAATCTTTATAATATATTTTTATAAAGCTGGTGAAGCGGAATTTTAAATTAAAAAAATAATAATGAAACTCAGTTAAACTCAATATAAAGCATACGTATTATATACATTAATATAGTTGTTGATATATTCCTCACCTCACTGTTGTATTAATCAGAAATACGCAATAAATTTCAAAAATATATTATATTTAAGAGTTAATTAATGATTTGTTGCATCCAAAACATAAATAATTTTAGTTAAATCGATGAAAGCGTGCATAATTCAGTAAAAAGAATTGTGAGGAAAGTTGATAAACGAGTTCACGACGCTATGAATACAATACAGCAAAAAATTGAGCAAATAATCGTCGCCTTCACGAATTTCGTAACTCGATAAACATAATCAGGTAATGTCTTTATTAAATAACGGTGTATGGATACTGTAATATTTTTCTCCTTTAAACGTATTGAAGCTGGTGTTTTTTAAACCATTCACTTAGACAAAGTGTACTTACACGAAACTTAAACGTCATAGACATCCTATAGACATAATTTCCACTGTTTAAATATTTATATCAGCGAATCAGTGACGCTAGAACCTTTTTGAAGTTATACTTCTTTAGGTGCGTTATGAAAAATTGATGAGAGTGAAGATGCTACGGCATTGGCCATAATTTAAAAACAACATTCGAATAATAATAGAATTTATGTTACACTTAATGTAAGAGAATAATAATAAATATATTTTATTTATTTAATTTTTCAAATGTAAACTGAACTTTATTGACTATAATGACTCCTTTCTAGTCTTGGATTATTTAATTGTAATTAATTATTTGCATGCAATCAAAAACTATTTTTAATAATGCCAAAGAAGTATAACTTCTTACGCGCGGACATAAGTTCACGCACCCTTTTTTTTCTTCTGGGCCTCAGATTTCTGTATCTGTTTCATAATCATTTGTTAATCTAAAATGCAAGTAGGTGATCAGCCTCCTGTGCCTGACACATGCCGACGACGTTTTGTGTGTAAGGCAAGCCGGTTCCCTCACGATTTGATTCCGACGTTTTCACCGTTCGAGCGAATGTTAAATGCGCACATAGAAAGAAAGTCCATTGGTAAACAGCCGGGGATCGAACCTACAACCCAAGGGATAAGAGTCGCACGCTGAAGCCACTAGGCAACACTGCTGTATAAGATAATATTAAGTTCATTTAAAATATGGTTTTTATTCACCATGCAATTTTGAATTAGCTAGCTTAGATTCATTTCTTAAATATTGATATAATACTATGTTGCAAATCATCAAACCGCTGTGTCTGTCCCATTGGGGTCATACTGCAATCGCGTCATTTTATGGTGGTGATGCTAAAGTATAATTGTCTTTTATTGGCAATTAAGCATTCGTGGTCAATATGCTTCATGAACTGCATCTCGTGATACACTGTCGTATCCCATTTTAAGAGTAAGTTTTATTTATTTTTTATTTTTCATAGTATGTAGTTCGTTAGTGGGCAAGAATTGTTAGATTTTAGTAGTAGATTTTGTGAGTTTTCTTACTAGAATAATTCCCAAAACTCAACTCAAATCAAACTCAACCTTACCAAGTTCCTTGCATACTGACTGATCTTGTCTCTCTTAATGTCTCTCGCTGACGACGTTTTGAGTGGTAAAAAGCACTCGAAAGTCTAGTTACGTATTCATAAATTGACTTTTGCGTTCGTAGCAAAAGAAGTTTAAGTCTAAAGATTTTGTACCTTTTGCGGTTATTCTGAACTAAGCATATTATATGTTAGCATGTTGATATTTTACTCATTTAACTACGCATAGTATATATTACAACATAAGTATTATTAATAATCCTCAATGCCTATAGAAATAAGTGATTGCCTTTATCTTAAAAAAATTATGACGCAAAAAATCATGTAAAACATTTTATGAAAACACTACACAACAAAGAAGAATGTTTTTCAACAATTTGAATCTCGGACCAACGTAATTCGAAAGCAAGTTATATAAATGAGTTAATAATATAATTAGTTAGACTTTTCATTTTAAACTCTTTAATTAACAATTACACGATCAGAATCATCTAGCCGATAGATAATTATTTGTTGATTTTGTAAAATATTACGTAAAATGTTTCGTAACAATTTTGATATAAATTGTATGAATAACAAAATGCCTTTATTTCCCCTTGACAGATAAAATATATTGTTAGTAAAACTCGTTGTTTGTTGCGTTAAAATAGTATACAATGTTTAATACGAAGAAATTATATGTAGTCCCGAAAACATTATTTTAAAGTTGTCATACTTTTGCTCTACAATAGTGTTCCCTCGGGCCGGCAATAGGTCTGACCCACGACAATTTGTAGGTGTTATTATGTATGACAGTTGGCCTCGTCTCAGTGCGCCGCGATTGACTACACGGGAGGCGTCACTCGTAACCGTTCGAAATTTAAAAAAATTCGTGCGCTTTTGTCTATGTCACTGAAAAATTGGCGGTAATAGTTTACGCACAGTCAACTGTCAATATATTGTGAAAATTATTTATTTTTAGTGATGCCTGATAAATGTAGTGATTTTAAGTTAAGTGTAATGTGTTGTTAAAATTGGTTTACACAGAGACATTGTACGGCGTTCCAAAAATGTAAGTTACAAATTTTATTAAAAAAAATGCTTATAATATATTTTCTTTGAACGAATCAAGACCTGTTCTAAACCAACTACGTATTAAGTAAATAAATTTGCTATAATATCAATAACTTGGTTATCAATTATCAATAGGTCAAGGTGATGCCACTTTAACCTTGTCATACAGGAAGAATGCATTTTATTACTAAGAGTTTGAAATATCAAAGTTCGATTATAAATAATATTCTTAATAGCAATTTCGATATCTCCTTTCGAACACACCAATGTGTTAACCCGAAATCATCTTGAAACGAAGCGGTTACTTGAGCCAATTTAGCAGCATTCACCGACCAGATACATCTGACCTCTCACATTCAAGTCACCCCAAGCAACAAATACTAAAATAACCCAGCGGGATAGTTCAACTTACACTGATCGTGGTTCAGCCAACGTGCCGTTGTGTGAGTCTACTGATTCTACGTTTCCGCTCTATACCCTATGCTGAAATTGAGCAACGTGTAAAACGTGCTTTAAAATAATAGACAAAAGGTTCAATGTCAATTGAAGTAGAATTTACTATGCGAGTGGAAGATACTTTTAGGGAAATTACGTTGGAAACTAGCTTTTATAAGCAGTTCTGATGAGTTCGATAGACCATTAATTATGCAACTAAATTTATGAAATTCTGACGCAATAATGCCACACCTATTAGGTGAAAGCTTGAAATTTCTTTTCAATTTTATTCACTTTAGCCTTTAACCCGCTTAATGGCTTAAATGTCTATTCGGTACATTTTGAATAAGTAAACAAAACTGATATATTAAATTTTTATAATTGTAAAATCGACATCCAAATTTGGAAAAAATACATCATGATATATTTCGAATTTCAATTTATTACCGTCTCCATATTTTTTTTTTTTAAATATGTTTATTATGCAACATAAGATACATGTATCACTTATTCCACGTCATTAAATTTGAATTTGTAGGCATCCCTACTCTCGGCAAAGAAGACATAGGGTGTAGGCCGGCGTAAAAAAACTCTCGGTACTCTTTTAAAATATCAAATCATCAAACAACACTTATTTTAAAACAAATATCGCAAGTTAATTAGAAGTAGCCTGTCTAGCACTAGTCCCAGGCCCTTTCATCAACTAGATAATCGTTAACTTTATAGTAAGCCTTTTTATACAGCTTTTCTTTGATACATTTCCTAAATTTATTACAAGGCAGAGATAAAAGGAGCCTCTGGGATTTTATTAAAGAAGAGTATCCCTTAACTTAAAAGTTAACGCATAATGTACAATCCGGGGGCCCTCGGGTTCATATCTTAAAAAAAAATTGTTTCTGGTTAGTTGGCATAGAAGTCTGATAAGCAGTAACATGAAATATAAGGCAGAAATAAATGCCCCATGCCTCATTAACGTGTTATGGAGCTTTAAACAGGTTGACATGTGTCTAACAGGAGACATTCAACCTGTTCAACCTGGAGGATTAAATTAAAATTCATGTATTTCTTATATATATAGGACAAAAATCCTTATATGTCGAATTTTGCATGTAGAACCACTATGGGACGTTTTCGGAACCGACCTTTGACGCGATAATTGCTCCACAGTTGGACAGTGCACAAAGACAATCTAGACCAGTGTTTCCCAACGTGCGGCCCACGCCCAGGGGGCAATTTGATTGTTAAGGGGGTTTATCCAAAACTTATTCAAATTATTTAGAATTTAAATTTTTGAAACGTTATCAACTTCATAGTGAATATTTCTAAAACCTATCATTAAAGTTTCTAAAGTTATCATTTTTTTAACACTAAAATTAAAACTGTAACGTAAAAATTATTTACGTTACAGTTAGGAAACACTCGTCTAGACTAAACTAAAAAAAGGAATTCCCTTTTAACATTTTTTTAAAAGGAAATTCCTTTTTTTAGAACCGACCCTAAAATGTACTAAAAGTATTAAATAGAAAAATTTCTTATACATATCTACCACTTGTATCATCCCGAGAATTAAATGTATTAAACGATTCACTCAGTCGGCTGGCTCAGCGACCCAAAATGTCGCTGGAATATGTTATCTGCTACAGCTGAAAGCCAGAAATTTGCGGGAATTATTAATTAAACGATAATTAATTTTTATAATTTTATGCTACAAGTCTTTTTGACAGTTGGTGCCAAGTCATAATAATCGAGTATCATTATTAGTATTCATCGCTTTTGACTACCCTTTCGCTTAATGTTTACAAGCGTATTTGTAAAGCGCTTTACGAAATTTTTATTATAATTATATCAAATTTATTTCCAACACACAAATATACAGTACTTACAATATTCTTAACCTTCATAGTAATAATAGAAGTAATTAAAACAAATTTAAATAGTTTGGTCTCTGTGGCAGTGTACATTTAATGCTGCTTTAATTGCTCACACTAACTCCCCTGTTTTTCGACTAAAAATAAGTAACTTAGCCTCCAAAATAAGAATCTTCCAGCACTGGCTTTCAGCTGCAGCAGGCTGTCTAGGCTTCTGTCCTAGGTCAAACTATTGGTCTTCGGCCGGCTCGGGTAAGCTTTCTTCGCTGTATTGCAATACTTAAAATATACACGTATACTTTATAGTTTTCTAATATCAGTTTAAAAAGAAAACGATTTTTATAGATCGCATACTAATTTGCGTCATAAACGAGTGGATAATTTTTGATTTCTCTCTAATTACAGATAAATGATATACATAGAGAAACATGGGCTTACGGCAGAGACGAGGCTTATACACCCTACTTACGTTAATGTTATATGGGATAGCTGATATTAATACAAGTCTACCTGTCGATATAGCATCTGAAGAAAAAGGTGAATTTAATTATATTAAAATATAAAAAAATCTGGCGCTACAACCTTTTAAGGTTTGGGCCTGAGACTATATCTGTTTTGTGATCATATGTTTTTTCTAAGAGGCAAGTATTTTTGTGCCTAACACCCTGTCAAGTATGGGTCTAATGCCGGTTTCCTCTCGATGTTTTTCTATAAAACGAAAGAGTGCTTTCTAAATACGCACATAGAAAGTCCATTCGAAGGGATTCGAACTACGGCCTCAGGGATGAGTCGCTGAAACCACTAGGCTGATTTATATTTACAATTTTAATTAACATTTATTTAATAAGTAATGCCTACACAAAATCTCAAGTGTTTTTTGTTACATATATTTAATTTTTAAGTCATTATATCGAAATGGATTTCGAATTGAATTTATATTAAATTGTCTAGTTAACTAGCCAGTAAACCGTGTAAAGTAGCCAGCGTCTAGAACTGTATAATATACCTTACAGTCGCTTTAGAAAACAATTAGATCCACCTCCGTGGGTCTTTCGGTCAAGGGCTTGTGTTCGATACGACGAAACACACACACAGAAAAACACAAAATAGTAATAATAATAAAAATAACAAAAGAATATGGAAAGAAGGAATAAGGTTCATTTTAAGTGTGTAGTGTGTGTGTAACTGTCCCTGGCTCAGGATTATGCTGTGGAGCAGACGTTCATTCTAAGACATCAACAGTTAGTTTGCACCTCAGACGCAAAAAAAAAAGAAAAATAATCATAGAAGAAAAAATAATAATAGTAAAAAAACCAGTGTAAGTAAGTCTTGAAAGGTTTGTGTGTACAAGTACATATATATAGTAAATAAAATTTAAGAATAATTGTTACTAAAACAACTATGTATTAAGAAATAGGTAAATAAATAATTTTGGGCGGATTAAAAACTAGATTTCGTAGGATTTTTGTTGAGGAAGTAAGTTTATAACTGCGACGAAAATTTGATTTTAATTAAGTTCCTTGAAAATATTTGATTTGGAAGGGACAAATCAATAAGACAGAATCAGTAAAAATGCTTCACAAATAATTAATAAAAAAATCAGTTCATCCGTTCACGTTCACGTATTATTAAAATAGTTTATAGTACAATTTGTTTATTTCAATAGATTAATGTGATATCGTAAATACATAATTTTTCATTATTAATTTATAACATAGTTTACTTTAATAAAATACAGTAAATAACAACAAATAATTATTTATTTAGATTAATTATTTTCAAATTTAGTTGTACAACCAACAACGCAAGGTCAAACATCAACATCGCCTATCCCAACAACGACAATTACCACCACCTACGCAACAGCCATTCCGCCAGTGCCGCCCAGTAATAGAGATCGGTACCTGACCTTCGCGGAGTCCGGTCATCATCAAACCTTTATGTTCGCCAAGGATAACACATATATACAATTGGATGGTGATATTATACAAAGATTTCAGTTAAGGTAATAAACATATTTTTTTATTTTAAAACGTTACGAAATTTATATTAATGACTTGAATATAATATCTAGGCTAATTGAAACGAAACTATGGCAACCATTAGGAAGGTCGTTTCATGATTACTTTAAATTTAATGGTGTTTTTATTAAAAAATAAACACAAAATACAACCTTTACTGAAGTATTTTCGAACGAATTCGACTTAGAGTACTTCGAGAAAAGAGCGTATCAATTCTTAAAAGGCCGGCAACGCACTCGCGAGCCCTCTAGAATTAAGTGTCCATGGGCACTTATGGTATCATTTAATATCAGGTGAGTCTCCTGCCAGTTCAGTTCTATAAAAAAAAACATGGATCTCAACTTTAAGTTGCAATCACCGTCTGTCTCTCTGTCAACTGATTTTCAGTGAGCCCATTTTTTTTTTTTTCTTTTTTTTATATGATAGTGGGGCAAACGAGCTTGCGGGACCTAAAAGGGCAGTCTACGCATACAGTATACTGGCTTTTACCGTCAGCTACACCCATTTTACATCAATTGAGTAATTATAAAAGTACAAATTAAAAAATAAATAACATCAAATTACAAAGAAAATAAATTTTAAAGTTATATATCAGTTAATATCCCATGCTGTGTCTTTGAATACAAAAAGTGATTTGATACTTAGTAATATGTAGAGAATAATTATTTATAAGTAAAACACTGGCTATCTAGCCCAAATCTTTCTTAACTGAATTTTTTGCTATTTTGAAATAATATTTTTAATTATTAAAATGTCTATATTTTTTATTGTTTATTTTAAATACTTCCTAGTCAGTTTAATAATAATAATATGTATGAAGACTCGTTACCCATAAAAAGGGCACACTTTTCTGTTTATTTTATAATAATTTTTCGTTAGGCGAAGGTTAGCTTTTGTGCCTGACACAAGTGGGAAATGCTGGATGCTAATTTTCCTTTCAATGCAAGTACCGTCAAAGTTGTATCCTTAACCACTAAGCTTCGTTATTATTATTTATTAATTATCAATTTGCAGATTATGTAGAGAAATATCATTTAAGTTTCGTACTAGACTTCCGCATGGTCTTTTGGTGTATCATAATGTTAAGAACCCAGTCTTCAAAATGCAGCCATATGCTTTGTATGTCATAGTGGAGAAGGGAGAACTAAAAGGTAAATGAATATTCCAATAATTTATACCGTTAATTATGCCGTAAAATTGTAAACACCGTAAGATTGTAATCTATCTCGCTATTCCAACACTAACTTATCGTTATCATTCAAACTGCACTTCTTTGGTCAATCACAGATTAATTTTACTAATCAGATTATTTTATTCCCAACAATTTCATGAAACTTATTCTAAAGCTGTGAGTTACTTTCAACACGACATCAATTTACATTCATCAGAACAATCAATTTACATTCGACAACAAACAAATATGGTGGCGCGGGGCATATTCCGTTCAACCAATCAGCGCGCGAGGTGCGATCTGTTTCACAATTTGACGGTTTCACTTTTATAGATTACAATCTACCGAATAATAATACGTTAAATTGTAAGCAGTACGTTGAGGTTCGGGTATCTTTCGACAATTCACAATCTCGCGATATAGATTACAATCTAACGGTGTTTACAATTTTACGGTGACATAAAATATATACTTAGGAGAATATTCTATTATAAGATTTAAAGCTAAACATGAACGGTAGCCAAATATCTGTCTTACATTTTAATTTTTTTAATCTATTGACTATTCACTTGGCACGTTACGCGCTCATGTGGTAGTAACGCGACCCTAAATTTGTTTTAGTTTTTTCAATTCCTCAATAGATGTCGCTATGACTGTTAGTAAAATTTATAACACGCGCTTCCTAAATGCTTGGGGCTTACCATATGTATTCTCAGTGATTTTCGGAAATCATACTTACCTGGCGTAGGGGACACCGTGATCAATAAGGCGGTTCCCCCAGAGCGAGACTCATCCATTGCACTGCGGATGGGTTGACCTCTGCGATTATCCCTAATGTGGATAACTCGGACGCGTAATTTTTGGTAGTGGGGACTGCGTACGCGCCGTCCCCCTCTTTAAATTTTAAGCACAATATGTGTCTTGGAAAATGGAACATTTCTGAACTGAAATGTATAAAATTTATTAAATTATTAATTAATTTTAATAATAGGTACAAAATTGAAAAAACCTTAATAATTTAATAAATAGATAAATTTATTATAAAGACAATGGAATCTTTGACCTCCGCGATTATGCTTTTTGTGGTAGAGGGGACTGCGTAGTACGTACGCCCCAGTATAATTATAACTAGAGGACCCGACAGACGTTGTCCTGCATGATATTTTAAGCGATTACGATATTAAACAATATCGTAATCGCTTGTACCGACATGTATGAAAGTACCGACTGCAGCGCCATCTGCTGGGCTGATTTGTGAATCTAAGCCATCCTAAGCGCCACCCAAACGCTGTATGCGTTTCTTTCTTTTTTTTTAAGAATCATTCAAATCGGTCCAGCCGTTAAAGATGAATTTAGTGATGTACACTGTACAGCATGATGAAGTTTAATACATAATAATACAAAATGTTCAGTAAACTTTAATAATCAACAATAAATTCCAATTAATATTTTAGTATGTTAGGTAAAATCAAAATAATATCGATGCAATTTGAAACTAGTTACTACCGTCATATTAGTAAAAAAAATATAATTTGTCACACAGTTATCATGAATGTATGACGAATTCTTAATCGCATTATTTTTTCGATACAATATAATATATATGTAATACGGACCAATTATTAGTCTATGTGCTAAAAATGAGTCCACCAACCTATATATATGTATATAGTAGTAGTAGTATATAAATACAATACATTTAAACTATAAACCGTTAAATGATATGACGTAATGATACCTTGCTTTCTGATTGGTTGTAATAACCAATGTCGACGCAGGGAATATGTTCGATCGAACCGTCCGTCAAACTTTTATAAAAAGTCATTATTTTGACAGTTTACTATTCATATAATGTATATATTTTCAGTGGTTCATGTGTTCGGAAAGCACCTCACTTCAGTGACAGTGGGCAGAGCTCTGAATAGAGACCAATGGCATAGTGTAGTTGTTACTATAGACGTGCACGGAGCAAGGCTTATAGCAAAAGTCGATCATATGAAGGAAGAGGTGTACTTGAAGGTAAATCGTTTAATTAGCTTGTACACCGATACTTGGCGATTAAATGAGTGTCAGCAAGTTTCTTGCCATGTCCTCTCGCCCGCTTTATTTGGGAACTGGTAGTTATTTATTAATAAGGTATTTTAAATCCTTCTTTTAATATTTACGTTCATAAGTGTACACACCAATATGATTAAATAGATTTTTATTTGAGTTTCATTTGTATTTTGTTACCATTAAAATTTTAAAGTTTAAATTAACAGCCGTACTTAAGAGTCTTCTATTAAATTACATATCTGTAGTCGTAGTCCGTAAAAAAATTTGCGCCGGGGTTCGAACGTGTGCTCTCTGGGTTCGTAGATCGGTCTGCAATGTATTGCTTGCTTAAATAATTGAAGTAAAACAATTAAAATAATATTTACAGGGACTCAGTTTCGACACGAACTATGGCATTACGGATAATCTTACGTCAGTGATTCTCATTGGAGGTAAAAATAGATATAATTCTTGCTTTTTCCTCAATACAGTCACGAGTTTATGCTTATTATTGATATTTTTGATTTTTATCTGTAGTAATAAAAGATAATTATTTCTTTATTTTTCCTTTTCATTTACAATAATGACATAAAGACAGTCTATGTAATGCATTTTATGTATCTAATATGATAATTGATTATATGTAAAATCTTTACACACATACATTATTATATTTCCGTATAAACATTTATATTTGACAATTTACCGTCATGTTAGCAATTGTTCACTAAGCACCGCCAGCACGTTTTAATGTGCTTGCAGCGCCATCTAGTTTTACATTTCTTGAGATATAAAGTAGTTTATATGAGACCCTCGATTGACACCGACACTAAATGGCTACAAAGAAACAAATACATACGTTTTAAAATTATTATTATTTTCTAACTTTTTAAATTACTCTGCTGTAATAAGTTCCATTATTTTTTTTTAATTTAAGATGGATAAATAGTATACATAATAACAAAATTTAAAAAAACGTTTGTGCTTTATTAGTCACATTATCGCTGCACCGACCGCATCGCTGCAGCCGTACTATCAGCACCACTTCGCCACCTTATGCTAAGAATAAAATTAAACAATTTCCATAGAAAAAATTTAGCATACCATCTTAAAAGTACCCACATAATTTTCAGGTCTAAGCTCTGAAGAGAAGCTCCACGGAGTAAAATACATAATAGAATCGTTCGTCGGTTGCATCAGCGATATGGTATTGAGTTCTGGTAAAGCTGCCTCCGATCTCCTCCCAATTGTACCGTTAATTGCCACAAAACATGAAAACGTTAAGGAAGGCTGTATTAACAAGTGTAAAACTGTGCAAAATTTGTGCTTCGAAGGTTCTAGATGTATCAATGAATATAACGGATATAGGTGTGATTGCTTTGGGACGTTATATGAAGAGCAACTGTGCGATGTTTATAGTAAGTATTTGAACTATTATCTCGGTAGATTATTATCTATTATATTTTTTGGTATAAAACAGTTTGAAAATGTGTTATTGAGAGTAATCTGTATAAAACATGGCTTTAAAAGCTGTATAGATTAAAATAGCCTGTAAACAATCATAAATTAAAATATTGTTTATATTGTCACGTGACACAAAACGGTCAAAGACTTGTCAAATCGACGATGGTGTTGTTTACGGTCTTTGCTTGTCTATTCCTAATACTTTGAGTTTAATTACGTCGGAGAATGTTTTTAAACGAAAAATAATACATATATATATGTGTAATTTAATAATGATAAAAAACACGTAAAAAACGTGTTTGTTTATGTGTTTACAAGCCTCGTACGTCACTGGTGCGACGCCATCTTGTCTAGAGTTATAAACGTGTTATTAAAATGATTAATGTTTAATTCGCTTAGCTCCTTCTCTATCTTCCCTTAAATCTCTAGTGTACAAACATAACCTGTCCGTCGTATTCCTAACCTTCGTACTGATGTAAACTGATCTAAAATTATCAAGTTTCATGTGCACTTTTTCCTTTTCATGTGTCCTTTTTTTAGTATTGTCCTGATCGCTGTTTACATAAGTTTTAATTGCTTTGTTTTGTTCCATTAATTTTGTCTAAATAACTATATGTTACATGTATTTAGAAACTTCTTGCCTTATACCTTATCTAATTTTTTTTTTCTCACACTGGTTGCCTGTAAGAGTTTGCTCGAAAGCGATAAGGCCGCCATTTGCCCTGATTGTCATAAAATTATGTCAATTGCTTTTCTGCAATGAAGTGTTAATAATTTAAAAAATAGGTTAGAACTTATTTAACCTATAGAATCGTAATCCAATTCCAAGACTAAAAAAATTAATACAATAATAATAATAGACATTTTTATTTTATGTTTGTAACAAACAATATTGGCGCAGTTATAACTAGACTTTCACTGTAATCATAACCGCAAATTAAACTAATGATATTTAAATATCGATAAGCCGGTAGATAAAGGTTGCGCAAAGTATTCACGACAATATATCGAGTTACGTGCGCTACCGGGTATATGACACTACAGATAATAAAGGAAAATATGAGTAAATTGTCATTTAAAATTACAATAACTTACGGAATAATAATAAAATATTTTTCAAAGCGTTGGTCATTTAAAAATGATTTTGATTCCATTCTGTTCAGATTTCTGTATATGAATAGTGTTCCATGCGCTTACATATTATTTTCTGGCAAATAAATTTTGAAAGAAAAGAAAAAAAAATTATTGGAAAATAGAAGCGAAGATGAGAGACAAATGGAAGAATTCGGAGGAGTACTATATACAATATACATAAAGTTATAAGCTTTACCAAGTTAAATATGAAATTGAATTTATATAAAACAGATATTAATTAATGACGCAACGTATTGCAGCGGCGACAATTTTGACATTACGTGGCTCCAGTTACGTGTCCTATCGGGTTTATGATTGGAAAGACCGCGTTCACTCCACCAACACGAGAATCAGTCTGCATTTTAAGGTATTATTAAATTATGTAATTTCATTTTTCTTGCTAATAGTCTGTTTTTAGAAGTGATATCCTTCTGTATTCCGTAATCGATGCCGACGATGGCGTTGTAAATGGTTTTCGCCTGTCTAATCCTAAGATTGGTTGAACGAAAAATAATATGTGTAATTTAAGAATGATAAAAAACACGTAAAAATTAAAAAATTTTTTTGTTTACGTGTTTACAAGACTGGTACGTCACTGTTGCGACGCCATCTTGCTTATTAATGTTTCATTTGTATTTTATTATTTCATTCTTAACAAAATTAAAATTATTAAATAATGTAATTTCATTTGTCTTGCTAATAGTCTGTTTTTAAAATGTCCTACTATGCCTGTTAGGAGTGATATCCTTCTGTATAAGGGTTAGAATGTTCAGGGATTTTAGTATGTAATATCCAAATTAAGAGTTTTTTTAAACTTTAGTGTGTCTAACAAAACTTCCTCTAATTGTTGCACTTTGTTAACAAAAATAATTAAGCTAATTATTTTAATTGATTGATCAGTTCAAAAGGGCATTAAAAATACACATCAGAATGGGCCCATTAGACTAAAATTGGGCTAGCTGATGGCGACGTGTATCTCGTTCGTATATACTTAATATTAAATTTCTCATGTCAATAAAAAATAATTTTTGTAATGAGAAATAAAGTTCTTTAAACATTAATTAGTAATTTATAATTTATGTCAATGCAACGCGATAAAATTATATTTTCTATTACTGTTAGAATAATCTTGGTAAACAAACTATTCGAGTACCGCAACTGACAAGTTGCAATTATTATGATTAGTTTCGCGTCCTCCTTCAAGCCACAGTGGCACGCACCTGTGATCTGTGACTTGCAGTAATTATTCTTAGGTTATTAGTTTTAATGACACATTAAAAATACTTGAACTAATATTTCCCATTTTATAAGGGGCAAACGAGCCTACGGGACGTATATAAAGGCAGTTAAAACAGCCCATGGTCACACATGTTAAATAATTGGAGGTTGTATCTACTAGGGAAGACCTACATTATGAGCGGATTGATTCTAAAAATATTGTTTAATTGAGTAGTATCAACACATTATGTTAATCTTAAATGTCATACCCAATTTATTGCGAAGATTGGAATTCCTTTACACACACATTTGGCTCGTAAACTAAAGATTTAGTACTTAACTTTATTAGTCTTAAATGTCAATTTCAATATCGCGGCCATTACCTTTCAGACCCGTTTCGATGATTCCGCCCTGTTTTACGCAAGCGGTCAAATCGACGATAAACATCATTACATTGCACTATCAATACATCAGGAAAAGGTCGCTATACAAATTGATCTAGGCGATGGTCCAGTTGAAGATTATTTAGGTGAAAAAGTCAATAACAATAAATGGCATAATATAACCATTGTTGTACAAGAAAAAATAGTGTTTGCGTATCTAGACGATATTATTGCAACATATGAAATTCCGGGCGACGCTAAATTCGTTTGTATCGATCCAGAAATCTACATATGCGGCGGACCTGATTTGTATAAAATGAAAGGTTTAAAATCCTTTAACAACTTCGCTGGGAATCTCAAATACGTATATTATAATGATGTGTCGATATTATATGAATTGAAACAGAATAATCCGAAGGTGCATTATATTGGGGTGTTAGATCCTCTGTTTGAGGAGATGGATGTCGAAGTGATACCAATAACGTATCCATTTGCAACGTCGCACATATGGTGGCCTATTAATACGACGTACAGCGTGAATTTAATATTTGACTTCAAGACCAGTAAGAACATGGCTGTTTTGGCGTATAGTCAGATTAATGGGCAGGGATATTTTGAGGTAAATTTAGATACCTTTCAAGTTACTTTAAAAATAGTATTTATATAAAAATAAGACATTCTTTAACACATAGGAATTTCTTACAACTATAGAACCTACCCATCGACCGACTCGTAAATATTAACCCAGATAGTGTATGAGCACTAGAACAATTCGAATCCCTGGTAAAATAAAATTTTGGTCAGTAGACGCAAAAAACTAAACACCTACTTAACGGAGAATGTATATAGAATGAATATAATAGAAACTGTATTGCTAAATGCCCCAGAACTCACGACTCTGGAGTCGCATGCTCAAAGCACTTGACACAAATCGTTATATATTGAAGTTAAATGTTTTATTATAAATAAAATCAGGATAATAAAAATAAATCATTGGCGCTACAACCTTTTTCGGTCTGGTCTCAGATTTCTGTATCTGTTTCATGATCATTTGTCAATCTAATAGGCAAGTAGGTGATCAGACACCTGTGCCTGACCCACGACATCGACTTTTTGGGTCGAAGGCAAGCTTGTTTCCTCACGATGTTTTCCTTCACCGTTCGAGCGAATGTTAAATGCGCACTTTTATTGAAAGTCCAGTGGTGCATAGAATGAACCAACGACCAATGAGAGTCGCACTGAAGCCACTTGGCCAACACTGCTCACAATAATACCTGTACCTTACAATACTTTTTAAAACCAATAAATCAGATGAAAACCACACAATCTTTTGTTTTATATGTAATAATTTAAAAGGTCAGAATGGTGAAAGAAGAAATACGATTCGAATTGGTACCAGATCTAGGTAAAAATGTGACCGTTTTAAAATCAGTGAAATTCAATGTTAGCAACGATTGGCACAACGTTGAACTTGATTATAGGAAAGGAAGAATCAAGCTAACTGTCGACCATCATAATAAACACGCGCAAATGTTTGGTAAGGAATTTATTTGATCTTTAAGTTAAGTTATCTTTTTAAAATTTTGAGCTTGCTTACATCAATTTATGTGCACTGCCTCGTGCAGGGCCTCCTCTACTCGAATTATTAATTATTCATTAGAATAAAGAGAAGAAATTAGAATATTATTTCATTAAATTATCATTGCTTTTAGTTCCAATATAAAGATGCTCTTAATTTTTTTTTTTAAATGTATCTAAATAATTATTTCCAACACACAAATAAACAGTATTTATTTTCTTAACCTTCATAATAATAATAATTAAAAATTGGTAGAAAATAATTTTTTTTTAACTTTAAACAAATTATGAAATTTATGCCCGATTAGTAAAACATGTGTTTAAGGGCATAAGTATGGGTTAATTAATACATTATCAAATTTTATAACTAATGTTTGATAATTTAGTTTTATTTCACAGGTTTAGATTTTCAGCTACAAGATAAAGTGGTTATAGGTAGTGGATTAAAATCAGCTAACCTTGGACTTATCGGATGTATGAGGAATATTAAAATTAACGGACTCCTTATTGAACCGAGGTGCGTAAATACAACTAACGTGTATAATTTGATAATATTTCGTGCATTTAATTAATAAATGGTATGATATCCCCATATTTTAATATATAGAGTTAAAAAGAAGCAAATATAAGGTGTCTATAAAATTCATGTTACGAATTGTAATCTTTCACAGCACAACTTCTACTATGGCCTGTACTCTAAAACAAATAGAACATTTGCAGTTAAAAGAAATCTTCAACAATTGTAAAGAATCTATCGTAAGATAACTATATATATAAACAGTTATTACATAAAAACCAGAATTTACATTCAAAAGCGTACATAAAGTACCAATATGGAATTAAAGTTAAATATTTCCATTCACAAAATTATGTTAGCGATAACGTTATTCCCGATACAATCTGGCACATTGACGTAGATAATTATAATTCAATATCGCTATAATTGCTGTGTGATCAAACAGAAATTTGATTAATCACCTAAATAAGTATCCCCCGAACTCGATAACGTGAATTTAAACGCAAATTTGTGTTAACACGTCGAATTTTAAGCCTCTTTTGGGAATACTAATATCAATCGTAATTTGAAACGTGTTTCCAAATTATCTGGTCTATTTGAATATATGTTTTGTTTGACTGATTATTTCTCTGTAATTTTTAAAATCTACATTTTTGACTTACTTCTTTTGCAATAGACAAGATTTTTGTCTGTAGGTACTTCTATTGTAATAGACAATCTTTTATAGGTTTTTGTTAAAACACTCATATTTATGTGTTTTTAGGACGTTTTTACTGTAAACTCTCTCTGCGAACATATAAAGATGTCTATAGTGTCTGAGACAGCGTTCAGTAGGCCCAACGTCTTTGTTAACTGTCATCGATAACGATAATCTGTGCAATAGACTGGTTCTGGTCCTCGGTATACCTCTATATCCCTTATGTTATACCTCTTCCCTTACACGGAAAATACTTAAGGATAGACTATATCATGCTTGTACCTTATTTTGCTGGCACTCCCATATAATGGTGAACCACACGGTGCCTGCAAGAGTGTATAATTTTTATTTTAAATTTGTCATTGGTGGACTATCCGTTTGCATACATTCTTCAGATACATTCTGTGTTCGGGGTGTGTCAACTGGCGCAATGCAGCTTTTGCCACGTTCGTTTTCTACTCTATTTAATACCAGGATGCCCCATACGCCGGACAGTCCAGCAGCTTGTTCGCTATACATGTTTTTGTTCAGTGTTGTAATCGCAGTAGCGTTTTGGCCAGGCCCGAGGTTTAAATCTGTGTAGGTACTGCGAAGAAGGGCCATAACCTGCATATGCAAAGAAAGACCATTTGTGTTCAGCCAGGGATCGAGACTACAACCTCAGGGATGAGACTCGCACGCTGAAGCCACTGGGCCAACGCTGCAACACTGAGTATTTAACTTCGGTAATCTCTTTATTTTTTTTTCTTAGGTTCGTAATAAATACAGAGCGCGTAGTAGGCGAAGTAGCAATAGATGACTGTCAATACGTAGACCCTTGTACCAGACCCAACACATGCGAACACGGCGGCATTTGCTCTATACGGGAAGATAGAGTTATTTGCAATTGTGATAATACGGGTAAGTTTGTACGAACAAAGAAACAAAAATTTAGGATAAGTCAGGCCATAAATCAACATTCCTTCTTCTTAAAGAGAAAGAAGAAATAATGTAAATATAACATCGAGTTTTTTTAAAGAAAGAAAAAAGTGTAAGTTCCGCTAATAGAATATCTGTTTAAATATGATTTTTGGCAGACATCGCAATACATAATGTCATCGAAATTGCTTTAAAATTGCCGCTATTTTTTTAATTAAAAAATTATAACTACACACATGACTAGAGCCCATACGGGAACAGGTCCTTACTAGTCACACAAGACACCACCAATATTTCGAATTTCACAATCTACTGATTTTCAGATTAGACTCAAAATATTCAAAACATTTTAGGTTATATAGGTGAAAACTGCCATTTTGCCACATTCAGAAAGACCTGTGAAGAGTTGGCTCTACTTGGCTATACAAGGAATGATGTGTACCTAATAGATATTGATGGTAACGGGAAATTTCCTCCGGCTCACGTCAAATGCGAGTTTCAAATAGAAGCTGATTCATCTACTACTGTCGTAGAGCACAATCTACCAAGTCAGGTGGTAAGTAAAAAACCTTTCTGTTAGCTAGTAAATTTGAATTTTTTGACGTGATAACGTCTTTAAAATCGTTTTAGTCGGGTGACATGTTCAGAAACTTGTGTCACACCAAAACCTCACGAGCGCGATCGCAGGTATAACGAGAGAGAGACGGACCGATCTCCCGTCTCTCTCACTCTAGCGGCATACAAACGAATGGAGATTTGTATGAATGTATGTATTAAGAAAAATGTATATCATAGTCGGATAAGTAAACTTGTCATTTTACACCCGAAATTTATCATCAAAAGTGTGAATAAAACGATAGATGTAATTTAAAATTTGAAAAAATTGTTATCTTCATTAATTCCTTACTTCCCAAAAACTTATATCACCAATAAGACGTTATCACGTAAACATCTCGATCGTAAACCTACTTTACAAACAACCAATATTTTTTTAATCAACGTACTGTTTGGGTTTAAAGAAAAAGAAAAATACGTCCAAGATACCACTGAACTTTAATCAGCAATTACGATGTGAATCCCATAAATAGTAGATGTGTGAAGTTCTAATAAATATTCCAACAAATGTGTGTCTGCGACGGAGGCTGATATGAATGAATAAATAAATTACAATTTTAATTGTCTTAGTAAAACATTCATACACCAATATAATTTTTGCCTCTAAAAATATATTAAATGTTAGATGTTCCTGAACAAAAAATAGAATTTGAAATCTCTCAGAGAAATAAAAGACTAAGAATTTAATAGTGTTTAATTAGTTAAATGAAACGGATTTTTTTTTTTTTTTTTTTGCATTTCCTATCGCATTTACCATGTGAGAGTGTTCAGAGGAGGTATTCGGATTAATACCCACAGCTGCGTTTCATGCGAAAAATTCCACCCGTATTATACACCAGTCATTATAGACATTCGAAATCGAAAATTTGATAATAATTCCAAAAGTTTTCAAACTTCGGTCAAGTGAATGGTACATTGAGACGACAATAAATCTCATTTTGCAACCTTGTCCGCAGTCCGGAACATTGTTAAAATTGCAATTAAATTAATTTTTGTTGCTGTATGGTCGTGAAAAAAATTCCAAAAGTTCTGCAAACTTGGGGAAGTTTTCGATATAATATTTCATATCACGTATAAAATTTGCAACCAACCTAAGTGTACGGAACATTTTTTGTTATTTATTTTATTTTCGATATATCTGTCAAATTTGCAGAACTTTTGGAACGTTTTCCTTCAGTTTAATAAAGAACAACATTAATTTTTAATAACAAAAAATGTTCCGTACACTTAAATTGGTTGCAAATTTGACAGGTGATGTAAAATAATATATTTAACACCACTCCAACTTTGCAGAACTTTTGGAATTTTGGTCTCAAGAACTAAGCAAATTATCATTTATTGCATTTTTAACAATGTTCCGGACCGCAGAGCAGGTTGCAAAATTTTATAGTTTGTTTTAATACCACTCCCCACCTTACATCAAAATTTGAAAACTTTTGGAATTATAATGAATTAATTGTCTTGACTGACTGGACTATTATCTCGACATCCGTCGTTCCACAACTGAGCGTTATTTAAGGCAGTTTTCGCCGCGGACCACCACTATGTGGAACAAATTCAACTTAGGGTCCTTCGAGAAAAGATCGTATTAATTATTTAAGGGCACCGTTCTCGCGAGCCATCTGTCATTAAGAGTCTCCGTGGCCGGCGATATAATTTTACATCATAAAGACATAATAAGATTTACTGTGTAACGATCACAAAACATTAATTTAAAATAAATGTAATTATTTGACATTTATCTTAGATATGTGGGGCAGCCAACTAGCTTAATTAGCCGTTCAATTAACTAATGGCTAACTTTGAGCGTTTTCTAAGGCAGTTTTTGCCGCGCACCACTACTATGTGGAACCAGCTGCCCACAGAAGTATTTCCGAACCAATTTGACTTAGGGTCCTTCAAGAAAAGAGCGTACCAATTATGTTTATCTTTTTTATTTCTGCCAAATAATGACTCTAATGTACAAATGGCCTAAGCATTAGCCAGCCAGTTTATTAAATGTTATAACAAACGCTACGGCTGAACATCTTTCAGGCCGTTAGTTAAACGGCTAGGCTGTTAATTGAACGGCTGATTAAGCTAGTTGGCTGCGACACATACATAAAATCTCAATTTCTCGTATAGGATTCTACCTTTTCACGATATTTCCATATTTCAGGATGTACGGTCAGCATCCGGCCAAGATTTCAGTTTCATAATTAAATACCGAGAATTCACAGCTGAAATGTTGCAAGAATTAATATCCCATTCGCTATTCTGCCGACAGTACATAAAGTATGATTGTCTGAAGGCACCCCTGGAGTTACATAGTGCAACTTGGTTCATTTCCTCATCGACTGATACCGTTGATTACATAGGGAACGTCAAAAGGTAAGATTAAATATTATTATTTATATTTTAATTAAAGCTAAGTTAATCGAATTCATTTATAAGAATTATATATACAGTATAATAATATATATAATACTAAACTTAATAAATAATTTATATATTATACTCAATACTTGGCGATTAAAAAGAGTGGCGGAAAGTTTCTTGCCAGTTCTTCTTACCCGCTCTACGCCCTTGACTTGCGAACTGGTATTCAATTTAAATTTACAATTAATTTATCTTCTTTCTGACGATTCATAAGTGTACTTGTTTACCTATATTAATAAATATATTTTGAGTTTAAACAAAGAGCGTAATAGATTTAAAAACTATATTATGTTTGGTTAATTAATACAGATATATATATTATACAATTCACTTAAACCTCTCACACAACCTTCAAAGCATACTGACATATAAACAAAAATGCTTCTAATTGTTTTTTTTTTAAATATCACTAGTATAACTCCATAAAGCCGTGTTTTGTAGAGATTCAGTCAAACAGCCTATTATTATATTTATCACAGCTTTAACTGTTTTTCTTTTTATTTGAAATGGTTTACGTTTTTACAATGCTCTTTCCCAAGAATTAATTTCAACTGTTTTTTAATGTTTTTAAAGTAATTAATTTTTTGTAAAGATGGTTTCCATTCGGAAAGGTCATACAAAAAGTATCGGACCGTTATCCGTTTAATCACTTACCGTTCTCATAATGTCGGCTAAAACGAGGGTTTAGTAAAAGGACGTTTAGAGCTATCATCTAAATGAAGAGTATTTGAATACTTTAGAAATATATTTTCAGACAATTTTTAGAGAGTTTCGGGTTCAAAGGTACTGGAGACTAGTGAGATTTTCATTAAAGTAATGCGTTACAAATCATCATTTTGTATTTTTTTATCATTTATTTTGTTTTACAAGAGACAAAACGTGTACCATAATGACTCATTCTTATTTCAATCATTCGTGTAACACGAAAATAAAAAAATTTATTACGTAAGATATTTGATAAATATATCTAAATGATAATAATTAAAATAATAATACAGTCGACTCTCGATAATATGACACTCGTTAATTTGAATCTCTCGATAATTTGAATATTTTTTCCGGTCCCTTGAAAAATACTCGATAATTTGAATAAAATCAATGATAGTTGGTCCCTTCGGTAATTTGAAGTTGAAAAAGTATTATCTTGCTCGCCAACATGCGATAATTGTTAATACATAATAAGAATATAGAAATAATAAGTAACAAATTTGGATCTAATTCTTATTTCCTTCAGTCGCCCCTCCCCCTCGTGGTTATTCAAACACTTGTTATTTGAACTCTTGATAATTTGAAATTTATCTCTGGTCCCTTGAGTTTCAAATTATCGAGAGTCGACTGTAAAAACTTTATTTTACTTGACAATTGACTTTGTGTCGTGGCTTTGTTTTACCGTCTCAGTTGAGTAGAATTTTGTTTTGAGTTTTATTAAACATTTCAAATTCCTTATTAAGAAGGTGACCTCATATGATATTTCATTGCTATTTTTAAACAAGTTTTATACAAATCACTGCATTTTATTTGAATTATTTTTATCTCGTCATGCTTTTAAACACTCAACACGTCTCAATAAATATAAAATTTTTGTACTAAAATAATAAATTAAGAAGTTTATCTTAAGATAATAAAAAAAATTCAACTCATTCTTCGATACAAACTAATCTCCCTTTTATTCTCCTTGATAAATTTTCTTGACTTTGGTTCGGCCTTTGAACCACCAAGGCCCACTCTGTAGCCAAACCAATTTTCTTTGCATTAATGAATCCGATTTCATTACTGAGTTTCGTACCACGTAATTATTTTGAAACATCAAAGCTACGGATATTAAGACAAAACAACAAAGTTTCCTTACATGATGTCATTACAGTGAGAGCAGTGATGGCTTAGTGGCTTAAGTGTGTGCACATCATCCCTGAGTTCGCGTGTTCGCATCACGACTTAATTTAATTACTATGAAAATATTTCACAACAATCTTTCTACTTATCTTAATTTTTTTCATCCTTTTAATGAGGTTTAAGTTTTTAAATTTATGTTTTTAGATTTTTTACTGTTAGCCTGTGCTTTTTTCCTTGCGAGTATGTAATTTCTATTCTTATTTAATTTCAAACTTAAACTCTGTAACTATAACTTTATTCACATAGGTAGCCATGTACACTTATGAACGTCAATATAAAAGATGTTATATTGTTTCTAATAATAATAATAATTATTGTTGTTTGATTTTAATTGTTTTACATTTACTACCAGTTCGCAAGTCAAGGGCGTACACCGGGCAAGAAGAACTGTCATAATTTCTTGTATTTTTAACCATTAAGCTCCGGACTCCATATAAGTTAGTGCAGGTTTTTTTAGGTAAATATAAATAAAATTAATATAATTACAATATTTCTAGAGGATACTGTCCATGCGGAGTTAACGCAACGTGTGTTAATCCAACGCAGTCGTGTAACTGTGACGCGAATGGGGACAAATGGCATTCTGATGAAGGGACCTTAGTGGACCCGAAGAGCCTGGGAATCACGGAAATGTTCTTCTTGCAGCAGAAAGACCTGACCGAGGAAGCGCAGGGGAGAATCACGTTGGGACCCTTGGAGTGCGTGGAAACAAGTCAGTAAATCTTTACTTATAATATGTGAATACTCTTGAAGTTTTATGTCGTAATAACATTTTTTTTCAGGTTGTGATTCATTTTTATTTTTTACCGTCTCCGCGCAGCAAATCTTCCGAACTTCAATACCGAATTTGATCTCGATTTCAATATTGTGACTTTTGCACTTTAAATAATAATATGCGCTACGTGTTATAAAAAACTACATTTTAAGTATAATATAGAAAAAAATAAAAAATCAATACTGAAATTTCTAGAAAATTATTATAAATATATCCTACTTCTTGACCATCATATTTTCTTACTTGCAGAATGCTGGAGCTTCTAAATTCATTACTAAGCGAAACAATAATTCTCTATAAAAATGTAACAACTGGTATGAAAATAATTCACAAAGGATCTTATGTATCCATGGGCGTCAATAGAAAAATATAATACAGTCACAACCGTTTACTATAACATCGTTTAGAACAACATAACGGA
This sequence comes from Pieris melete, assembly GCA_963693345.1. NCBI lineage: Eukaryota > Metazoa > Arthropoda > Insecta > Lepidoptera > Pieridae > Pieris > Pieris melete. The sequence goes on along the minus strand of CAVNZK010000044.1, from coordinate 893,305 downwards.
TATATTCACTAAAATCAAAGGTCCCGGCTGAATTCTATTGTATTAGGTTCTTAATAACAACGTCATCGGTTGTTACGACCAACGGCGGATCCAGGGGGGGGGTCATGGGGGTCATGACCCCCCCCTGAGCAGGACTTAGGTGGACCACTAATTGAACATAATGATTTTATATATAAATTTGTCACCATACAGATTATATGTAACCTTCAATATTTAATTAATTTAATATAATATAATAACTTTGTATGATGGCAAACGTTTGGGAATGAATGCATCGAAAATTTGAATTTTCCGCGCCACACTTGCGCGCGCTTGTCGCTATGAAACGTCTAGCTAGACCTTACCTCAATCGGAATCGGAACGACTAAACTTCAACATATCATAACATAGTCTTATTTTAAATTGTAACATCAATATGTATCCTAATATATGAAAATTGGATACACTACCCTGTCAGCGAAGCGACAGCAGAAAGGTCTTTCTCTACGTTGCGCAGAATTAAATCGTCGCTAAGATCTTCAATGGTTGAAGATCGCCTAACCGGACTGTCACTTCTCCACGTTCATGAAAACGTAACCGTTGACGTAAATGACGTAATAACGCGTTTCGGGAAAACACGTTAAAGAAAAATTGATTTAGTTATTAAAACATATGTATTGTCTGTTTCTATTTTGTTTGATGGAATCCCTTGTCGTACCATCTCTTCACTTTTGCGAAGTTTAGCGTAATACCCCTCGACATACCTCTAGCTATTATGACAAATCATTCACCACGGTTATGTAATATAAATAGGCTGCCTCATTCCGTACGTGATAGTCAGGCCGAGCTAAGCTCGCCAAAACAGCCCGAGCTGAGCTGTAAAGGCCCTAAAGGCCAACAGCGAGATTCCACTTTAAAAAAAAAGGTGAATAGTGTGTCTCTGGATGTCTTCAAGAGAATGTGTATACAGGTTGGTCCAACTAGTGACGTCAATAATTTTTTTTAGATTCCTTACATCTGGGGGTATACGGAACATACATGGGGTATTTTCGTATGCCCCTAGGTGTGAGGAAACTAAAAAAAATTATTGACGTCACTAGTTGGACCAACCTGTATGTACACAATATTATGTGTTGTTTTTCAAGTGTACAATAAAGAATAAATATTTTTAAGTGCAATACTTACGTACATTAATAAAATATCTACTTTTTACTTATATCTATTGTTATCAAAATTAAATTATAAGTTCTTGACTTGACCACGACTATGTGACCCCCTCCTGGCACCAAAGCTGGATCCGCCCTTGGTTACGACTATCGGTTTTTTCGATTAAATATGAGTAGTCCCTTCGATGTCGTTATAACAGATTTTGACTGTATATTTAATGAACGTATTTCAGATACTCAACGCTACGTTGTTACATTCACGACCTCGCAATCCTACATCGAAGTTCCGGGATGGAGGAAGGGGGATATCGCATTTAGTTTCAGAACTACTGGGACCAGCGCCATATTATTATTCCAACCACCTATTAGACCTAATTATCCTTCATTTATGGTTGCCCTAACTAGTGGTAAGTTCTTCTAATAACTTAAACAGTTCTCAAGAAATTTGTTTCTCTCGTGCAAATAAATAATAAGATGACAAAATATTATATCAATGTGTACCTAAGTACGTTACATATAAGGTTCAATTTATATTAAGAGATTGCTTACAATTAATTCGTATTTCTGATTAATATAACACAACAACAAAATAATTTAAGTAGTATATTAAGAGCCCCGCAAATGGCTAATTTTGCGTATATTTTGTATCGTCATCAGTTCTGTTGTTATTCAAACGATGACAGTACTAACATGATATGCACAATGCAGTGGTGCGCTACGATTACCCTGTCCCCACTACCACATTAGGAATAAGAGTGGGAGGGTGTATAATATCAACAGCCAATGTTATAAAAATATTGTCTTTGGCTTACGCAAGAACTACACTGAATATTACCAGTGTGGTACAGGTCAGAAGATAGATTATTATTGTTACGATATTGTGATTTATAAATTATAATTATAGCGGCGCGTACGCAGTCCCCACTACCACAAAAAGCATAATCGCGGAGTTCAAAGAATCCGTTGTAATTTTTAATTCTTTGAAAGGAATTTAACTAATTATTACAGATTTTTCATTTTTGTATCTACTATTATTGTAATAAATTCATAATTAATTTCCAGATCAGTATAAGAGAGAGATGTTCTAAACACAATAATATAGAGAAATAAAGAGGGGGAGATCGGCGCGAACGCAGCCCCACTCCCCACTACCACAAAAAGCATAATCGCGGAGGTCAAAAAATCCATTGTATTTATAAAAAAATTAACTATTTATTAAATTATTAACGTTTTTTTTTAATTTTGTATCTACTATAAACTAATTACTATTATAAATATTAATTAATAATTTCATTCATGTCAGTTCAAAGATGTTCTAACACATAATAAATCGTACTTTTAAGAGGGGGACGGCGCGTACGCAGTCCCCACTACCAAAAATTACGCGTCCGAGTTATCCACATTAGGGATAATCGCAGAGGTCAACCCATCCGCAGTGCAATGGATGAGTCTCGCTCTGGGGGAACCGCCTTATTGATCACGGTGTCCCCTACGCCAGGTAAGTATGATTTCCGAAAATTACTGAGAGTACATATGGTAAGCCCCAAGCATTTAGGAAGCGCGTGTTATAAATTTTTTCTTAAAAGTCATAGCGACATCTATTGAGTAATTGAAAAAACTAAAACAAATTTAGGGTCGCGTTACTATACCACCACATGAGCGCGTAACGTGCCAAGTGAATAGGTTAAAAAAAATAAAATGTAAGACAGCTATTTGGCTACTGCTCATGTTTAGCTTTAAATCTTATATTAGAATTTTCTCTTTAGTAAAAAAAAAATTCGTTGTTCAAGACAATTTTTTTTATTAATAGTAAAGAAAAATAACATTGGCCTCTTGAATATCGTATAAATATCAAATATAGCTGTCTTACATTTTATTTTTTTTAATCTATTCACTTGGCACGTTACGCACTCCTGTGGTAGTAACGCCCTAAATTTGTTTTAGTTTTTTCAATTCCTCAATAGATGACGCTATGACTGTTAGTAAAATTTATAACACGCGCTTACTAAATGCTTGGGGCTTACCATATGTACTCTCAGTAATTTTCGGAAATCATACTTACCTGGCGTAGGGGACACCGTGATCAATAAGGCGGTTCCCCCAGAGCGAGACTCATCCATTGCACTGCGGATGGGTTGACTAGGGATGAGACATACTTGCAAAATTCAATACCAGGGCTTCCAAGTACGAGTATGTAAAAATACCAGGTACGAAAACCAGGTATAAAAATACTTGAAAGTATTTGGTGGCAATCGTATCGTACAGTGTGTGTACCACAATCTTGCACGGCTTTTTATAAATGAAATCTTTCCTTCCTACTTTGTTTTGTTAATCACAGGCTTAGGACTGTCTGCTACTAATAGTGTTACGGTCATTTATCAGCTAGTTGTGAAATATAGTATTAGCAGGCGTAGTTAAAAGATTTCATTTCATTTTATATATGTACAACTTTTTTTATATATATATATATATAGAATTCTCAATCATCATTTTTTATTTTGTTGGAGAAACAACAATTGCTCTAATTTTCGACTCCCGAGTCGGGATCTCCTTTCCGTCAATATGTTCCCTGCTACTGAAAATAGACGTTCGCAAGGCACGCTAGAAGCCATTGCATTTAATTTAATTTTGGCTAGTTTGGCTAAATTTGGATATATTTGCTGATTTATTCGCCACCATTCCAAAGGATTTGTGTCTGGAGACAAAACTGTGTCATCTAAATATTTTTGCGTCTCAATTATGGCTCTGCTATTGGCTGTGCCAGCTGGCCGCACATTGTGCATTTGTTTATTATAGTGTTTCCATAATAGGCTGTTAGATTTTTTCCCCTGGCTATCTGATATATTAGAAGTGGATGCTGAAGACTGATTTTTTTCATTTTCATTTATCATCGCGGTTACTAAGCCCACAATATACTTTTTAGTGCTGTCTGCAACATTTTCGTTCTCAAAGTATAACTTGTATCTCGGGTCTAAAAACATAGCGACGGTATAAGTTCGGCTTTGTTCCAAATTAGAAAACCGCGTGCCTATTTCTGAAAGCAGATCCTGTCGACACATTTCCACTTCATCAGGAAAAATGTCAATATTATTTTCTTGCCGATATGTCTGACTTGCGATTTCTTTGAGAGCGTTGGTAAGACCAATCGTTAAGGGGATAACCGAGCTTCCACTAACATACTTCTGTCCGCTCATCTCTCTTGTCACTTCTTCACATGGTTGTAACACTACTACCAAAGACTGGCAAATGTCCCATTCATATGTAGTAAGATTAATCAAATTGCCAGTGTCTAAATTACTCAAAGCACATTTGATTTCGTCTTTCAGTTCGACAAACCTCTCTATCATGTAAAATGTGGAGTTCCACCTTGTAGCGACATCTTGAATTGGCCTCTTCACTACTTTATTGGCCTGCTCCTGGTACTTTTTTAATTTATTCCAGGCTAAATTACTTCTTTTGAAGTAGGATACTATGGCTTTTACTTTGCCTATTATGCTATTTACGTTTGAGTGGGATAACACTTTTTGTACTGCTAGGTTAAGTGTGTGTGCATAACAGCCAAAATGTCTCCATTCTAATTGAAGTATGGCATTTTTTATATTAGCCCCGTTGTCCGACACTACAAGGAGGACCTTATCTAAAATGTTCCAATCTTGAGCCACATTTCTTAATTCTTGTGCTATATGAAGTGCCGTGTGACTGCTCTCAAATACTTTACATTCCAGTAAAACCGACTGAAGGATAAAATTTTTATCTACGTAATGACCCGTAACGGCTAGGTAAGAATCATTATTTCGTGACGTCCACATATCGGTCGTTAAACATACACTTTTTGCATCTTCATTTAAAGCTGTTTTTGTATTTATCTTTATTTCTTCATATAGCCCCGGCAATAAATTATTGGCGAAATACTTTCGTGATGGTATTGTATAATTTGGGAAAGCAAAATTTATTAATTCGCGAAATCCTTTGTCTTCTACTATTGAAAAAGGCTGTAAGTCCCATATGAACAAATTCATTAAATGATCATCAATTTGTTTTTTTATTTTTTGACAATCGCGCCGAAGGAATGCTGTAATACTGGATGGGTTCGGATTGGACCTTATCGTATTAGATGCGATAGTTTGTATAGCAGTATTGACTGCCGTAATTTGTGCAGTTTGTGAAGTATGCGCCTGTACCTCTTGTTCTTCTTGACGATCCACTTGTTGTTCCCTTCTCACTAAGTTAACGGAAATATGTTTTCTTTGTACATGCTTGGTAAGGTTTGACACTCCTGATTTGTATGAGATAATGACTTTGCACATTTTGCATTCAGCTTTATTTTCACCTTTGTCCACAAAATGATCCCAAGCCAAACTTTTCTTTGGAGCCATGGTTTGTGACTATATTATTATTTAGCACAAGTTTCTACCTATCTAACTATGTATTTTAACTATTATCTAATGACGAAATCACAGTTTTATTTACACTCTATTACCTATTTCGAGTTCAAAAATTGTCGGTCCTTTAAACTCGCGAAACTAAACTAAACACAGTATTAAAAAAATAACAGTTTTATACATTTATACACTCACTAATTTATATTATATAATAAATCGAAAATTGACTTTAAAATCAATAAACTCCCGAAAAATTGCTTGTAATTTAGGTCACGGTTAGTCGTTGACGTAACAAGCTCGCACTCAAATCACAACTGACAAAAAATAAAAAAACGGAAACTAAACTATTACTTGAAATAAACAAACTTTAAGTGGCACATAAGTATATTTTTTAAAACAATACTTTTGTACACGCAATTATGTGTCTTTTGTGTATAGACATAAGAATGAATAGCGTGAACTAGTCAAAAGAAAGAGTAAAGTTACGATTATTGAATGTTAATACAATTATGTTCCTTATTTTGATCAGTATATGACGGTTATTTGTAAACGAAGGGCTCACGGCAAAATACTAAAATACTTGCATAGGAAATTGACTCGTGTTACTTTAAGAATAAAGACCATAATCGTCTCAGTGAAAAAAATACTTGCAAGTTTCACGTATTTTTTGTTGCAAATACGATTCTGCTTCTTATTTATATAATAAGATGGATCGATTTCCTATGCAAGTATTTTTTAGCCCTGTGCCCGATAGCACAGCAAATACTTTAGTTTTTGCAAGTATTTCTCGCGGCTTTATCGGCGCCGCCAAAATACTAAAATACTTGCATAGGAAATTGACTCGTGTCACTTTAAGAATAAAGACCATAATGGTCTCAGTGAAAAAAATACTTGCAAGTTTCACGTATTTTTTGTTGCAAATACGATTCTGCTTCTTATTTGTATAATAAGATGGATCGATTTCCTATGCAAGTATTTTCTCGCCCGATAGCACAGCAAATACTTTCATACTTGCAAGTATTTCCTTCCCGTACCAGGGCGCCGTCCTTCGAAGCAAAGCCCTGGTTTACAAACCTGGTATGGTAAATACGTCTCACTCCTAGGGTTGACCTCTGTGATTATCCCTAATGTGGATAACTCGGACGCGTAATTTTTGTTAGTGGGGACTGCGTACGCGCCGTCCCCCTCTTAAAAGTACGATTTATTATGTGTTAGAACATCTTTGAACTAAAATGAATAAAATTAGAAACTACATATTAATTAATTTTAATAATAGTAATTAGTTTATACAGTAGAACCTCTATAAGTCGAACATCAAGGGAGACGCTAAAAAATTCGAGTTATAGAGTTTTCAACTTATGGAGGATTTTAAAGGGAATCAAAATTGAACACCTGACACAAAGCAAGCAAACACGTGTTTCCATGAGTCATAAATTTATTATTGTATACTCCTAAAATATTTTCTAAGAAACAATAGTGTACTCACATTGTCGGCAAGTTCTTAAAGTCGGTAACTTATTTTTGTTCGAACAATAGAGATAATAAATTCCAAATGATCAAGTTGTAAAGGTTGTAAAATAAAACGTTCCTATGTTCGAGATACAGAGGTCAAATTTAATTTTTCGAGTTATAGAGTGAAAATACGTACCAAAATGGCTTGGAGGGACTCGGTGATTATTTTGATTAACAGAGGGTCAAGATTTCAAGTAATGGAGGTTTTGGTGTTTTAAGGGAAGGGAACAAAACATTTTTTCGAGATTTGGAGGTTTTTGACTTATCGAGGTTCGACTTAAGGAGGTTCTACTGTAGTAGATACAAAATTTAAAAAGAAGTTATTAATTTAATAAATAGTTAAATTTTTTATAAATACAATGGATTTTTTGACCTCCGCGATTATGCTTATTGTGGTAGTGGGGAGTGGGGATGCGTTCGCGCCGTCCTCCCCCTCTTTATTTCTCTAAATTATTGTGTTTAGAACATGTCTCTATTAAACTGATCTGGAAATTAATTATGAATTTATTACAATAATAGTAGATACAAAAATGAAAAATCTGTAATAATTAGTTAAATTCCTTTCAAAGAATTAAAAATTACAACGGATTCTTTGAACTCCGCGATTATGCTTTTTGTGGTAGCGCCGTTATAATTATAATTTATAAATCACAGTATCGTACAAATAATAATCTATCTTCTGATCTGTACCACACAGGTAATATTCAGTGTAGTTACACTAATGAAACACCATAAAGCACCACTGCGTGTACAGAAAAAGGCGTAACCTATATATTATTAAATTTTAAGTCCCGTTTGTTTTAGAACATGAATTAACCTTTAATTTCACTCTAAATACTGGAACAACGAGAAAATTAGTGATAAATTCAAAAAGAAAATTAAATGGAGGCGAATGGCACAAAATCTGGATCGACTATAACTTCTATCACGTGAGATTTATGCTTAATACAGAGTATCAAATGCTCAACTTATTACTGGAAGAGGAATTTGGGCCGTTTGAAGGATCTATGTTTATTGGGGGTGCTACTGCGTGAGTATAGTTTATAAAACATATATGTTTACATAAGACACTTATTTAATTTAAAAAACTACTTTGCATTAGTAATAATATAAATATATATATATATATTTTAAAATAATTACAGATTATGCTTAACTTTGACGCTTCAAATAAAATAAATCAGTCAACAGCGTTAAAACTAAAATATGTCTTATTTCATCACAACGTAAACACAATTTGACGGAAAGAGACGAACCAATTCGACTTAGGGTCCTTGAAGAACAGAGCGTACCAGTTCTTAAAAGGCCGGCAGCGCGCTTGCGAGCCTTCTGGCAGTGCGAGTGTCCATGGGCGTCGGTATCACTAAACATCAGATGAGCCTCCTGCCCGTCTGCCTCTTGTAACATAAAAAAAAGAAAAAGGAAACGAAAACGAAAATGAAAACCTACTTTAGTTAAAACATAATTGCTCTGTTTTGTTCTTCTGTTTATTAAGATGTTTGAAGGGATAAGTTACGCTTCTAGACTAGTGTTTTCCATATTTTGGTAATTAAGGGGGAATATCGAAAATCGACTCGACGTTTGTCATTATATTTTTTAAAAAATTATTTACTGTATTTCGTTTACTATTTACGAGTGAATTCTTCCTAAAACTTATTATTTAAGTTTTTTAAGTGTACAATCTATAGTTAATATTAAAATTATGTATGTTACATAGGGGGACATAAGAATTTTAGGTACGCTAAGGTAGGGCACACAAAAGTCGACAAATTATTAGTAAAACATAAGTTTTTGAATCCTTTGTAACAATTTTATTTGTATTCTTACTAATACAATAAAATGTTGTATCCCTTCAGTTTGAACTTATACTCAAATAAATATTTTATAAATCAAATGTAATTAACGATTAATCAATGAGTTCATCGTAGAGAAATTTTCAGTGATCATCTTAAAAAGTCCGCAGTTAATCAAGGACTAATCGGCTGCTTTAGAGGCTTGGTTGTAAATGGCGAAATCCTAGACATCTATAGTTACATGTCCGTCCATTTGTCTGAAATTATAAAGGATTGCAAGCCATCATGTGTGCCAAATCCTTGTCAAAATAAAGCCATTTGTAAAGAACTTTGGTCCACTTATGAGTGTATCTGTAAAAACCGCTGGGCACATTTGGGAGCTCACTGTGAAGAAAGTAAGTGTGATTGAGACAAAATATATGCTAATAATAACGACGTAGAAAATTACTAACATACAACCGTACATTTCAATAACTTTTAATTATTTCGATCCAAGTTTTCCAATTTATTTTACAAAATTTGCTGCTATTTAGAGTACTCGTACGAGTAGATGTACACTAGCTTAACTAACCGTTAACTTAGATAAAGAGTTAAGACTTAGCTCAAAGTAACCGTTGTATAAGTGTAAGGTCGGCAACGCACTTGCGAGCCTTTTGGCAATGTGAGTGTTGGCCCGTTGGCCTCTTGTTTTATAAAAATAAGTACTTTAGTAGATACCTACTATTTTTGTTGTTCTATTTCCTAAACGCTTGTTTGCGTCTCTTATTTATTTTTTTATGAATGTTCTAGAGACATTATTTTAAATTATTAAAAAACCCTTTGTTACTTTTGTGTTATATTAAAATATTAACATTTTGCTAGATATTAACGAAAAGGCGTTAACATTTCAAACAAAAGAAGCATATCTAAAGAAAAACTATTTAGTAGACAACGAGACAGAAGCCGAAAAGATAAGGCTAAAGAAAATGATGGTTGAAAACGTCCTAATGAACCTTAGAACGTACGACGACAACGCATTAGTACTGTATGCTAATGATAATCTTAATAATTTCATACATTTATTCATACACAATGGCACAGAAATAATATATTTATTCAATCACGAAGACGAAATTATTCAAATGAATGTCACCCACGAGAAAATAAATAAAGGGGAAAGTGTACAGATTGCTATTATAAGAACTGACAATAGCACTACGCTACATGTTAATGATAAGAATACTACAATTGATAAAGTTGCCAAGCTTTTGTCGAATTATACAAACAAGCCGTGGAAGAATCCGGATTTAGGTAAGTCGGTTACTTTGAATAATAGAAACTAATTTGCTTCTTGATTTAACGTAAATAAGGGAAAAGAATAGAATCTTTTTGTAATTTCTACTTCAATTTAAAAAACTCATCGACGCAATCAAATAGTTGCGCACCCTGAGAGCTCTTGTTAACGACAACGGACAACGGCCCGATTTTTATAACGGGCGACGGGCCGACGCGCAGTGTTCAAGTAAGTTGAGTGAATGTTTGTTAACGCGACGGGCTCATACCCGTTGCAACGTGTCTCGACGGATGCGCGCGTTGCCCCTCGGCGCGACGGCGGACTGTCCGATGCAGTGAACTATATCATTTGACATTTCATAGAAGTCTGTTGACGACGACGGATGTGCGCACGTTTATTTTTCTGTCTACCTACCCTCTGCTGCTCTTAATATGGAGTTTACCATTGATATGAATTTATTTATTAGTCTTGTTCAGAATAGGCCTATGTTATGGGACAAAACTATAGAAAATTACAAAAATAAACAAGCAAATTTTGCGGCATGGATAGAATTTGAGACATTATCTGATAAATAATAATCAACGTACGTGCACTTCTCCCTTCAAATTTAATAGAACTGATATCGACAAAAACGGACGCGTTCACGTTATATTTAGCGTATCGTGTACAAAGGTAGCCGTTTTGCGTCGGGCCGTTACCCGTTGACAAAAACGTTCGTTAACAAGAGCTCTGAAACGGCACCATACTGTTGCCGTCATTCGTGCGATTTTTGGTAATACAATGTAGCTTCCACGCCTCGTGACCGGACTGCTAACGTTTTTTTATGTATAATTAGATTAATATAGACACAGTTATGTAGAACATTATACGTATATGAGAACACAGACACGATATCTTAACCAATTTTGGATGTCAAGAGGTGTGTGTCATTAAGTATTCTTGCTGTTTGTCACAAAATAATTTTTACTATTCAAATCCACGCTATTTGTTTGTATTTCAATTTAAAATATGACTTATTCAGTCAGATTGTAAAACGTTGCATAATTACTGCTACATTATGTTATCATTGCTCTAAATTAAAATAGATTAACTTTAGTATTCATTTGAGAATTAATGAGCGTGATTCGACATAACGAAGAAGTAAATCACGATTTCTTAAAATATTATCGTGTTTCCGTTTTCCGTTCTAAATGCATATTGTTTATCTAATTCATAATTTAATTGCAATAGATATAACCTTTCACCAACTTAAATTAATTATCAGGTATACAGCTTTAACACACGTTCAAGCTACTGGGTCATTAACCCCCCAAAATGGCTAAGTTTTACATTGCGAGCACAAACTATTCGATATTCGATTCATACTTCGATATAATTTTTTCAGTTTCTGACAGCTTAAAAGCTCAGATTTTTCTTATATTTAGCTATAGTACCACATATTTTCTGTACTTTTGGTTCCATACAAACATTTATTGTGAGAATTCAATGCTTTTCGCTTTTATTGTTCTTTCACATAGACCTATCTTATATTTATTTAATTTTAAGAGGTAATACGTCCACAAAGGCCTCCAGCACCACCAACAGATTACTTCCAAATGAATCTTGGAGGATATGACCAATTTTCCTTACACCTTGCACCAAGAGCCACAATTCTTCCTCAAGGTGGCTATGTGGGATGTGTTAGAGGCTTCAAAATCGCTGACCATGTGGTTGATTTACCAATGAAGGCTCAGCAGAATATTGACCAAGGTATAAAAAATATTATATTGTTAACATTTGTTAATTTCAGAAAAATAATATTATAAAAATTTAATTTGTTGTATTTTTAATAGACTAAAACGTGATTAATTTATGTCAATCATTAAAACGTTGCTATATTTTTATTTATTTATTCACACTTTTTGCATACAATTAAATAATAATATTAGGTCCTTACATATGAAATTGGCGTATTTCGTACTGGCTACTTTAATCACGATGTTCTCCTCTTTGGTAAGGAATTCCAAATTCGAATTTGTACAGCTATTTACTCAACTACAATGTTATTTTTTTTTACTATTAATAAAAAAATTATCTTGAACAACGAATTAAAAACTGTATCTTCGTTCAAGATACAAGTCACTTCGGAGTAATATAAATATACTAAGGAGAATATTCTAATATAAGATTTAAAGCTAAAGATGAACACTTGGCACGTTACGCGCTCATGTGGTAGTAACGCGACCCTCAATTTGTTTTAGTTTTTTCAATTCCTCAATAGATGTCGCTATGACTTTTAGTAAAATTTATAACACGCGCTTACTAAATGCTTGTGGCTTACCATATGTATTCTCAGTGATTTTCGGAAATCATACTTACCTGGCGTAGGGGACACCGTGATCAATAAGGCGGTTCCCCCAGAGCGAGACTCATCCATTGCACTGCGGATGGGTTGACCTCTGCGATTATCCCTAATGTGGATAACTCGGACGCGTAATTTTTGGTAGTGGGGACTGCGTACGCGCCGTCCCCCTCTTTAAAGTAAGATTTGTTATTATGTTTTAGATGCTAGAACATCTCTGAACTGAAATGAATTAAATTATTAATTATATTTTATAATAGTAATCAGTAGAGATACAAAATTGAAAAACCTTAGTAATATAATAATTTAACAAATATAATATTAACTTCAAACTTCAAAGTCATGCCTCATGGTTCAACGGGCTGCGGCGGCTGCCAGGAAGAAATCGCTTAGTAATAAACTAAGCGATTTCGTCCTGGCAAGCGGCAACCTTGATAAAAAAAACAGTAAAAAAATAAAACACCTCTTAGATCTTCTTTTGTTTAGATACAGCATTTCTACAAAAAGCTGTTGGGTAATATAAAAACTTTTATATCAGATCTTACTGGTGTATTACCGGAATGCAATATGAAATGCGATTCTGAACCGTGCAAAAACGGTGGAATCTGTACCGAGGACTTTACGAACCAGGAGAGTAGCTGTGACTGTGATCTCACCAGTTACTTCGGGGAGTATTGTATGGAGGAAAAGGGGGCTGATTTCAATGGCGAGAGTATTTTGGAAAGGAAATTTGTATTGCCACAGACTATAAATAAGGTATTTTATGTGCACACATTTCTGTTATCTCTTAAGGGAAAGTCAGCTGCTGTTCAAATGATTGTTTCGCAGGAATTAATCTACAACTTTTGCACTAGTTTATTATAAATATATTCAATAATTTATTTAACAGATTACATATCTGTTGAATTGAATGGTTTTCATAGATACAGCTAAGATTAAGTATTTTCGACCCAATTTGACTCAGGGTCCTTCAAGAAAACAGCGTACCAATTCTTAAAAGGCCGGCAAGCACTCGCGAGCCCTCTGGCATTGAGATTGTCCATGGGCGGCGGGTAACACCTAACATCAGAAGAGCCTCGTGCCCGTTCGGATAATGTTCCTTTTATCAGACATTTATAAAACACAACTAATAAAACACATTTTTGTAGGTAAAAATAAAGTTAGCATTTTCAAGCAACGATTTACGGCAAAAGAATACTGTTCTGCTACTGGTCCAAACTGAAAATAAGTAAGTGAAATGTATTCTTTAATACTATCTTCTAAAAACCTACATATATTATTAAATAAATGTATATATTTCTTTAAACTTTTAGAAGAAGTTATTATCTCTTAGTAGCAATTACTCAAGACGGTTATCTCAAATTTGAAGAAGACCGCGAAGATTCAGCATACGGTGCGGAAGTTAAAAACCGGAACTTTTTAAACGGTAAAGATTTTATTACGACGCCATAATTTGGTAATATGCTATTTCTTTTTGCAAACATTTTTGGACTCTTCGATCATGGGCGGATCTGGGGAGGATCATGTCGCTGCAAAACCTTTGCATGTGAATTTTTTGTTTGCTAATTTCTTATGGAGGCTTAGTGTCTACATGAAAAATACTAATCATTTTATGTCTCTACACTGTAGAGTCTACAGTCTTATTCATAAGAATTAAGGAACGCGATTTCCGTATCCGCCCATGCGATACAAGTTCGATAATACTAACAAATACTTTATAATTCACTAAAGATAAACTCGGTTCTTACGCGTAACTATTGCTGTAATAGGCATGTTGAGTCTAGAACAGTGAACACTATTCAACCAAGGGAGAACTACTTCAAAAAAGGAGAAATTTCTCAATATAATCCTTTCTTTTATCTTTAAAAAAACCAGTGGCGCTACAACCTTGGTGTGGGCCTGATATTTCTGTATGTTTCGTGATCATTTGTTTCTAATAAGCAAGTAGGTGATCAGCCTTCTGTGCTTGACACACCCTCGTCTTTTTGTCTCTAATGCCGGTGTCAGTATAAAAACCACACATAACCTCAAGGATGAGAGTCACACCGCACACGCCACCACTACACTCTCAATATTTTTAGCTAATTTGAAATGTATTTTTCTGCATTAGTAATTAAAGCGTTTCATAAATAATACACAAACACATATATACTAATTTAAGTAATATTTAAATCTAGGAGCCCGGCACACAGTTTACTACACACGAATAGAGAATGAGACGAAGCTATTGATAGATAGAATAGAGATACCGTTAGAGAAATTACAGCCTCAGGGTCTGTGGGAAGTAGTAGATATTGGGACCAATGAGGTGCAAATTGGGGGACTTAATACTTCGGATCCAAGACTTAAGATCTTCAAGGGATATAATGGATGTCTTTCAAGTAAGTACACAGTGTTTGGTTGCCGTACATTTCGAGGTTAGGTTCAGAGTCGAAACTTAACGAATTGTATGGGCCCAAAATAGCTGACATACGGAAGCCATACTTATTGCCAAGTGTCAAATCTCCGACTTAATCTAACGCTAAGACATGACAGTTTACTCACGATGTTTTTATTATCTGTACGAACAAATGTCTATTGAGCTGTTAGAGTTAAGAATTAATTAGTTGTTATTCATGTATGTATAGTGTTTTTTTGGTTATAACTGATACTCCTATAAACAAGTCCATATTGTATACAAAAACGCCTTGAGTTACAACCCGAAAGTTCTATGTTCTATTACCGTTTGGTAATTGAATAATATAACTTGTATTGTTGATTTGGTTATGCACTTCACCCTTAGTATTTATTTTTTCTTGTCTTAATTTCTTACTAGGATTGCCTAGTTAGCGATAGGCCGTCCGTTGCGTCCTTAATAGTTTATGTTACTTGTTTTTATTTCTAACGAAGTTTTTATAAAATAACATTTCAGATATTTTAGTACAAATAAATGAATACGAAATGAAGCCTTTAGAAGAATACATGTTGTTCACTCGCTCTGACTCAGAGACAGTGAATGCTGTAAATGCTCAGGGTGTCAGAAGCGCACAATGCTCTGCAGATTTCGATGAAGCTTGGCCGGAACACGATCAACTAGGAGCCACGCATAATGGCAGTTTCCTTATTGTAAGGCAAAATGGTTACAATAACCCGTATTCCAATTAGTATCAAATCACAATCTCGTTTTCAGTATTGCCATAGAAAAATAGTATATCTTGAGTTTATATTATACATCTAGAGTTCAGTCAAATAAAAAGTAATAGCTTAAATATTGTTGTACCCAGATGTGTAATTATTGTGATTTTAAATTACTACGTAAATCTCTAACTAATTCACGGAAAAAGTAATATTGTATGATATTTTATAATCTTTTCGCAGAGTGTTGATAAAACGTGGGTGGAAGACCCACCATCGCGTCTCCCCTTCGATTCCATTCATACACAACCCGACGCTGAGGAAGAAAGTACTGACAGGATATTCATTGCTCTAATTGTAATATTCGTTTGTTGTCTCTGCTATTGTGGTTCACATGTGAGTATACTACGACTTGACGGTATGGTTTTATTACTTGAGCCTAAAATGAGCGAGAATAAAAAAGAGTATACGAACTTATTTTAGTTATTAGTACTCAGCCTTCTCATAAGATTAAATTTATTGAAGAATTTATTTTATTTAAGTATATTTTACTGGAATTTTTAGTCGAATACGATTTGGTCCGACGTCTTTGTTTACGATAAATACCTTTAAATATCATAACAGTTACTATACAAAAATAATTTTAATAATAAATAATATTTTACTGATGAAATTCTTAATAAATTATGACTCCCACTATTAAGTTGTGAGTTTTGAAGTATCAATTATTTTAATATGACTAAACAAGAACTAAAAACTTTTTTGTTGCACTAAATCCAACAAAATAAAAATATTGGTTTATCTGTGACAGCGACCGCCTTATCGCATGCGCAACGACGGGTTCGATTTCGGCCATGTTTTAGCGCCATTTGAAATATGAATTGCGAGTTGTAAAATATATGTGCCGAATTTCGTACTTCATAGTTGCGTTGAATTAAATTCTAAATACGCAAATCTAATTCTAAGCAAACAATTCATGTTCTAATCCATTGTAAAATGTCTTTACGGATTTATAACTTTAATGCCTTCATGAAATACACACGCAACAAATTCCCTTTTTTTAATATTTTATGTATCTTATATTTTTTATAGATGTGGCGAACGCAAAAAGCTTACAAATTACGCTTAGAAAAAGAGACCGACGAGAACATATTACGAAATAAAGAGAAGGCTACAAAACTTCAAGAGCCTAGTGTATCATTCCTACAGGTAATAGTAAATAATACAAATAATTTTATATCGAAACAACAGATATAACGCACACAATTTTTTATTAAAAAAATTTACGAAAATTCCCATTTGAGGAATATGTCCTTACTTTTATTAATAAAGAGCAATTAACAATATATCAGAGAACAGTGATAGAGATATAAAGTTGGTAAAATAATGCTCCCTAGATAAAAGATAATAGAATAGATATCTTTGTTGTTTAACACTCAGAATTTTTTACGATTCTATTTATAAATAAACATATCGCCTATGTGGCTTGATAATGCACACGGACATCGTGGAATTCCTGGGTTCGACCTGACTAAACAATTGTTACAACTTGATAGACACAGGCTCGACAACATTTGATGAACAGAAAAATGTACATTTATTTCCTATTTTAATAGATCAAAGAAGAGACTGAAAAAGAAGGAGATAAGAAATCAAACGGTGTCGTCATAGATGTGGTACCGACTATAATAGTTGAGGCTAACGAAGAGAAAGAGAAACCACCGAGTAGGAGAGGCTCACTAAGATTTAGAGGTAATAAAACTCCACATCTACTGTAACTTTACACAGTAGGTTTTTGCGATTGAGGTTATGACGTCAACGCTACAGCCTCATAGAAATTACGTGCACCAGGGTTTGACAGTTGTCATTATAAAAAATTTTTAAACTAAACAGATATGGTGGATAAGGAAATAGCGTGGGTACCGTTAGAGGAGAAGGACGAGACATCTGACAATGATGCTGATGAGAGCTCGGAGGATATCAACGATTTGGAAGATGAGGTATAAAGGGTCCTAACTTTTTTATTTGGAACGTTTATTGCATACTTCAAAACTTATGAAACAAAAAAATGTGTAAGCCAAGCGAGATCAAGATCTATTTGCTATAAAAAAACTTCGTTATATCAATATATTAAATATTTAATTATGTTATTTTTTAGGATAATCCAGACGAAATTAGGAAAGTCCGAACATTAAAGTTTAAAATGGATGAAGAATCTTCTGTTGAACTAACATCGAACGCCTAATAAAAAGCTTTACTAATACGAGTTTGCTTTTAATTTTTGTAATTTCATAAAAAGTAACATTATAAAATACCTGTTCAATGAATAAATTGGTATAGTTGCCGAGAAAGAATAGGATTTCCCCTTAGCTGCTTTATGGGGAAGGGGGCAAGACTTTTCTTCGACATGCATTTATATACCACTACTCTGTGCGTTTCTGAATATTTTAAAAGAATATTACATTTAATAAAGAAGTAACCAATATAGTTGTAGTGTTTTAAATAGCCGTGTATAGTGAGGGTCGTGTTCACCCTTAAAATTTTAGATTGCCGATATATAAGACACCACCTAAATAATTCATTCGACAGACTAACTTATGAAATACCTCTGTGTAGTTGGCGTACTCAGTTTCGTTGAAAGAATATCCATTAATAGTCGCAGATATTTCAGAGATTTTCTCGCCATCGTAAATTGTTTATTTAAAATATAGAAAACTATAATAATATCTGTATCTTGTCTTTTCGGATGACTAAAATCTACATGTCAGTTGTCTATGATAAAGTATTTGTCAAAATAAGCAAAATTACAAATTTGATTATAGAAAAATTGTGATTTTAAGTTGTCACAATATGGATGAAATTGAAAAAGAAAAGATATCGGCTTTGCCATCGCAATTACTAGTCACTACAATATGCCACCCCATGGAATATGCAAAGGTTTTGATTCAATTGGGCTACGAACCCTTACCGCCGCGCCGATCAACTACTCTGTTTGGAAGGCCTGCCATGATATTACCTAATGTTTTTCAATACATTAAGCACATTAAGAAGTCAGATGGTTTCTTTGGATGTTACCGAGGCCTTTCAGCTAGAATACTTGGTTTGGTCGCCTCCAGTCAGCTATCCTCAAAGGTAATTTATGTTTGCGGCATTGACTTGCCCGAAATGAATGATCCTCCTAACATTGTCAATGATGATGAGCCTAAATTTGAAGACTACTATAAGTTAGCTCGTCGTGATATGATTATGCACAGTGCCTCTGTTGTAGTTTCCTATCCTTTCCATGTGGTTACCATAAGAATGATGGCTTCATTTGTTGGTAAAGAAGAGGACTACAGCACTTTAATAGGAGCTATTGTGTCAATATATAGGGATGATGGTATACTAGGATTCTTCCATGGTATAGTGCCTAAATTGATGGGTGATTTGGTTTGTGTAACCATTACTGGCGTTCTGGCATATTATGTCAACAAATATCTTGTAAAGACTAAGGACCTGAGATACTATACTGTACCATTGCTCACATTTATTACAAGTACTATTACTTATCCCTTGATGGTTGTCTCCACTTGCATGGCTGTAGTGGGCAGTAGTCTTAAGGCTGGAAACCCACCTGCTATGCCTAAGTATCCTTCATGGCAAGCTTGCTGGAAGGATCTAGTAAGAAATAAGCAGCACAAGAGAGGTTCGTCACTAATCTTTAGATACTACATTGCTCCAATTGCAGCAATGCAATAATTATAAAACATTACTAAAAATGCATTTATCTGTATTTATTCCCTGCATAAGTGTTGTTCCACATTCACCAAAGTAGAGATTTTGACTTCTTGTAGAGAAATGTGTACATTTATTAAATGTAAATAATGTAGTATTAATAAATGGTGTTCTATGTGGATTCTTCTTTTTAATATGTTGTTGAAGGTGTTATTATATTTCAATAAACATTTTGTTCCTCAATGGTTTATGATTTCTGATTAAACTTCAGGGTAAAAATAAAACAATTTTTTTTAAACTTACAACATTTATTTCAATTTTGTCAAAGCTTGTATCTTAATAAATTCATCTACTAACTCTGTTTTTAAAGTAGCAATGGCTCGTCTATGGATTTGTGGGACAGCCTGGGCATTACCATTTTGAGATTCAAACTCCATGTAATCTAACCAAGTTTGAACACTGTCTTTTCCATGTTGTTGTACTTGGCATTCATAACATTTTCTTGCAGATTTTAAATTAGGTTTATCCTGTGACATTTCTATATCAACCATAATTTTATGCAATTGTAATTGTGTTGGTGGTGTTTTAATAAAATCTTCATAAGCATCTCTAGCTGACTTCAAGCCGTTATGTTCATAAATCTTTTGTAAAAACTTAGGTTTCAAAGATAACACAACTATGCTCTCACAAGATTGAAACTTTTTGTATACATTTTTGAACTGAAAGCAAAATAATAGTAATAACATAAATAACAATATCTTTGCTTGTTTTACTATGGTGGATAGTATCTTAAATATATGAATACAATATTTTTAAAGATAGAAATATGCATTTTACTTACAACTACAGTTGATTCTATATTTTCCAACATAAAATTCCACAAATGCAATAAATCATCCCCCTTCATTGTTTTACTAGCATCTTGCAGTATAGATAGCATTTTACTTTCATTTGATTTATTTAATAACAACTTTTCTTCCCATAATTCTTTAGATTTAGGTATCTTCACCAGTGCTGTATCCAAGATCTAAAATTGATTTAATTATATTACAATGTTGAATCCCTGCACCAATGAAGTTTTATGTGTGCAATCACTCTTGCTCATTGGGTGAAAGAAAACATCATGAGTCTGTAGGTAGGGTTATGGGACTTAGGCAAAATAATGTATGTATTAATTACACAAGTAAAGTTCTAGTTAAAGCAAAAATTTAATCAAAAAGGTTTTATTAAAATTCTGTAAATTGAAAAATGTTGCAATAAATTATAATACTTGATTTTCATGACAATATTTAACTTAATTATTGGCAAAAAATTGTTATTCATATTTTGTCATATTTAAATTTTTTTAAACTCAATTTCGATTAAATTATCTAGTTAGACACTAACCTCAATAAAATCATCTTTTGATATTTCGTCTTCTAGTTTTAGAAAAGATATCCCAAATGTGTACATATCATTTGATAATAATCCATTTTCATGGCCATAAGTCCATGCATGTTTTACAACATTTATCTTTTGGGTATCTGTACAAATACTATCATTTAATCCCAGTAACTGGTGAATGTATTTTGTACATAACTTTTCATCTGGAAACTGAAACATTTATATTTTTATGGTAAATGTTTCAGACAGTAGAAGTAGTTTGGTACTTTTGTGAAATGGATGGTCCGAAGTAAAAATGTAATCAAATATTTTGGATGTCTTTAAAAGCCTATAAATAATTCACCAAAAATTCAAGAAACAATTTCACAAATATATACAATATTTCACCAGTAGCGGCCAAACAACTTGTAGACATATAACCTATTTTCAATAGAAGAACAAATATATAAAATTACCTGTTGCAATGCCTCTTCATAGACAGCTATACAATATCTCAGCTCATTAGAATAATGATTATCGTCTTCAACAAACTTTTCTATTTCACTCCAGTGGTAACCCTTTACACAGAATATAAAAAATATTTAATTGGTAAACAATTGAAATATTTAAGTGACAACATAATATAGTGATTCTATTTTATATTAGTCTGCATGTAACTGCAATATTTTGCATGAGGGAAGAATGTGTCCTTTAATTATTTCAGTAGCAAAACTCCAACTGGCTGGAACTATTAATGGACTTGTTAATGTTTCACAACCATAAAAATATTACTAACTGTAACTATCTACATTTTCTTTTATTGAAATTGCCTTAAAGTTTCAAAAGATATTATTATCATTCCTCAAAACCCTTCAATTATTAAAGTGTTCTCATTTTACTGGTTTTGCAATACAGAACTTTTGATAAATAAATAAAACAATGATAATAACATATATAATTATTATATGTTAATAAATACCTCAAGTTCTTTTGATGCTATGTAAACCCATACATTTTTATCCTCTTTTCTATTCCAAACTTCTTCTTGAATACGTTTGATAAGGTCATCATTATTATATTTCAATGATAAATCACAAACTTTAAACAAGAAACTAGAATCAAGAATATTTTTCATACCATTTCTCCAAACCACTTCAGCTCGTTTTAAAAACTTTTCCTGCAAATATAAATTATTGGAAATACTTGTAAAGTATATAGAAAATTAGTATTATAGTTAGTTTAGTCTATCATAGAGCTATGTTTAGTAGATATTAAAAATAAATTCTAATATTGGAAACTGAGATACAGAGATGACTGGTTCTTGACAAATAGAAACCATACTTTGCACTAAGTCTTGACTCTAAATATTGGCCTGAGTTTTTTAACAATGTTACCCTTTGTAATAATGTCACCACTCTGTAATACCTTTTCTTCTTCATTTTCTGAACTATTGGCTATTTTGAGTTCAATTTCAAACAGTTCTAAATATAAAACCTCTGCCTGAGGATGTCTATGAATCCCTTTCAAAAGAAATGAACGAGCTGTATCTAGATTTTTCTTTTCTTTACTCTCCCAAATGCTTGCTAGTTGCCACGTTTTAGGTTTGTCTCCATGAATCTAAAACATGAATACTTATTTTACAACCCATCAAAACGGGTTATATAAATATTTTGTTTTTAAAGTTTAAGTTTATTTTATAAATTTTGAAATACTCACTTGTAGCATTTGTCCAATAATAGCTGACACTGCATAATCAAATCCAACACTTCTACAGAACTTGATATATTCAAAGTATATTTCTACATCATTTTGAAATCGCATTATAAACTGTTTAAAAACTTTGTTTAAACGTTTTGCAATAGCATACTCTATTTCTTTACGTTTATCGACTAGTTTAGTTTGCCTTCTACGCAGTGAAATATCTTCAAGAAGTGTTAGTTCATACGTAATATATTTAACAAAGTCGTCTTTTTCTTTAACTCTTCTTTGTATTCTATATTCAAATTCTTTGCGTTTACGCGAAATATCTCTGTAAATGTAAAAATGTAACGGAAATCTATATATATATATATTACATATTAATATGTTAAAATTTTAAAGAAAGAAATGTTTTACCTTATTTCTTCATCGTCGAATAATTCTATACGTCGCATTTGCTCCATCTCATTTATCATCCCCTCAATACGTTGATTTACTAATTCAGCCATTTTTAATGTTTAAAATTGCGTAAATACTTCAGAATTAAAACTTAATTATAAATTGAACAACAAAATAACTATGTAAGTTTACACGAAAGAGGAAGCCAATGTTAATTGTTATCCCATTAAATTTGAGGTTATTTCAGCACGCCTGACTGTTCTGTTTTGTTTACAAGATTAAGTCAAATGTCAACTCACAGAATACACTTCTACAGTGTAAACTAACTATTTCATTATTTCTGTGACCAAAGAAAATAGAGGACTATTTTTTATATTGTTATATTATTATTATGTTAGACCTTAGAAATTAAACAAGAAATTGCTGCCTATGGTTGTAACTACCATGCCATGGAAATTTAAAAAAACATGTTTGTATTTGATTTATCTAGATGCGTTTTTATATAATTGGTACTTATAATTATACGTCCTATAGGGCGTCCTCAAACTATGGGAATTCAAGGGAATGTATTTTGTTTTATTTTGAAAAGTAAGTATTACTGAATAATTGAATCATTCTAGATATTGGCGAAACCCGCAATAAATACCGCACACAAGTTTGTGACTTTACCGCGAATAGAGAAAGAGATAGACACAGCGCAGGACTTGTTTTTATGTAATATAAAAGTTAGATATAATATTATATACAGTCGCTGACTTTTTTATAAGCATTATCAAGTTCTACAACAGTCTTCTAGTACTCAAACATAACTCTCATCCTTATGGCAGCGCTCGTAAGAAACAATTTTTCGTTCGACCGTGTTTTTGTCATACTTTGCAAATCCGAGTTCTACAAAAAATCTTTATAGTATATCTAAAAACTTTCTAGAGTATTTAAATAAGACAGAGCATATTTTCTTGCTCAAAATGTCCACTATTACCGCGTGAAAAGGTTGATCCCGTTTTGAAAGAGTGAATGAATACTATCTGGGCAATGGGCATTAACCAACATCAGGTTAATGATTATCTTATATTTTAGGAAACTTCCTCCAGTAAAATAAGTCTAACAGAAAAACAAAAATTAGTATTTGTTAATAAAAAAAATTAAAACGATTTCAGTTTATATATAAGCTTTAATAAAACAGTTGAAATGTAAATTAGATACTGTATTTACCATCACAACGTCGATTACACGAAAAAATATATTTACAGTCTCAAGATAATTCATAAATACCCGCCTCATAAAATTAGTCGTATGTTTGGGGAAACTTAAATCTCAAAGGTTATCCTTTGAGATTTAAGTTATACACGTAAGAAATATTCGAAAATAGGAAATGAATAATTCAGCTAATATTTAAACTAACAAAACTATGTATAAATAGAGATTAAACTCTAATGCGCAGCCAACAAATGCCATATTTTCAGAATTTAAAGCAAAATATTTTTATAATCTGTCAATGCACTATAACAGTCTGTGCGTATGACAACAAAACATAGTTACATATTCTAATTATTTGTATTTTAAGTCTTGAGCGCTGTCAAATACTTTAAACTTTATACATAAAAAACGGTAAGTCAGCTCTTATAACTAGATTTAGGTTGATTGGCGTGTTTTGCGTGCCTTATTAAATTATTATATAATTTTATTCATATTAATTCCTACTCACACAATCCCTACTATTGACAAATTACAGAAACATTCATCTATGACGCAATAGCACAGTTCCAACGATACCTAAATAATATTTATTTTCTTAACATATAAACGTCAATTATCTAGCCGTAAACTTAATTACTCCACCATCACCATGCTCTATAATACCACGTCCTTTGAAGCAATTTAACCAAGTTTTTGAAAATAATTTAAAACTTTCTCGTTCCTCATCCGTTTTCGAGATAGGCGTAACATTAATTTCTGGTATACATCGTCCAAAGTCAATCGCGGGTAGCCATACTTGAAAATCGGAGTCTGGGGAGTATTTAAAAATATCCTGGCAACCCTCTAGGTTTATCTGTGGCACGGGCGGTTGGCGTTGAAGCAATTTTTTTAATGTAATAAATGTAAGGAGGTTGCTCTTTAACGTCACACTTTGTAGGTTTTTGGCTCTGCCGAGAGATCTGGAAGAGATAAATTTAATAAAATATTAAACTGTGTAGATTTGTTAGTTCATGATTTCTGATTTACCCAATTACATTGTATACCCGAGTCTCAACGTGTAATTATTATCAGTATTATAAAATTAATTTAAGAACAAATTTGTTTTAAATTTCTTTTTATTAATTTTATTATTACTAAAATTGTAAATACTGTATATTTAATTGTTATGATTACTAATAAAATTGAGCAGTTTAAATTTATATTTAAGAACATAAATAAGACAATTCCCTGTCACTAAGGACATTTAGTGTCGGGTTTATAATAAAACTGTAATGAAAAACGACTCAGTGGATATTATCAGCAACTTCATAAAGATGTTGCCTTTTA
The DNA here is from genome assembly GCA_963693345.1 of Pieris melete. Classification (NCBI taxonomy): domain Eukaryota; kingdom Metazoa; phylum Arthropoda; class Insecta; order Lepidoptera; family Pieridae; genus Pieris; species Pieris melete. The sequence continues at coordinate 868,049 of CAVNZK010000044.1, read as the reverse complement.
ACAACCTTGCATTATTATTTATTAATATTAATTTTATTACTTATATTTCTACCTAATTATTTACGAAATATGCATTATTTTTCGCGGATGCTTGGTGGTCCCATGCGAGTTCCTAGATATGTGAATCTGTTAGGCGCTAGGTCGTAAGTAATTTTATGTACCTTATTACTTATATTTCATAAGTCCTTATTTTATCATATGTGATAGCGTGTATGTAATTACCTGAATATTCTCATAAACTGTCCATCCACCAATTTACACCCGGACAGACTAAACCTTCGCAGTTTCAACTCTTTAGCCGTATCCATGAAGTTCGCCAAACTTCCCACCACATTCCCTTCAACACCCACATCATTCAATTCCAATTCAACTAACACATTGGGATTGAGTATAGTCAACAAATTACTTAAAACGACTATTTTTAAATCATTATTACTTAAATCGATCACTTCTATAGTATCAAAGTTGATTTGTGAACCGTTTATATCTTTAAGCGCATTATCTGTGATACCACAGTGACTGAGTTTCAGCGATTTAAGTCTTAAATATTGGGTTAGTTTTAAAATTGATTGGAAACCATCATCGCTTATTGTGTTATAACTCAGGTCTATGTCTTCAATGGCCTGACAGGCCGGACGATTTGATTTCTCAAAAATATTAAGCAAAATTTTAACACCATCCCCGGTGAGATTGTTTTTGCTAAGATCAATCAATGTCAAATGTTTCATTGTCGAGAGACTTTCGGATAAATATTTTATGGCTTCGTTATTAATACTGTTGTTGGATAGCATTAGAGCTGTTATGTGTGTCTGGTGGGTAAGGGCACGGAACAACGGCCGGATTTGTGATGGGGGAAGTGTTTGTGTGCCGAGGGCTAGACGTCTGGTTGTGTGACTTCGGCCTACAGCTTGTTGCAATTCCTGGGAAGGTGCTGGAATAAAAATTTAATTATACTATTACCCAGATCTAGGGTAGAGTTTGACTTAACCTTCTTGTAAATTAACTTACGAATTCCCAATGCATCACAGCACTCCAGATATCTTTCCTCAGCTGGAGACGCTTTCCAATTACTGATGCAAGTGTTCAGCTCCGGAGAAGATAGTACTAGACTCAAAGGGTCATCCTCTGATAGGATGGCGCCATCTGACGTCATTAAACTAAACACTGGACGAACTCCCGTTAATCTAAATGTTAAAAACATTCAACATTGAAATTATCTGATTGAAATTATCTATATTTATCAAGATTTTACAGTAGTTTATTTTATCAATATGGCATGGGGTCGGTGTATCTAACCTTGGATATTTCCTTTAAAGTAAGGTTTTATAAGTATTTTCCAACATAATGAGCAAATCAAATTTCTAAGATCACATAAAAACGCACACAAACAAGTATACACCCACACATTGCACTCTCCCACACACGCATCAACAAGTAAATTATTAGTACTTTGTCTTTGTTAGGATATAGTGTTCGTGGTATGTTGTAATCCGTTTTGGCTATATTTTTGGATTATCAATAAACTGTTAAATTAAAAAAAAATGCTAAAAACAAACGTTTCAATAGGCTAAATGATTTTATTAATACTCACTTATAATACCGCGTCTTGACCTCTTCAACCAGCCAGCTGATTGTCAGTTTATTTATCGTATCCAGCTTCAAAGATATCAGCAGAACTTTATCATCAACCTTCACTTTGACAGCCGCAGGTGGCAATATCTGCATCGCCCTACCATTTTTCGGCTGAACTATTTTTATCGGTTGTATCACATTCATTGGTTGTACAACCCTATTCACGAAATTATAACCGTCATTGGAACCAAAATTATCGTTAGACGATTTTCTTGTAAAATTAACGGACCCAAAGTTCTCGTTAGAGGATTTTCTCGTAAATGCAACTGGTGTTGATCTGTGATTCCTTTCAAATTCAGTATCACTTCCACTGTTGCTAGAGTCTCTTCTCCTTTGAAAGCCCGCTTTAAATAACGTGCTTTGTCGCTTCCAGCGTTTCTTCATACTATCTCTCGTGTCTTTTGGTTTATTATTAAAGTCATTAATCAGATTTCTCATAATCTCATTCTTTGGATTAACGTTTTCATCTCTTTGAAACTGGTCTGAGTCTGAGCTATTTTCACTAACGTCAACTATTTCGTTTAGTTTCGTTTTCTTATTTTTGTTCATGTTTATTCCGTTGTCTGATAATGGTTCAATTTTATTTAAATTGTCGATGCTAGTTCTCAAATTATCCATAGCCGTTTTTTTGGGTAAACTATCTAAGGGGTCGGTGAGTTTCCGTTTCTTATTTCTGTTCATTATTCCCAAATCATCGTCTAACCAGTCGTCATCTACTTCTGTAGGGTCTAATAACGCAGATTTTTGCGTTTTCTTATCTTTCTCAATTGGAATATCAATGTTTCTATTTCTTAGAGCAGATATGGCATTTCTGTATTCTTTTACACTTGATACATTGTCTTTTGTCTCCTCCTCTGATCGTGAGTCGTCTGATGGAAAAGCAGTTTGGTTTTTGACATTCTGCGATAAATTAATTTCTGTATCGCTGTCATCGTCAATAATATTCCTTCTTTTGAAGATTGGGGTCTCCAAATCTTTAGTTCTCGTTTTAGATGTGCTAGGTGGGGATGTTTCTTGTACACGTTTGATGGGTGTTTTAGATTTGGACCTGCGCAGAATATCGGTCGCTTTATCTGGGACGTTATTAATTTTATTGCATATATTATTATATAAAATTTCCTCGTCTTTAGTTAGAATTGTGCCCGTTCGCCATTTTTGTAGAACTCGGTATGGCGTTTCGCCAAAGTCAGTTTTAAGAGTAGGTATTGCTCCTTTTTCAAGTAAAAGTTGTACAACTTCCAAGTGTCCGTTGCTAGCAGCGTCGTATAGAGGTGTGATACCTAAAAGTAAATTGAAATACAGCCTTGCGATTCTGTAACTCTCTCAAACGCGCTCAAATCAGTCGTGAAGCAGTCATTTTACGATTTGGCATTCTGATAAGGGGGGAGCTTGTAGTTTATTGTTTATCAGAATGCCAACACGTAAAATGACTACTTTACGACTGATTTGAGCGCTATCGCCGATATGAAAACCGCTGTATGAGTTCGAAAAGTGAGTTACAGAATCGCAAGCCAGAGCTTATTAACTGGTGGTTTTTATTAAGTATATGTTTATTTTAATTTCAAACAATTATCAGGAGGATACAAGTCTAACGCCTAACCTAATCTTATTCAACCTAGAATTTTTAAATATTGTATATTTTGTTAAATGAAAGCATTAAATTAAGAAAAACTAAAGTTGTGAAGAAACTGTCAATTCGATGAAGTTTTAGATGAAGTGAAATTTTATGTGAGTTACCTCACAGTGAGTTGTTTGAAACGAAACAAACAAAGTGTTTTAGTTATTTCAATATCCCTCCAACAACCGCCACAGAACTCGCGTTTTTAACACTAAATTATGCTAAAGATACTGATTTAATATATTTTAACGAATTTATTACAAACACATTACATTAACTCACCATCACAATTAACCCCGCCTCTATCATTGACATTAGCTCCATGATTTATTAATATATTAGCAACTTCAACGTGCCCGTGTATGCACGCTTCGTGTAAGGGTAACCAGCCGGCGTTGTCCCTTATATTAATCGGATGCCCCTTTGCCAATAAACGCTCTACTAGCAACTTGTTACCTGATATGGATGCCTGGAAAAGCAAATGTAGAGTCTAGTACAACAAAAAAGTAATTTCTTCCAAAATCCTATTACAATGTTTAAGTGAAAAATTCAACAAAAACAAGACGAAAAATTAATAAATACAATAAATACAAGGACAGATTCAATCTAGGGAAAAACATATTATTATATACATATATATATATAATATGCGCAGAGGCGATGAGAACTTGGAAAAACTGATGGCAGTTGGTATTAAAAAGATCACGTGGCCATTCACCAACCAGATGGACCAATCCAGTGAAAGACTCATCGACTGTCATAAGAGAGGCAATGGACGGAAACTGGAGGAAACAGATAGTCCGCTCCAGACGCTTTCTAGCTGACCACGACGCTCAGACATGAGCTGCCAATTAAAGAGAGAGATATATATAAATATATAATATAAATATCATACATTTATGGAGCTCTGCGCACTTCTATGCAAATAAATGAATTTTTACAAAAAAGAAATTGTAAAAACACCGATCCCTAGATGGCGCTTTTTACCAATGTAAGCTATTTATTTAGTAATATAAATACGGTTTCCATGTCCGACAAGTAACCAATATATTTTAAAAAAACCTCTGAAAATGAAATATTTTTGTAACATTTTTGTAAGTTAAAAATTGTTGCTTGACTATTTAAAAATAATATTTTCGTAATGTTTTTTTCATAAAAAACAGTACAGCACAACGAAACAAATGGGAGTCTAAATTCGGAAACTGAGTCCACACTGCACTGCGGTACAGTAAGATATCTTTTGTGTGAGTGAAAAAAGAATAATATTAAAACAAATCTAGAATACATACAACATGTAATTGCGTTTCTCCTTTCATATTTTTCTTTATCGCAAATCCTTTTCCTCTCCGTCTTGTCTCGCGTTTTGTCTCTGTCGCGTCCTCTTCATTTGTATCCGATAGATCTAAATAAATATATAAATAAATACATAATATATTTAAATACATAAAATTGTTTAACTAATAATATAGGAATAGGAATAATCGGTCTAAATGTAGTCTGTCTCTTTCCAACGCAGCATAAACACCATTTGACAGAAAGAGACGAAAAGTACTGAAGTTAAATGAGCGTAATTATAACAATGAGAAAACACTTTTAGGCTCAAAAATTCACAGCGTCACGACATACAATAATATAAGCGCTAAATCTCAAATCTTACCCTTTGTATGTAATGTGTGTTTGTTAATCCATAGAGGCGATTAATAACAATACATGAAATTTTACAGTGAAGAAATAAAATTCGATCAAAATAAAATTATTACATAGTAACAAAAATAAAATGTTTATAAAAAATTAATTAAAAAAAGTCTATACCTGTCAAATCATCAAGACATATGTCATCACCAATATGAGTAGTATCCTCTTCACAGCCACCAGCGGAACTCATCTCATCTTCGGACCCTTCATCAGAATAACCAAGGCCTTGGAGTTCACTTGTCGTGGTCTCCATCTTTTCGATCTCTCCATAAGCCTCCTGATATTTTAGCAAATTTTTCAATACTCTGATTTCGTATTTCTTTTTATTCCATTCACGGGCCTGAAAAAATTTAGATTTTTTCTATAGTAAATTTTAAATGTGGGATACAGCCTTAAAAAGCAATACAGCAATACTATTATCTGGTCTTTATTCTTACTTACCCTTAATTAGAAATAGAAGCAGTAAAATACAAATACAGTCACAAAAAGTCAATTTACCAGAAAAAAAAAGCGTGAAAAAAACTGTATTTATCAACTATGTATTTCAAATATTGACAAAGTTTGACCAACAAAACTGCTTGTTTTATTGATCAAGGCAATGTATAGATCAGCCTTCTGCTACTTATCGGTGAAAATTATGACACTGAGAGTCGAACCCAGTACCTTCCGGATTATACACTAATGATTTTGTTAAACATAACAGTGGATAATATAAAATAAATAATATATTCACTGTTATAATAAATTTTTAAGAACAATTATTGAATTATATTTTATTAAGTTATTAATATATCATGTAGTTACCAACATTCAGTGTTCGATCTTAGGAACTTTGAAATTCTAGACACAATATAATTTGTATAGTTTGGATATTTTTGTTAGGATTACGAAATAAATAAATTAAGTTTCCTATAAAGACTATCAATAATTTTTTTTTATTGATTTATTGTAAAAATACTTACAGCATCTCTAGCCTCGAGACAAGCTTTTTCAATTTGTTCATATGGTTTCTTAGCTAAGAATGATACTTCTGCGATATTGTACAATGTGGTGAACGCCTCCTTTGGAACATCCTTTATAAGTTCATACTCTTTGTAACAATACTGAAGGGCTTCATTGAAACGTCCCATATCTTTGTATGTTTGGTATAAGCTGTAATTGGTAAATAAATATCAGCAAATTTAATGCATTAAAAAGCTACCTGCCCTATATTATAATATCTTAATATATATAAATAACGTGTCACGTTGTTTCTCCGCTATGGACTCCTAAACTACTAAACCGATTTCAATTAAATTTGCACACCGTTTGATCTAAGTTAAAAGATAGGATAGCTTGCATCTTATCTCATCGGGTATAACCCGCAATATTATTTTATTGCAAAGTATTTAATAATTATTTGATAGTCACAATTCTAACAGATGGCGCTGTGTTGAAAGTACCAAAGTTTCACATAAGCTACAAGTTAATGGCATAACCACCAAAAAAGCATGGTTGTCGCCATGACTTGTGTTCTCCCTTGAATAGTTTACTACTATGTAATATAACAAAAATCTTAGCCATAGCAACGCTTGGCTGAGTCTGCTAGTGACCTAGTAAAAAAAAATGTTGAGACGATGGAACAAACATTTGAATTTCTCTGTCCACCATATCAATAGTGGTAAAAGAGTTATAACAGAGATACAAATTTAGTTATTTTTATTTACAGTGAGCTTTTAAGTAACAATGTATATGCATACTTGTAAAAATAGTTAATGTTTTTTTTTAAATTATATATAAAAATAATTTACCTGACATAAATAGGTATCAAGGATTTTCCACAGTCACCGGCGAGTTCAGCATGATCCAACATCTTCAGATAATATTCAATAGCTCCAGCATAATTCTTCAGATGACAAGCCCCATCTCCAAGCTTTTCATACAACTTCTTAAAAGTAGGATAATCAGATGGGTCAGTTGAGATTATTAGGTCTTCTGTGTAACACATTGCTGCCACTAAAATAAGGAATTTGTTTAGTCTAGAAATAATGACACTTGGATAGATTATCTGTGATTGGAGATCACTTAAATAATTGATACAGTTTAATAAAACATCAGATAACAATAGTGTAAAAACTTTATAACGTCATCCGTTATAACGATAAACTCTCTATAATAAAGAAAAACTGTTATTTTGATAACTTTAACACAAAACCCATACATCAATTCACTCTTTATAACGCAACATCGATTCTCTATTACGAAGAAATATTTTCATATTTAGACATCAACAACATGCTTAAGTGTAATTGTTTTTATAATCCGATTACAAAACTAAACTTTTCAGATGACAAATTTCTAAAAAGGCACCTGAGGTCATAAACAGCCTTTGTTATTGTGAATTGCATTAACACGTGTGTCATTATTCTTAGATTACATTGCCTGTAGGAAATGTTAGTCTCAGTTACTAAACGCACCATTGTCACCTATCTATTATATACAGTCAAAACCGTTTATAACGACATCGTTTACAACGACCTATCGGTTATTACAACCAGATTGTATGGTCCCGTCCGAATCCCTAGTAAACTATTCAGTAAACAAACCGCTTATAACAACATCGGATACAGCGACATATCGCTTACAACGGCGAAAGTTTATCGATATTCATCGGCTATAACGACCAACCGCTTCTTTTCTCAGCAAAACAAAACAATACAAACGATTTTAAATCTTATTTATAAGCATTGAATGAATATTTAGGCATATTATTACCTACGCACTTTCTCCCAACGAACAGTTTCAGTCAACAACGATTTCCGAGGCTCTTAACGCTGTAACGATTTTGCAAAAATTTGTTGTCTTTAACCAACAGTTTGATACTGGTGATACTCATACCTTGAGGAGTATGAAACGTAAAATGCAAAAAATATTTGAGACTGGGCTAAAAAAATCAGACTGACTGATTACTTTTGTACCGAATTATTTCGTAATAAATATTTTTGTTTCTTATTTGACTCGTTTACATATTATAATATTAACATACCATATTATAACCCATACCTAACTATTCTAGATCGATAACTATGTACATACATATGTACTGTACTTGTGTATATGACATTGCTTATAACGACTATCGGATATAACGTCGGCAACTATACGGTCCCTTCAATGTCGTTATAACCGGTTTTAAATGTATTTATATATTTAAATTTAATGTAATTGGTTAAATTTTAGGTTTTTCTCCTCTCTCCCTAAAACAAAAACTATCTACAATGAATAAAAATGCTCTTGAAATTCGTTATAAAGAGTTTACAATATATATATTAATGAGACAAAGCCGATATGGCCAATATATTTATAAATAACTCTCTTTCACAGATCTACATAGTATTTTGGAGTCTACCCAGAAGGACTAGTATACATTAGAAAATACACAAGTTATAGACACTTTTCTTACCGACTCTCAAATTGGTTTCAATATTATCTCTCTCATCTTCATCCGGAGTCTTTAACTTCCAAGCTTTATACAATACTTGCTTTGCACTTTGATAGTCAGACATCTTACACAGTATATCAGCTTTTGAGGATAATGTCTCACATGTTTTTAAAACCTGGAATTGAAGCAAGTTATATTTCTCATTTTTGTTTTTAAAATGATGTGTTATTTCTTTTTTTAACACTTCTATAAGGTTATAGCTATACGGTAGCTAGTGTTGGTATTGGGTATTTGCCTGATGATTCTAAACATCTGTTGTTACTTTATTATTGTGAAATTTGCTTCCAATGTGTCAAGTGAAGCATAGCTCCTAACAAAAGCATAGTTCTTTGTAAACAAAAAACTTGGTGATTAAAAAGAGTGGCATAACTGGCAAGGAATTTTGATTTAGGAATTTAGATCTAAAATTTTTTTAAACATTAATATAGTGAACATGGTTAGTACACACTATACAAATAAATAAATTTTAATTTAAGTATTTTTTTTAATGTTGTTTTGTTATTATAACTAACCAGTATAGTAAAAACAAAAGTATGATACCTTATCTTCCAATCTACTTGCAACTTCTAAAGCTTTGTTCAGACAACTAAGAGCCTTTGCATAATCCTTTTTCTTATTACAATATAATAGTGCTTGAGTTGTATAGCAATTATGTAATACTTCATATAGATCCTGGTTTGAGCAAATTGTTATTGATTTATTGATGCAGTCTATAGCTTTGTCTAAATGGCCTAAGTGTTCTTGAACAACACCTATGTTTAAGAGGAGCCTAGCTCTCATATCCATTAATTCTGTTTTATTTATTTTTCCATTTAATCTGAAAATTTTGTAAAAAGATTAATTTGTGACACAGTTTTTGTAATTAAATTAATCTTATAGTCTGTTCATAGGCTTATAAAAAGCAGTACATAGCATTTTATTATTTACATTAAATTTGGAAATTATATGTAATATAGTTCTTTAAATGTGATTTACTACACTATGATTTAAAACCAAACTTAAGAAACATTAACATTGTGTATAAATATAAAACCAGATACAAGGCTTATTTGTAAGAATATAATTACTTAAAAAGTAAGTTAATAATATGTGTAAATGAAACAATTACTTTTCACAAAGAATGAGACTCTTCATGAATGCCTTCTCTGCAGCTGTTAATGATGTTTTGGTCTCACTGTTATCAGAAGTACTCTGCCCTTGGAGAAGGTAGATCCTTCCTAATGTTGCCATAGCTCTTTGTTCTTCCACTAAATTATTCAATTCCTTTGCAACAACTAAAAAATAATTATGGTAAAGTAATAAATAACAATTAATATTAAAGTTTTGTCTGTCTGTCCTGGGGCAGGTACAAGCATAATTATATTAATGAGAAGTATATATTTTAATAAAACTATCTTTGTGGTTATCTCAAATGGTACACCACCTGGCTTTAATTTCCAGCAAAGCTATAATTGATTCAGTTAGTACAGGTAGACTACACCTTAAAAATCACCAATGAAAAATAAAAGATACCAATGTTGAAAAGATAAACATTCAACTTATATTAACATAATAATGTTTATTAGTACTAGTGAGTCTACTAGTTATTACATAAAAGAGGGAACAGGGAGAGGGAATACCTAAGTGTCGTTCCTCATATTTAAGAGCTTTGTCAAATTCAGCAAGAAGCATGAACATCTCGCCTATCATTCGGTTACAAGTTCCCCACTCCATTCGTAAGCCCAATTCCTTACACACGGCAGCCTCGTTCTTATACTCATCGAGAGCGTCACTATATCTAGTATTTTTGTAGTAATAAGTAGCTAAATCATTGCATGCCTCAGCATATGCACGTCTATTACTTCCGTTTAAAGCTTTTTTCTTCTTCCGAATAAGTTCTGCAACAAGTTACAAGAAACAATATAGAAGTAGTAGTGAATAAACATTCACAAAAAAGTTGATAAAACTAATAAAACATACTTTCTTCTTCCATTATTTATAACTAAGTTGACATAATAAGCTAAAATTTCAAGGTATTTTTATAACTTTGTTTATTTTCCTGAAGGTGCGCTTATTAATTTGTTGATTGAAAATTGAAGTGACAAATTCATAAATTTGTTTCGTAGACAGCTGATGTTACTGCTGGTGTGACAATTGACTTATGATTAGTGACGTTATTGATATTTTAGACTATAGTAAATTGTACTGACTGACAATGACATTTAGAGTATATTTAAATAAATTTAATGAGCCGGCGACCATGAATAAGTCTCCAATTAAGTATTAGGATTTATTATTAATCACAAGTTTGGTATTTATATAAAGTTAAACAGATTTACTATACGAAATTGATAAATTTTTGATTGATTTTTATTTATGTTAATCTGTTATAACCCTATTAGGATTATCTCGTCCGTTAATGTGTAAAGGATTAAGTATTTCTAGCAAAATTTTCATTTCATTTCTATTAACTTTACCTGGTATTATATTTTCCAAATACCTTTCTTCCAAGATCAAAAGTAAGAGCCTAAAAAATGTATAAATTTAACCGAATGCCAAACTTGAAGTGCGAGGTGAGGCAACCTAACGGCTTAACTTTACTTAATCTGTGGTAACGGCAGTAAGTGAGGGCCGAGGGGAAGGGGCGAGATAAGAAAGTGAAATATTACAAAGTGGGGGTGGTTACTGTTTTAGTTGTTAATATTTCGCTTAATTTTTAATTTTATGAATGAAAGAACATTGAAAATTTATTTAAGTGAATAAAAAAGGCTGTGTCTGTAAATATTACTCCGTTGCCGTGAATTAGAAGTTTCGACCACGACCACGAAAAGCTCGTATAAGTTGCCGCAGGTATGTTTTGTTTAATCAAAGTAATATTTACAAACCGAAAAATATATATCTAGCAAATATTTATATCAATATTGCATAAAAGAAAGGAAATATCATATTGCATATTATGTAAAGTAAAAAAAACTATTAAAAATATATCAATTTTTAAAACCCTGCTTTAACGTACATATCGGTAAATACCTACCTAATTTATACCTATATATTTAGTTTATTTAATTTAGAACTTTAGTGAAAACTCGTAAACTAAATTTTCCATTTATTAAGCCAATGCAACAATCAGATATATTAAACTGAACATGACTAAAGACAATCTGAATATAAAACATGAAAATGTTTTGCTAAAGTATCTTAATTTGATACTTGGTCTATATATTAAAGATGAACCTTCCCATTTGTTATTAAATTAAATGTACATACAATTATAATCATTAAATTAGTGCGATCCGGTCTATCATAACGGTCTCAACTCTTATAATGATAGATTTTAACTTTTTTACATCCTAATTATTTTAAGACTATAAGATATTTTACATAATTATTGAATGCAAGAATGGTTTGCTACTCCTAAAAATCCTAAACATATTTTTACTTATTCAATATTTACAGTTTTAATAAACTTTGATGATTTTGAAATATCTGTATGTAGGCACAAACTAATTTAGTATTGTGTTAAGATAATTTTTTTCTTTTCAATTACTTCAACATCTAAACATTTATATTTAAAATTTAAACCATGCTGTTTACCTAAATATCTAGTTTATATAAACTAGGTATTTAGGTAAATACCTAGTTTATAAGAGAAAATATGTTATTATACATAATATATATGTATAATAATATATTTTCTGTTTAATGTAAAAACTGAATATGTTCTCAAATAGATTTAATTTTATAAACTGATCTTTACTACTCAAACATGTATTATCTTTGCAAGTAAAAAATTATTTAACAGCAAATAACTTAGGTTCACTAATATTTCTAAAACTCCCTGAAGGCATAGACCAGGTTATATAAATAGCATTTAAAATCCTACACACATTTCATAGTGTTAAGATGACGATTTCGCAATTTTTGCTTTGTCAGCTGGCACTAGATCAGAAACGAAATCTAGTTACTTAATAGTGTACTAAACAATTTCAAACATTGCCGGCATCATGACAGACATTCCTACTTTGGCGACGGGTCGGCGCCAAGGGAGGCGCCGATATGACCTTATGTTAATTGCGATAGATATATGCCTACTTTAATTCATGATATCCTAGTACGTAGTGGTTTATAAATGATACGAAATTTTGATTTTTTCGAAAAGAAAAACGTTTCAAGCCATCAAATAGAAAACCGAAGCTTGGTACACAACAATGCATTCGCAGATTACACAGTATTTTTTCTGTACATGTAAATATTTTATTACAATTTGTATTATAAGTGGTTGGTTCGATATGGTTAACACCCGTAACTGCCAGAGCGTTGGCGCTGAGTTTTAATTTTTTTATAACATTAAGACGAACGAATCTTTATAAAAACCAATTAGAAATGACGTTTAATATAACCCTCGCTTTAACATAGTAAAACAATATTGAAACCTTGCAAAAAGCAACAACTGTAACACAACACCACTATATAACTTCCGTCAAAGCAATAAGTTACAGAAACAGAGAAACAACGATGCAGAAATAGAAAAATCTATTTTCCTCCCTATATTGGAATCGTTAGCTTCGGGGCAAGTATCGTAAAACTTCGTTCATAAAATAGACACGGAAAAAACTGGGACACGCAAAAGGTTGCTCTGACATTATGTAATTTATGAAAAGTATTTTACACAACCTCAAGAGTTATAGATTTATCTATATTAAAAGGATCTTTAGAGCCTTTAAAAGGTGAACTATAGATGTATGTTTAGATATAAAAAATGGTAACCATAGTAACAAACTAGTCGTTTTATCTAGGCCGTACGAGTGTTTTAAGTGTGATTTTGATTCTGATTATACAAACTATCCTTGATTGCCTCTGTAGTTAGTGCTGCATAATGGTCGGCAGTTAAAACTGACCTTAAATTTTTGTTTACATTATAAATAAATTTGTATGACCACGTTCGGTTGGATCAGGTAGGGTTATCACAGTCAACTTTTCCATAATCAGATAATCCATTGGTCAAATAAGAATTTTAACTTCTACATAAATACATTTCCTTCTATCATAATACATTATAAAATATTAAAATCTAGTCTATGCATGTGACTGCTTTTGTTAATAAATGATATTTATTATACTCACTCACTCCGTTGGCTCTGCGACCCAAAAAGTGGCTTGGAATGTGAATCTTATACCACCAAGTACGTAGCCACCTACCGAAAATCGTTTGCTTTCAGCTGCCGCAATATTTAGGTATTTTTATGAAAATTATAAAAATACCTTAATATTTTGATCAATTCATAGTAACATTATGTAAGTAGATTATTGAGTTATTTCTTCTATGATGAAATATCATTTCTAGGATATTTTTACAAGACAAATCATTGTTCGTAATAAACTTGACAACTGATTAACTAATACGCGTGACGAAAAACTTGGATAAAATAAAATTCATATCTCGTTTCGATTAAGAATTATCCCAGCCGGGGAATATATCTGAGTCTCAGTAAGAAATAGCAAGGCAGTCTCTCGATGGACAGCGCGGATGTTGGAGTTGAGCCCCCTAACATTTATGATGTCCACGGCGAGTGTCACAATCTTCGTTTGGGAACTGTCAAATTTCAAATTTAGACGACTCATTGGTCTAGTGGTCAGTACCCCTGACTGCGAATCCATGGGTCCCGGGTTCGATCCCCGGCTGAGACGAACATCGATGTGATGAGCATTTGGTGTTGTGCTTAGGTCTTGGGTGTTTAAATATGTATTTATATGTCTATCTTAATATGTATGTATATCCGTTGCCTAGTACCCATAACACAAGCTTCACCAGCTTAGCATGGGACTAGGTCAATTGGTGTGAATTGTCTTAAAAAAAAAAATTGTCTTATAGCTCTTGAAGCTAGATTTAGATCTGGGAATCGTTCTGGATTCCGACTGATTTCTTATGAAATAAAGAAGTTACTCAGTGGGTTTTAGTTTTTCGAGTTCGTTCGTTTTCGAGTTTCGAGAAGCCTCTAAAGTAAAATTATTTATGGAAATTACGAGACATCAATATAAAACGCCAATAGACAGAAAAAGTTATTTCTACCCGGAATATCACAGTTTTGTTATGTAAAATAAACCATACGATTCAGTCATCCGTATTGGTGCATTCGTGGAACTGAATGTGTTTGGTTACATACAGAGGTGTCCGAACGGTAGTCCGGTTCTAATTAAAGCGCTATGATTCAGCGAATACGTTCGTTAATTTTATATCCGCGTTTAATATTTTGGGAGGATTAATTGCTTTGCTCATTATTTTGAAAATTTTCTGATGTCCTCTCATTATTATATGTAATATGATAGGGGTTTTCAGTAATTTTGAGAAACTTATTAATTCCCTTGTAACTAAGAGGGTAAAGGGCTGGGGTTTACTCTATCTACACCTATGATATATATATATATATAGCATTTAAAGTTTGAAACTACTAAAAATATTTTCAAAAAAGTTCAACTCAAGGTGTGAAAAGACACCAATAAAATTTCCTAAATCGCTGCGGAAACTATTGACAATAGAGCAAAGTGATGTACTACAGTTTTATACAAGACATCAATATCTACAAAAATTTCCGCGATACCAAAAAAATATTATTTTTGTATTTAAAAGTCTATTTACTGAGAAAGGCTTTATATAGAACACAGCTTAAATTTTCATCAAATTTCTTACTTAAATTTCTTTTAACCTGAGAGTAGGTTTAATACGAACTGATTGCTCTATTAATGTCTGCCATAAGGTATAACTTGTGCATCGTAACAGGCTGACCTATTTCCATTGGGGCATGGGTTTTTTGTGTTACTCTCTTTCTATAGACCATTAAAATGTTTGATCAATACATAAAGCGTTGGATTTAATACCTCTATATCATCGCTTTTGAGTATCGTGTTGGTTAAGACTAGACTAGGCTAAATAGATTGTGCGGGCTGACTCCATTCGCGAAGCGATAGGTTTTATAGTGAATAAAGAATAAGAGCAGTGATGGCCTGGTAACCTGTGCTTGCCATTCTCATCCCTGATAAATCCGGCTGTGCACCAATTGACTTTTCTGTTTTGCGCATCTAACGCTCGTACGGTGAAGGAAAACATCGTGAGGAAACCGGCATGCATTGGACTCTAAAAGTCGCCGGCATGTTTCAGGCACGGAACGCTGATGATCTACTTGATTATTAAAAATAACTTAACGAAACAGATAATAAAGTCTGAGGTCAACACCAAGGGTTGTAGCGGCTTCTATTATTACCTTAATATCAAAGAAACAAAAACAGAAAGCTGTGGCCGAAACGTTATTTTTTTATGTGTTCTGTTAATCCTTCAAAATAGATTTCTATATCTGGTTAAAGCCGCTCACAATCGATTTAACCTGTATAACAATGAAAATCACTAAAAATATCTGCACGAACCAGTTTTATTATAGTCCTCATCTATTATGAATTTAGCTGAGCCCAATCAGGAGCAAACGTCGTAAACGAAAATCGTTACAGAACTGGAACAATGTACTCGGTAACATCTATATAAAGCCTCTTCAGTTCCATTAATACATGGCAAAAAATCAACCATTCAATTTCAAGCATTTACTTGACTATTCAGCTTTAGTAAACTCAACAGTTTAGTTAATTAATGAATAATCATTCATTCATGGTTCTATGCATTGCAGTTACACTTTTTGAGTGTTTTAATACATTTTCTTAGGTTAAAAAAAGTACCTATTTTAATTTTATTTATTAGGTTTACGATACACAATACTTAATCTACTAATTATTTTACAAAAACTTACATCTAAAATATTGTGTGACAATTAACGTTAACACAAGTTTCACAAACAAAAAATTGAAATTTAAAATTTAAAAAATACAAATTAAACATAATATACATGGTGTTAAGGATTTTGTAGAACTCAGATACCATATCATTAACATCATTATGAGCGTGTAGGCTATCATTCCAATTTCCAATCAATGGTTTTCAGATCCCCTATAATAGACACAAAGTCAGCTTTTTAAAAATTTAGTTTTTAAAAAGCTGACTATGTTTAATAACGAAAGGATGTTGACTCACTTCTAAGGAAGTATACCTTGTCATTACAAATTATAATAAGGCGTATGGTAAGTCTGCCCACGCGTTGCGTTGGCGTCAAGAGATGTTCGTCCCCTTTCTAAATTGTTTTTGTTTATTTGATACTAAGATATAATTTATGATCCTGCTTATTTGCAGAAACTAGTTCTAGTTCAGAATTCCTTGAATCAATATCCAAGCTCTAATAATCTTGTCAGAAATGTGTATAGAGGAGAAATGTAACTAGATTTTCGTTTTATTGATCTTAATGCTGACAACGCTCCCGAGCTTTTTGGCATTGAGAGTGTCCATGGGCGGCGGTATCACTTAACATCAATTGAGCCTCCTGCCCGTTTGCCCCCTGTTCTGTAAAAAAAAAGATCTATAGCTATCGTGGAATGTGCTTAACCTGTATCATAAGCACATATCACATACACACCCTCACTTTCACACCATCACACAACAGCCGAATTAAGTAAGTATCACTTTAATAACTTTTATTGATTTTTTTCCTTTCCTTGTTTGAACCTTTTTGTATATATAATGTATTCTATATTTGGCTATATCTTTAGTAGGTATAATTGATTTTTGTTGTATATAATTTAGGATCACGAAATAAATAAATATAAAAATTTATACCCAATACTTAATACCCAATACAATTGTTGCGTGTTACTTTCAATATTATTTCATAATTTCTAATTATATGGCGTTCAAAATTTAACGAGCTACCAAAAAGGGGTATGAGATCAAAGATTATGTACGTGAGGTACCATATTAGGTTGTGGGCATCGCAATGTTCCATTTAAAGACCAATAGATGCAGTGTCGTTGACTCGAAGATAAGGACAAGTGAAAACTGAAAGTTTATATTTACCTTAATTTTAATCGATGACAGTGATAGCATGAGTCTTAATTCATAATTCTGTTTAATTCGATTGTTAAATCTTTATCTGCGCAATAACTCCAGACGTTTTTCTTTTACTTTTTTTACTCGTATCTAATAAATATTTAATAAATCGTTAAAAATATCTGGAAAATAATACACAATCGAAAAAATAATGCTTATGTAGCGCGTTTATTTTTACTACTATAAATGTTAGCCTAATTATTATGTCGGCTGTTGCAAATGGCTAAATCCATATATTTAAAACTTGCAGAACGAGAATTTCTTTTCTACGCCTTTGTGACCGGTTAAAGTAGAACGCGCTAATAATTGTGACGTCACTACAGAGATCTTTTAATTAACGTCTATATAAAGTACCCATAAAAGTGCTTTTATATGCCGTTTCCTATACCGCTATGAAGCTACATCCATTGCCCTAAATACCACTTTCCGAGTCACCTGAAGCAATGCCTGAAGATTTCCAGTCCATTAATCTTTGCCGACGTACGGCGGCATTTGCCTATTTGCGTATTGTATTCAAGGACGAATTAATTAAGGGTCAATTAGATTATTGTAAATTAAAATATTATTTAAGTGTTGTTTATCTCAATGAGCAGTGTTGGCCTAGTGGCTTCAGCAAGCGACTCTCATCTGTGCACCAATTGACTTTCTTTGTGCGCATTTAACATTCGCTCGAACGGTGAAAACATTATGAGGAAGCCGGCTTGCCTTAGACCCAAAATGGTGACGGCGTGCGTCAGGCACAGGGGCTAATCATGTACTTTAAAAATGATCAAGAAACTAATTTAGAAAACAGAGGTTGTTGCGCCACAGAGTTTTTTTTTGTTTATCTCAAGCAAACGTTAATGTATGATGATCACCCACTAGTTCACGTAAATCTATTAACACGAATAAATCCTTTACTGACATACCGTCTAATGAAAGTTGACGTTAATATATTCGTTATTAACGTACCGTAAGCTTTATCGCACTAATTAGAACCGCTAATTTTCGATACAATTTGAATAATTAATACAAGAATAAATACTTTTTGTTAGAACGTGCCATTCTAATACTTGAGGGCTTGTACCGTTAATGAGCAACGTTGTCCCTTACTCTTTGTGTCTGATAAAGTTTCTGCATAAATTTCTAGTGCCTAGTCTAGACGGGGTTGTTTGTGAGTTCTGACTGATGCAATGGCACTTTTAAACCTGTTACGCGTTTACGTCACGATATACAGTTATTCTTGATTGTAAGTGATGAAGGGCAGTGTACTTTTCATTTCTTTTTATGACCAATATGTTTTTGTTTTCTACGGTATTATTATTTCATTTTAATATTAAATTAATTTGACTTATATGTATTTATTAGTTTAAAAAACCTTTTAGTTTTTAAAGCTTTGAGGTTTCTTATTAATTAACAAAGATAATTATTTTAATAAAGAATAAAATTACCGATTTTTTGGTTCAAATACATTGTCGACTTAGAGATCGCTTAACAGAGATTTGGGAGAATAAATATTGTTTATTAGCTTCTTTTTATTTTAAAACTATATATATATATATAGAATGTCAGCTCCGTTGCGTACTCCTATTTCACCATGCCTCCTGCTGATAGAGGACAAATCATTGTTTTTAATTTATTTTATTATTATTAATTAACTATTAAATGTAAATTTAGAAGCATTTAATATTTATTTCTTTTTGGACGTTCATAAGTGTACATTGCGTTAGCTTATAAATAAATGATTTTGATTTGATTCATACACATATATAAACATAAATGTCTAACTGTAGGTAACATTGCAAATAAATTTGTGAGTGTCGTTCTAACCAAGATTACAATTTGGTAAGTGTTCATAATAAAAAACCCGTATTCGTATAGAACAGGTGCAGTTGAAGTTTTTGCCCTCGCTATCCACTAGGTCAACAGGTTCGTTCAAGTAGCAGCTTGGAGACGTGGACCCTCCACTCACTTAAGGCTTCATACAGCCACATGACAATGCCATATCTAATATATAAAATTCTCGTGTCACAGTTTTCGTTGCCATACTCCTCCGAAACGGCTTGACCGATTTTGATGAAATTTTTTGTGCTTATCCCGTATGAGAATCGGCCAACATCTATTTTTCATCCCCCTAAATGTTAGGGATAGTCCACCCCTAAATTTATTTTTTATTTTTTAGACAAAATTTTTAATTTCTATTTTTTTATGATACAACATACAAAAATACATACAATACTCAATTTTCACCCCTCTACGATCAACCCCTATTTTTTATTATAAACGATATGTACATGGCAAAACGACGTTTGCCGGTCAGCTAGTCATATGTAAAGTTCGTCGCTGTCTAGGCCTGTCTAGGCTAGTTATTAAACTGTCAGCGTCCCTAAACGGATGTTAGATGATCTATTGTCTATTACGGATAGGTCTGAGAGAGCGTCTGAGAATTCCGATCGCGCTCGTGTTTGTAAATCATATTGTTTCACGTCTTGCCGTTTTCCGTCTATTGTTTTGTGTATACAAACATTTTCATCACTTCGCCAAACGGTTAATTTTGTTCGAGTTTGGCCAACGCGTTCGCTTGCGTATTGATTTTTGTTATTTGCATCGCGTCTGCAATCCTCTGTATCTGCAGCCATTGTTGAGGGAATGTCCAATTATGGTTTACTTTTTCGACGGTGTTACAATCGATTTTTGACGAACGAATTGAAAGGTCCTAAAACTTGGCGAATAGAAAGAGTGGCGGAGAGTTTATTGCCATTTTTCTTCCGTTCTACGCCCTTGATTTGAGAACTGGCAGTAAATGTAAAATAAGAAGCATTTAATATATATTTGAAGTGAAACTTCTTTATCGGGGTTGGAAAAAATTTAGTGTAACATTTTTGCGTTACCCGTCACATTTTTCCGTTACGCGCCATGTTGCTTTTTGAAGTCAAACTTCTTTATCGGCGTTAAAATATGACATATACTATAGTATGTTTTTGACTTTGAAGTTTGATAACGGATTACATTTTCGACTTGAAATTTGCTAATCGCAATTTGCAGCAATTAATTTGTAAATTGTATGCTAGGCAGTGTATCAAAATTTACTGTGTTTAAAGAAATAGTTTCGGACCTCTAAACTTAAAACAAACCAATTATGGCTCTGCGTACAACAAAGGTTTTATATAAGTTTCACTTCTTACGTGTGTACACCTAGTACACGCACACATTTTTTTTTTTATGACGTTCATAAGTGTACATTGTGTTACCAATATGAATAAATGATTTTGTTTTTTTCGTTCCTTAATACATATAATACCGCCTGTATCGTTTATTTGCGGTATGCTCATTTTCATACACGTGCATATGCATAAGTACAAGCTACTTGCGTACACTGTAAATAGACGCATGCTCTTACCCAAAACGTTAATGCACGCGAGAATGTGAATCCAAGATAATGTACGGCTGTTTCAGAGGTGTTATTTTGAAAGCTACCTGACATACCTTGCTGTTTTCTGAAAATAGGCGTTCACGTGTGGCAATATTTAGGTCGCGTCCGTTCCATTTATAATTATCTTAGCGAGCTTTTATTACCAATAAAGTTATTTATGGGTGTGTCCACTGGCGTGTGGAAACTTTTAATATATTAATACAAACATTTCATGTGTTTGATGTCCCTTTACGTTACGTTACGTATTACTTTTGAAATTGATAAAACTTGACCAGGGTTACGAAGTTTCTGTTTTCATATGTTTTTAAATAACTCTACTTATAGTTTTAGCCTTAAAATTGTTGTGCTTAACGCTCGTACAGTGAAGGATTTGGTTGTGAAGAAATTGGCGTGTTATGACTCGATATCGGCGAAATGTATTAGACATAGGCTAATCAAATAAGCTAAATTTAAATTCCTTGTACCCTCTTAGATACCCCGACAGACAGACAGACACCCAGATATAAGTGATAGTTACATTAAATCTTGTATTTTATTTTTCTTATTTGCCTATGTATCAGTGTGCAGAGCGTTGACAAGCTCTTGTAAATACAATAAAAATCACCTTCTTGAATATATTATAAATTTTATTATCAATGAAACCAACGACGACAAACTTTATACGATCATTCCACCAGTCAACAAATCGAGTAATTATCGCCTGAGATTACGCGGAAATTTATAGGAGATGGTTTGTTCGCTATCAGTCTCCAAAGGAAATTATCTTATCTTCATTAATAAATCTCTTCACAGATCAGCTTTCTTGATACTCATCCGGAAATCGATGTTAGATGAGCTTGACTCCGTTTTAAACAATAGCATTAAAAATATTGTCTTTGCTTTTTACGGCATACATATTTTAAAAAAATCAAGGTGCGACATTGTATTGAAATATTACTAATAGGTTGTTAAGGATTTATTTGAGGATTAGAACTTTATATAGGGTTTATCTTTTTCTTATAGTGCCATCTCCTTGCAAAGGTTGGCGATCATCATGGCTAGTTTAATTTTGGATGCCGCGCTTCTAAACAATGACATGATGCTTTGAGCAAACCTTTACTTTGTTTGAATATTAAGTAAAAATCGGTATTAGGGTCTGCTTCTAGTGACATGGTTTTTTGCTCCATTTCCAAGTACCCTATAGCATTTTGGAAAGCTTTATATTTTCAAGGTACGGAAAACCGAATAGTACACCAACATTAATTCATCTAATAGCTGTTTACACGTATAACTCTCATATATAGTAACTTGTGAATATGGGACAAAAATATTAAATTATTTAAAATTTAAAAAATATATTAATTTTCTATTAACCCACGAAAGACCTGTCCTAATAATATCAACGTCAGGTGGAAATTTGTATGCCACACCCTAATACAGGACTGATACATTTCGTACAAAATTTCTTACAAGAAGTTAATATCATAATGTTATGACTTCGCGAAGTAGACCAAACTTTATTTTTAGGTCAGGTTGATAAACAACTATAACTTTTCATTACTCAACCAAAGTTATTGAACGGCCCGGGAACGCAAACAAGCCGCGATAAGTGTATGTAATTACTAATTATTATACAGTTTAGAAAAACTATCGTCATTAGTAGTTCAGGATAAAATGGGGTTTATTTCTTGACTATTCTAAGACAAGATGAAGATAGCTTCATCTTGACTTGAATTTTTGATGGGCATACTATGCTATTCGTTCCTTGAGGGTTTTCGGATTTTGATTGATTTAGATGAATTAATTTTAGTGTATACGTACATATATACCTCTAAATTATAAAACTTTTCATAATGGTATAGCGGACTTTGTCATATACAAATTAAATTTTTTAGTTAGTTATTTTTTTGTATTTTTGTTACCTATTGTATTTCCTAATGAATTTCTTATGTTTGTCCTTAGTTTTTTTGTTTGTCATCTGTAAGACAGTATTGTGTCTTTTATAAATTTAATAAAATAGAATAAGTCTTATGTGTAATCACACACTTTATATATATCAATCTTCTATCCGTGTGTTTGTAGATAAACTCTTGCTTACCGGACCGATTTTGGTGAAATCTTTTTATATGCGTTCAAGTGGTTTAGATGTACAATTACACGTTTAATTTTTTTATTTAAACGTGTATACAACGTCTGTCAGGTCCGCTAGTGTCTTATAAATAATTCCAACCAATCCATATAACAACAACATTAACTAGGCATTGAAACTGTCCATGGGCAGCGGTATCACTTAGCCTCCTGCCTGTTCGACCCCTGTTCTATTAAAAAAAAACAATCTAGATTTTCAAACTTCGAATAACACGATGTGCTTAAAGTGAAATTTTAATTTTCTGTGTTTTCCGTCACTAGCAAAGTTTTGTTTATTTGTTTTCTGATAGCTGTAGGGTTTAATATTTGTACCTTGTTGGTCCGCTATAAATCGTCTAGACAGCTTAATAATATTTTGACCCTGTATGATATTGCAATTCAATTTATTGTTACAAGCGATCCACATTAAATTAGTTTTAGGATATACTCGTATAGAGAGTCATCGTTGTTGCAATTTCTGTTTTTAATTTCACGCCTTATAATTCAAGAAATAGAAAAATACAATAAGCTGGCAGTTGGAAAATTACATTTTTTGGACCATATGTGTGTGTGTGTAATTTATGTATGTGTGTGTGTATGTATTTTAATGGGTACCTTATCTACACTAATATTATAAAGTGGAAAACTTTGTTTGTTTGTTTGATTGTAATGAATAGGTTCATAAACTACTGGACCGATTTTAAAAATTCTTTCACCATTCGAAAGCTACATTATCCACGAGTAATATAGGCTATATTTAATTTTGAACAAAAATAGGGTTCCGTAAGATATTAGGGTTTTTCGGACACAAGGTGTAAAAAATCAACCAAAAAAGTTACTTATTTTGCGTACCCTGCCTAAACTATTAAACATAGAACCATAAAATGTTGTAAGTAATTGTAGATCTTATAAATATCTACGAAAAGTCCGCGACACACTATACCTATCTATGTCGAGTGAGGCACAATAACCATAAATGATAAACATGGCAAAATGACGTTTGCCGGATCAGCTAGTTTTTAATAAAACACAGCTTACGTTACTACTGTAGTATTCTGTATGAAGTACAAGGTGTTAATGTCACATGTATTAATACTTTATTTATTTTGTCCCAATCGGTGTCGAGATCCTTGGTCCGTGGGGTCCTAGCGCTATAAGGCTAAAAGGTTAGTCGACATCACAGGAGACAGAAGAGCTGGCAGCTACCTCGGACAAAGAATTAGTCTATCTATTCAAAGGGGCAACGCTGCCAGTATCTTCGGAAACTTGCCTAAAGGGACTCCTTTTAATAATATATTTCAGTTATTGTTTTTCTATTAGTATTACCATTGTTAAAATAGAGTTAATACTTTAAATTGTTATTACGTTCTTAGAAAATCTCAAAGCAGATAATAAAACATAACGAACCGTAGCCTATCAGTAATCAGTCAAATAAAAATCAGATTCGTTTTTGTTTTAAAAAATTGTTATTCTTCATTGCACTGCAGATTAGCGATGATGTCCATGGTTATTTTTTTCTATAATAAGAGAACAGATCACTACAAATGTTAGAACGAAATACGTCACTATTTTTAACAATGTGCGTGATTATAGCGTAAATATGTAGATAGCCTAATTTATTTGAGACGATAAAAGTGTGTATATCATCGGTTTTATGTTCACGTTTTAAAGTTTAAATAGCGTGGAATCGGTAATAACACTTATTTAAATCTTCGTTAATAGCTTAGACTAAGAATAGCTTTTTCGTTCTCTGTTTACAAAAAACATTAATTGAACTAGCCAGTTAATTACGGGTATACAATCTGTACAAATCGCGTAGTCTAATCTGTAAGTAGGTTTATAACAAGGTTTTTTGTATTTTTATGATTGATATCACTCAATAAAAATCCAGTGGCACTATAACCCTATCGTACAGTATTGGCCTCAGATTTCTGTATTTTTTCTAATAGGAAAGTAGGTGATAAGCTTTCTGTACTAGACACAGGCTGTCGACTTTTTGGGTCTATGGTATGCATGGTTTCCCCGTGAAGTTTGCCATCACCGTAGGAGCAAATTAAAATTCTAAATCATTTATTTAGGTACACTTTTGAACGTAATAATGAAATTCATATTAAATGCTTCTAATTTTACATTTACTGCCAGTTCTCAAATAGGGCGTAGAACGGACGAGAAGAACTAAACTTTCTGCTACTCTTTAAGCAAGTGTCAATCGTGACTTGAAGGCCTAGGAATGTGGAGTGGAGCGCTTTCACCGTTGACAACAGGCTTATCGGTAGGCAACTCTTTTGACTTCACTTCAGGTCATTTTATAGTGGTGATGCCAAGGTTAATTCCGCATATAGAAAGTAAAGTCCATTGGTGCACAGCCGTGGTTCGAACGCAAGACCTTAGGGTTGCCAACTCTGCTCTTAGCCATTGATGTTCTTAAATTGTATAAAAATACCCAAGGGTTAAGGTGAAAGCGTAGCTCAATTTCGCATTCATATTATTTGTATGATGTATCCTTAGTTTCATATCTAGATTTGAATCCAAGATTTTAGCAAATAATTTTTAAGTTACGCTTTGAAAACGCTCGCATTCAGCCAAAACTATTCTGAAGACTACTACTGAAGGTAGTCTTTCACTTCAGTAAAATTTTTTCCTACTAAATCAGTTTGAATGTGCTCTTAAAAATTCGGTAAAACTATTTAAATACAAAAAAGAAGCAAATACTTTTACTTAAAACTTTTTTATTTTATTTATTTATTTAATTATAAGTAATCTTACAGCTAACATACATAATATTACAAAACAAACACTTATACAGTACAAAAAGCCAAAACAGATTACATAGATAAACAATATTATATAAGAAAAATGAAACAAATAAGCGCATCAATAGAAAAAATATATACAGAAAACTGAAATTTAATATTTAAAACAAAAAATAATACCAAATACAACCTAAACAAAATTCAAGTCTTCCCGCCCCTTCAAATATTTTCTCACATGTTCCTTGGTGAGGTGGAAAATATCAATATCCTCATAATTAGTGTCATAGTTAGATAAAACCCGAAACATTGGTGAATTATGCAGGTAATTCGAGTTCGTACGAGGCACATGGAACAATTTTGAGTGTCTTGTCGCATATTGAGAAGGAATTTTAAAAGAAATTAACGACAGCAAATAGGGGCTATCGATCCGCCCATGAAGAATAGCATGTAAAAAAAGCAGGTCTTGCTGACTTCGCCGACTTTCTAATGAGTCTAAATTAAAATAATTGCAAGAATGCGCATAACTATCGAAGCATTGGTATTTTTTAAAACTAAGGAATTTTACAAACTTTTTTTGTATATTTTCTATTGCTTTTTTATATTTTGTATAATATGGAGACCACATAACACTCGCATACTCCAGCACGCTTCTAACATAAGCAAAATATAAGCTTTTAATGCTATGTATGTTATTAAATGTCTTGCATGACCGCTTGACAAATCCTAGTTGCATATACGCTTTGCCTGTTATGTCATCGATATGTTGTGATAGGCCCATTTTTTCATCTAATAGTATTCCCAGGTCTTTTACTAATTTTACTTGTTTTATTGGGGTGTTATCGATTTTGTAAGTGTATTGAATTTTTTTGTTTTTACGCGAAAAAGTTATCTTATTACATTTGTTTATATTTATTGAAAGTTTATTTTGTTTGTAGTATATTTCTAACCTATTAAGATCTTGTTGAATTTGATTACAGTTAACTATTGATTTTATTCTTAAGAAAATTTTTTGGTCATCCGCGAACATAAGATGTTTAGAAAAGTGAAAACAATATTTTATATCGTACAAATAAGCATTAAATAATAATGGGCCAAGTATTGAACCTTGGGGTACTCCTGATGTAATGTTAGTGAACATGCTTTTGTACCCGCATATTACTGTTGCTTGCCGTCTGTTAGTTATGTATGACTTTATCCATCTGTAAAGGTCACCACGTATTCCAAGGGAGAAAAGCTTATGTAACAGGATAATATGATCAACGCGATCAAAAGCTTTTTCTATATCCGTGTAGATAGCGTCAATTTGGTCACCCTCATCCATACCTCTCAGTATATAGTCAGTAAAAATAGTCAAATTAGAAACTGTTGAGCGATTTTTAGTAAAGCCGTGTTGTTGCTCCGGTAGTTGTTTAGTGATTAATGGACTTATAACATTATGTACTAGTTTTTCGAACAGTTTGCTAAAAGAATTAAGGATTGAGATAGGTCGATAATGGTCAATTCTGTTTTTGGAGCCTTTTTTATGAATAGGAACTACATGTGCTTCTTTCCATTTTAAAGGGAATGCACAGAATGTGTTAAGGGACAGATTATATATATGTGATAGTGGTGCTGCAAGTTCCTTACTACATCTTTGTAGGAAAACTGCTGGTATTCCGTCACTACCTGGACCCTTGTTTATATTTAAATTTTTTATAGCCATAAAGACGTCGTGTTCCGTTATGTGAATGTTATTATATATGATATCTGACTCAGGTAGTTCAGGTAGGTCATAAGTATCGTCAGGAGAGTGGAAGACGCTGTTGAAGAATTTATTAAAACCCTCACAAATCTCAGGCTCCGATTTATATGACTCATCTCCAAGAACTAGCATACTAGGGTACCCAGATTTACATTGCCTCTTGTTTCTTAAGTATGACCACAACGCCTTAGGATTCTTAGCCATGTTATCTTGTACATGCTGTTCATAAGATAGCATGCACTTTTTGGATATACGCTTTTGCCTACTACGTAACAACGAGAACTCGTCATAGTCTCGCGGGTTCTTGTACATTTTCCAACGTCTATGAGCTTTTAGTTTTTCTTTTATGACGTGTATCAGAGACTTAGTGTACCACACGGGGTACTTGTTATTGCATTTATTACGGCTTATTGGGACATTGTTTATAATAGTTCTATTCACAATATCATAAAATTTTGTTGTAACTTCATCTATAGTGTCTCCATTAAGATGCTGTGTCCAGTTGACCTCGCTTAGTTCCTGATTAATAGCTTCGTAATTACCGCGATAGAAATTATACTTTTGGCCAACTTTTGGAGACATTTTGCGCAGAAGTAAGTCAGTTGCATCAATACTTAAACAGGGGTGATGCATATCGGGTTTAACCAATGCTATGTCAGCTCTGGTATTATCTAGAGAGACATTACTTAATATTAAATCCAACACATTGTTACAAATATTGGGAATAAAATTATGTTGTGTTAGGCCAGAAGAATTTAACTTTTTTATGAAATCTTCGGAGATTTCTTGTAACTGGGTCGTACCCTGCTTTAAAATAATAGGTCCCGTGGGAGACCAGTTAATGATAGGAAGATTAAAGTCACCAACAATTATGAAGTAATCATTTGGGTTTGATTCAATTATATGACTGAATGAGGAAATAAACGTCATAAGTCGTTGCGGCTGCTTAGAATCGGGAGGTATATAGACCAATCCAATATGAAGATTACGCCGACCATTAGCTCCAAGTGAATTTTCTGGTATAGTAAGCCACAAAGTTTCAACGTTAGTGCAGTTCCATTCAGGTCTTTCATAAGCCTGCAATTTAGGAGATATAAAAATTAACAAACCTCCCCCATATTTTTTATGTGATGTTTCTTTAGTTCTATCACGCCGAAACATAGTATAATTACCCCCGCAAAGTTCGCTGTCGTAAAACTTATCGCTTAACCAAGATTCAGTTATTAAAACAATATCAAAAGTAGATAAGAGTAGATTGCGATAAAATTCAGTCGTTTTCGTCCGTAAGCCTCGCACGTTTTGATAGAATATGGTTAGGGTTTTATCCAACATTTAAAGAAAAATCTAAACGTACCAACGTTTATGCAAACATTTTTATTTAGGTAGGAAGATCTCGAATTCTGCGTTACTATTAATGTGAAATTGTAAATCAAGAAACAAAGCGCTGCTAAAACCACTGAAAAATACACGAACGATGCCGTAAAATAATTAGTTAAATAATAAAAATACAAATGCAAAGTTGAATCTAAGAAATTTTTGATAAATCCCGCTCCGATTTTATTGTAATGGCTGGGGACTCTTCGTTTCTGCGTAAAAAAATGCAACAGTTTCTGACCCAAACGAATTTGTAACCTTTGTTCGTAGCCATTGTTTTAACCTCTTTTAGCAGATATTTGTTTTCAGGGGTCAGGTGCTCGTTTACAAAGAATTTCTTAGAATTACCAGCCAAACCAATATCAGACGTTTGAATTCCTCGCCTTTTTCGTAAACCGGACAAAATTTTATCTTTAATGTCGCGAGATCTGAGACGAACAACAATTGTTTTTGGCTTTCCTGGCGTTGATTGCTTTGGCTGTACGCGATTGGCGAATTCAATATCGCCCGGTTGCAATTCCACGTCAGCATGTTTTGCAATTTTTTGTATTAGTATAGTAATTTAATTTAATAAATACACGTCTCAATATTTATATATACCTATTTGTATATCTCTAGTAAAAATAAGGACGCGTAACTATACACGAAGGACATATATAATACATAACTCCTATTTAATAATAATCAGTGGCGCTACAACCTCTTTAGGTCTGGGCCTCAGATTTATGAATCTGTTTCATGATCATTTTTCAATTTAATACGCAAGTAGGTGATCAGCCTCCAGTGACTGACACACGCCGTCGACTTTTTGGGTCTAAGACATATCGGTTTCCTCACGATGTTTTTCTTGACCGTTCGAACGAATGTTTAATGCGCACATAGAAAGAAAGTCCATTGGTGCACAGCCGGGGATCGAACCTACGACTTCAGGGATGAGAGTCGCACGCTGAAGCCACTAGGCCAACACTGCTCATAACTCCTATTTACCAAAATAATAATTGTTGCATAACAGTAAGAATTGTATGTAACACAAATAAATGTTTGAATGGTCCAGTGAATAAATAGGCTATCTCGCTCTTACAACTTGATTACTAACATTGATGAAAATATTGATATATTTTACAAATCTTCGAACTTACCGTAACTTTGTTTATTATGCTCTTAATGAGGTTTAAGCTTTCATATAGTTTTAGTTATTATTTTAGTTGCTTGTTTAATTTTCTAATGAAATTCATGTGTGTGTTTTAAATTTGTGATGTCATATATCCTTGTATTTTTCATGCATACACCTTGTTTAAGAACTTATAAGTAAACAAGCAGACCGGCCAAGCGTTGCTGTGGCTAAGGTTTTTGTTATAATACATAGAAGTAAACTATTCAAGGGAAAATGTAGGAGACCTTATGTGAAACGATGGTACTTTTAACACAGCGCCATCTGTTAGAATTGTATCAAACAATAAACAAATATTTGCAATAAAATAATATTGCGACTATAATTGGAGATTTAAACTACCCTATCTTTTAAGTTGGATCAAACTACACACGGTGTGCAAATTTGATTGATATCGGTTCGGTAGTTTAGGAGTCCATTGAGGACAAACACTGTGACACGAGATTTATATATATTTATACACATTAAGATTATATACCACACATCAAAAAAATATGCTATATGTGTTATAAAATGTTAGTAATTCGTGACAGGGATACATAACTGTCTCATTTAAAGGGCAGAGGAAAAGGCAAGTTACTCACCTGATGGATATCAGCTGGTATTTTAAATTCTTTCAGTAGAGACTTAGGACCTTAACTATTGGCTTGGTAACAAAGAGTTTCCAAAGCTAATAATAGGAAAAGCTTTACTAAAAACGAGTAAATTGCGTCAAAATTTTATGTTATAAAGTTATTCTTTGTCAAATGACTAAAATAATTTGATAACTCCTACATATCCTAACTTTCTAGACAAATAGTTTAGCACAAAAGTTATTTTTAATAAAAGCCTCATGTTTCAGTTAAAAGAAATTATACCATATGGTGTATACGAAAAGTAATTATTTGCCAGTTGCGTACTGCTTAAATGTCTTAACATCTGCTAGTAGGGCTTCGGCCTGCATAACTTGGGGGAGATGGCACGTGCTATCTTTATAACGGTGTTAACTGTTATTAAAGGTAAACTGCATTTTAAATAAACGTCCAATTAACTTGAATTAATTGAACAAAATTACTATATGGGATATTGTCTGGATTTCATTGCAAAACTAATATGATGTATCAAATATTTGATTTGTTTTGATTCTTATTTTAAGAAGTCATTATATACTTTTAACTGATTCCAAAAAACCAGAAGGTTCATAAATATTGAAGGTCTCTTTACCTTTCATATATTTTAATAAAATACTTGTTAGCATAGTGCAATTTCGACCCGTCTAAAAAACAATACCCCACACGCCGATTGATAGTAAATTCCCTTTATGTTTGCTTACCAAGTGTCACCAGAAAATGAATTCGGGCGAAAAGATCGGCACGTTTGTGGCACCCGGGCGTGGTCCTCGCATGTTTTTATTACTTCACTTTGTCGGTACCGAGGTTGCTTAAGTCACATCAGGGTATTCTTATTGTCAATTTCTAAACAAGTGTTTCGAATACGAAATTGTAAAAACAAATAGGTTTATTTCTCTATTTTCAAATGTGTCTCGTTTAATTTATTGCAGTTCACTCCATCTGCGTCAGATGTTTTTACAAACAGATGATCCTTAATGGCTCTAAATACTGTTGAGTGATTTATCCCACTTAATTTCTATATTTATCTAATTAAATGTCACTTTTAAATCAAATTATGTACTATATGGAATCAGTAATCACTTGAGACATAATTCTACGTTAACAAGTTCTTCGTTACGCGAGAGTACGGCTTTGATAGTTGGGTTATCTTTTTTTGACACTACATACTTATAAAAAAATACAATCCGTTGGTCAGACATTTATGTAGCGTTCAAAATGAATAACCTATTTAAAATTAGGATAAATCAATCGTCTAGGAATCCACTAAATTTACATGTATGTATAGTTTAAATTTTTGATTAAATTATGAGTCAGCAGTAATGAATTCGAAGAAACAGGACAGCGAGAGAGACCTTGGCTTTCTTTTGTGTAAGCACTTACTTGTTTTTGGTTCCAATTGCACAAATTACTTGAATTAAAAAAAAAATCGTACTAGCTTAGAGCTGCTCTGTTGGTTACAACACTTGTTAATAGCTAACTGTATTGTGGGTTTTATTTAAACGGCACACTTATTGGACATTTTTAAGACGCTTTTGTGGGTACACGACTAAAATGGTAGTGTAATTATAAATTGGTACTATTATTATTAGAAAGTATTAAGAATTCATTACAAGTAATCTTGGCTTGCTAACGGGAAACATGCTTAATTGTTATAACGCGTAACAAAAACATGTTAGGTATGTTTACGTTGGCACGAGTCAATGCTTTGTAGGAACTGGTATTTAATCCAGAAAAAATATTATATCGCCTTAGTATTAATGGTTGTATTTAAGGTTCTTATAACAACCCTGTCGCTTTTATTATTACATTTTGTCCCAGAAATAGCAATAGCGTAACTGTTCTCCGTTAGTTTTAACTTCGTTTTCGTAAAACTTACTAGATACTGTCTTAGTTGCTACGTGTCAATGTATTATGATATCGTAAGCTTTGTGTACATTTGTTATCACATCAAGAGCCACAAGCTGGCTTCGACTCCAGGCCAGTCAACTGACGCGCCCCCTACTGAGATCCCCCCGCACCTCAAGTAGCCCTCAATTGATGCAGTCTCGATTTAACTGTCTCCGGTGTCGCACGTCGCTGCTTCCAAACAAAAGCTTTTCCGCTCTCGAGCTTTGTCTTCCTATGAAGTGTCTATAATATGTCTGCGTCTCATACTATATCGTCTGAATAAGTGTTTGTGTTTAGCAGTAAATTGGTGACGTTTTTCTGTAGATAGTTAATGTTAACTGTTCCGTTGTGTATCAATTAGTCATAATATATGTGGTTATATGTTTATTTTGATTGACGCTATGCTACATATATCTTAGTATCGGAATAACAGGTATGTTAATTATAGCATTAATAATAATTAATTATTAAAGTAGGAAAACAACTGTGCATTGTGATAGATTATCTCGGTTATCTGATCTACCAAAGTAATTATTAATTATGTATTAACGCAATTATAAGTTATTATGTGTATTAATTGAGGATATTTATAGCATCTGTCTGTGATGACATAAATATTTAATTATCCCACGACGTGAAAGAAGGGTGGCAGAACGCTATGAGAAAACGGGACAGCAAATGCCTACAATTTGAGGAGTTACCAATTTCGAATCGTTTCCATCTACAAATTCAACAATGGACGGATTTAGGGGAGAGTTTATGTTTGAGACGCATATTTATTGAGAGTATTTTGAACTGGGCGTAAGCAAGAGCCATATTCAATTGTTTATAGTTCATACAAAATGATTTCCTGTATGGCAATAACAAATGACAAGTCCGGACATGTTATTAAAATTTGATAAAATAATCAGGGTCTCTGTAGTTGGTTCCTGGAAACTTACAAAGCTAAATAAAGAGTTCATTATTACTTTGCTGTCGTCGTTCTAGTTGTAATTAAGACAATTCTAAAAAGAAAGGCGTGCATTTTTGTCTGA
The DNA here is from genome assembly GCA_963693345.1 of Pieris melete. Classification (NCBI taxonomy): domain Eukaryota; kingdom Metazoa; phylum Arthropoda; class Insecta; order Lepidoptera; family Pieridae; genus Pieris; species Pieris melete. The sequence continues at coordinate 834,575 of CAVNZK010000044.1, read as the reverse complement.
TATTTAATATCTACAATAAGTATTACTTTCTCAACTAACAATGCTTCCGTTTCGCACAGACATTCATCAGATCAGAGAGCGTGAGCTGGTTATATCAAACTTTCATTTAACGTCATAATAATTATAACAAGAATTATTGTATCACTTTCAAATTTAGTTTTTTTGCGAACGCAATTCCTCTATTCAATTAACTTCTGCAATTCTTTCTTTCTGTGAAATCCAAAAAACTTTACTCTAAGACAAGGTGCTATAGATATCACAAAGTTATAAGAGATGTATTATAACTTTGTGAAACCAGCTGCCCACTGAAGTATTTCCGAACCAATTCAACTTAGGGTCCTTCAAGAAAAGAGCGTACCAATACTTGAAAGGCCGGCAACGCACTCGCGAGCCCTCTGGCATTGAGAGTGTCCATGGGCGGCGGTATCACTTAACATCAGATGAGCCTCCTGCCCGTTTGCCCCCTGTTCTATAAAACCGGCACCATCAATAAAAATAAATTCGTGTGATTTATGTTATGTTAGACTAATTGTTTTTAATCGTTACTCGTTTTCTGCATATAAAGATTTCATAGATAATAAAATAATTGAAAAACTTGTAAAACATCTGCTGTTAAACCAGTTATAAAGTTCAACGGAGCAAAACTTATGTGTCCAACTATAATTAAATATTGTAATTGCATGTCTTTAGTACGACTAGCAGTTCATCTTTGTTTTATAAATGTGATGTTACCGTTTTCTCTTCCATATTTGATACAATTGTATTTTAAAGGAAGCAATGACATTAATTTGCTTTATTGTTGTGAGATTGTTCGCGTATTACCAGGACACTGACCCAGTATCTGTTAACATCGATTTATGGTCACTCATGACTTCATTCAGTATCTATGTAATAAATTTTATTTATGCTTTCCAATCGTTCCTTGTTGGTTGTGAAATTCGTGATTGCGTTCAATGTATTTTAGTCGTTATTAAAATATAAAAATCTAAAAATGTTTGCTCTCGTTAAAATGTGAAACAGAAGAATTGACCTCCACAAATATTTCCCTTTTTCGTCACAGCACTTGACACAATTTCACTTGCCCTATTTATTTTTATCTTATTATTTACGTCAATGAGTTAAAACCATGGTTTTTCTCTATTGAATTAACTTCGTTTCTCTGTCAATGCTGAATTATATACGTAACGATAGCCTTATAAACTTAACGTGTTTAAAAAATCTTGACGCAAATGTCGTAAGTATTATAAAGTATGAAAATGATTATTCACGAGATACTGTAGTCATGAAAATTACAAAGTTAGTTCTCTGAAGTTTTATTTTCAGCTTATTCTTTACTGTATAATAAAGTCTTATTATTTCGCTGTTTTTATTGCGTAATTGTGTTGTAGTTGTGTAACTTTTATGGTTTGCATTGTCTTCTGTCAATCATGGCTATCATTTGTTTCCAGAGACATTTCCGTCATGTTTTATTCATCGACATTCTTTCTCTCGTGCATTGTACGCATTTGTAATTACGTCTTAGATATGTGCATTTAACAATCGGATCAAAGTTCAGTGACCTTAAGCTGCTACCATTCATCTGTCATCAATATTTAAGTCGTATCGCCATGTAAAGAAAAGCTTAAATTTTGGACTCCTACGGGAAACGCTATACGACCCAAGTGTATTTAATGCTATCAAATTCTTAAAGGTATTTCTTGTTTATTCAACTGCACGATATGTATTGTGTAGAACAGATATATGTATATTAACTGATAATCTTAAATATACTTTTAAAGGGCGTTAATACGCCATACAAATTAATTTGGACCTATGCATAGAACTAATGTTCTATGCATAGGTCCAAATTAATTTGTATGAAAGGATTTCAAAATCCATTATGTAATCGCAAACGATGTCACGGCAAAGAGATCAGAGATTTCTCTGTACTACCAGTTGCGACACAAACATAATAGATAAGCTATCCTGTATCTAGGCTTGATCAAATTTGTATAAGGCAGGCCAATGCTACAGAACAGTCAAGGTTTATATGCCGTCGGTTGATTCTGTACGGCTCATTAAATATGGCATAATCTCAAAGTAATGTTGAATGTGTTAATAATTACCTCGGATGATTGCAAAATTTTGTTCTGGGTGGGTACTACTTTTCAAACGCTTATGACATTTAAGCTGTAAGTATATACGTATAAACATATTGTTCAACTGCCACTTATTACGATGACTTGCATTGAATCCGCAACGTTTCTGATTATATGTTACCAATAGCAAATTTTGCTAAATCACATAACAATAACAAAGATTTTTTTCGTTTCAATTCTAGAAAAATGTCTCGTTACGTCAGCGGCAAAAATCATGAAATAATTCTCAAGGCTTTGTTGTTGACCCTTAGCGTGTAAACTTCATCCACGTCATTGAATTGATTACTATTATCAAGACAATCTTTATGAGCCACCGTAATGCTAAAGTGTATTTTATGTTAGGAAAATGGAATTGAAGGCTTATCTAAAATCGTTTACGTAAACCGTAAACAAAATGTGAGCTCCAATCTCGTATATGCCTATTATGCTATCTAATTGCTATTTGTCCGCACGCAGCCACGCAAATACGCTCAAATGTTTCAGTGACATCTGTGATTATTTGTTGTTGATTTATGGCTCTTTTCTATATTATGGAATGTTCATTAGTATCTTTATTATTACTTTTTATAACCCTTGGTCAATTGTCAATGGTAACTCGTCTTCCATCAACTGTCATTTGATCATTAAACAAGTCGTTATTGGTATGAATTGAGTTGCTTCGGATATGCTTTATCACTGTAATTAACGTTATGTTAACACAACGAAAATAGCTTAAAGCTTCGCCGAGTAATGTATTATCGGGAGGCCAATGGCTTGTGCGTCACGCATCGTGATCTTTTGGGAATCGATGTGTGTCAAACATTGAAGGTAATTTAATGTTCAAGTACCTAGTTTTATTAGTCTTGAAATTCTCGTGGGGCTGAGACAATTACCTTTGTTGTATCTACTTTTTGTTCTAACTCAAACTCAAAATAACATCCATATAGGTGAACAAGTACACTTATGGACGTCACAAAAGAAGTTAAATTAATTTTAAATTTACATTTACTACCAGTTCGCAAGTCAAGGGCGTAGAGCGGGCAAGAAGAACTGGCAAGAAACTCTCCGCCACTCTTTTAAATCGCTAAGCTTTGAATGTTCTGTAGATTCTATAGTTTTGCTTGAGTCCACTTAGGTGACTCTTGGCGGGTTGTGTTTGACCTGTATCTTTGTTTCATTTGATTTACGCTCGTTTATAGTGAAGTGATTTTAATAAATCAGTGTTATGTGCTAGGTTCTATACACTTGAGACTCTGAAATCATTGACAAAGTGATACGTTTACTTATACGGGAGTGTACTGTCCTTCTAAATGAAACTTGACGCTGAAATGAAATGCTCGAATATCGGATTTTAGACATTTCTACGTAGCCGTAAGCCGTAAGCCAGAAATGCTTAGTACTTAGCGGTTCTTTCACACTCAAAAGCAGTAATCATGGCTGATTAAATGTTCAACGTAAAGTGATTGAACGCTCAAAGGGCAGGGTGAGCTCAATTAACGTTCCAGACTACAATTAGTTAATCCAGTCCATCATCTCGTAATAAAATCGTAGTTTATGTGGGATTTACAGATGATCGTTATATATCCAAAACGGGTATGGGCTATAAAATATCTATTTACGGAACGTACTTGTACCTCAATTAACAAAACCTTTGTGGTGTTAACATGTGTTTCATTCAATAAATCCCTAAAAGCAAGCAAAATAATATAATTATTTTAGCATAACAAAAAACAATAATATTACTATAGCACCTTCTAAGTTCTGGGCCTCAGATTTCTGTATCTGTGTCGTGATCATTTGTTTTTTTTAGTAGGTAGGTTATCAGCATTCTGTGCCTGACACGCCATCGACTTTTAGGGTCTAAAACATGCAGGTTTCTACACGATGTTTTCCTTTAATGAACGAGCAAGTGTTAAATGCGCACATAGAAAATTTATTGGTGCACAGCTGGGGTTCGAACCTATGACTTTAGGGATAAGAGTCCCATGCTGAAGCCACAAGACTGCTAGCTGCTGCTCTTAGCATATCTATATTGCAGAAATTAAAGTGAATGAATAGTTAATTTTACAGTAAATTGTGATTGTTACAAGCTGCTAGCTAACTCTCATTCCTTAGAACTTCATCTTTGTTATTACATTGTTTTATATACTATTGTCTTATGTTGTTATGAAAAGAGACAGTGCTGTTGCTAAATCATACAATGATAGATTGTAATATGATTTATAAACATATATTTGTAAATTGTTACTGACATTCAGGTAATAAAACTATATTTTTTTCCTTTCCTTTTTGTACAGTAAACATTTTCCAATAGACAATTTTTGAACAGTCGCAGCACAAGTATTAAGTTATAGTCATTAAAATGTAAATGCAATGTTTCTAACAAAATTATTATGCGTCATTCGTTCTTTCCAACGAAAGTCATATAATGCCGTCTGCCTCTCAAATAACAATGAGTGTACAGCCTTCTACAGTATTGATGATCAATTTGTTCAAATTAGATACTTTAGATTCTCCATCACAGAGAGAGACATATGGTGTCTTCTAATTGTGTTCTATCTATAGCTAGAAGGGTGCCGAAAATAATCATACATGGAGACATCAAAGGAAAATATTTACAACTTAGTAAATATTTAATTATTAATGTTAATGAATTTGAAATACAGATGTGTTATACTGAACTTTAAACTTTAATTAGTAAATTATGACAACTTAAAAAAAATAAAAGGGTTTGCGAATCAACCATAACAAGTGTATTTGTACCTTCTTGTTTACCTTATTTATTTATTAGTAATCTTACAGCTACACATATTCATAATACAAAGCCAAACCAGATTATATTGAAAACAAAATATACGAAACAGACAAAAATAGTCAATTAAGTGCACGAATAGATAAAAAAAGAAAACTGGAATAAAACATTAAACAAACTACATTGTACTACTGTTAACTTATCTTGTCGCTATCAGAAAATTATGACTTTGAAGTACAACACAATATAATTGGCTTTATAAGACGAAAAACTAGTATCTTAGTATACGCTTAGGGAGCGTTCAAGTATTACGTCACGCAATTTTTTGAGATTATTGACGGGGGGGGGGGGGAGGGGGCATGTAACGCGCCGTAACGTTTTTCTGTACCCAAGTATAGTAAAACGTTTCATGACCGCCTAGTAACTCTGTATACCTAAAAGTTACCAATATGTGGTGTAAAGTACTGGAAAGTCGAAAATAATATTAACAATTACGCGAGCAATATCCGCCTAGATCTTTGGGTAATATCCAGAAACGAGCCGTAGCGCGAATTCCTCCTGTATTTTAAAATCAACTACTCTAACCCTATCGGTAGGATTTACTGACCGTTCAGACTTATAAAAACCCGGAGGTATGCAATTTGACGTGCATTTGTTTTAGTTAAATTTTGGTGTTTAATCAATTGTTAAAGTTAAAAGTACCGCTGTCCCAAAATCACTACAACGGAAACGTGCGCAATAAAACTGATGTGCTTTCAACGGGACCTTGATAAAACACCATAAAGTTGGTAGAGGCTGTAGTGCAGTGACCTTAGCTTAGACACTGTTAAAAGGAAGGATTGATATCTCTCACACAATATCGAGTTAAGCTGTAATCTGTCTCTGTGATTTTAAAGAAGTTTTGTTAGTGAATTGTTCTTATGAGATAATTGCTCAGTTGTTTATATATTATTTTAGACAGTTTCAGCAGAGGTCAAACCATTTATGTGTAAACAATCAAAGAAATAGTTTACTAATACATTTTTATTAATTTATGTTATTCACACCAATTCTAAAAACTTATACTATTTTTTAAAAATTACTGTAAGCCCATAAAGTTTGTTACATTAATTTCTTATTCTTTTTACAGGTACGAGTCTAGTAATTTTGGTAAGCTTTTGTATTCCAAAAGAAAGAAAGCCATAAGCCTAAAGGTCTCCTCCACGGGTAATCCCGTGAAGGGGTTCCGATCGACGGTATCGACTGAAGCTAAGATAAAGAATAAAAATAATGTATAAAATGTAAAAAATCTAAGCTAAGCTTTTTAGGCCGGCAGCGCACTCGCGAGCCCTCTGGCATTGAGAGTGTCGATGGGCGGCGGTATCACTTAACATCAGGTGAGCCTCCTGCCCGTTTGCACCCTGTTCTCTAAAATAAATAAAAAAAGCTGTATATTATCATTGTTGTCATGATTATTATAACCACTACTTATAATGGAAATTAAACGGACTTTATTATTATTATATTTGTATACGAATAAATAATTTCAATACAGAACATGTTAACACTCGCGTGACATGTATATTGAGGTAGATCATCGACCTTCTATGGCTACAGAAGCCTACGTGCTAAACCATACACGTATTAACGGTCATTTACCTTTAATAACTATTGCTTTGATAAGCTTTATTGATAAAAGAATATAAGTGAAAGTATAATTATTATAACAGTTAGAAACAGTAGTTGTAATTGGAGAACAAAAATAATACGGGCGAAAATTCTCTTCGAAATACTTCATTACTGAAGGGCTTTTATTGAAAAGCTCTAAGTGATACATCGACTTGCTGCCTCCACTCTATCATCAGCTTGTCTCAGTGCATTAGGGATGTTGAGACTCATAATTATTTTTATTTGGTCAGACCAACTGGTAGACGACGACTTCTCCTGTCATCACTCCTACCTACCATTACCAACTTGTCGAGACTATTTGGTTCTCTCCTGGCAATATGGTTAAAGTAGCTACCCGTTTGTAAATGATAGTCGACAGTCTTGTGGTGATTTTTAGTTGGCCGGTTAGAATGGACTTATTGGTTCTTTTTGCAGTTCATGGTATTCGCAACATTCTCATACACCACATCTCAAATGCCTCTATCTTTTTCCGCCCTGCTGCACAAATTGACCAGGACTCAGATCCGTACAAAAAAATGGAAAATACCAAAGTTCTGACGAGTTGGCTCTTGGTAGCAGTCGACACGTGCTATATTTAGATCATTAAGCCCAAACAAATGTACCGACATAATTTTGCTTTTTTGGCCATCTCCTATACATATAATCATACCTCAACATGGGATACAAGTGAAAGCTTGTTAGTAAGGCCACATGATGCACTTAAGTTTTACTATGTATACAGTTTTGTGTTTTTTTTGTATGAATTTAAGTTTTAATTAATTCAAATACACACAGTTGAAATATTTCCCAGCAATAAGAGAAAATAAAGTTATGACTTTCAGTATTATCATTGAAGTTCATACAAATCGAATTCGATAAATATAATACAGTAGAACCTCGATAACGTAAACCTCGGTAACATAAAAACCTCTGTTACTTCAAAAAATACTATGTTCCCTTCCCATCAGAGCCTAAAACCTCTATAACTTAAAATACGCAACCTCTATAACGTAAATAAATAATCTCTGTATAGGCCCTCAGTAACTAAAAGAAATGTTTCCACAACCTCTATAACATAAAATTGTTTGTGAATGAGTCATTTTATAAGAGTGTCTAAACAAATGGTTTCGGTATTTATTGCTTGCACGTGTTTACTAATGTATTGTTAACGTAAACAATACATTACCTATTGTTTGCTTTATCTAAATTCTTCAAAGCTTTGCGGCGGTTAGCTTTGTGACAACGACTTACTTGCATCATAAGTTAATGTGTTAATGTATTCTCCTCTCTATTTGTCATTGAAAATCAAATCGATTATAAACAGTGAATTTTTTAAAACAAAAGAAAATCACATTTTTTTTTAAGTAGACTAAACCTTTAGTTGTTGTTTTATTTTTATGTAATGTAAGTAATGTGAATAAATATGATTAAATATTTAATTTTCCATCCTTCTGATGCATTCAAGTAAAAATGGGAGGAAGGGTACAAAGAAACATGTACATACCTCTATATTAGCCTTTACCTGATAGAACCTTGATAACTTAAAACCTCGATAACATAAAATATTTTGTGTTTCCCTTGGACTTTATCTTATCGAGGTTCTACTGTACAAATGAACAAGTTATAAATATTTTCAGTGCGTAACTCACTAATGTGATTAGTTGAACTAATTAAAAGCAATCCGAAACAATTGCAGCAATAACAATCTTTTATTAAGGTTATTATAAACACAGCCATACAATTGTGATTGACGCAATGCCAAAATAAACAATAGCACACGTGAATGCGGTACAATTCAACGGTCCAGGGGGGGCGAATGAATGACAAATCACAATGAGTGCCCCAAGGAAGCTCGGATGTAATTCTAGTTATTATAGACTTGTGGGTCAGCATTCGATCCGCGAACCTTGCACTAGAGGAGTTCTCACGTATTTAAACTTCGAACGACGGCGGTTACGTCTAGTTGCATGAGGTAATAGACTATTGCGAGGAGTAGGCAATTTGAAAAGAGTTAAGCTTTTGATTTGGTCAGACAGCAGTTGTATTGATATAAGTATTAGTATTTCTAGTCTCTCTTTTGCTTTAGTACACAAAGTACTGTACTATTAATTTTACAAGCATGTAAAATTCTATGTCCATTTGTGTGTGTGTTTTGTGGCTTATTTAATCCAGATGTAATATTATTTCTATTAATGTTTATTTAATTTTCCACACCGTTAAAGACCCTTAAATATATACATACCAATGGCGCTACAATCTTTTAGGCTTTGGCCTCAGATTTCTGTATCTGTTCCATAATCATTTTTTTAAAATAAAATGATATACAGAAAGTCCATTAGTACACATTCGGGGATCGAACCTATGACCCCAGGTATGAGAGTCGCACCCTGAAGCCACTAGGCCAACACTTCTCTAAAGAACCTAAAGTAACGATTAAATTTTAGAAATTTATCTAAAATTATCACCCACAAAAACCACGATGATATTATATAAGGTAGCATCGCTGGTGCCAATTTCTACCTTTTCATAGGAGGAAAACTCATATTTAGAACTATTTTTACAGTCAAAAAAGCAGACAAGAATCATATAAAAAATATAACCGAGTTTTATATTAGTTAAATAGCATAATGTATGAAATACATTACTTACATTGGGTCGGTCCAATTGATCGGCATAAACTACTAGCATTAGACCGCCAATGTCCATTGGGACTCGTTGACCGAAAATCGAACGTTGCGTACGTTCCCAATCACGTACTTGCGACCAAATCTTTCCACGTAATTTGTCACTTTTACCCATCTCAAGTAGGCATTAATCATTCAGGATTTTACCCTTTTCATTTATGCGTATCCTGATTATTAAAGGACCTACTTTGAACCTTAAGTGGGTTCTGAATTTCATCCTTTAACGTCTCATGAACTCGCAGGTCGATGACATAATTGCTTTGAAGAATGATCTTTGTTTATTCCTAGATGAATAGCTATGAGTAACTCAAGAATTGTATTAAATATTTGTAAATAACTGGTATGTGGAAGAATGTTGTTGTGCTGCTTTAAGGTTTTGTTAGAACTATACTATAACGATAGCATCAGTTTTTGTCACGTCCTTTTAGTACACGTTATACTAGTTGATATAGGTTTATTTAAATATGTCAATTAATTAAAGCTATGAGAAAAAATATGTAGAATGCTTTGTAAAGAACGGCGAATACAATAGGTAGGTTAATGAAGAAGTATAAGCTTTCTTTAAAGGAAATATTACAATGCGACCCATAAATTTATATTGTGTTACATTGTTATGTATTCATACTACGTAATTTTGTATCCATTAATACCTTCGTTAACTTTACTCTCAATAAAATTGTTCAAGTGTGAAACATCTTAATTAGATTCAACAAAGTTATCGATATCCTTAATTTCATAGATATTTCCATAGTGAACAGTAGTAGTCTGTGGTAATCTAGAAAATCAATGATTCGCAGTAATATTACTGGTATTTTAAATATAGAACATGCAAAGAAAACATCGTAGACGTAGACTTTAAAATGTCTTTTTTTTAAGTGGCCGCTTCTTATTCACACTCTGACACATTTCTAGTTTGATCTTTATTTGATGGTTAGTCATGCGTGTGCGAATGCGGTTTTGTGCTAAATATACGATACAATCTCAAGTTCATGGACCTGCTAATGTATTGACTGCGCCGCTTTGTCTAGCGTGCAACTTGGCACTCTACCTTTAAGTACGACATTATCTGGGAAGCATTTTCTAGTACTCAGCGTTTCTACGTAGAAATGATAGTTGAAAGGGTAACCTCGTTGATCAATATGTTTTATATGTCACATGGAAAGTTTTTCGATATTAATAAGCCTAAGCAGCTTATTTGTGATCGAAACAAAGCTTTGCTTGTGTTGTCTTTAAAGGTGCCATATACGAAATTTTATGGTTTTATATAGTTTTTGAAGTGAAAACTTCTTTAGCGGCGTTGTACACTTTTTTTGGAATGATAAAAAAACATTTAAACTCGCGTCAGGACACGTGACCTTATCGAAAATTCGTAAGACGGATGGAGAGTAGACAGCTGGCGTGGCGTTTTTAATGTAATATAAATTGTCATGTTTGTGTACACTGTACGATAGCGCAATAAATAAATATTGTATTCTACTACACTAGTACTTTTATACTGATAATTAAAGCAATTCGTGCAAAATTATTCCCTAACCATTCCAAAATATCAAAAATGCACAACGTTAATATTCAAGTTTTCACTTCTGCCGGCACTCCCGGAGTGCAAACCGTCGTTTTTTTTTGAATTCAAACCTGTAGTTTTGAGATTCGTGCGTTTAACTAAACAGTTCTTATTACGTAAGGAATATTAGGGTCTATAGATTACGTAGTTATATTATTCACCTAATATTAATTAGGGGTACATCGATAATATATACAAATAATAATTGTAAATTATAATACCGATGTTGCCGGGGCCGTATCTCAAAAGCCGCGTAACATGAATTGTGATTTTTGTATCTTTTTAGTAAAAATTTAGGAGATAGAAAAAAGTCCCTGGACACAATGCTAAGGGAGTAGAGAGTATTATTATAGAAACAAAATATTAATTTAGCCAATTAATAACAATATTTAGTTCCAAGAGGTAAATTAGTTTAATTCTTCCACCTTGTTTAATATGATTTTCTTGTCCATTCATGTTCATCTAACGTAAGCCAGTGGAAATAATTACATTTCCTAGTTGGTGTGTTCAATTAATTATAATACCTTGACCAGTACAGGCATTTCGAACCATGTTGAGCAATAAACGTGATTTTTAGCATACCGACTGTACTAAAAGATACGTCTAGTGGTCGAGGTCGATTTTTATCTCTTGTATTAGCTTAGGCCTCCGATTAAGTCCTGTCTATCTGTTCATAAATCCATCCTTTAAAAACAAGAATAATTGGAGGTATTAATTGGTCTTCGTCCTATGCTTGGAACTAAACAGATGCAATAACAAATGTCACGTGTTTTTATTATCGCAGAAATAAATTTAAAAAATTAAATTTATAATTAGTTATAATTTTCGGCACTTTTAATATTTTAATGACAATTGAATTCATTAAATTCCTAACATATCTTCCTTTTTAACTCCCTCTAAGTCTCGGAAATCTAAAGTTTTAGATTTTTATAAACATGAACATTAAAAAAATTAGTTTGCCAAAGAAGTTTCACTTCTGACATGTGCACTTTGTAAGCACGCACTTTTTTTTATTGTTGCTAAGGGTTAGATTCAAAGATTATCATATACATAAGCTACATATGGAGGTCGTTTAAGTCTCAAATCTCACCCTTTTAATTATTTTTTTAATAACAAGGGACGTAATAAATTTTATGTATACGCAGTTATAACAGTATTCTATACATGCCTACTCATGTAACACAGCGAAGCGTGTGGTCAGCGATGCAGCTGTTCACTGTTGCTAAGTAGATATAATTGTTTAGGCTTTTAATACGTGATTATATACAACACGTATACGGCTGGCCTTAATAAAGCGTTTATATTGAATTGCGAATTTTGTAGGTGCTTTCCGGTTGCCAGGTTTGTATGATATTTAGAAAAAGCAGCTTGAATAAATAATAAAGTAATGTTGAATATTAAATAAGCGGTGTATTGGGTATGAAATACGAACATGATAACGAGATAATTAATGTTTAATAATAAATAAGCAGTGTTTTGGGGAAGAGTTAAGAACTTAGACAAACTAAGACTTCCTCGACAATGTCTGGCAGAAAGGCATCGATATAAATATAGTTATAGTGGGAATTCTTTTTTAACTCATTAAAAAAGCAGGACAATGGAACTCTATATAGTTAAACGGACGGCGCAGTTGATATGTGACAAGAGACATTGTTTTACTATATCTTCAAAAACTCTTCTAGCATTAAACGCTATAGGTATGCACTTACACATATTGTCATGGTGATAATCGTAAACGCACGGCAAAGTTGCGCAATATTCGTTACTTTCAATGAGAAAGTGACGACCATAGTGACATAAAATTGCTTTATTGTCATCTATCACGCTTTGTGTTTACATAGAGAAAGGTTTTGGAATGAAAACCGATAACATTTGTTTTGAATGATAAAGTTCTACGAGCCCGCGCGACTTTGAATCAGTAAATCGTAGTCCAAAGATTTGATTAGGCAAAAGAAAGAAGAGTAACATGTAGAGTGAGGCACGAATTATGACTACGCTCGTACGGAACGTCAAAATATACTTTGTTTTGGACATGCGGGAGTCACACTTAGCACGAAGTCTTGTCTCTGAGGGTTCGAGTCGATCTTCAGCACGCAAAATTAAAAATACGAGTCATATATTTTATTTTATGTAGATTGTAGGTGTTAATACAATCCTTCTTAAATCTGTCTTTTTTTATGAACGGCATCTAGTGTAGTTTAGTAGATCTAAGTGTTTAAAATACTTTTCTTTTAATATTAGGTACTGACAACCTAATTGGATAACATAACTTTTAATTAATGCATTTATTTTTCTAAGCGTATACAGGATTTCGCGTATCGGCTACCTGAGGGTAGCAAACCTTTGTGACGTTATTTATCCCGGAATACTACCGGGATAAATAACGGGATAATTACTACTACTAAAATATTTGAATAAGATTTCTTTACTGCAATCAAAAATGCAGATGTTTCTGTTTATTAAGGTTGTCTGCGAAATTTGAATAATACATGAGAAATTTCTCTACTTTATATTTATATTGAAATTTACTTGAAATAGCCGAAGCATTCATACACGTGTAATTTAAACAGTTTGTTTTAAATTTCCAAAATATATTTTTTGTCCGTTTGGGAGAGAATCCATGGAGTCCATCTTTCAAACTTCTATCTTTTAACATCTTTATACGTTTCACATGACATCGGCTTGATTTTAATGCCGCTTTTATACGGTAAGTAAAAGTTTTATTTCGCGTAAAATAAAATAATAAACGTCTCCTTTAACCTGGCTTAGTCCAATTCTTAGTACTCGTCTCTGTCAAGTTTTGTTTAGGTTAAAATGATAGTATTAAGTCGAAAATAATATATATATAGATACTAGCTGCCCCCGCTAGTATGTATATATATGTTTTTTTTACTTAGTCTACCTTTTTAGTACTATACCAACATGGAACATTTTGCTATGCTACCCCAGAGACTGTTCGGTTTTCTGGAATGGAAACTTTTTAGGTTTTTCTGTGATTTTTTCTCTATATATAAACCTCAGAGTACAAGAAGTTCTTATATACAAATAAAAAATAGAGGTTGATCATAGAGGGTAGAAGAAAATTAAAGGTATTTATTTTTGTATGCTGTATCATAAAACAAAAAATTTTGTCTAAAAAATAAAAAATATTTGTTTGGGGTGGACGAAATATTTGTTTGGTTTGAAAATATAATAATATAGTAGCCGATTTTCAGTTACTCAATATGCTTAGAAACATTCATAACAATCGGTCGAGCCGTCTCGGAGGATCATGGGAACGAACATTGTGACACGAAAATTTTATATAATAGAAGATATATTGTACAATAGGGGGCAAAAGTCAGGAGGCTCATCTGATGGACACTATCACCAGAAGGCTCGCACGTGCGTTCCCTGTTGATTTTTGTAACTATTACTAAAACCCTTCTAGGTCAACACCCTTTTTGTATTTTCCCTTGCAATTAAGGATTTAATAAATGTACGTAAATAAAGAAATATTGCTTGACAGGTTGAATGAAAGAATAGAAATAGGAAGCATTGGTGTATTCTTTGTTCTATAATAATAGATTCTTCATGAAATTCGTGACTGACCTCTTAGCCACAAATCATTACAAACAATACTGATTGTTAGGCCATGGACGAACACGACCTAGTTAATAAAAGCGGCTTTAAACAACAATTTAATTCACTGAAAGCAGTCATAAGCGGTGTTGGCTTAAAATCTACACCTCTCAACTTCGTGCAATATCGGATGAATTCTTTATTTACTTGGGCAATTAATATTTGCTCGTACGGTGTAGGAAAACCAATAAACCCAGGTGTGTCTAAGGAAAGAAGAAAACTGGTAAAAGGTTAAGAGTCGAACCGAAGCGCGTAATGAATTAAAAAAAAATCAATGGCGCTACAAACTTTTTAGGTCTGGGCCTCAGATTTCTGTGTGATAATCCTATAGGAAAGTAGGTGATCAGCCTTCTGTGCCTGATGCACGCCGTCGACGTTTTGGGTCTAAGGCAAGCCGGTTTCGTCACGATGTTTTCCTTCACCGTTCGAGCGAATGTTAAATGCGCACATAGAAAAAAAGTGCATAGCCGGGAATAGAATCTACGACCTCAGGGATGAGAGACGCATGCTGAAGCCACTAGGCCAACACTGCTCTTAATGAATTTACTAGTGAGAAAAATCGACGTGTTTTTCACTATAAAAATCACACGGAAATCCAAGGCTAATAGGCCATTTAATAAAAGGTTTTTCTGCCCTGTAATTAAAGCACTAGTCTTTTAACACTAATTAGACAGAACATATAGCCTACGTTGTTTTCCGTAACTAAAATAGGTCGTACTTGTTGATGTTTCATATTCGCTAACCCACAATTTATTACGAGCAAGCATGAATAAAGGTCTAACTGGGGCATAAAATTCAACGGCCCTCTTGAGTGCAACAATAGTGTTTTACTATACAAATTATGGGCCGCAGTTTTTGAGTGTGCTAGAAGTACCGGCTGCGGAATAAGAAATTTAAGAGCGCAATATACGGTTTCTTGTCGAAATTGTTATCGATATTTTTATTTCAAATCAGCGTAAATACATACATATATGTAGGATATTTTTTAGAGATTTAAACTAAAATGTACGAGCCGTGTTGGTCTATTTCGTTGAGCGTGCGGCTTTCAACTCGTGCGTTCGAATCACGGCTGCGCAGAATGGACCTATGTGCGCAATTAACACTAGTAGGGCGAAGGAAATACCGTGAAAATTATACGGCGTGTGTCAGGCACATAAGGCTGATACTTGCCATTAAGAGAAATAATAAAATTATCACGAAACAGATACATTTCAGGACAAAACCCTAGACGAGGTGGTATTGTTTTAATCGAAATGTTCGTTAATTCGATTTTTGAAGTGAAACTTCTTTATCGGGGTTGGAAAAAAATTTAGTGTAACATTTTTTCGTTACGCGTCACATTTTTCGGATACGCGCCATGTTGCTTTTTGAAGTCAAACTTCTTTATCGACGTAATGTATCAAAAATATATAATAACGATAACAATGATAGTAATAATTCTATTACAATTAATGAAATTCTGTAATAATCTTAGTAGTAATAAGGTAAAATGAAATAATTGTATTTGTATTCATGTCTATGATAATAAAAGCCTTTTGTTAAACTTTATTTAATTAATTTCATTAAGTTGCATATAGTAGAACATTTTTCGAAAAGTAAGGTCATAAAGAAGTTTCACTTCTTACGTGTGTACACCTAGTACACGCACACATTTTTTTAAAAATATAGAATTGATACAACGGTATATTACTAATAATAAATAATTATACTAGTGACGTATGAGAACTTTAAACTTTGTTAGCACTTCTTTCACAAAAAAAACATACACATACGGAAGACCCCATGGCCGCGGGCTTGTCGCAAGTAAGCGATCTTTTCTTTAAGAGAAAGTTTTGTCTCTGACAATTTTAAGATGTTAATTACCTTTTGCAATGTAACGCCAAATTATTTGGTATCATAAAGTTTGGAATTGATTAAATCTTTTACGCACGTAATTGAAATAATAACAGGCAATTAATGATTGATTTTCAACGGAGATACGCAGATCAACAATTAAAAATACTTAGTTTCTCGAAAGCATGTCTCATAATAGCGTTTATTATAATTTAGCCAAACCAATCAAATTTACTTATAACCTAATATATATCCACCTGTCCGGCGATTCAAGTTCATTGACCCCCAAAAAGGTCGCAATAAAAGCCTGAGAGACCTAAAATATGTGTAATTGAACAGATTTTTATATTACTCTAGGCACAATACTGTCAATGGATACAGCATAATTGGCAAGTAAAACAGTGTATTTATGAATATAATATTTATTTCTAAAGCAATAAAGAAATACTCTTCGTGTCAGTTGTCTACAGATTAAATGCATTTTCCACAGCTTGAAGTGCAATTCAAGCTGCAATGCGGCTTGATCGAGAATTGACCGAGTTACCTTTTGTGCATCAGAAAATTTTAATTTGATACCGTTATAAAACAAATGACATTTGGTTCGGTAGAAATTACTAGAAAAAATTATCATATTAATTACTACATTGATTGGATTATTTAATTTTCTATACAAATTAACGCAATAGCGATAAGTAATATATATTTTAAAGGATTAAGGGATGTATATGTATAAAATGATTGGAAATGGCAAACAGCGGTAAATGTGGAATTCCAAGTCCCATATATAAAGAAAAATATAATTTCATAAATACTTTTTCACTGTATTTTTTTTATGAAATAAAACAATGTATGCTTATTACGAGTAGTACCACGCAAATCCAGATTACAGCTAAAAGAGTAAAAAGTTTGGTCACAATTTTTATGTCAACTGTAGAATGTTATTGGATTTATCAATACGTTAATTATGCTTCTTTGTGTAAAGGAAGTTAATAATTATAAGACCCCTATAGTAAACTTAGGGGTGACAACATGTTAATAACAGGTGTTTAATTAAAAATTTATGCATTTTGGCAATAACGACACTCCTACAGCTTCTATGTTTTATGGTTTGACGCAGGGACATTAACTTCGTCGGCGTCTGATGATCTTCTTTTTCTTTTGGTGCCTCTACATTACTGGAGATTGGCCGTCAGTCTCGTGAAGCGTATTTTGGCCTGTGCCAGATGCAACTCTTCCGCTCTCGCAATACCCGTCAAAAATCCAGGGCAAAGAGCGTTGCCCTGGATTTTACCCATCATTATTGAAGGTGGTAGCGGTCATGGCGCAACACATGCACCAGGTACGCAAGTTTCCGTTGCTTGATGTTCTACATTAAGTTTTCTCGGCGTTATTTAAATATACACAGAAAAGACTTTTTGTTAAAAATAACAACTCATAGAATTAGAGATAACACTCTTGTCTATCTTGTTTATGTCAACAAAGTTTGACTCACAGGGGTAGTCCGAGTTGTTTATCAGATGTGCCCGGTCCTACGCCATTTCAATTGCACTATTTTCTTTATAATGTCAGTAAGCTAAACCTGCATTAATCGATAATTCAACAAGAGTTCTTCCTTCGTACAAAACTAAAAACACAATAATGAAGTTAGCTACGTTCGTTGAGATTGGATTTCAAGCTCTAAATTCGAAAAGCTAAGTGTTCGCGTAAAGTGCAAGACTACGGCTGTCGGCAATTTATTGCATCGTTCTAACAAGACTAAGATATTATATCACCTGTAGCTCAGTAGAATTACACAATACTGTATTTAAAAAAATGTCGCAACCCTTGACTTTTGATCATGTTTCTAAAGCAAGCCTTCACTGTCTGATATATCTTCGATTTTGTCTATGTCTAAGGAAGTATATTTTTCCATATCAATGTTTAGTTTCAGTATGTCATGTCATAACGGTGAAAATTTATTTTTATTTGCTTATGAGGAAGGTTTATGAACTTTCAAAACTTTTAAAATCCACTTAAAAATAAGTGATATTTACGCAATGCTTTAACCACTTGGAATTTACTTCTTGATGTTTCTTATCTTCTAACGACACAACTGGTACTCAGCATTCTTCATAAAATTAGTTAATGATTTAAATAAAAATGTTTATTCATTATAACAATGTATATCAATGTGTAGGATTTGGGAATCCTTTCAAGTATATTCCTGTGTCAGGTTTCCCAGCTCTCATAATAAACTTTATTGTTAATTCCATAAGTAATTGTTGTTTTTTTCTCAATTACAAATTTGATTTTTTTAAACTGCCTACAACAAAATTTTTCAAATAACAGCATTACGTGAACACGCTTGACTGCATGAATGAGTGTGTGGGTGCACGTGAGTGAGTGTGTGGGTGTGGGTGGGGATTGGTTAAGACAATTACAATTACAGTTAATTTGTCTGAAAAACATTCAACCACAGTGTTTCAGCGGTTTAAGTATGGAAACCTTCACGTACACATCAGTTGCAGTCACGTAGTAACTCTGAAACTGGAAGAAATATGAATGTTTGTTTTTGACATGGTTATTTCAGGAATAATTTATTATTATATCGCCGAAATATATTCACCTAAAAGGATGATATCAAAGTGAAATATAGAGAGGGTATAATGTTATTTTCGATAAATAGAGTGTTCAGGCTTTGGGATTATGCTATTTGAGTATTCTGTAAATAGGTAAAGAGAAATAAATATATTGAAGGATCGCGAAGAGTCTGAGAACTGGCGGGGCAGTTATTTATTCCGTAATCCTACAACTAGCATGAATACTTAACAAAATAGAATTATACTAAAGATATAGCCAAAGATAGAAAACATGATATATATACAAAAAAGTTCAAACATTTACGAAAGGAAAAAAATATGAAATACAACTAAGTTATACCTAATTCGGCTGTGTTGTGTGTTGGTGTGAAAGTGAGGTTATGTATGTGAGGGTGTGCTTATGATGCAGATTATTTAGCCGTATGGATATTCTTTTTTGTAACGTTCATAAGTGTACCAATATGAATAAACGGTAATTTGGTACGCGTCAATATTAAGAAAATTAATGGTGTTTCATATTAATTATCAAAATGATTACCGTCGAACTTTGATAACGTAAAAATATAGTGAATATAACAAAAAACCTAAACACAGCGGTTGCCTTACCGCACAGACTATGAAATTCCACTTACCATATTTTTCCCGATAATCGAACTTAGAACCGCGGTACATTTAAATGACTGACTGTACCATCGAGGCCGTGTTACATAAAGACGTATTGTAATTCTATCAATAAATCGTCTTTTTATGTTAACGAGCAGTTTATTTCAACTGAATTTTTCGCTTCATTTCTTCGTTGATTTTAGGTCGCGGTAGTAGAGCATGTCTAACGAAACTTTTACGATTTACATATTGTAAAATTA
The DNA here is from genome assembly GCA_963693345.1 of Pieris melete. NCBI lineage: Eukaryota > Metazoa > Arthropoda > Insecta > Lepidoptera > Pieridae > Pieris > Pieris melete. The sequence goes on along the minus strand of CAVNZK010000044.1, from coordinate 814,918 downwards.
TGTATTTTCGTTTGTATGAACGTGATAAGATCAAATGCTACCAAACGGATTATCGATTACAGATAGTGTAATTCCTGAGGCATGTGTATTTATTATAAGCTAAATTGGCTGTATAAAGATTAAATAGTTGATAAGTTCGTAAATATATGATATATAATTTACGCAGGCGAAGCTGCACATGCATAATGAAGAGATATCTAATAGCTATGTTGTCATTTTTTGAAAGTGTTACATTTAACGGATATTTACGCGAATTTATTATTTCGATAACGCGTATAAAATGTAGTTTTTGTTTGGGTCGTTATATAATATTTTATATAATTCCTAACAGCTCTTTAAACAAGCACGAAGAGCATCTATAAATTTAGTACTGGATCTTGAAAGTTAAACATCTAAGCTAATTATAATAACTATAATATTTTCTGTTCATGTGCTTCATATGAAACTTTATCGTAGAATGGTTTTAGTTCTAGAAGATTTTTTTAGAGCCATATTTTTACGATTTCTAGACAAGATTATATGATGTTAATATTTTCCACCTTACCAAAGAGGATGTGAGGAAATATTTGAGTGAGGCGGGAAGACTGACTTTTTTAGCAGTAACAATTAAGTTTTTTTTTTATATTAAGTATTAATTGTATTTTTAATGTTATATTTCAGTTTTCTTTTATTATTTTTTACCTATAATGTACTTACTTATGTTTTCTGTTTCATATATATTGTTTATATCTATGTAATCTGTTGTGGCTTTGTATATTGTCTAAGTCTTTTGTTTTATAATATGTACGTTAGCTGTAAGATTTCTAATAAATAAATATAGTCAATAGTCATGCATTAAAGATATCTCTACAGTTGACTATTGTCATTTTAGAAAAAGTATTGTGCAGGAGTTGTGAGTGAGACACTATTGTCTTACAATCATATGTGTTGCTATTTTTATGTATTATTTAATATGTGACGACAGTTTAGATTTAAATTAGTCGAGTTTATATGAAAAATAGCACATCCGAACAGAGCTCGCTACTCATCGTAATTTTCAACAATGTTGCTGCATTCAGCAAAGCTTTTGTCTGAATGCAAAATAATAAATTGCTCACAGTGTAGCACAATTTAGTTGAATCTAGTTAATGGTATAATTATTCAGAAAGATTCACTTTTGTTAGGATATTATGAAATTTCGGTCGATTATAAATTTTAATTAACATAATTTTATAATTAGTTTTGTTTTATTAACGCATTATTCTTTTATATATTTCAATTTAAATTATTTATGCTGTTTTAATAAATCTTGTAATCATTGTCAACAAAAGATAATTCGGGTGTTAATTCACTTTTTATGTTTGATACCTAGCTAATTAAGATAAGATATACATATAGTACATATCTTATTTAGCTAAAACGTATTTTGCTTGTTACAAAATTTAACATGATTAAAATTGGTAATAATAGATAATTAAATAGATATTTTTGTATTATGTTTGTTATTATTATTCAATAGACATTTGTACGCTTTAATTTATCTAGTAAGTGTTTACACATATAGAAAATATTCCTTTTTGTAAATAGCCTAAAGTAAGAGCAGCGTTGGCTTCAGCGTGCGACTCTCATCCCTGAGGTCGTGGATTCGATCCCTGGCTGTGCACCAATGGACTTTATTTCTATATGCGCATTTAACATTCGCTCGAACGGTGAAGGAAAACATCTTAAGGAAACCGGACACAAAAAGACGACGTGCGTGTGTCAGGCACAGGAGGCTGATCACCTAGTTCACTATTAAATTTACAATTGATCATGAAACAGATACAGAAATTTGACGCCCAGACCTAAAAAAGGTTGCAGCGCTACTGATTTATTTTATTTTTTCACACAAAGGTGAACTTACAACATTTACATAATTATTATTTTTGCTATTTACAAACATTCCGAAATATAACTTGCAGTTTCTGTGTGAACAACGCCGAGGCTAGGCGTTATGAAGGGTACTTCTGGTGTGGGCACGAATACCGAACGGCTGAAGGACCCTTGATGAAGTGTCTGAGATGTGCGCGAATCCGTTTTGTGCGTTCGGTATAAGGGAAATACTAAATCACAACATATACTATCTGACCTGGCGGACCCCGTTCCGCCTTAACGAATGAGTTGATTTATGATTTAAAAATTGAGTTAATTATATTTATAACAAACATCGATCGTCAACATTTTTAACGTTTTGTGGTATTTTTAAACTATATACAACATTACGGGAGCTGTCAACTTTGCGTTAAGTCATTGATAACAAATGAACGGCGAGACTTGTATTTTCTTAATGATATTTTAATACTACCAGACGACGAAAAAACCAAAAAGAATATCAATAGAATTGGTTCAACTGTTCTGAAGTTATAAATTGTGTATTTAACACGTCTTATATATACATCCTATTACGAATAGAATTACCAAAAACGGGTCTTATGATGTGTTAGATTAAGTTAGGTTATGTAACTTAAATAAGTGTTTATGTATTATGCTGTGTGTCAGCAATTAAGGCTTAAAAACGAATAGTTATCCTGGAATAAAACTAGATCTTGGATTCGGTTCTTTGTATGATATGTATTTAAACACCGCACGGGACACATTACTGTGTGTTTCATTATATTGATAGACCTTTAGTACCTGAGTGTGAAAGCGTTGCCTAACGGCCAACAATCAAGTTATAATATTAAACTAGAAGTCTATTGGCGGACATAGTTTATAGCTCATGGTTTGATTCCCTGCAAAACAGTTAGTGATAGTCACAGATCACCCACTTGTCTTCAAAAAAAACAATGCTCAGTTAATCTAACGGGTTTATGAACCTGTGTTCAGGTTTAAACAGGGCGTAAAGTCTCTCAGGCATCGAATAGTCATTAGTAATTAATATAAGCTTTTTAGTGTTTTCTTGCTATACACGGAATTTAAATAAGTTGTGACGTCTATGTTTCTTGTGTAGCTGTTTTTTGTTCACGGTTGAACTGTTTTTATGTTTGACGTAGTAATGAAGTCTTCAAAAGAATTGTTGTGTATTGACGTAATTCCACATTATATACATTTGTTACCTGTACTATTAAAACATTATCTTTTAATATACCTAGCAATCAGAACCGTTAGATAAATAAAACTTTGTGATTGTATTCATAACAAATATTCTTTTTAGTTGGATTTTAAGGGAGCAGCTATAATTATAAGATCAAATATCAAACATTATGAACAACCACAGTTTCAGAAACCCTACATACAAGCTACAACGGTTGCAGTTATAGATAGAAACGGTACGTTTAATGTATCCGCCATCTATTGCCCCCCCAAGCACACTATAAAAGAAGAACATTTTGAAGAGCTTTTTATATCACTGGGGCAGCGATTCATAGCAGGAGGTGATTGGAATGCCAAGCATGTTCATTGGGCCTCTAGGCTAACGACAACAAGAGGAAGAGAGCTTAAGAAAAGTATAGATAACCACAATCTCACAGTGATTTCAACGACGGACCCGACCAACTGGCCGACTGACTCAAACAGACTTCCGGACGTCATAGACTTCTTCGTCATGAAAGGCCTGTCTAGACTTTCTTACCAAATACAAACTTGTTTAGACTCGAGTACAAACCATGTTCCAGTTATATTGACTATTGGAATTACTGCTTTGAGCAAAGAACACAACCTTAAATTGTACAATAAACGAACTAATTGGAACTTATATCGAGAACTGGTCCATGACAGACTAGACCTAAAAGTTGCCTTAAAAAGTGAAGCAGACATTGATCACGCAACTCGGTTACTAACCGAAGTGATCCAAGAAAGCTGCTGGATGTCCACGCCCGAACTCACTGCTCGCCCGCCACAGAGTAAGACCTACTCGGACACGATACGACAAAAAATATTAGAAAAACGAAGGCTACGTCGAATATGGCACACTAGTAGACTGACATATGACAAAACGGCGCTTAATAAAGCGATACGTGATTTAAAATCCCTAATATCCGAAGCTAACGAAGCAGCCTTGAGTAAACACCTGGAAGGATTGACATCAACAAAAGCAACCGATTACTCGCTTTGGAGAGCCTGCAAAAACCTAGCTCGACCACTACACCAAAAGCCACCACTACGAACGCAGAACGGGCAGTGGATAAGAACGGAACGAGAAAAAGCTGAAGTTTTTGCTAATCATCTTAGTCATGTATTCAAACCGAATGACCCCAGTCCTAATGTAGATGAATCGGATATCGAACTAATCATTGACCAAGACCTGCAACTTGATCTACCATTAAAACTAGTGACACCACGGGAAATTAATCGCAACATCAAATCAATGGACAATAATAAAGCACCGGGCTATGACTTAATAGACAAAAAGGTCCTCGAAGAATCACCACGCAAAGTGATAGTGTACCTTACAATGCTATTTAATGCAATCCTAAGAGCTGGGTATTACCCAGACTTATGGAAGGTATCACAAGTGACTATGATCCACAAACCTGGAAAACCTATTCACGAAATCACATCATATAGACCCATTAGTCTGCTACCTATTATGTCCAAATTATTTGAGAAAACTCTACTACACAGAATGCTGGACATAATAAAAGAAAAGCATATCATACCAGATCATCAGTTTGGCTTTAGGCAAAAACATGCCACAATAGAACAAGTCCACAGAGTATGTAGAAAAATAAGAAACTCCCTCGAGAGGAGAGAATACTGCTCATCTGTATTTCTTGACGTACAACAAGCCTTTGACAAAGTGTGGCATAAGGGTCTTTTGTTTAAAATTAAATCCTTATTGCCACACACATTCTATAGGATCCTACAATCATACTTGTCTAACAGAATATTTCAAGTTAAAGAAGGTGCCAGCACATCCGGTTTTTACGAAATTTGCGCAGGTGTGCCACAGGGCTCAGTCCTCGGACCCGTCCTGTACACACTATATACACACGACCTACCACAGAGCCCAGAGATTACTATCGCCACCTTCGCTGATGACACGGCTCTACTTACCTCCAACAGAAGTCCCATTCTGGCCTCTAAAATCTTACAAAATGGCTTAAATAAAGTAGAAGACTGGCTGGCCAAATGGAGAATTGCAGTTAGTGTGTCCAAATCGGTGCACGTCACCTTCACGCTCCGAAAGGAAGAATGCCCCCCCGTCACTCTAAATGGCACCCAATTACCACATCAAAATACAGTCAAATATTTAGGAATGCATTTAGACCGCAGACTCACCTGGAAAAAACATATTCAAACAAAGCGAGACGAAATTAATCACAAATACAAGGGTCTCTACTGGCTAATGGGACGAAATTCAAAACTATCCACTGACAATAAGTTGCTTTTGTACAAAACCATTCTCAAACCCATATGGACATACGGAATACAGCTTTGGGGATCTGCTAGTGCCTCAAATATAATAATAATACAAAGAGCTCAAAATTACATACTCAAGCAAATATCAAACACCCCATGGTTTCTCAAAACTACAGAAGTCCATGAATTTCTTAATATGCCCATGGTAAAAGAGGAAATAATCACACATGGGTATAACTACAAACTAAGACTTCAAAAGCACCCCAATCAGCTAGCAGGACAGCTAACTATACCAGAAACTACTCGACGACTAAAAAAGCGGCGAGACATTTTTGACCAGGACAATCCAACAGACTGAGTTTAAATAAGAATAGGCAGGCTCCGCTGGGAGTAGCGCCTAACACGTCAACAAGCTCTCAACGTATCTACTTATAGTCGCAAAGACTGATTGTATGATTAATATTAAAAAAAAAAAAAAAAAAAAAAAAAAAAAAAAAAAAAAAAAAAAAAGTTGGATTTTAATTAGATGTTGGTAGATAGTAAAATTAATTTATTGTACTAAGAAATTACAGATAATATACACAAATATGACAATGTCAGTTTGACATTTCAAAATGGCGACGTTAGTACCAATTTCAGCCGCCTGCCAAGAAAAGTACGTGGTACTGTATTTGAATTTGACGATTCAGAAGACGACGAAGGCTCTTCCTTCAAAAGAACAATAACCTCCTTTTTGTGTCTTCAAACTTTTATTCTTTTAGTTTCTAGTTACAATTGTCTAGAACTAGGTTCGGAGTTCATTAATCAACCGGATAAAAGGGTCAGTGGGTCAAGGGTTCCATTTAACTATTTATTTTAGTTTCGTTAATATCAAAGACGGTTTAAAAACTATTAAAAACTATTAAAATATCTACCCTTACAAGAGTTCAATTGCACACTGAACCCATTTAACTCCAGGCAAGTTCAATATCCAAGCGAATTTAACTCATTGTTCGAGGGTAAACATTAGTTATAACGTGAACGATTTCATGGTCCTAGGATAGTCAGGGAAGCCCTACGGTATTGATCGTTAGCCCCCACGCTTTGACCAAAGACAGGGAGTGTAGCAAATGTATAACCGATCTTTAACCAATTATAGATATTACGTATTTGTAAGATAATGCAGATTTTAATACATTTGCATTTGAAAATACCTTTTAAAACTTATAAAGGTAGCCACAGCTTGTGTATACTCTGTCAATATAAAATTTAGTGAACCCGTTGACTTCGACATTTTCAGAAAAACAGATTTTTTTATTACTTGACTGCCTACTACTTTGCTGTGAGCGTATGTTTTTTTACTCATTTGAAATGTCATATATATGTCGGATCAATGGCAGCTGACACTCACACCATTGCTTCAACAGAAATAATAAAGACTATGAAATTACTACAGACTATGAAATAGTCGTTAATTTGTAGATCTATTAATAATGTTTTGAACTAATTTGACATTGAAGTTATTAAATTATAATGAAAATAGCAGCTGATACCAGAGCCATTGGTCCTACATATATATAATAATACTTTATTTCCATCACAACACAAAACATGAAAAAAAACAAAAGAGAAATGTTAATGGGCTGATAATGCTTAAAGAGTTTCTTCCAGTTTACTAAATACAGATTACAGTTATTTAATTTTATTCACAGTTGTATTGATCATAATTGTTGTACATTCTGGTTGTGTTAAATATATAGAAAAAGTCATCCGCGAATTGTTAGTGGTAGTTTTCTATTAAAATATTGTTCTACCTAACAGGAAAGAACAACTGTAAGTTCAGTCTATTGCTGTGTTGGTATCTTTCGTAATAATCCTGTTCTGTACAAGTCGGTGAACAAATGCGTTGACCTAGAAATAAAAAGAGAATTTTGGATAAGGTTTACTTTTTGTGTTACTTTTATTACTACAACTTATATATTTACATATGCCACTTTCCTAGCATAGCATGCATTATATATAGTGCTATAGATACGACCTAACGTACTATACAAGGCTGACATATACGAATATGAATGAAAGTATAGACCAAAACTATTTTTTCTAAAACTTTTCATACATTTTAGAGAGGAAATATGGTTTAAATTGTTTGAATACACCGCATCAGCACAATAATGTCCAATTTGAAAAGAGGTTATCTTTTGAATAAAGAACGTGTTTCTTGTATACAAATTAGTCGGTACTTGTAGCTCAGTTGTTTTCTAGAATAACGATTTGCATGCCAAATTGTTCTTCGGCGTAATGTAATGACGTAATTCGTTCCAAGTCTCCAGCAGTTTTGTCAATTTACATGACTCCGTGGCATTATTAATTTATTACTAAGTTTGAATGACATATTTGCTTTGTTTGAAAGATATATTTGCCTATTTTTAAAGGCATATTCCTTACAACGACGATCACTAACTAAATCTAGACATTCGTATATATAATGCTATGGAATTCCTTACCTATTCATATCAGACAAGCTGTCTTTCATTTAAAAATCTCCTTTTTGATCATTTTTTTTCTGCCTCGTGATTACCTTCTACTTTTATATATTAATTGTAAGTCAATTAACATGTGGCAGAGCTTTTACATGTCTGCTTATACATACTAATATTTATATTTTTTCTTTAGATTTTATTTTATTTAATTTTAGTTATTTTTAGTATCTTTTTATATGTCTTTTTGTTAATTAATTATGCATTTCTTGTACTTTACCCTCTGTATGTGTTTCTTTTTTTTATTGTTCCTTATTAGGATTGCCTGGAAGAAATCGCTGGTTAGCGATAAGGCCCCCCGTTGCCTAATAACTTATGTAACCTACTTACTTTTTGTTTTTTTTTTATATGTATAATTATGTGTATTATGGCAATGAAGTATAAATAAATAAATAATTTTGTTCTTGATCGTTGAAATTGCTTTATAAGTGTTGGTAACTTGCTGTAACATGTTTCAGCCGAGTCACGCCAGTAAAAGGCTTAATTAATAGAACATTCTGGAATTACCAACGAAAATCTGTTATCGAAATGATCTGTTGAAATAAGCGTGCTAATAATACTAAGTTAATAAAATCTTATACGTTTCAACACATACTAATTGTTTATGTTTAACGTCCCGTCTGCGAGGATGTGGGTTAAGCAAATAAAATTTAATCAGTATCAAATAAAACCTCATTTGGACTTCAATATTTACTATTAGGTAACTGTATATTTATATAAAACTATTTGGTGTTTTTGTATGTTTTTCAACGAAATAACACAGTTAAGAAAAAAATAATACTATTTTTTTAAGCTGTGGTTTTTTATATGATAGGAGCTATCTATGAATAATTGAATATCCGAGTCCACTCTCTTTCTTTATCCACTCTCTTTTTTATAGGCACACAACTACAACTGGATGAGTGACAATGTGGTAGATAGGAAGGATTTTTTTCTAAGCACACAGCGTTACTAAACCAATGAAAGGAGTTGAATGAAATTCAATTTGTAACGAATACAAAATTATATTTTATTTTATACTAAAATACAGTATTACGTGTTTAGAAATAATGTTTTAAACCTTTTCCATTTTATTTAATTACTTACTGCAAATTGCAAAACGTTTCTTACCTAAGACATTTTAGCTTTCATGTTAATATGATTCCGTCTACATGTTTTAAATATACGTTATTTTATATAAATCTCTGTATTGTTTTAGTTGCTATAGCGAATACTCCCTTTGTTTAAGGGGAAATGGGACGGTGTGACAGTAACAAACTGCCCAAATGCGGGTGTATTGTTACCTCTTCCTGTATCGTTCTGTATAGGGTTGCCAACTTTTTCTCAAAAAATTAGTATTATATTTGATCTAAAGTAAGTAAAAAAGGCAGATATTGTTTAATGATTTAATAACCGTTTTTACAGCAATAGTATAAGGTTGCAATATTGTAATTTATAGAATAGTTTTATGACTTCTTCCGTCTTTATCTCATATAAAACCTTACAAATGTGGTACGTGCCAGTAATAAGATTAGGTGCTTTAACACGTGACTACAATGATGAAAAATCTCTTGAAAATCGTATGTAACCGTTGTATGAACAAAGGGTACAATTCAGAGTCGTGACTTAGCGCTTAGATTTGGCGCTGCAACTTGTGCTATTATTACCGCTTTCAAGTTTCACGTATCACTGGACCGATGATCTATTTTACCCTAGTTTAACGCCCGTGAAGTCTAGGCCAATGGCATTAATGTGTTTATTATTATTTATATTATCTCGTATCATATTCGCATTATGAACACGGAACTATCCTAGTACTCTTTCGTTTCATTCTAACAGACGCAGTGATGAAAAGAGACGTTTTAGTTAAGATGGTGCAATTAGACTGTTTTTTTTTATAAATAGATAGATATAGATATGGTATAATAGAATATATACCATATTTATCAAAATTACGAAAAAATTATAACGGCATTATGACGAGAAAAAATATAATATAAAATACTTTACTGCGTTTTTCAAGCCAGTTTCTGGCGCGCACCACCACTTTGTAGAACCAGCTGCCCACTGGGGTATTTCCGAACCAATTCGACCCTAAGTCTTTCTAGAAAACTGTGTACCAATTCTTAAAAGGCCGGCAACGCACTCGCGAGCTGGCATTGAGAGTGTCCACGGGCGGCGGGCCACATCACTTAACATCAGGTGAGCCTCCTGCCCGTTTGCCGTTTGTTCTATATAAAAAAAACTTTAATGTGGGTTAAATATATAGTTATATAAATCTATATTTCATTGGCAATATTATAGAAAATATATCGCAAACAAAATTTTGAGTAAAAATTACGAAACCCAACCGGCTACCGGACACTGCGGAATGGAGAGGGTTATGGCAAAGTATATTTTTGTCTAAGAGGATGGAGATTTACGGTCTGAGTAGTCCCTTCTGTATTTGTTTTTTCATCTCTAATACAACACACATGCGTTTGTGAAGTTGTGTGTTCCACAAAAACAAATATAATTACGCGTGTTTATGTGACTTAATACAATATCTGATCTTTGTTCTTATAGATTTCAAATCTAACGCAAATTAAATAATTTGAAGAAATCAATACTTCTTTAATGTAAATAAATGAACGGATTATTTATTTAATTATAGTAATCTTAAAGCTAACATACATATTAGACAATACAGAAATCCAAAACAGATTACATAGATAAACATAAGTAAGTACATTAACAAACAAAAAGAGAAAAATAAATAAAAGAAAACTGAATTTTAACATTTGAAACAACAAATAATACTTTATATTTCAAATTACTGCTTAAACAAAATCAGAGTCTTCCCGCCTCTTCAAATACTTTCTCACATCTTTGAAAAAGCAATATCCTCATATTTGGTGTCAAAGTTAACTAAAACACAAAACATTGGCGAATTACATTACATTAACATTCGTTACAAGTGCTTTACAACCATGTTCTATGAAAGACAGAATAACGTTAACCAAAAATATTAATAATTATACTTGACTGTTTAAAATAAAACCATTCATACATTCAATATCGACTTATAAAAACAGAGGTTAACTAATCTAGTACCCAGACGAAGGTTAACAAGATTCTCACAAGCGCGGTTTCCGGCGGAAAGCGTCTCATAATACCTTCAGAGTGCCATCCAAGCGTGTATCGAGTTTTAATAAGGCTCATTATACCTAGTTACACTTGGTACTGAACATTTGCGTTTCCTGCATGCGCAGTGTCTGTTTTCCCTGCGTCTTCCTAGTTTATCATAGATCCTATTTACTCGCTCCGTTGGTTTAGTGGCCTTTGCTACGTAATATGGTATTATACAATTTTGTTACGTTTTAATTGTGGTAATGCATTGCGTTTGTAATCGTTCTTGATGTTGCTGATTAACACTGTTTATTTAATACCTACAATTGAAATTGTCATTAACTCAATCTTATTTAGTCAACTCAACTGCGATGCCTATTTATAGAGTTATAGTTGTTGCTATTTGATTTTCTTATTTGGTGATTACGTCAACAGTAATTATTTACTTTTTTACACATTGTCTTAATGCTTGAAAACGAAATGCATTTTCGAGGATTCCTACAAAAAAATAATACGTTTATGCAGGTACTATTATTTTTGAGCGCTTTGCCTACTTTTGCTGACAAGAGGGGGGGGGGGGGGGTAATAAATGACATGTAATACTTTATTGTTAATAACATTAACTTTTATTTGAGCGTCCGATAGCGATAATTTAACACAATTTATATTCTAATACATTTGGTGTTACCGTTTTTATAGGTAAATTAAGAATTCTTGCTGGAGAAATTCTTTAGAAATTTCTGAGCTTTGAACTTATTTTATCTTACTTGCATTGTTTGCGCGACACATTTAACTCAGCAAAAAAAAAATAAAAAAATCAAAATATGTTTATTTTGGAACATAAGATACATGTATCACTTATTCCACGTCATTAAATTTGAAGGCATCCCTACTCATCGGCAAAGAAGACAGAGGGTGTAGGCCGAGAGAAAAAGCCGGCGTAAAAAACTCTCGGTACTCTTTTAAAACAGCAAATCATCAAAAAACACTTATTTAAAACAAATATCGCAAATTAATTAGAAGTAGCCTGTCTAGCACTAGTCCCAGGCCATTTTATCAACTAGATAATCGTTGACTTTATAGTAAGCCTTTTTACACAGCTTTTCTTTAACACATTTCTTAAATTTATTGAAAGGCAGTGATAAAAGAGCCTCTGGGATTTTATTAAAGAAGAGTATCCCTTTCCCCAAAAAAGAATTACTAACTTTAGATAGTCTAGTACGGGGAAATTGCAGCCTGCGTTTGTTCCGTGTATTAACATTGTGCGTATGTTCTATTCTAGTAAACTTATCACTATTTTGCCACCGTTGAGCCACTGTTGAGTTAGTACGTTAATCATAACAGCATTCAGCGCAGGCTGAGCTATTGTCTAGAAGGCAGCTGTGCTTGACGGCCGTCTAATGTCCTCCAAATACAAATCATTGTCAAGTTCAACAACCAACGCGATACTATTGCCTAGATCAACGCTTTTGTTGTAATATTAAGTAATTAGTACTGACGAGTTTTTTTTTACTGAAGCTCTGCGTTACGTAATTTTCATTTTGGGGTAGCAATTACCGTCAGGTATCTTTCATTTACATGGGGTGTTGAGTTCCCCTTTTCGCTTCCTATAGAGCGGTATATATATACTGTGGCTTAATGTATGGTAAACTTGCAAATACTTAGCAAATTGCTTCGTTCATTTGAAATATAAGAAAAGTAATACAATTATATTAGCGTGAGTTATGTTATGTAACATTAGTTAAGTTACATATATATTTTTTAGAAGCGCAATCCAAATGTTTGCATTGCACACTTGAAGCCTAAACGAGCCCTTTAGTTTTTCCCACACTCATACATTGTAATATAACATACTCGTTTTCGATAATGTCTAATAAGTCGACTACGCTTAAATATTCTTTATAGGTAACACCCTTAAATAAGCCAAGTTAGTTTAGTTAAGTTAGTTAATAATAAGTTAATTAAGTTAGTTTTTACCTCTCATATGAGAGTTATATGGTAATGTCTTATACGATTAAAGCCAGTTGGCACACAAAGAATTTCATTTAACATATATTTGAACATCCCTGTAAGAACCGCCACCGAACTAGTGTTTATCGAATTTATGAGGTAAACTTTATCCTTATCATTTAGCTGTCAAAGGCGCCAGTTTGTTATCAGTAGCGTCTTAGATATGTTATCAATTTGTTGCTTAGTTATTGGCATTTTCATTGTTGTGGTTCAAGTTCAAGATTCCGCCCACCGGGTTATTGACCGCTTTTGGATCATGCGCGAGGGGCATCGAAGTTCACATTTGCCGAAATTTCAATTGCAAATCCAATTAAATTGTCCAAATTTGAAACCCGTTACATTCTAAAATTGGCGGAGAAGTCAACACTCGTGTTGCATTTAAAAATTTGTTTCACCATTTATTATATTCTTATCTAATGTTTCTGTTTGAACAACCCCCGGCTAAGCCCTTTTATTACCCTTGTTTAGGTCACTTTGATAAGGTTGTAAATTGAGTTTTGTTTTCTTTGTTTTTGAGGTTCGTTTTTAATTCAGTTCGTGTATATCGATTGGGGGAGTACAGGGTATTATGTCGGTGCATGAGCAACGCGATACGGATATTGATTGAAGACAACAGGTTGTTAGGGCGTCTCGGCCCCCGCTTCCGGGACACCTTCACTTTCTTCGAGCATCACACGAGAGCTTTCAATTTGGGAATTCTCTTTAGGGATTCGGGAGAAAGAGTTTATCCATTCCCTCAGATTTTAATTACTTAGAAGGCACTTTAGATTAATTTGGTACTCGTTATTAATTTGTCGAGCGTACTACTTGCGAGATACTAGTGTCTTGAAGCAAATGAAAAAGAGTAAATAACAAATCTTCCATTACGCAGATCTTATCTACTGTTTATTCATCTGGAATGATTTTATGAAGCTTTGGCTTTCTTCTCTTATTTGTCGGATGATAAGCGGAATTTACAAGCATTGCCAAACGAGTTCTCAAATTGGTTAACAAAGTTTCCTTGTTATTTTAGGTCACTTCAACCAGTATTGTTGTAAATTACTACTTGAACAGTTATCTTGATAAGCCGGGGACAGACGTTTCTTAATATTATGCATAGGATGCGAATTATTATAGGTTTTGAGTTATTCAGAACAGTAAGTCCGAGAATTGGCTACTATCTATCGTTCAAAATCCTAAGTGATAAAGGTTGTCCACCCCAAAATTTGTTTTTTATTTTTCGGATATTTTTTTTATTTTTTGTTTGTGGCATTAATAAATATAACCCTTAATTGATACCCCTCTACGATTAACCCCTATTTTTATTATAGTAGATAGTTATTTTATTGAACTAAAAAATGTTTTCTAGAAATAATATACATGGCAAAACAACGTTTGCCGGTTCAACTAGTTATAATTATAAAACAGTGTTACTATTTGCATAATAAAGCATGTAATGTCTATAAAAAAGTATAGAGGTACTTTCAGTAATAGTTATAACGTATGTTTATGTAATTAACGACAAATATATGAATTTCTGTACCGTAAACGCAATTAATTTTATATAACCATTCCGAACATATTACTGAGAAATTATTAATTAGCCCCTTTTGTCATATGGTTTTATTACTGGGAATTCGTGGAACGTACACTTGCGTTCCGTAATGCGGGTAGATATCGAGAAACGCGTGTCGAACAAAGGCGATAGTTTTGTCAATACACCCACGTGTCGAGTATAATAACGTCCGGTGTTTCACTATATTTATACACCGCTTACTTGTTAATTTAGCTGCAATTTATGTAACATACATAATGTACATCTTACAAGCAATAATCAGCCATGCCAATGCAATGAACGTCGGTAGACCGAGATTAATTAATTAACTCTAATATGTTTATTTAAACTCAAACTCAAAATATCTTTATTCATGTAGGTAAACTGTACACTTATGAATTGTCAGAAGAAGTTAAATAAATTGTAAATTTACATTTACTACCACTTCGCAAGTCAAGGGCGTATAGCGGGTAAGAAGAATTGGCAAGAAACTTTCCGCCACTCTTTTTAATCGCCAAGTATTGTCATACAACAAAAACCAATGGAGTCGCAATTGCGTGTATATAATATAACTACTAAACCACTGATGTAATGAAGCTGACAGTACTAGTGAAGCGATTTGGATTCGATTTGGTTTTATTAGCGTCTTAATTAAATGGTTTGAATAACCGTTTATTATGAGGGTATATCTAATACGTTTTGACATACTGGATACATAACGACTTTGAATCCTACACTTATTGGACGATTCAAAATTCAGCTCTACTAATGTACAGTATTGTAACACTTTTCTGAATTTTTATTTCTTTAAAAAGTTGATATTTCTTGAATGCTAATTACAGAGATTGTCCGAAAGTCAAATTCATTTGATAATTAACTTTCGCTTGTAAAATTTAATCGCCTAATTGATTTCTATTATTAGAAAGTATGTTTTGAATGGTGATGCCCATTGTAATAGTCTAATGGGTCACAAGTATTATCAAGCAAAAAAATTGTAAATTTCTTGTATGTGCTTTTGAATATTATATGATTAATACTTCTTGTTTTTTAGAACAAGGGTTCTGCCATAGGTCTAGTGAGTGCTTAATTGGTACTCTTTTTTTGAAGGATCCTGTCGGATTGGTTCGGAACTAACGTCGTGTTACAATTGTTTCTCCTTTCTATGTACATTTAATCTTACGCTGAAAACTGTTATGCTCTAATCCCGAAACTCAACGAGATGTGTCAGGCGCAGTAGACCTTGAACATAAAAATAAAATGATCAATGACGATGCAATCTGGGGTTCTATATAGGGTTGTAGCGGATTGTTATAAATTTCATCTATATCAGGTTCGTGATATTCTTTGTCTTTGTTAGCAAGGAGAGTTTATTAAGCGCGAAAGAAAAATTGCCGCAGCCGTGACTCAGTTATAAAATGAAATTTAATTTAATAATCAGCTCACGCGACGCTGTCCGGTATTTCATACAATCACATATGTCGAACATAGACATTCCTAAGAAGGATGCGAGTCAAAATTTTACGTGATTTATCACTTTTATCTAGCTTAATTGAAATTCTTTTGTACGTTCTTGGTGTTTTTGAGTCGTGTTTAGATTCGACTCTGAACAAAGCAAACGTTGAAAGTTTCTGACAATTTAGCGAAAGGAATATGAACATAAAACATTAAACTCATCTGTTTATATTCTTGTTTCAATGTTAATTAGCTGTTTACTTTGTTCGAATTACTGTTTATATGATGAAGGACTAAACGTCCTCTAAAATAAATTATAATTGTCTTTTGTCTCTAGTATTACTTTTAAATGACTAAATATTGACTAATAATGGTAAAAGTAACGGAAACTATGAAACCAAATTGTGAATTTGAGTATAAACAACTACGATAGTAAATATATATATATATGGGAGCAGTAGCATTGCTGTCAGCTGTCACTGTCATGTAATGTCACAGAGCTCATAAATTAACGTCAAACTCAAATTAATTCAAAACCGTTAATGCTAGCTTATTTGATTTCTCAATATGGCTAGATCATTAAATTAAAGACTATTCAATGGTTGATTGAGTGATATCATAATCATTATTATTAATAGGAGTAATTTTTGTCGGAGCAAGGGCAGCTTGCAGCCATCGCTAAGACATACATTTATTCTTTGATTAATTGAAATGAAGAAATTTCAGTATATTAAATAAATAACTATTGTTACGACACATTAAATCTGCGCTTTCAAATCACTGCGATGACGTTGTACCCTACAAGTTATTCCCGCCGCTAAGGATATGTGGAACTTCTCGATCTAAGCCACTGGAGCCTTCGGGCTGGTCGAGGATTCTCCCTTTAGGTCCGAAGAACGGTACACCTTCCTCCACGCTATTTACCATTAATTCTATGGAAGTCAAAATAGCCATTCCAAACAGGATTAAAATTAGGCTTCAAAAATTTAAATTGAAATGGGACTTGAGAGTTGCAATTGAAGTTTTAGCTTTTTCGTTAATTGTTGTTGCTCAACTATTATTGCACTCGAAATACTTAGCTCGCACCCAACTTTTTCAGGAAACGATTCAGACTTAGTAGATAGTTTTTCAGTTTTGTTAAATGTATTTAACAAATGATAGATTAAAATTAATACCTTAAAAACCATCCGTATCACCTCGACGTCCGTCGTTCCACAACTGAGCGTTTTCTAAGGCAGTTTTTGGCGCGCACCACCACTATGTGGAACCAGCTGCCCACATAAGTATTTCCGAACCAGTTCTTGAAAGGCCGGCAGCGCACTTGCGAGCCTTTTGGCATTGTGAGTGTCCATGGGCGGTGTATGTAAATATGATTTTATAAAGCATACAAAATATACAAATATAGTAATTACAAACTATTTCATTGATTGCTAATGTACATAATATCCATTAATGTAACTAAACCCAGTCCTAGCTTGTCATGGCTGAATATTTATTTATTTTGGAAAGGTCACTTTGAGATAACTTTTGAAATCGGAACAGAAGTTTTTGGGTTTATTCCTTACTAACACAAAAATACAAGCAATGTTTCTTTTATGCATAGAAAAGTAATGAAGTGAACAGAGAACTTATATTAACTCACAAATATAGAGTATTTACAATTTAACCTTTATAGTAAAAATATAAAACTAAAATAAATTTAAGGTTTGGTCCCTGTACCTTTAAAGAAATGAAAGTTTCATCATCAATCGCTTCTTATATATGAAATGTGAATGCAAACAATACTGTACAATTTACATTACATATATTAAAAAAACTCAAACATTACTCAACTAATATACAAATTTAAAAGCTTAAAAGCATTGTACAAATTTAAAAGCTTAAAAGCTAAGTATTTAATACTTCCCAGTGATAGTTTGAATCTTATCAAACTTCGATCATTCCAAACATTAGCATCAGGTAGTTTGTACTAAATATGTTATTTTGATAAGCAGAAAACGCAGACTGATTTTGTTTACATAAGTGAATATATGGCTGAATTAACAAGAATTCCACTATTTATAATTAGTTATAAGGTGCTTTATTTATAATTAGTTATAAAGTGCATTATTTATAATTAGTTATAAAGTGCATTATTTATAATTAGTTATAAGGTGCATTTTTTATAATTAGTTATAAAAAGGTGTAGGTTTTATGTTTTGTTTGGGCAATGGGCAGGTATATTTAATTGTATTACTTTGATCTCTTAAAATTTAAATAGTATACAAGGACAGAGTCTTATTTGAGACTGTAAGTAGTTTTATTGGACTATTTTTATGTTAAATCCTTTTTAGTAAATTAGGTTACACTTAAATTACTTGTTAGTCTTAAATTAGGCTAGATCGTAATGTTAAATTATTTGTGCAGAGACACTTTATAAAAATAAAAGTTCGTTATGTGTAGTGTCTTAATATTAAACTACGAAATGCCGGTTTCGTTACAATGCTAAGCTGTACTATCGAGGGTTAATATAGCTTGCTTGAACAACCTCATAGCTGAAAATCTACCATATGTAGTGCTCATAGTTCAAATTCTCTCCAAGAAATAATAAGAATTGTCTTTACAACGCAGCGGCTTAGTATCAAATCACTGACACAGTTCAACATAAGCAAATCAAATCTTAAAGAATATACAACAAAATTTGGAAAAAGAAATCCAAACACAATGATTTATCAGATGATTCTCAAATATTGTTAAACATAAATCACTGTCGATCGTTTCCGATCACGTATCGTTCCTTATCTTCGTGGGAAGCATTTGTTGACATTGATAAGCTGATAAAAATACTTGTAATTAGGAATAACGATTTTTACTCTTGTATGTATTTTTGACTACCCCCATAGTATTATTATTATTAGTAGACATACCCTGTCTGGGGATCAGTTTTGGCCTAATAGCTAAGCTAAAGCGTGCGACTCTCATCCCTGAGGTCGTAGGTTCGAGCCCCGGCTTTCCAATAGACTTTCTTTCTATGTGTGCATTCAACATTCGCTCGAACGGTGAAGTAAAACATCGTGAGGATGGCTTGCCTTAGACCCAAAAAGTCGACGGTATGTCAGGCGCAGGAGGCTGATAACCTACTTGTCTATTAGATGAAACAAATGATCATAAAAAGATTCAGAAATATAAGGCCTAGAATTAAAAAGGTTGGTTTCAAATTCATGTCTGGGGATCGCTTGTTATTGAAGTTACATATTAATCGTATACTTAAATGCAGTGTTAAATAAAATAAATAAATTGTTACATTTGTTGGTTCACATTAACGCAACTAATTATATTTATCATGTAATACGTTTAGCTAATTGTGTTATTATAACTGGTTGAGATAAAAATGTATGGAGTGCTCGTTTTACCGTATCGTTAGGAAAACCAGAATCCTAAAGATTTACAATGAAAATTATAAAGAATTACATTACACATTTTTTGAGGGTAAAATTTTTACGGAACGTCACGAAGATGTGCAGCGTTTTTGTCGAAGAAAAGGGAGAGAGTGAGAAGGGTGAATTAACTTATAGAAATTCTATTTTTTTAAATGAAAATTTCGTGAAGAGAATTTATGAAATATTAGTATTTTATATTTTATGCAAAATAATTCATTGAAATATCAAATGACGAATTATAAATTAAAATGCCACGTGTTTTTACTATCGAAGAATTTTTATTATTTGTATTCATTGTCAACACTTAATATTTTAATGACAATTAAATTTATATACTGATACATGATAATCTATTGGGGCTTTTCCCTTAGTAAAAGTTAATTTACAAAGAAGTTTCACTTCTAACATGTGTACTTTGTACGCACGCACTTTTTTTTTATATCCACCTCCCAGCAGCCCATAGACTTCCTTTATGGTGCTTTCTAAGCTCTCTATTTTATATACTTTATTTATAAATACATAGTTGGAGGTCGTAACTTCCAGGGAAAACCTCCACTGGGAACCGATTCTAAACCTAGCTTGTTCGCAAAAGAACTTAGTGAAGCGTACTATGGAAGATTCAAACCAAGAAGCTAAAAATAGCACGTATTAAAGAAATCGGTTACAAGAATAATTTGTTCCAAATTATATTGAAATGAAAATGTGTTGCTATTCATATTTCGTTAAAATTAAAATAATGTGGAACGAATCACAATTATACACAACTCGTGACACAATACACGTGACACTGATAAAACATATGATAGGTTTCCAATTACTATATCTAAAATTTTAAATTCCAAAAATTGTAGTTTACCTTGTGCACATTATCGTATCTTCAATTTTACTGATTAGTTACAATATTCTACTGTGTTTATAAACAGAAGCATTTGACATAAGATATATTTAGTTCGTTGTTTTGTGCTATACAAGAAAGTTACATTGAAATTGTTAATAAAATAATTTTGCCAGTTACAAACATTTCTACTGAAAACGATAGAATTAAAAGTGATTAAAAAAAATTTGCGGAATTCAAATACATCTCAACTGAAAAGGAAATCCTTATTTAGGTAGTGTAATACATTTATTTATCTTGATTAGAAGTTTGTGGACAATACTGGAATCCTTGATAATAAGATGGTCGATTTAGATCATGAAATAACTGCCTTTTTGAAATTGGTTAAAACGATTGTTATGCAGATGAAAAGTGACATTATTGACGGTTTATCGCCTTATTTGAATGACCTTAAATGCTGATTTTTTATTTTTTGTTAATAGAAGCGGCTTGGCGCGGCATAGCGGGCGGCCGCGCCATGGGCAACAAGTGCTGCAGCCGCCGTCACGATCCCGACAGACCTTTGGGTAAGTTATAACAATAAAAAAATATTCTAACAATCTTAAAATATGCTAAGGAGCGACCGTTAAAAATGGAGCAACATATTGACGGAATGGTAAAGACGGAAAGCAAGGAAACGGCCGATAAAAGACGGGTGGACGAACTCAAACTAACTGCAGGCTTCAACTGGATGAGAGTCGCAAAAGATAGAGAGCAGTGGAAAGGGTTAGAGAAGGCTTTTGCCAAGAATTCCGAGATATACTGCAGGGAAAATATATTAAAGAATACAGATTGTCGGAATATAAAGGCAAACAATTATTATTATAATATAAAATTACAAACTTGTTCAATGTAACAGAACATTTAACCTAACTTATAGATTAAGTTAGGGAAACAGGAACGTGAAAAATTTAGTGATTCTGAGCAACTAACCTGTAGACAAACGAAATGGATGTAAGAAAAGTTATGCAATCAGTTTCCGTCTGTATCCTTATAAATAGAAAGGAAAACGAAAGAGATTGTATTTTGCACGACAAGGGATTGCTACTAAACCGTAACTACTTATTCTAAGAGTTGTTTACCTGCGGGAGTTTAATCATAACATTGCAGACATTACACAAAACGAGCACCGCAAAGAGGATTACAGCCTGCCAAAACAGAGTAAACAAACCTAATCTCCCCCACAGCCACAGAGGGACTATAATCGCCTTGTCACAAAATATTGCCATTGACGAACTATTAACGAAAGTGAATTTTTACTAGTCGACACTGAGAATTTGTATAGAAGTATTATTTTTTACGTTATTATAACAATTGCTCGAGTAGATTAGGCTTAACTGATTTGACATGGTCTTGACAAAGTATAACAAAATCACATCGTATGACGTCAGACAACGCGTTAATGCACACCATGGGTGAGCTGCCGGCTTGCTAAGTGCCTTGCGCGTTTAATATAATAAAAAAAACTTGGCGAAAGAGTGGCGGAGAGTTTATTGCCAGTTCTTTTCGTCCGTTCTACGCCTTTGATTTGAGAACTGGCAGTAAATTTTATTTTTCATGTATCCTTTTTTAGTTTAGTTTTGCCTTAATAACTAATATGTATTATGTATTTTTGCACTTCTTGCTAATATCTAATGTAATACTTTTTTTACACTGGTTGCCTGGAAGAGATCGTTCGAAAGCGATAAGGCCGCCAGTTCATTTTCATTTAATTATGTTCAATTTTTATTATGTTAATGCAACAAAGTGTTAATAAATAAATGTAAAATTAGAAGCATTAAATATGAATTTCTTTATTGACGTTCATAAGTGTACCTACATCGTGTTACCGAAATGAGTAAATGGTTTATTTAATTTTGAATAACGTCTTTAGGATGCATGTTTGCCCAGGTTCATACTGATGACTTCTGGCCTCTGGGTGATCAGTCGGAAAAGAACGGCAGTCAACAGTATGCTTAGTACAATAGATGACTGTACACATTCGCAAATTGTTTGGCAGTTTGTGCGTACGCTTGTGAGCACAGACGCGTAGGTTGATTATTTAATTTATTTTTATTTGTTGTTGATGTTGTTACTATAATTATTTAACTAATGTATACAAAATATTGTAAACATATTTTAAAAGAGTAAGTGTGGAGTTTCTTGCCCATTCCTCTCCACACGAAGCTACCTTTTGGATGTGGCATCTAGAATCATCTTTATATTTTATTTGACGTTCAAAAGTGCCATTTCTAATTGAAATAAATGATTTGACTCGACTTGACTAAAACTAGTCTTTACGTTGTATTTACTAACTTAAGCGGATCTCTGTTATCTAATTAGAATAAATTATTATTAATGCTCAATTCAAGATTTTTGATGAATTCTCCGATGTGTTACGTATCTTTTATCTATGACGGCATGTTGTACTCGACTCAATTTAAATTTGTCAGTAAACAATCGAGTCAGATCATATAAACCCACTGACATTAGGTCTATTGCCTCTTGGCCTATTTAAAGACACACTTCTTGCATAAAATACGTATGTCATACTAGATAATGTTGCTTGATTTTTACATTTTATTCTAGAGAAATCCATAAACGTAAAACTTGTGATGAATATTCAATCATTCTGGTTAAACACCGCGAATCAACGTCTTCAAACCAAGAACAATGGAAAGATGTTTTCGCACGATATTTCACCCACTTATTTACGTACGTTTTAGTGAGGTCACTATTGATGCAAATGAAGGCTTGCAAGGTTTAAGTGGGCTCGTGGAAATTTTAAAGCAATTTATAAATAAGCATAACCTCGAAATAGAATGCTTCGTTTGATTCGTCTCAAACGAACCTCTTAGACCTCCTCAAGAATTTCTACGTGTTTTATATTTGTATTCTGGATTTAGTGTTAATTTTATATTTTAAATAGCTGCCCCGGCCAACTTCGTTTCTCCTTAATGTGATTTTACTTACCTTTTTAGTACACACCAACATGGAACATTTTGCTATGCTACCCCAGAGACTGTTCGGTTTTCTGGAATGAAAACTTTTTAGGTTTTTCTGTGATTTTTCTCTATTTAAACCTCAGAGTTCAAGGGATAAGATTTTAATTAACAAATAAAAAATAAGGGTTGATCGTAGAGGGGTGAAAATTAAGGGTTGTATTGTATTTTTGGATGCTGTATCTAAAAAATTAAAATAAAAATTTAGAGGTTGACTTCCCTTAACATTTAGGGGTTTGAAAGATTCTCAGACTTACTTAATATGCATAAAAAAATTCATAAGAATCGTTCGATCCGTTTCGGAGGAGTATGGGAACGAACATTGTGACACGAGAATTTTATATATTAGATTTTTAAATGTAGTGAGGCTCGAATGGATAAATACATTCATTTTGTTAAGTTTGAAGAATTACTTTTGTTAGATAGATGTTCCAAAAAGAAACTATAAATCGTTAAGATGTGGATATCCATATTGTATCAGCATACTGTCGCTTAATTTATCATTTACATTAGTGATAACAAGTTGAACAGGGGCCAAAGCCCTATTAAGCTCCGGTCAAGTGTAAGTAGCGTACACAATATCGGTCCCATCTCACAAATAATCTTCTGAATACGAGTGTTCCAGTTTCTTGGCGCCGTTTCTGGTTCATTGCTGTCTTTGTTAGCGTTCTATGGTGAAGGGATTCTAGTTTAAAAGCAATCGCTTTAAGTGGCGTATCTGATTAAATTTCTGCAATGATTAAAATGGTGTTACTTACTACCGTTTTAGAACTTCTCGAAACTAACTAGATTATGTTTACACATTAACAAGGCAAAGAATAGTTAATAGAACACACAAATTAGATTAATGAAACAACAAACGATACAATCCTATACAAATATATATTAAAGTATACGTAAACAGTAGAGCAGTGTTGTCCTAGTGGCTTCAGCGTGCGACTCTCATCCGTGAGGCCGTAGGATCGATCCCCGGCTGTGCACCAATGGACTTTCTTTCTATGTGCGCATTTAACATTCGCTCGAACGGTGAAGGAAACCATCGTGAGGAAACCGACATGTCTTAGACCCAAAAAGTTGACGGCGTGTGTCAGGCACTGGGGGCTGACCACCTACTTGTCTATTAAATTTAAATGATCATGAAATAGATTCAAAAATATATGAGGCCCAGACCTAAAGAGGTTGTAGCGTCACTGATTTATTTTTTTATTTTATCTATAGGACAAGGGCGGGTCCAGGCTTTGTTTGCTAAAGAAAATACATATTTTGTATCTTTATAAAAAATTATGCAATTTAGTATAGAAAGGATAAGATTCCTATTGAGGCTCAGCGCGATCTAAGTCTCGTATGACAAAATCCAATACGTTTTTGACATTTGAGTCACAATTAGCACTAATAGTACGGGAGGTAGCAACGTTTTCGAGAAAGAATTTCAGGTCAGCTGATTTTGCGATATGTCTTCCTTCTTGCACTTCCGGTTAGAGTCTGGGCAATCTGGCTGGCGGTAGCGGTTGCTTTCATTAGTGCGCATCCTATCTGTCCAGGTAATAATCCTGGATTTTAAAAGCATTTTAAGAAGCGTAATTTTTAATTTTTCCTTTTTAAATACGTCTACCTGACATACTTTTTTTATTGCCAGACATTTTTCACGTTGCTATGTGCCAGACGCGATTTTAAGTTTTATTTTTATAAAAATTTCAAAGCATTTTAGAATGTCTGTAATTTTAATATTATGTTATTTAAATATAAGAAAAACTGAAAATGAATTTGCCAGACATTAATTCGATTGTTAAGTCTTGAATTAAAATGATAAAGTATTGCAGTATGATGAAGCATTGCATTTTAAGAAGCGTAATTTTTGATATTTCCTTTTTAAATACGTCTACCTGACATACTTTTTTATTGCCAGACATTTATCACGTTGCTAACTATGTGCCAGACGCGATTATAAGTTTTATTTTTATAAAAATTTCAAAGTATTTTAGAATGTCTGTAATTTTAATATTATGTTATTTAAATATAATAAAAACTGAAAATGAATTTGCCAGACATTAATTCGATTGTAAAGTCTTGAATTAAAATGATAAAGTATTGCAGTATGATGAAGTAAAAGCATTTTAAGAAGCGTAATTTTTAATTTTTCCTTTTTAAATACGTCTACCTGACATACTTTTTTATTGCCAGACATTAATTCGATTGTTAAGTCTTGAATTAAAATGATAAAGTATTGCAGTATGATGAAGTAAAAGCATTTTAAGAAGCGTAATTTTTAATTTTTCCTTTTTAAATACGTCTACCTGACATACTTTTTTATTGCCAGACATTTATCACGTTGCTAACTATGTGCCAGACGCGATTATAAGTTTTATTTTTATAAAAATTTCAAAGTATTTTAGAATGTCTGTAATTTTAATATTATGTTATTTAAGTACAAGAAAAACTAAAAATGAATTTGCCAGACATTAATTCGATTGTTAAGCCTTGAATTAAAATGTAAATGTAATCGCGTCTGGCACATAGTTAGCAACGTGAAAAATGTTTGGCAATAAAAAAAAGTATGTCAGGTAGACGTATTTAAAAAGGAAAAATTAAAAATTACGCTTCTTAAAATGCTTTTAAAATCCAGGATTATTACCTAGACAGATAGGATGCGCACTAATGAACGCAACCGCTACCGCCAGCCAGATTGCCCAGACTCTAACCGGAAGTGCAAGAAGGAAGACATATCACAAAATCAGCTGACCTAAAATTCTTTTTTTTCAAACGTTGCTACCTCCCGTACTATAAGTCTCGCCTCTGAATCTTATCCTAAGACTTCGACTAGATTTCTAGATTTCGGTTTGAGATTTCTTTAATATACACTTTCCTTAAACTGTTAACAGCATGCGAACAATTAGAAAACTTTCTGCACTTATTGCGTCGAAAACTTGAAGTCAGGAAGTGATGCAGCACTTTCTACATGATTTCAATATAAATTAATATGACCGTTTTGAACGTCACCCAGTCTTCTAATTTTTGAGTGAAAGTGCATTTTTTATCCACTTGAGTACGTAAACAGCGAATTTGTATACAAGTTCCATACATCGATTGGGTTAGTTTACACAATAGCTTTGTAAATTATGAAAATCGAATTGTAATCATTATAATAATAGCTAGTAATTATTCATTTTATAGAACTTGAGTAACGTGCGGAATTGTAAGGAAATCTATTTATTTGTGTCGGAAAATGACACTTCATCATTCTACGAAAAAGATTTAAATGTATATGTCAGGTATATGTCGGTAGTTATATGAAATTGTTGGGAAGTAAAATTAATCTGTAATTGACCAAAGAAGTTCGAATGATAACTAAGTTAGTGTAGTACAATCTACTGAATTATAATACGTTAAATTCTAAGCAGTACGCTGAGGTTCACAATCTTTCGACAGTTTATAATCTCGCGAGATAGATTACAATCTAACGGTTTTTACAATTTTACGTTAACATATATAAATGAATTGCTGTTCGTTTGTCTCGTTCAAACTCGAGAATGACTGTACCGATTTAGCTAAATATGATCTTGGAATATTTATGGAAGTTCAGGGAAGGTTTTAACGATGGGAAACATAAATAATAAGTTAAGAAAATCACTAAAAAAGCCAATAGAGTCCAATAAAAACTGTTTCTAGCATAAGAATATTTGATATCGTTTGTCTTTTTAGAAGTAAAAAATGATCACTTGTTTATATAGAAGACTTCAGAAATTTGTGTTTTATAGCTGTAGTAAGGTCCGCTCTCTTTCGTTTTGTTTAAAAAATGTATTAAATTTTGACACTTATAAATGTAGGTTCACCTGGTCATCTATAGTTCTACGAAAAACTTGGCGGTATGGTCGAAAGACTATACCGCCTGCGCCATGGGCGCAAAGAAAAAAAAATGGTTTATCTATACCCACACAATGCTACAGCGCACATAGTATAGTGTCGAATAAAGCAATTCAAATTTAGAATAGAATATTGATCTCATATTGTCATGACTGCCTATAGTCTAAAGTAGCTATCTGAATTTTCATTGAAGTTTTTAAATGTATGTAGCTTTATTAAATTCAATTCTGTTGTAGACATTTCACTTACGAACATGAATACGTTTCAGTATATCCAGCCTACAAAAAGAACGAGGCAGGATTCACGGCGTGTCCATCACTGGAGACACGTTATACCGGCGAGCCGAACAATCGAGCAGTATCAAGAAGACCTGCAGATATCGTCAGGACACGAAATCCAGGAGCATGTGAGTATAACTGTTTTACGAAGATTAGCTCTTTGTTACGGTGAAGCATTTAGAAACGGTCTTGTCTTGGAAAATATTATTCGTCATCCATCAATCTGGAACATCATGGTAATGGTTTATACCTACTCTTCATTGAAGGTGTTCACCGGTAGTGGGATTAGGCAAAGTCTGTTGATACCGGCAAACTTCTTTAGCATTAATCAAGGGAGTGGGGGAAATTTTGAGCATCGTACAAATACACACACAAACGTCAACTGATTTACTAATCACGCGATCGACACGTCAATCTTCCCCCCATGTGATACCTAAAAGCTTCTGCGCAGGCAAGGTCATTTGATCAAGATGTTTGCCGGTATCTGTAATAATAATTGTCCAGTGCTAGGATCTTATATCGTGCACAGCCAGGGTTTTTGACGTTATAGATGTAAGGAAGTTTAGTTATTGCTGACAGATTAAAATTGGTAATAATTTTCTGTAGGTAATTAAACCGCGCCTGTAGAACCATCTTGATATTGTTATGCGAAAATTATTTACGCTAATGCAGTTAACCTATATTGAGGATTTATCTACATTCTGCAATACATTGGAAACGCTAATAAACTCGCTTATTACCGGCCTATTTTACCTTCCTTTGATGTAATATTCAGACAAATATACAAAGCTCTCACAATAATTTATTTATATACCCGACAGAAGTTGTCCTGCATGATAATTCAAGCGATTAGGATATTAAACAAAGTATGAAAGTACCGATTGCAGCGCCATCTGCCGCGCTGATTTGTGAATCTAATTTTTGTATGTATTTGGGTATGTATATCTGTTTGCGTATACAGAATTTAAACGTAGGACCGTAAAGACGTGTTCGTTTGTCAATAACACTCCATATTGATATTACATAGAAAACATTTTGGAATTTCTTTAAAAGGCATCCTTGCTACAAAGTTTCAGTCAAACAAACACAGTAGCTCTTGATTTTGATAAGCCCACTCGAATAACACCAGCATAATGTATTCGTATGGAAAATGTTACGCGCAAAAAAATTCATATCACGTTTTATACAATCTTGTAATATTTTTTATTTATTTATTTATTTACACTTCGTTGCAAATAAAAGAAACACAATACATAAAAATTATAAGGGATGCAACGGGCGGCCTTATCGCTAATAAGCGATCTCTTCCATGCGGGTTGCATGCATTAGTTAAAGAGAAAAACTAAAAAAAAAATGAAACATGTAATACCATTGTTTTCAGGTATATCAAACGGTGGTCGTCGAGTGGTAAAAGCGCTATGCGCCTACACCGCGCGCGCAGAATCCGACATCTCATTTCGGAAGGGCGATCGTATGGAAGTGCTGAGCGACGCGGAAACAGACTGGTGGAGGGTGCTCCATCTTACAACGAGACGGGAGGGATTGGTGCCAGCTAACTTTGTGGCGGAAGAGAGCTCTGTTGAATGTGAAGAGTAAGTCTTACTGAAATATCTGTTTGGTATTCCACCCTTTAGGTTGGAGGAATAGTACACCATCACAAGATATTGACTTTATTGGCGGTTGAATATTTGGCCCATAAGTTTGACAACTATTAATTTTAAAGTGCTTGACTTATTATTATGACTGATGTTTTTACGATATGACTTAATGAAAATTAATGTAACATTTGCATGCCTATTTTTGTGTGGCTGATTGTGCGGATTTTCATAATTGATCGATGTAAATGTACCACTAGCAAATAAATTATTTATTATTTATTTATTCTGGAAGGAAGAAAGTATACTGTTCGTCCAACCTAAAGGGGGGGATCCTTGACGAGTCTCACCGCTGACTGACCGACAAGTTGGGCCCAGCAGCGAGAATTTATATATCCTTAGAAATGACTTCGCGTGTGCAGGGTATGACGTCATCGCAGCTAAATATTACTGTTGAACTTCGAGACAAATATCCTTATTATCTCGACGTCTGCATTATGACGTAAGACTGTTTTAATCGCGACTTTTGGACCAACCGGTTGAGGTATTTCAAAACGGATACGACTGTGGAACTAGAATGAAGCGTACCTCATTTATAACCCATCAAAAACACAGCTTTACAATGCAATATGTATTATTTAAGGACTGACAACATGAGACAGAGATAGCATTGCAGTGGTCATGAGTTGATTCACCTGTATTATAAATACTGTAAGGTGTAAAGTGTTTTTTTTTTAAATAATTATGTAATAAGTCAAAACTACTATATACCCTTCGATTAAGATTTGTTAATAAAAATAAAACAAAAACTAATTTGAGTGTACGACCAACCAGGCTCCAGATGATTAACCACTCCTTATATGGAAATTGAATTCGTTTATACCACACCCAATCGAAATTAGAGAATTATCACTGAATAAATTCGAAGCTCTCGTTAAACGTAAATTAATCAATAAAGCTTTTTATAAATTTGACGAATATTAAAATGACCTAATCCTTGGGATTGATTTGCTCCAGTTCAAACAATTCAATTTGTATGACTCAAAACTTTGCGATTAAAAAGAGTGGCCGAGAGTTTCGTGCCAGGTCTTCTTGCACTTGACTTGCGAACTGGAAGTAAATGTAAATTTAGAAACAATTAAATATATTTTCTATTAACGTTCATAAGTGTACTTGTTTACCTATATGAATTATTTTGAGTTTGAGTCTAAGAACGATTCATCAACAAAATTCATACCTCTGTCATACAGCCCAACTCAAACTGTACTATGCTATTGTTGCAACATCATTTATTACAAGAGAGCAATTGAAGAACAAAACGAATATGACTTATTATTATCATTTCAATTGTTTTTTGTATTTTCAGCTGGTTTTTCCCCCACGTGTCCAGAAAAGAGGCTGACAAGCTTCTCCTAGCTGAGATCAACCCTCGAGGCACGTTCTTAGTGAGGCCCGCGGAGCACAACCCTCATGGATTCAGCCTTAGCGTCAAAGACTGGGAAGAAGGCAGAGGATACCACGTGAAGCATTATAAGATCAAGCCTTTGGACAATGGAGGGTTTTATATCGCGACCAATCAAACATTCCCGAGTCTTCCCGCCCTTGTTATGTCTTATACGAGTGAGTTATTTGTTTATTATATATATATATATACTAGAGGTGATACAACCTTTAATGGGCCGTTCAAGTATTAGAACCAATTCGACTTAGGGTCCTTCAAGAAAAGAGCGTACCACTTCTTGAAAGGCCGGCAACGCACTCGCGAGCCCTCTGGCATTGAAAGTGTCCATGGGCGGCGGAATCACTTAACATCAGGTGAGCCTCCTGCCCGTTTGCCCCCTATTCTATAAAAAAAAAAATACTTAAGAAGATTTACTGCAATTTATCCCCCCCCCATCCCCCTTCCTCTTGTCAGCAAAAGTAAGGTATCTAAAATAATAGTACATACATTAAAGATCTCCTGAACTTTCTTCTATCTGTTCTTCTATCTGCCTCCTCCGTCCATATCTCTCCAGAAACCTTAACAATAATTGTCAGCTCATCGCTTGGTCTTCCCACGTTTCTTTTTTCTGGTCGTCCACTCCAGCGGTCCATCTTTTATCTGTACCCCGCGAAATAGTATGTAATAAGTAAATAAATGTATGTTGTATGTAGGTGATATCTATATAAAGAATTATATTTTTTTAACTACTTACTATATCGCTTAAACTAACAAAAAGCTAAATATAAATAATGATAACTAACGCATTTCAGAGAACGCGCTAGGCCTCTGCCATGTGCTGGCCCGGCCTTGCCCCAAACCGGAGCCCCAAATGTGGGATTTGGGACCGGAGTCGCGGGACAAATGGGAGATCCCAAGAGCCCAGATACAGCTGATCAAGAAGCTGGGGCAGGGGAACTTTGGCGAAGTCTACTACGGCAAGTGGTGCAATAGTATAGAGGTTAGTGTTATAAGTTTTTTTTTTAATTGTAATGCGTCAATAGATTTTTGGTTCAAAGATACTTTATTATCTTTAGTGGGAAAATGTAGGGCAGATTAGTTAGTATGTATATCATGTTATCAAATTATAAGAAAATAAGCTATATAAAATTAAATATTTGTTGCAACATAAATATTGCGATATTTAAAACTATGTAATACACTATATGTGTGCGTTATTTTGTATATGTATATTCTTAATTGTGTTCTTTAAAAAAAAAATTGTAAAAATGTTTTATTTCTTCTATACTGAATGGTACCTTAAAAAATAATAATTTAAGTACAGTTCTGAGATTGTATATAAAATTCTAACTATATATAAGTTTATTTCTTTACTAAATAAAAAAAGTTCCAATTTTTTTTTTTTTCTTCTTAATATGTACTATCTTAGACCACTTTGTCTCGCCACGATTACTGAAAGACATACGAATGTTATCTTTAAACTAATCTTTTTCAAACGCTTCAAACTTCTTCCAGGTCGCCGTCAAAACTCTACGAGAAGGTACAATGTCGAAGCAAGCGTTCCTCCAAGAAGCCGCCATCATGAAGAAGTTCCGTCACAAGCGATTGGTCGCACTATACGCTGTGTGTTCCCAACAGGAGCCCGTCTACATCGTCCAAGAGTACATGTGCAAGGGGTCTCTACTAGAATTCCTCAGAAACGGCGAAGGCAAATCCCTCCACTTCGAAGATCTAGTCTACGTCGCCGCTCAGGTCGCCTCCGGAATGGAGTATCTCGAGTCCAAACTCCTCATACACCGGGACCTGGCGGCTCGCAACGTGCTCATTGGAGAGAACAACGTCGCCAAAATATGCGATTTCGGATTGGCCCGAGTGATAGAAGACAACGAATACTGCCCCAAACAGGGCTCGCGGTTCCCTGTCAAATGGACCGCACCCGAAGCGATCATCTACGGCCGGTTCTCGATAAAGAGCGACGTATGGTCGTACGGGATACTCCTGATGGAGCTCTTCACGTACGGCCAGATACCGTACCCGGGGTTGCACGGGAAGGAAGTCATCGAGCAGGTGGAGAGGGGGTATAGGATGCCCAAACCCGTGGGGCACTATTTGCCCGACGACATTTATAGACTTATGCTCCAATGTTGGGACGCGATACCCGAGAAGAGGCCGACATTCGAGTTCTTGAACCATTATTTCGAATCGTTCACAGTGACCAGTGAAATACCGTACAGAGAAGTGCAGGACTAGTGCTGTGATATAAACGTAGCTAGTGATGTGCTTGTGTTGGAGACGATGTGTAGGGTCCTTAGCGAATGAATGGATTTGCTTTAGGGAAAGTGTTGGCTGCAAAATGTTTACGGATTTAAACGGGTGCAGCTTTGATACAAAAACAAAATACATTTTACGGGAATAAAACGCGTTTATTTGCAATAACGACGGCTTATAATTCAAAATACATAATTGTGAAGACATGTTTTATTCCGGTAAGTTTTTTTAATCAAGGTCAAGTTCGTACATAGATGTCAATTTACACGCCAACTAAAGTACTTTCGGTTTCTAAATACGAAACGTAATTCCAACGTATTGTTAGATTTGCTTTATCGCGTACCTTATAAACAGATATGTTGTTCAAATAGTGTTTGGTTTAAATCAATCTCGTTTTGAGCGCTGTCAGATGTGTCAAATTGACAGCTGTTAACATTTGATTTAATTTTTATTGCTTCTAGAATACGGGCCTTAATGAGATTCTTTTAACAGAGTCGCTAACTGCAGAGTAGCACTCGAAACGTCCATTTATAATTTGTGGTTAAATTTAAAATAATATTTTGAATTGTACAAAGGGAGCGTTCAAGTATTGTCACGTAATTTTTGGAGTTTATAGACCCCCCCCACCCATGTTACGCGCCGTAACGTTTTTCTGTACCCAATATTAAAAGTTACCATTATGTGGTGTAAAGTACTTGACAGTTGAAAATGATATTCATAAAATAACGCGTAATTTAATCCCCGCCCCGCATCGTAACGTTCTACATGAGGACCCCCCTCCCAAAAAATTCGTTACGTAATACTTGAACGCTCCCAAATAATTCACTAAACATATTTGAATAATTTAATTAACAATTTTCGTTTGCAGCAACACTTAACCTATAACGACCATTTCTAGTATTTTTATACTGAAGTGAACGATACAGGAACGTGAGCTTCATTATTGGCTTTTCGTAGCGCACGCATCGAGTCCAAAAAATCGCCCAACTGTTTGCTATGACAAATATATTAGAAAATAGTAAAAACTAAATCAGTCTTATTACATTTTAATGTCACGCGTCTTTGAAATAAAAAATATAGTGAAAGCTTATTTTTGAATGGAAAATTTGCGCTCAGAATATTACTATTGGTAGTGAACACTAAGTATTTTCAGCTGTCATAAGTGAACTCGTATTGACGTATACGAATGCGTACGTAAGATTAAATGAATAAGACTGATTTAGTGCATATGAAAAGATTGAATCGCAATATTAAACGATAAAACAATACACATTTAAGTAAAACTTCTTTATCGAGCCTAAAAGCGCATTTGTTACTTTATATACATACTTGACGTTTCGAGTGTTCTTAAGCAATCGGAAGACTGTCACCAGTTGATAGATAACTTTGATACTGTCTATAATGTTGCCATTTATCTCTGAGAAATTTCTTATATATCGTTAAAGAAGTTTTATATAAACTAGTGTCATGTGTAAAAAGCGGTAGGTACAAATCAATTACCCCGAGTTTTTTCTTTGTTAAATAGATTTTTTTAGTTTATCTCCTAAAATGTGTAAATAATTGTAGCAAACAGAATAGGGCTTATATTTGTGCGAAACACTATTTTCTTATTTATTAGTATAGCTTAAGCACGTAGTTATTTTGCATCGTAAGCAATTAAAATAAAAAAAACGTTGAATTTCATGGTTGAGAAATGTAGTGAAGTTATGTCAAACACTGACATCAATAGGCTGGTATTTTTTTGATAATATCTATCTAGCTCATATTTAAAATGTTAAAATGATTAAAAAAAATATATTGTTACACTTGAGTGATTAACCCATGCGGCTTGTAGTTAAAAATCTCGTAAACATGATAAAATTACCATAAACCTCATGTCAATATTTTTAAACGAAACTATAAAAATTATAATGAATAAGTAAAGTCATTCAAGTGTGCGGCTTCTCAACCATGAACTTTAATTATTTAAATCTAGATATTTTCATATTCTAAAGTATGTGATATTTTTATCGCATTGTAAATGATCTGATAGGCTTCGGTGCGGTTAAGGAAACTGTTATTTATCTTGTATTTGGTTTGAAATTGTATGCCTCTATGTTCTAAAATAGTTTGCGAATTGATCATTTACTAAGTCCAAGAGAATATTTTTAATTTGACTCAAAGTACCGCCAATAATGAATGTTTTGGCTCCTCGAAATAGAACTGAGCCTATACTATGACCTTTAGCAAGATTATATTCATGAACGTATACATACGTTTGGTTTCAATAAACGAGCTTTTTAGAAAAATCTACTCGGATAGAGTTCAAATCAGTCTTACTGTAGGCTACTCATCTGTCTGTAAAGAAAGCTGTCAAATTGCGTTTATGCGATAGAAAAAAAACAAAAGAATGTAGACACATTTGTTTTTATGAATAATTATTTATTTCTTTGTATTTAATAAAGCATTTTAAATGTCTTGCTACGGTCATGGTAATAATGGTCCAATTTTTATGAAACGGTGAATTAGATAGCTTTAGGGCCGTATACCAAAGAGTTATTGTACATTAGTGCGAGTGAATCGTTTTTAATTTAGTATAACTAGACTTTGTGACCTGTACTTTATTTGACCAATAACCCTCTTGTGTAACTAAATTGTATAAAAATTAAAAATACAAAAAAATATTGTTAAAATTCTGACTGATCAATACCCGATTGCGTTAAAAGTATTGAAAATGCTTTATCACGTATCTTGTTCTAGAATTTATGATTGAGAAATAGTGTCTTAACATTCCAAATAATCGAAACACTTTAAATTTGGACACTTTTGTATGAAAATTACATTTATAAGATTTTGTACATACAATGAATAAATGTCATTGATTATAAAATATATTTTATTTATTACCAACATTTTACACTTAAATAATATCACTTTATAAAACATAATAGATCTCTAGTCAACACAAATGACACATTAATTGATGACAATTAACTATTAAAATATGTTTTAAAATAAAATTATAGAACTTAATACAGTTTTGACATAAATCGATATTTTAACACTGGACTACAAAATTACAATCAATTGTCTAATTTTATTTAAAATAAACTAAGTAACTTGGAAATATAGTATTTTGAATACTTAATAGGGCAATACTTGTACTTTTTTTATTTTTTAGTTTTGTGCCATACGCTATATTAAGCAAAAAATAATGACTAAACAAAATACAATATTAATAATACATTTCTTTGTTGGAACCTTGGTGATGGTGGTGGTAAGTGGGATATACTGAAATGGCAGTTTATTATGGAATATATTGTAGGATATACAAATACTTGATGAAGAAAACCGTTTATATCAAAATGATAATTTTTAACATACCAAACACAATTTAAAGCTAAAACAAAAATTCTAACGATATTCGTGATTTTGTTTAGTTCATATTACAATGGAGTGCCGCTCAAGATATCCATACAAAAACCTAGTTACTTTTCTATATGATCTTTATTTTTTATTACGTTTTAACGGATTCGTGATTTGTGAAAGGAGGAAACAATTTGAATTCTTCGCTTCTAAAAAAAATTAAAAGTGCAATGTCATCTTACGCCCGAACCCAATAATCAATCCCACAATCTCAGATTGAAAACAATCTGAGATCAGACCGTGACAGTCGATCGATCTCCTATCTACATCCCAATAACCAAACCCTACGAAGACAATCACTTTTTGGCGACGGATAAACTGCTCTTTGTCGTTCCATTTTACCGAGTTTTCACTCATTTTTGATAATCAAAGTAAACCAAACGATGATAATCGATGATATGATATGATATTTGACAATCAATGTAAAAAGTAAATAAAACCGTACATTAAAATATACATGTAACATGTTTATGTTTAAAACATAACAAACAGTTTTTTAATTATTTAAAAAACTGGCGTAAGGGAGCGTTTTAGTATTACGTAACGCAATTTTTGAAGATTATTGACCCCCCCCCATTAACTCGGCGTAACGTTTTGCAGTACCCAAGTTCAGTACTGTATCCAGACCTAGTAAAACGTTTCGTGAACCTAGTAACTCTTTAGTTACTATTATGTGGTGTAAGTAGAATATAATATTAACAATAACGCGTAATTCAATCCCCGCCCCGCATCGTAACGTTTTATAAAAGGACCCCCCCCTCCCAAAATTCGTTACGTAATACTTGAACGCTCCCTAAGTTAAAATCTGTTAAAATAATTAACTGGTGCAATCGAACTTTAATCAACTGTCATTTTCATACAAAGGTCTATCCGCAGACACCGATACGACCTCCCATAGATAACTTCTGTCGACAGATGACTATTACAATCCGTCGATTGGTTATTGGCACACTTGTTACAACATTTGGATTAGGGTTACTATCTCAGATGGTGGATTATGGATTGAGATAGGTTATTGGGTTCGAGCGTTAGTGGTTAAGTAAACTTAGTGCTAAAAGTAGTTTTACCTCAAAAATTATACTTATTGTACATATATGTAAATTCAACTATTATATTTTCCCTAGTAAATTGAGCTACACAGTATCTGTATACATTTTACTCTTAAGTTTAAGATATCTATATTCGGATTGGTAAAATGTTTGAATATACTGCCATATTTTGGTAATAGGTTTAGGAACATATTTTGGATTTTTCTTACTGTAATGGTTTAAATATATTGCTAATACCACCAGCACTCCGGACCAAATGTACCTGCAAAAAAGCATTTACTTGCATCATGACATTTAAGAGATAATACATTTTATATGATTGTAACTGGTTTATTACAACTGTGTAAAAAAATTTGAAAAAAGGGTGCGTGTACTTATGTACGCGCGTAAGAAGTTATACTTCTTTGGCATTATTAAAAATAGTTTTTGATTGCATGCAAATAATTAATTACAATTAAATAATCAAAGACTGGAAAAGGAGTCATTATAGTCAATAAAGTTCAGTTTACATTTCAAAAATTTAATAAATAAATATTTATTATTATTCTCTTACATAAATAAATTCTATTATTATTCGAATGTTGTTTTTAAATTATGTCCAATGCCGTAGCATCTTCCGTGGGCAACTTCATTCTGTTAATTTTGTGTCACGGTGCGCGCGCATCGTAAAATTTCACTTTCATAAATTTTTCATAACGCGCCTAAAGGAGTATAACTTCAATGATTAAATTCAAAATCTATATCTGTTAAGTTAATAAATTAAAAAAAGTCTGTTAAACCTGTTGATTTTTCAACTATAACTGTTATTTAAAGTGATAAAACAATGCGTAAATATCTAATTATAAAACAAACACTGCGATTGGTAATATAAAACCATAAGTTGAGAGTAAATTTGGGTACCATTTGATTTTTTGAAAACGCGACTGTAAAAAAAATCAGCCTCAAATCGCTGGTGCCGCGATACGGAATATTTAGCGTAAATTTTTTATTAACATAATTTTCTGGGTATGTACTGATAACTAATTGAAAATGAGAAGAGCTTGTTGTAAGACATAAATATACTTACTATATGACTTCCTAAAGGAACATGTAATTTTTTAAGGGTAAATAGGTGATAAGGCAAGGTTGACAGCATGTGGAACAAAAAAGCTGATCACCTACAGATACAGAAATTGAGTTTCAGACCTAAAAGGTCACCACACAAATGTTAGTTAAAGCTTAAAATCTATTAAGGCACATCCAATTTATAAAGAAAACACTTACTGAAATACAAAAGGCTTGCTAAACAGAAGGAAAGATATAACAATAGAGAGTGCTTTCCGCATGGTAGTAACTGTCACCGCCACAGTTGCACCAGATATCCTGACTAGCGTCAATACAGCCTGAAGGCCCATATACCCACAAATGCTTAGTAAAAATATGTTGGAGTACATTGTTATTGGATCCTGAAATTTAAAAATAATTGAATCAGTATCACTATTTAAAAAATAACAGTTAAATTTTAAACATCACAAACTTTAAAATATGTGTTTAAATCTAAAGTATTTTTATTGAATGTTATTCTGACAAGAACTGAAAAATATGGGATTAAAACCCAAATATAATAATTATGGAAAAATCATTTAGAATTATATTTTCTCTGTTACTAATTTAAGAATACAGTAGAACCTCGTTAAGTCGAACCTCGATAAGTCAAAAACCTCCAAATCTCGAAAAAATGTTCTGTTCCCTTCCCTTAAAACACCAAAACCTCCATTACTTGAAATCTTGACCCTCTGTTAATCGAAATAATCACCGAGTCCCTCCAAGCCATTTTGGTACATATTTTCACTCTATAACTCGAAAAATTAAATTTGACCTCTGTATCTCGAACATAGTAACGTTTTATTTTACAACCTTTACAACTTGAACAAAAATAAGTTACCGACTTTAAGAACTTGCCGACAATGTGAGTACACTATTGTTTCTTAGAAAACATTTTAGGAGTATACAATAATAAATTTATGACTCATGGAAACACGTGTTTGCTTGCTTTGTGTCAGGTGTTCAATTTTGATTCTCTTTGAAATTTAGCTAAAAAATTACTGACTTTTATTAATGCCATATTTTTTATTTTAAAATGATTTGAAATAATGTTGATTTATAATAAATAAAAATATGTTTGTCACCTCTGCAAGTTGAATTTTTATTTATTTTACCTCTCTAACTCAAAATTTATAAGAATAAACCTCAAACTCTCTATGTCAAATCAAAATCCGCCTAAGTCGAAATCCTCCATAAGTTGAAAACTCTATAACTCGAATTTTTTGGCGTCTCCCTTGATGTTCGACTAATAGAGGTTCTACTGTATTTAAAAATGCATATTTATGTGACTAATAACTTTAAAAACTTACCTTTGAACAATAAATAAATCCATCTTTTAGTATACCACTAACCCCAGTGATGACCAATAAATATATACTTGCTATCGCATAGGAATAAAAAACAACTTCATTATTTGTAGCTTGAAATTGTTTCATTGCCTTCTCTTGAACATTACCTATTATAGCATCACATAGTAATGCAAGAGATATAACTATTACTCCTATAAAGTTAAAGTTTGGTGACGTTTTTGAATCAGCTGGAATATTAAAGAGTAAATTAATATTAACTTGTACAAATTTAAGGTACAAATTTAATAATTTTTAAGTTTAGGAACAGCTTTAAATATTTTTAGAAATCTCCATAGCAGTTGGTTCAATCCATCTAACTCAAAGACTAGGTTTTGAATACACAAAACACACAATCAAGTTCCATATATGCCTATAGAAGTTTTTAATTGCACAGTTAAGCTATTGACACATAAACTAAGATCCTCAAAGATAGTAGAGTCAAAAAGTGTAATGGCAAGCACAGCAAAAGATACCATAAAATGGAGATGGAAAAAACATTTAAAATTTATAGATGTCTAAATACAGGTGTCTATAACCGAATTTAGTCAAATTATTACAAAATGGCAGATAGACTGCAGCTTACATCAGCCAAATTGTTCAGAATAAAGATCATTAGAGTTGTTACATATTAAATAATCAGAATAGTTTAAATCTTACCTAATGTAAACATAGTTAATCCAATACACATAATAATAGCAGCTACATAATCTAAAAATCCATATCTCTTTCCCAATATAATTATACTGCCAATCATCACAGGTATAAGTTTACAACTCTTGAATATTAATTGTGTTGGGTAGTTAAGGTAACTGAGAGCCAAATTTGATAATGACATAGTTCCTAGCGTCAATGCTGCTAATATAGCATATGTTCTCAATGGAACTCTAAAAATATATAAATACTTAAAATTGGGTAGATATTGACAATTCACTTGTTACATCTAATATATAAAATTCTCGTATAATTTTAGTCAAAAAATATTTATAGTAACATGATATTTGAAGGCCAAGAAAATTGGTTTAATGTGTATTGTAAGATTATTAAACAACTTACTTCCTTTTAATAGGACTTCTAATAGTAGACTCAACCTTACTTAAAGCCATTGTGATCAAAAACTGAATGAAAGTAATATATAAACTGACTGGAGCGACTTCTGGTTCTGCGAATATCAACTCCAGGAAATATCCATATGCCAAATAAAATATAAACACAAAAGAACAACATAATGTGAATTGTAATCCAAAATTATATTTTGTTATGTCTAAACACAGAATGTTTACTACACCCTGGCTTTCTCTGTTATCTCCATTTCTAGGATTATCAATTCTTATAACAGTTTCCTTATTCATGTTGATTTAAGATTGTACTTATTAAATAAATTATATACAATACATAAACTGTTTTGAATACATTATTACACGACACTGGTTTTTAGTTCATTATTAGTATATTTTGGCTATTAATTATTTATTTTTTTTTTTTTAAATATTTAATTTTTATAAAAGTATTTTTTTTTTAAATTTATGGCCTGGTATCTAGACCTTTAGGCCAATTTATAAAAGTAAAGAATACGTAGTGTTGTCAGTTGTCAACGTAATAAACTCTTCAGTCTTCACTATTTAATATTCGCTATGCATACTATTCAATATTCATAGACGATTGGAATATTTACAGAAAACTGCAAGAGAAGAATTCTAATCTAATTCGAATCTATTCATGAATGTTGTATATAATATTATGTACTATGTACAACTATAGCAGTCGCAATAAGCAAGCCACAGAAACAGCCCGTAGCCGGTACTGCACCTAAGACCTATAATATAAGTGATGGATGGATTCGTCTGGTTCCGAGCCTCACTAACATAGATCAAGGAAGTCCGAAAATCGTAATCGTTACAATAAAATCTTAATTATGAATTAAGTTTTTTATAAAAAAGGTTCAAGCGAATCTTCGCGTTTTGACTACGTGATGTATGCTGTGTTGATATCTGTATTCTGTAATACTAAATAATAATCTGTGATCCGTCCAAATTCCGATGTCGATCTGCAATAAATTGTAAAAACAAATAGGTACACCGTACAGTAGCAATTTCTTATAATTATATTGCTACGTGCTGTTTATTCTAAGCTAAGGTGTGTAATATAGTGCTACGCTTCAAATTGATAGAGTTTTACACTCCGACAGTTGATAAATAAGTATTCTTATATGATTTTGTAGGTCGTGCAAACGGTGAACCTGACAAACTGGATTACGAACAATGATGGATTCGGACTTGTCCGGTGCGGACTTTTGCCGTTTCTGTAGATCAGAGGCTTCTTCCGACCGGCCTCTTTTCCACCCGTGCATTTGTACAGGATCTATAAAATGGATCCACCAAGAATGTCTAGTACAATGGATGCGATACTCACGGAAGGAGATTTGCGAGCTTTGCGGCCACCGCTTTTCATTCATGCCGATATATTCACCAGATATGCCTCGAAGGCTTCCAATTCGTGACGTTGTAGGTGGTTTGGTGACCTCAGTGGCCTCTGCTGTAAAGGATTGGCTGCACTACACGCTCGTCGCTC
The DNA here is from genome assembly GCA_963693345.1 of Pieris melete. NCBI lineage: Eukaryota > Metazoa > Arthropoda > Insecta > Lepidoptera > Pieridae > Pieris > Pieris melete. The sequence goes on along the minus strand of CAVNZK010000044.1, from coordinate 772,826 downwards.
TCGCCTGGCTTGGGATCGTCCCTCTGACTGCATGTAGGACTTATCGCTGTTTATTCTCTGGATCATTAGACCCGGTTATATCTCTACCGTTTGATATTGTATCTGCTGAAAATTTAGCAAAAGATGTTTTCTCTGGTTGCTTTGTGGTGACATGCACTCTTTTTGCTTTCATTGGCCTGGTATGGTTGAGAGACCAGATTATGCACGGTGGTGGCCCTGAATGGATGGAAAGAGAAAATTTACCTGCTCCACCTGCTGAAGAACCACTGCAGGATAATAATAATGAGAATGTCAATGAGGTTGTTAGAGAAGAGGGTGTTGGTGTAAGGGAAGAGGTTAATGATGAGGTAGCTGAAGATATGCTGGTTGGGGAGGAGGCTAATTGGAATCCTATGGAATGGGACCGTGTAGCTGCAGAAGAGTTGACATGGGCTAGATTGTTGGGACTAGATGGTTCTATGGTATTTTTAGAACATGTGTTTTGGGTTGTGTCTTTGAATACATTTTTCATTGTTGGATTTGCTTTTTGCCCCTACCAGATAGGGCAAGTAGGAGCATCCATAGCTGGATTTACGGCTGAGGGGCCATTTGCTGGCCCATTGAAAGCATTATCAGGATATGTGATAGTTGCTGCAATTCTAGCCATTCTACATGCAATGGCCTCTTTATTGAGGCTAAGAAGTGCTAAAAAAGCCCTTGGATTCTGCTATGTAGTTGTGAAAGTAGCACTTTTGTCTGTTGTTGAAGTAAGTATACACTAAGCTACTTTCCTAACAAGGTTATTTATCTTCTACATTCTCCTTATTATAAATTCTGCCAATATATTTGCATTTGATGATATAATTAATTCTTTATTAACTGTAATTAGTAATTCAATAAGTAATTGTAATTTTATTTAACAGCTCAAGTGGATTTTAGCATATGCTTATTATAAATTTATATTTTCCAGATTGGTGTTATTCCATTAGTCTGTGGATGGTGGTTAGATCTCTGTTCATTATCTATGTTTGATGCTACACTCAGAGACAGAGAGGCAAGCTTACATGCTGCACCATGGACACTCTTGTTTATTCACTGGCTTGTTGGAATGGTCTACGTGTACTATTTTGCATCATTCATTTTACTATTGAGAGAAGTCCTAAGACCAGGGGTTCTTTGGTTTTTAAAAAATCTTAATGATCCCGATTTCAGTCCTGTTCAGGTAAGTTTTGCTAATTTTATAGAAAAATAGAGTAATATGACAAAGGCCTAAATCCTATGGCTAAAATTTTATATTAAAGCTTTTTAGTCTCATTTCATATCAAAAAAAGAGTGTGTGTTCTACAACACATGCGTTATGGTATGGTATGGTATGGTTTGTGGACTCGTTTTCCGCACTTAGACGCTCACTAGGTCCGTTGTACGTGAGCCCTGGCTAACTAAGCCAGCCTAACTCCTTCCAGAAGCACAGAAGCTTCCTGGGCACTTCGCAGGCTTCTCGGAGCGACCTCACTGTTCCGAGGATTTCTGTACGTTGTTTAGCCACAGCCTCGCACTCCAGGACTACGTGGGTGACTGTTTCCTCTGCGTTGAAACAGCCTCTGCACATGGGGCTGTCTGTCGCGCCTAGGACATAAAGGTGTTTATTAAGGAGGCAATGGCCCGTGATTGTCCCTATCATTATTTTGAGGTTATTTCTGGTTAGATTTAAAAGTTGTTTAGTCATTCTTGTGTTAGTCACTGGCAGAACCAATTTGGATTGCCTGCAGTCCACACTTGATGACCAACGTTGGTGCTGGAGTTCCTCAGATCTCTGGCGAATCCATGTTCGCACTTGCGAGAAGGGCAAGGGTAGGAGCGGATACGGGCCTGCCGGCAACATTTCCGAGCCTCTCCTCGCAAGCTCATCGGCTGCGTCATTGCCGAGAGATCCGCTGTGTCCCTTAATCCACTGTAGGGTGACCCTGTTCGTCAGGGCTAATGCCTCCAGTGCATTGTGGCACTCCAGCACCAGTTTGCTGTTTGTCGTGTTACCCCCTAACGCCATCAGCACAGACGCGCTGTCGGATACGAGCTTAATACAAAAGTTATTAACTCCCAACCGCTTTACGCCTCTGGCTGCTTCGGTTAGGGCAACACACTCGCATTGAAAAATCGAACTGTGTATGCCTAGGGGTAGGTATGTTTTGATGTTGAGATCTTGAGAGAATATGCCAGCACCGGAGCCGCTCCCTGTCTTTGAGCCATCAGTGTATATACGTAGCTCGTTCGCGGTCGATCGATCACATTCCTCTTCTCTCAGTTGTACATGGTATTACTTGTTTAGCATGTGTTGATTAACAATCCTATCGCATGGCGCAGCTATTAGCGGTTGGTATTCTATTGCCCTGTTTAGGATCGCTGTGTGTGTGCTGTAATGGTTTTTACCCCATAAATCCAGTACCATAAGCCTGATGGCCGCCAATGCTGCCTCCTGCTGTATGTGTATGTCAAGGGGTGCAACTTGGAGGGCTAGCTCCAATGCTGAAGTTGGCGTTGTTTTCATGCAACCACTGGCAGCGGACAAGGCAAGCCTTTGGAAGCGCCCAAGTTTAGTTATTACTGTTTGGAGTTCTGTCCTCGGCCACCAGACTAGGGCTCCATAAGCCAGCATTGGCCTGATTACGGCAGTGTAGAGCCATAGCGTAATCTTAGGCGATAAGCCCCATTTGACGCCTAGCATCTTTTTACATTGATAAAAGGCAATCGTGGCCTTGTTTAGTTTATGTTCAAGGTGTTTGTTCCAAAGCAGTTTGCTGTCTAGAATCACACCTAGGTACTTGACGTTTTCTTTTAGTTTTAGTTCTGAGTTGAAGAGTTTTGGTAGCCTGTACGAGCCAAGAACCCTTCGGTTTGTGAACAAGACTAGTTCCGTTTTTGACGGGTTGACAGATAGCTCGTGCTGATTGCACCATCTCTCAATTACTCTGAAAGCCTTCCTCATACGATCACATAAGGTGCTTTCAAAGTTCCCCGATGTTAGGATAGCTATATCATCCGCATACCCTACTGTGTAGAGATTGATAGCGTTTAGTTCTGTGATGAGCTCATTTACCACTAGGTTCCACAAAAGTGGTGAAAGGACACCGCCTTGTGGGCAACCCCTGCTGACAACACCACGCGTGGTGGTGTTCACGGTGAACTGTATGGCTCGATGTTTCAGCATGTTATTTATCCACTCTGTAAGGGTCGATGGTACTCCACAAGTGACAAGTGCATTGGTGATGCTCGTGAAGTTCGTTTTGTCAAATGCACCTTCAATGTCAATGAATGCGCCGAGGGTTGACTGCTTTATTTTCAGTGAGTTGCCAATGCGGGATACTACGTTATGGAGTGATGATTCTGTTGATTTGCCTGAGCTGTAGGCATGCTGATTAGGATGGAGGAATTTAGCCAATGTTACCCGACTGCGTATCTCCAGGTCTCCCAGTCTCTCCAGTGTTTTGAGGAGAAATGATGTGAGACTGATGGGTCTGAAGGACTTTGCTTGGGTATAGTCCTCTCTTCCTGGTTTAGGTATAAAAATGATTTTTACTTCTCTCCATTTCAGAGGTATATAGCGGTGAGCTATGCAGGCTCGGAATAATGGCACCAACACATGCGTTAGAAGTTATACTTCTTTGTCGTATGGAAAAAAACTGACTAAAATGCAGTAGTGATTAACGATAAATATTAAAATAATTCAATAAAATTATTTTTAGAAATACTATCACCGTCGTATATGAAATTGATTTAATAAAAACAATTATTTTGCATAAAATATAAAATACTACTATTTCATAAATTCTCTTTACGAAATTTTAATTTTAAAAATAGAATTTCTATAAAGTAATTCACACTTCTCACTCTCTCTCAATCGCTCTCTCATTTCCGACAAAAACGCTGCACATCTTCGTGACGTTCCTTAAAAATTTTACCCTCATAAAGAAGTTTCTCTTCAAAAAATTTAAAACAAAGATAATTAATCAACCAGACATAGAAATAAACATAAATATATAAATTTAGACTTTTAATAATCCGATTTGATAATAAATTGTTTACAATGAATGTTGAAAAGAAATTTTAGTTGATTACGAAACAAACATTGAATTGTTTATTACGTTCTAAAAATAATTTCTTTGATTAAACAACTCTTTCAAGTGTAATACTTGTGAAATAAAATATGTATGTATATCAATATATTCTTTTTAGGAAATGATCCATCTACCGGTATGGTCCCATATTCGTCGATTGATTGTATCAGCGATGGTGTTTGGTACAGCTGTTCTCTTCATGCTGTGGTTGCCCATTCGAGTGATTAAATATACTCTACCCGGCTTCTTGCCATATGCGGTTGCTGTGCATACAGAAGCTCCAGTTAATGAACTAAGTTTGGAGCTACTCCTGTTGCAGGTAATATTTTTCTCTTTAGGCAGCATTTTAAGCCCCGTATTTTAGAACGTCACTTAATTTTTTTTAAGACTGACAGTTGACAGTTCTCAATGGAGATTGTGACTTGAGATACTTATTGGAATACGGGACTTAGATCGCCCCCTGAGTATATTTAGACCTAATAATTGTAAAAATATGCATTAGAGAAGTTATATTTTACTAATTTATTTATTCAGAGTTTTGTGTACACTATGCCTAATTATGTTAGTATATTAACTCACAATTGTAATTAAAAGTAGTATTTATATTTATCATAGATTGATAAAATAATCTCGTAATTGGTTTTAAATCAGGGCAGAATTATTTTTGATAAGTATTATAAAATTTATAAAAGCAAGTTTTTTTACCTAAACTACTACTTACTACTACGAATTGAGAATATTCCTAGAAGCAATTAAATCATCAGCTTAAGGGCGGTTACAGACTAGCGTTTTTTCAAGCGCGTATACTGATACGACCGTATACGCGCAGATAAATACGCTAGTCTGAAACCGCTCTTAGTTCATAATTTTCAACCTTTTCGAAACAATAAAAAAATATTGATTGATTCCCCAGGTGATCCTCCCAGCCTTATTAGAGCAGTCCCATACGCGTACATGGCTCAAAGCAGGTCTTCGTGCTTGGTGCGCATGCGCAGCTGGTATTCTAGGTCTTCGCTCGTATCTACTGGGACAGGCGAGCAGGCAGGCAGATCAAAACCCGCCTCCACATCCGCCCCATCAGCTGGGAGCTGCTCATCAGGTACGACTTTTGCCCTTACATATAGTTTCACAAAAGTATAAGTTCTGATCTAATACATTGTTAAGTGAGTGGTCTGAAATAATTTAATGTTATTGGTAAGATAGGGAATTTTTTTTCTGTAATTGGAGGCAAACGGGAAGGAGGCCCGATGTTACATGATGGCACCTGATGTTAAATGATAGCGCCACCCATGGTCACTCACGAAGTCGAATGGGTTCGGAAATACTTTAGTGGGCAGCTGTTATTTAATATATAATTGCAGAATCTAGGAATGTATATTTTCCGTAATTTTTCTTCTACATATAAATCGTAAAGCAGCTTAGAGCATAATATTCAGAGTTGAGAATAAGTGCGAACTCCCCTAATGTCAAAAACCTATTGTATATAACTTAGTCATTCGTATGGTAAGTCTGACTTCATTACTTCAAAAATATTGGATTTTGACTAACGGTTTCTGTCTAAGTTTATGAATTACCCCTTATCATACTCAAGTCATTTAGTCATAAATTATGTAGCCAAAAAGATACTTTTCTGCTTTTTCTATGATTTCATATCAAGTATAAAATTTCGTTAAGTTTATATATGGGCCAGGTGGCAGACACGACAAGAGGTTTACAAAAGTGTGGTCGGTATATACATCTTTGTCGGCATAGATTTATATCGTTAGATAGGCCCCCGACACCAAAAACTGTGGCATTGTTTTTGAATGTGTGCGTCAACATGGCGTCCAAAAACAGTGCAATTTGTGTAGAAGGTACGGTCGAAACTAGTGTCATCTCTTTTTCTCCTACATTAGTTGCAAACACTACTTTCTGTTTCGTGCACTCGCCATTTAAATTTGTTATTTGAGACAGTGCGGAAGGAAAAATAAAAGTTTTTAAATCAAATCGCAATACTTACGAGTGAAATGTTACACCTCTGGCTTTATGTGTGTTTCTAGAATTGTTGTTGCACTTTAGAAAGGCACACAATGGCATTTTGTGACACTAAACTGCTCGCAAACGTCCTTTACAACACGTCCGGCTAACACTGTGTTTAGGGGTGCTCTCATAAATAGTGCGCAACATAAAGTACCTCTTTTTTATCTTCGACATACGAATTTGACTCTTATAAATATGGGCTTACAGATGGATTTCCTTATAACTGCTTAGCTGTAAGTTAAATCAATTCTAGTCACTAATTTATACTCTACATTGTCTATGTTTGTTTTTTCCTTCTATTAAAATTATTATATAAGGTTCGAGTACTACACTACACTATATTTATCATTATGTTTTATACTAGTACTCTACTTTCGAAGGAGTGCAGGCCTCCTCCAAATGCTTCCACCTGACTGCGAGAAATGTCTCGCAACAATATTTAAAGAGGCTTTTCAACCATAGAACAAATCTTAGACTTGATTATGGAAGAGGTTCAAGTATTACGTAATGCAATTTTTCAAAAGTAACCCCCCCATGTAACGCACCGTAACGTTACGTAACCGCCAAGTTTTTACCAGTTATATGGCGTAAATTACCGGAAATTCGTCAAATTAAAAACAATAACGCGAAGTTCGAGACCCCCCCGTATCGCCTCGTAACGTTTTACAAAACGCCCCTCCCCCAAAGTTGTGACGTAATACATGGAAACTTTATATTTTTACTTACCCGGAAGAGGTAAATAACTATGATTATTTTTCCGACCCAAATGTCGACCAATAGAATTGCACCATTCGACGTCACGTGGTACAACCTACATGGTATTATACTGATAATTTTTTGAAAATTTTCTCTGGTAGTTGCTTCAAGAATAGTATTAAGTAGTTATTTTATTCATTATGAAATTCTTATTTGTTAACTGTACATTTCGTCTCATGGTGCAATTCTATTGGCCGACATTTGGGTCGGAAAAATAATTCCCCGAATACCACACGAGCTTCAAAACTATCTGGCATTTCCCTCAAGGTTCCCTTCGCGTGATTTTTTAACCTGAAAAACTTGACGACTTTATTTGTTTGCAACGAACCTATCGGGAAATACCCTATAATTTTGAAGCTCTTGTGGTATTATATATGATAAAACATAATTATTCCAGGCACTAATGTGGCGAGAAGGACCAGCCGGCTTTGAGCCGTACGTTCGAGTTTCTTGGTTTCCCCTACGTATGGCGGCTTTGCTTGCTCTCATCTCCATCTCACTTGTTATGGCGAGTGCCCTTACATTGGTAAGTACAATTTGTTACAGCAGAAAATCTCGCAAAATTAATTAATATTTAGTTAAATGAGATATTGTGATTTTTATTGGTGAAATGACATGACAACTGGTGTTATACACAAGGATGTCAGAGGTTCGATTCTGTTGAAACAATTATATTAATTATTCATTTGGTTTGCACAAGTCTGATCAACTTTTATTGCACTACAAAATTATGACAAATAATAGATTTTTTTTTTATCGTATTTTACCTCCTACTGCTAAAAAAAGTCAGTTTAATAGTTAGGATTTGGATCTTTGGACGGATAATACGTACCGTACGTGTTATGATAACGTACCAGGCGCATCAGTAACGTATCAGTATCCGTCCTATGTAAAATTCTATGTGTGGAAGAATATGCCAATAAATTATTATTATAGTAGATTTAACAATCGCGTGATTATTAAAAACATATATTTTTTTTTTAAATATAAGTCTTTATCTTGCAATCAGTCAGCTAGACTATGAGCAGATGTGTTGAGAGCTGTTAGACGTTCAGAGCAAAATCTCCATCGAGACTGCTCCTCTATTTCAGCCGTGTCTATCAAGACTTAGGATTTGACGCCTTTTAAGCCTATTTATTAGGTCCGGTATGGTTAAATTAAAAACATATAAATAAATAAAATGAATCGGTGGCGCTACAATCTTTTTAGATCTAGCCCTCGGTTTTTATGTATCTGTTTCATGATCATTTGCCAGTCTAATAGGCAACGCCATCAACTTTTTAGGTCTAAGACACGTCGGTTTCCTCACGATGTTTTTCTTCACAGTCGAATGTTAAATGTGCACATATAAAGAAAGTCCATTGGTGCACAGCTGGGGATCGAATCTACGACCTCAGGAATGAGAGTCGCACGCTGAAGCCACTAGGCCAACACTGCTCAATTGTTTTTATATTGTTGTATTCGTTCAATACATTAGGTTATACCAGTGGCTATCGGAAGAAAGGTGATGACAATATGGCTGCCCAAGGCATCTGAAGGTGTACATGAACTGTATACGGCAGCTTGTGGTTTGTATATTATTTATTTGTATGTACATACTAACTACTAAATACTAACTAGATGTACGGAATACGGCAATTTGAAAAGCTATTAAAAAAATCTTGAACCGACGTATGTCAAGGACCAAGAATATATCGACTTAGGGTCCTTCAAGAAAAGAACGAACTCTTAAAATACTGGTGTTCTGGCAATGTGAGTGACCATGGACGGCAGGATCGCTCAATGTCAGAGCCTCCTGCCCGTTTGCCCCCTGTTCTATAAAAATCTATTTTATTCATGATCCTTCCAAAGATAGGCAAAGGATAGCTATGTTCCAAATATGCCCACAGAGCGCTTATGTTTTCCATACAAACACTTGTTGTTATTCTAATACGTGATGACATATACCGTACATACGTTCGAGCTACCTCTTGTGTAGCTAGTGTACCTAGAGGTACATTAGCTACACAAGAGGTAGCTAAGCTATTGCTAGCTATAGCTAGCTAAAAATAATGTAATGCTGTAGACAGCATTACATTATTTTAAACTATTATTCAGGTATGTATGTGTGTTGGGCCGCGGGTCGAGGGGGGGCGTTGGCAGCAGGATGGGCAAGGGGAGGGCGAGCAGCGCTCGTGAATAGGACAGCAGTGTGGGCAAGTCGAGCAGCTCGCGCCGCTTTGGCTGCCCTCGCTCTGCTCGGCCTTGTGCCGCTTATGTTTGGGCTGCTGCTCGAACTGGTACGTTTTCATTTCTTTCAGTTTTGCTTGAATCGTAAATTGATTTTTTTTACGAATATAATATATTAACTTACTTTAAAAACTAAATGTCTATTCTTATCCGGGGCAGGCCGCTAATTAAACTATAAGAGAGATTTTTAAACTTAATATTATTTTTGGTTTAGGAAACAAACAAAATTTTTGAAGTGAAACTTTATCGGTGTGGGAAAAAAAATTACCGTCACATTTGTCGGTTACGCGACATATTTTTCGGTTACGCGTCACATTTTTCGGTTACGCGACACATTTTTCGGTTACGCGTCACATTTTACCGTTACGTGCCATCTTTTTCTTGTTCTGCGATTTTGGATCCTGGGAATTTATTAGTTGCAAGATTTGTTGTTTGTTAAGTTTGTCTACGTCTGAAAACTAACTTCAGGCTTACCGCAACGTACTGTTATTTATATTGTATATTTTTTTTCACGTTATATTTAATAATCTCATATTTTGGTATTATATAATAACGATAACATTGATAGTAATAATTCTATTACAATTAATGAAATTCTGTGATAGTCTTAGTAATAATAAGGTATAATGAAATAATTTTCACATAGATAATTTTTCGAAAATAAGATCATAAAGAAGTTTCATACACTCACATATTTTTTTTCTCATTCATTTAATTACCTAAATAATTTTCCAGCAATAAACCAAGTATTCCATCAAAATATTTGTGAGCTTCAAACTTTTCTTATAGATATATGAAATAAATACTTTTTTATTGTATTTCTCAGGTGTTGGTAATCCCCCTTCGGGTACCCCTAGAACAGTCGCCTGTGCTCTTCGTATGGCAGGATTGGGCCCTAGGAGTGCTATATACCAAGATCGTGTGTGCCCTCACAATGATGGGGCCAGACTGGAGTATGCGAAGGGCCATCGAAAAGGCGTATAGGGACGGAATACGGGAAATGGATCTTAAGTAAGTTATGGTATATGGCGTTCTTGGCGGATAAAATTATGAATCGATTCGATATATTATACAAAACTAAGGAACAATTGATTTCAAACTGTGAGGGGAGCAACTATGCATACCCAGACCTAATTAGTTAGCTATATCAGAGTTTATTTATATTATTGAAGTGAAACTTCTTTATCGGGGTTGGAAAAAAATTTAGTGTAACATTTTTTCGTTACGCGTCACATTTTTCGGTTACGCGCCATGTTGCTTTTTGAAGTCAAACTTCTTTATCGGCGTTGGAATGAAAGTTCTGAAAGTAATAAGGTAAAATGAAATAATTGTATTTGTATTCATGTCTATGATAATAAAAGCCTTTTGTTAAACTTTATTTAACCAATTTCGTTAAGTTGCATATAGTAGATCATTTTTCGAAAAATAAGGTCATAAATAAGTTTCACTTCTTACGTGTGTACACCTAGTACACGCACACATTTTTATTTATTATAATTTGTATCTATAACTGTCTCGCCTGTGTTTGAAACTTCATATGAAAAAACAGAACTAGCAGAAACTTGATTGACGTTATAATTTTATAACGTCAATCAAGTTTCTGTCTCAAGTTCAAGTCTAATACGGACCTAAAAAACAGTATTGTTGATACAGGTTCATTCTCCGCTCAGTGGCGGCTCCTTTAGTGCGATGGCTGGGTCTCGCTTTGGCGATTCCGTACGCGTTCGCTCACAGCGTCGCCCCGCTCGTTGTGACGTCAACCGTGCAACGGAACTTGCTCGCTCGCCGAGTATACCCGGCGCTTCTCATCATCTCTGTATTGGCTGGACTTGCAATCTTCCATGTAAGAATTAAAGTTAACATATTTGCCGCGCCGATATGAAATGAATACATACAAATTTTATATTAACTATTAAATTATTGTTTGTATCGTAATATATAAATTTTTAACGTTCTGTAAACACGTACTTTATATATTTATTAAAAATAATATAAGATTTTTTTATTACCACACAATTTTTAATATTTTTTTAATATATTGCACAAATTTTGCATCACGAAAATGTTACCAGGGTTGGCGTAAATTATATATTCAAAAAGGATTTCTGTATAGCAAATTCTATAGATACAAAAATCAATTAAAGTCGCCATACATTAAGGTGACTTAACTAAATTAAAATAATCTAATTTGTATGCCAAAACTTATATTAAAAATAAATCAGTGGCGCTACAACCTTTTTAGGTCTGGGCCTCAGATTTCTGTATCTGTTTCGTTATCATTTGTTAATCTAATAGGCAAGTAGGTGATCAGCCTCCTGTGCCTGACGCACGCCGTCGACTTTTTGGGTGTAAGGTATACCGGTTTCCTCACAATGTTTTCCTTCACCGTTCGAGCGAATGTTAAATGCGCACATAGACAGAGAGTAGATTGGTGCAATGCCGGGGGTCGAACCTACGACCTCAGGGATGGTCACACGCAGAAGCCAACACTGCTCTCAATACTTTTATTAAGGTTATATATTTTTTTCAGATCCGACAATTCCGCAAGTTATATGAGCATATAAAGAATGACAAGTACCTCGTGGGACAACGCCTGGTCAACTACGACCATAGACGACACAAACATGTCGCTTCAAACTGAACGCGTCTTCTCTTTGATTTGTTCATATTTTTAATAATTAAAAATAAAATACTGCTTTTTTTATTAATACGTTTACGATTTACATTAAAATATTATATAAACCTATTGCGTCATTGATAATTCGTTTAAAAATAATATTTTCGTATATTAATGTATTTTAATATAGATTTTTTCACTTGTCTCTATCTATCCTAATCTATCCACATCTATCTATCCTATTAAATGTTAATCTGTAAATGACGAATCCAACGCAGCCCATTGTAAATGTCAGTTTGTCAATTGTCAAAAAGTAATTTAAAAATGGAACGCATTTTATGAAAGCAGTATTTTATTGGAATAATGTTAATACATTTTACTTCCATCTTTTTTATTAAGCATCTTAAGAAACAGTTATACGTAGTGTTTTGTTTAGCCATTTTTATAAAATTGCTCATTCTTAGTGCTAGGTTTTATATCGCGATTGTCAAACCAGATTGGATATGTATGGGGACTTCCTTAACAACGCAACTGTATATTGCTTTTAATTTAAGGCTTATGTCATTAAAATACTCTATTTTAATAGAATTGTTGTGTTAGTGACATCGGGCTTTATGTAATTAGACCTAGACATTGTAAATATTTGAAAAATTGTTAAGAAAATGAACAAATCTATGAGCATGAACTAGTTTTAATTTATTTTACACGTGGATTTCGAGCCAAACACGCAATGGTGGCCATAACCATTGCGTTACCATGGTAACCGTTACGATAAGCGTTGCCACGGTAACCGATTGTAAAATGGAAGTAGATACTAGTGGATCACGCTCAGGCACTGTCTCATTTGCACTTGTGATATTTTTAATTTTTAAGACAAGGACATACTGATTTTGAATTGTAGAAATGAAGGTTACTGATATAAATATTATTTATGTGGAATGTAATTAAAGTAAATGGCGCGAAATTGTCTTTTATTTATACCTACCTATCATCAAGATTAAACATGTTAAAATCCAAATTTATAAATTCTTGTGATAGATAGATACCGCCGCCTATGATCGGAAATACTTCAGTGAGTAGATGGTTCCACATAATGGTGGTGCGCAGCAAAAACTGCCTTAAATGACGCTCAGTTGTGAAACGACGAAGGTCGAGGTGAATTTCGTATTCTGCCTCAACGGCCGATGGTGCAACTTGGTATCCGAAGAACTCATGACACACTCCATCCCAATCCTTTAGTAATATTTATATATTTAGAAAACTAATTAATTGTAAGCATTATGTTTGTGCACACTGTCCGTACCTATTATCGAAGCCACACAACTTTTTCTTTCTTCTACAATGTTTGTTGTTATATTTGGCCTCGTTGGACAGCTATTAATAAATAAGCGCTAAATCTCATTTAAACTGGGTCTAAATACAAAATAATTGAATATACCGTCCCTTAATTTACATAGAAAGTCAGTTACACCCACGTAATTACTGTAAAACTTAAGAATGAGGAAAGTAGGGCAACTCGAGCACATTTTGTGACCTAAGCCTCGTTTAAATCGTAATAACTCGGAGCGTAGGGCTATCACCATTGTTTTAAACATTTCTTTAAAATATTACTAGGGCCCTCTACTTGTATAGACTTAGGATAAAATAAAACACTCATCTTTTGGCCTCCATATCTCTTATCTGAACAAGGGGCAAGCTGGCAGTAGGTTCATCTAATGTTTAGTGATACCGCCGCGAGTGTATGCCGGTGTTTTAAGAATTGGCACGCTCTTTTCTTGAAGGACTCTAAATCGAATAGCTTCGGAAATACTTCAGTGGGCAGCTCGTTTCATATAGTGGTGGTGCGCGGCAAATACTTAAAAACACTCAGTTGTAGAACGACGGACGTCGAGGTGATACGGGTGGAATTTCGTATTCTGCCTTAACGTTTGATGATGAGACTTAGCTGCAGAGATTAATAGAAAATTACTTTGTAATTGTAAACATTTTCTGAATAAATAGTAGGTACGACAGAGTTTCTTGGTTGTTTTCAGACCGCGTATTCTCGGTTACTCTTTAATTAATGATTTTTCGATTTTGAGGTCCCATTTAAACAAAAATATCATTACTGTTTAGAATTACTACATTGTTGATTGAAGTATACAGATGATCTTCCAATACTGTAGCTCTTAATATACAATATGAGTTAATCTGTGCATCTAAAATAGTAATTAAACTAGTAATGAACTATAATTTTAATCTTATCAGCTATTCGCATTCACATACATATATGTTATTTGCGTTTCGATTGATTGAAGGCTATCAAATACAAGCGGCGTGATTAATTCAATTTAGACATAATATTTACCTTCGGGAAATTAGATACATTGTTATTATTATTGTAAAATAAATTATAACTAAAATTGGTACGCTCTTTTCTTGAACGACTCTAAATCGAATAGGTTCGGAAATACTTTAGTGGGCAGCTGGTTTCATATAGTGGTGGTGCGCGGCAAAAACTGTTGGAACGACGGACGTCGAGGTGATACGGGTGGAATTTCGTATTCTGCCTTTACGTTTGATGATGAAACTCAGTTGCAGAGATTAAATATAGAAAATTACTTTGTAATTGTAAACATTATAATAAAAATCAAGTCATAGATAAATAAAGTTGTAACCTTCTCCCTTGAGGCAAAGTTGGCTTAGTGGCTTCAGCGTGCGACGCTCATCCCTGACGTCGTAGGTTCGATCTCCGGCTTTGCACCAATGAACTCTCTATGTGCGCATTTAACATTCGCTCAAACGGTGAAGGAAAACATCGTGAGGAAACCGGCTTGCCTTATACCCAAAAAGTCAACGGCGTGAATCAGGCATAGGAGGCTGATCACCTACTTGACTATTAGGTTAACAAATGATCATGAAACAGATGCAGTACCTGGAGCCCAGAGCTAAAATGATTGTTGGCCCACTGATTTTAATTGACTCGCTTGTGATGTCTACATATCCTCTCCTTCCATCCCAATCCTTTTATATGTCAAGTAGTAGTAGTATTCTAAACTGGTACTCAAAGTACAGCTAATGAGATAGAGGGAGACAAATTCTAATGTGGATAGTCCAAATTAAAGAAACAGCAGGTGGAACGTGGCAGAGAGCGACAAAGTGCAGAGAGGAATGGCAGGATTTGGATGAGGCTTTTGCCAAAAAAGGACATACAGATACCTAAAATTAAAAAAAAGAAAATTTAAATAGAAACTTGTTTAAATTTAAAAGTATCTTAATTAAAAGGCTATTATTATTATTAAGTAGCAAGTAGTCAAGATCATCGCCATTAAAACGGAATACATTTCTTCTATCATAGCATTAAATATGTAAAAATTACTGAATGATATTTCGTGACGTCACATTATTACATATATACTTGAACGAGACGTGCTGAGCTTCTAATCAAGGGTTGTTCTGATGTACGGCATATTGCGCCTTGTAAAGCGAACACAAGCTGAATTCATATCGGCTAACCTCGACACTTTTATGTTCAGATCAAACCAGTCACGTATCTTATAAATTCGACGCAAGCTCGTTTGTTTTCTTATAAAATTCATTTCAGCGCATTTATTCTTTATATGCGAAGTCGTCAGTTGTTTTTTGGATCGCCAGGTAGTTAAGCGGTAAGATGGATTACTATCTTAGAAATTACTTCACTTATACTGTTATGGGCCTTGATTTGAAGTTAGAAGTTGCCTTGAACACAATATAAATAAACACTTTAATTACATGACTTACATTAACACGAAAAAGGTAATAGTCAAAAGTAGCGAAACGGTGTAAAAGAACTGAAATATACATTTATTTTTTCGATTCAGTATTTATTAAAATGATTCACCTCTATAAAGAAATCTTACAATAGAGTATAAGTACTAATATTCAATATATTTAAGGTTTGGTCAATTTCTGTATCTGTTCCGTAATCTAATCTAATAGTCTCACACCGTCGACTTTTTATTCTAACGGTGCGTACAGACTATAATAAATAAATAACATAACATGTTATACAACATTGCTATATAACATGTTTCAGATAATGTGGACACTGAATGTTATAAAACATGTTATAATAACATGTTAACCCAGCATCTACGTTTTTTTGTTTTTCTTTTGTTATTTAAAATGGTTATATAACATTGTTATATTGCATTGTTATTCTAATGTGTACAGTATTGTTTTATGTTATAATGTTGAATAACAAGGTTACATAATGTGGACGTGTTATAAAACACAAGTTATATAATATGTTACATAGTCTGTACGCACCCTAAGGCATGCCGGCTTCTTCGCGAAATTTTCCTTCACCGTACGAACGAGTGTTGGCGCACAAAGAAGGTCCATTTGTGGACATTCGGGGATCAAACCTACGACCCCAGGGATGAGTTGTATGTTGAAACCATTAGGCCAACACTTCTAGACTGGCCATAAATAATGAAACAAAGAAAGACCATTTTTATTGTTCAAATAACATTTATTACTTTTAAAGTGTAAATTGCGTTACGGACTAGTGATAAAGTAAAGAATATAAAAAGCATCCATTTTGTGTTAAATAAACCTTCAATGTTGATTATACGTAAACAATAAAGTGTTAAATTAATTAAGTCCATAAAATTGAGGTTACCAAAACAACAAAGGCCAGACAAATGGAAAAGCGCACAAATTGTTTTCGTTTTCCTTAGCTTTTGAGTTGCCCTTATAGTTGATAGTATGTATTTCTTAAATATACGTTGATGAAGATGATATACCCTGAAAAGTCTAAATTGTACGCGTATTTTGAGACAAGTGTTTCCATTTTTCAAGATATTTTTAATCTAAGAGAATATGCCGAATAATAATAGTAATCAAATTATGAGTGTTTTCTCCACTTTTGTTCCCTTTAGCCAAAGATAAACAATAAACTACAAGCTCCCACCTTTTCAGAATGACAAGTCATAAAATGACTGCTTCACGACTGATTTGAGAGCGACCGCCGATGCGAAAACCGCTGTGTGAGTTCGAAAAGTGAGTTACAGAATCGCAGGGATGCTGTTGGTTCAAGTGCACAGGCGCTAATTAAACATTAAAGTTGGCGCCTGGTAGATGGTTCCGGTCACCGGAAATGTTGCCAGTATTAAAAGTACACTCCCACAGGGACCAAAATTTATAAATGTATTTTAGTTTACTTCTTTTAATTGCTATTATATCAGTTAAGAGTGAAAGATAGATTAGTGTATTTTATGAATAAAAATAATATTAAAATAAAAAATATCTATGGAGCAAAAATGTTGTGTATTTAAACAAAGTCATTTCTGCACCCTTTATTGAGATGCAGCTAATTCTTCAAACATTAATGCGGGGTCCATGGATAGAATAATTAAAGTAGTATTAAATATGTTTATTGTATATCTATTTATAAGTTTATAATAGAGAGATTATTATATGTAATATGACTTTTTTACACATATAATTATTTAACAAATGTAACAAAATATTATAAACCTATTTAAAAAGAGTAAGTGTGGAGTTTCTTGCCCATTCTTCTCCACACGAAACTACCTTTTGGAAGGGGAACAACTAGAATCTTCTTTATATATATTTTTTTTTGACGTTCAAAAGTGCCATTTTAGATGGTCTAATTGAAATAAATGATTTGACTTTGACTTTATAAAGAAATAGAGAAACGAAAGAGAAAACTTTATTACATGTAAAGTAAATGTATGGATAAAGAGGAAGAAAAGAGAACGTGCACCAGCCCTCTCATCGTGGGCAGCTAGTCTCTTCCATTTGACACATAAATGTTTTTAGGTAACTTGACGTAATAAATTGTACATAACACTTACAATTAAACTACTGTTGCACAATAATACTTTGGGTTTCAGCATAGGTTTAGAAGATACACGTCACATTGCACTCGTACGTAAGAGTGAGTCGCTAGTATGACATAAATGCAAACATTCTTAACAGGTTCACTGTCCAAGCATAAAGTGGAAAAACCCATCACGATATTGTTACATCTCACCTCACTAGAAAAAAAATTGCCGTTTCCGATAAAAATTGTCCCAGCAGTTTTTAGGTTCTCAGTGATATGTCCTGTCATGTCCATATACGCACGTACGTCCGACCTCATATGGTCTGTGGACAGTGAACCTTAATTATAGCAAATAATTATTATCATTGTGAAACTAAATTAAATGTCAATAATAAATCATTACGTAGTGATTTTCTAGTTAATGCAAAACTAATTCTATTGCAAACAATTTAGGTTGATTTTAGAAAAGCAGGTAAAACTCAAGTCACTCTAGCAATTTGTCTTCTAGTGATAAGAAAAAAGTTACTTCGTATTGGCGGAGAAAGCAATTAGTCAACTCAGTTTGTGCTATTGTCTTCTATTTAAGTAAATATTTTACGTACTTCTAGCTAATTAGGTACTAATTTAATTAGCTACGAAGAGTCTCGTTTTCTTTAATCAGGTTGCCGAAGGTCATAAGTGGTGCTTTTTTGCTATGACCTACTGTGCATAGTTTATAGAACAGAGGGCAAATGCGCAGGCTCACCTGATGTTAAGTCATAACGCCGCCCATGGTCACTCTCAATGCCTCGCGAGTGCGTTGCCCGCCTTTTAAGAATTGGTACGCTCTTCTCTTGAAGGACCATAAGTCGAATTGTTTCAGAAATACTTCAGTGTGCAGCTGGTTCCAAATAGCGGTGATGCGCGGCCAAAACTGAAACGCTCAGTTGTGGAACGAATACATAGGTACTAAATCTATAAAATTCCTTTTGATGACGTCGGTTAAGTTATTTGTTATTTTTTTTAAACATTCAACCAAAATTATTAATACCTTCATCTATATTCAGCTGTACTCAGATTCATCCATTAAATTATATTCGATTAACAATTATATATCTAAAGAATTAAGTCCCGAATAACCAATAAGTCAGAATTTAAGTAAGTTTTACTAGGTCTAGGTCTATAAGGCAGAACAGACAACAACAGATGATAGAAATATAAATGTCTTTAAGTGTAAAAGTATCTGAAATAAAAGGCTATTATTATTATTATTAAAGGATATTTAGACCCATTTACAAAGTTCCAATTTAATCTATGGTCAACATTTCTTGGTCATTTCTTGTTAATATAGTAAAGTAACCGTTAAATCATAAGCACTCTTAGGATATTTACGTCACCATCAAATTTTATTGATATGTTTGGCAAAGTTTGTTTTCATTATCTATTGCGAGAACGATGAAGCGAATGACGTTTGGTGAAATTCACGAGGGTCGATAAAACGAAAATAATTAATTCACGTAGAAAACAATTTTGAAAGCTTTGTATAATAAATTTTATATTTATGTAGGTATACAGGTATCCCAAAAAAGATGGCCAAACGGTGGTCCAGAGATGAAGCACCTTAGAAGAACCCGAATAAACCCCATGTATGTTCGGAAACTTGATCACTTATGTAGTTGCATACGATTTAACGGATTTTGTTTCACAATAAATTAATAAAATACTATTTCTTATTAAGCATAAACAAAGTCAGTGCCACTACTTATAATAAGTTGCACAAAGTTTCCACAATATTGGGTTGATGGTTTTGGCGTCCGCTAGTTAACGGCGAGGAAAATTACAGTAACTAATAAATTTCGTATTCAATTTATGTAGAAGGCTGTGTTGTTACTATCTATAATAAAACCTACAAACATTTTTTTTATTATATCTGAACGATAATTCAGATTTGTTTCAGGAATATGAAGGCTTTACGAAATACAATTGTGATAGTCGTATACATGATATTGAATTAATTAAAACCCATATAAGCTGAGCGAGCGATTTATGGATATACTTAATAAAACACTTTGATGTCGCTCCGGGAGTCGACTCCGATGGCGCCAGTAGAGTATTAGCTAAGTAGCACTTAATGCGTATTTATTTAGGATACCGGAACTAGCCACGTAAATATAAAGCTACGTTCTTAACGTTGTATGGCATTGTCCAATTATTTACTAGCTTAATATAGAATTTATAAAACAGGGGCTCAAGTGATGCTAACCAACACCGCCGCGTGGAGTGCATTGTCGGCTTATAAGAAGCGGTACGCTCTTTTCTTGCAAAAGCCTTGTTAGGTGTATACATTTTTGATACTTGGCGGTAAAACTTCTGTAAAATTTTTACTAACCTTATTGTTTAATTGAATCAAACGGGTTCCGGGTAAAATGCAATCGTAAATTCAATTTGTGAAAACAAATATGACAATAAACAAAATGTGTGGCACTCGGGGACTGCCGCGGTAAAGCTATTACATAGATTTTTTTATCAACTTATGCAGTTATAATTATTTATTTATTTTTATTTATACAGTATTTGTTTTTTTTATATTAATTAAATTTTTTTCTTTGATATTTTTTCAATCTACCACTCTACCAGACTCGGACTAAAACGCCTATATTACGTCATCATGTATTAGGTTTTTTCGTTACGGAATTTCTTGATTCGGTCGCCGCGCTCAAAGCCCGCGATAAAATCTATGCAATAGCTTAAAAAATCGTGGTCAAATTATTCGTTAATCAGATCTTAGTTTTTATATCTTTGTATAACTAATATACTTTACTAAAGAATAAAAACAATTCTGTTCTGTTATATGTGTTATTCAATGGTTTTTCGAATATGACGATTGCCAAAACACGTCTGGACAGGCAGCGGGACTCTTCGGTCAACCTGAGAGAAAATAAATATTCCGTCGTATGTTCAGCAGCCAATTCCTAATAGAATTGGTAGCTTGCACCATGACTAGGCCTTTTATTAATCCATTTTCAAACCCATACTTTTCTTGGTCTTGCAAGTTCAGCTTCCAAAATTTCTTCGGTTTCAGATATCACCGCGTTTAATACTTCTTTCAGTACAGTACAGTTTTTCCAATTGCTATCGACATCTGAGTATACTTAACAGAGCCACTAAACAAGAATTGGACACTACTTGCACTACACACCTGTATTAATCATCCTCAATTACTAATCACTTGCACTCGCACTAATCAAAGTGTATGAAATTAGTTTACGTGATAGCAGGGCAGTTTAATTATCGGATTTAATTGACCGGCGCCGTGGACGTCATGGTTGACTCCCGGGCCGCATTCTTGAACATGGCTTGAATTCATGATTTTATTTGCAAATTCTTTCGAGCCCAATGGACTTTCTTTTTATGTGCACATTTAACCTTCGCTCGAACGCTGATGGAAAACATCGCGAGGAAACCGGCTTGCCTTAGACCCAATAAGTCGACGGCGTGTGTAAGTCACAGGATGCAGGATGCTGATCACCACTTGCCTATTAGATTGACAAATGATGATTAAACAGAGTTAGAGGCCCAGACCTAAAAATATTGTAGCGCCACTGGTTTATTTATTCATTATTAACAGTAAAGTGCGCTAAACTTTGACTTTGTTCTTTTCTTTCTTTAAGCGCTATTAATGCCTTACATTAAAGATAATCTTATCGTAATTAATAACAGTTAATGATTTTCTTCAGTAACATTAACTTTACAAAGTTTTCGGATACTCGTTGAGTTGGAAAGTGTAATACTTTAAGATTATTTCAAAGTTAGCTACTAATTATAGCTCCGCTAATAATTTCTGAACGAGTAATTTTCAGTTTGATGACGCTACAGAATAATGTTTATTTAAATTTACATAGCTAGCTTTTTATTAATTTTTTAGTATTACCAAATAAATGTTGTGCCTGTGTTTTGCTTTCGTATAGGACATAGGTACATAAGTTTTTCTTTAAATACTTACAAAAAAAAACATTCTCAATAAATTCCTCTCAATTAAATATAATTAGTAGTAGAATAGCGTGTTTTTTTAATACGTTATGTTAGTTATGTAATTAAAAGGCGCATATTTAAGATTTAAGTTGCCACCTGGTAGATAGTACCGGTAACCCCAGATCTGGTGCTTTCCTCACTCAACTAATAAGTATCGCAATACAGCGAGGAAATGCTGTCAGAGTTAAAGGTACACTGCCACAGGGACCAATTTTTTTAAATTTGTATTATATATATGTATATAAAATTGTTTTTATTATTACTATAGGTTAAGAAAATTGTAATGCTGTATATTTGATTGTTATGTTAAGGTTTTAATTCCATTTGTAATAACATTTAAAATAAAAATGAATAGAAACAAAATATTAAATATAAACAAAGCAAGTATTTATTATTTTTTTCAAGAAAGTGAGTGAGATAATTGCTTTGAGGGTTCGTTCTCGATTTATGGCGTGTGATATTAGACGGTTAGGAACGCAACAGTTATCTGTTGCTAGCTTTTAAGCGGTCAGATTGTGTTGCCACTTCGAAAAAATTACATCTAATAAGGTAATTTGACAATATGTAATTTCATATTATCTAGCTTAATAATTAATTTATATTCGATACATATAATATGAAAAGTGCTATTTTATTGTTTTAATTAATAAAAATATAATATTGTTATAACATTAATTGATGGAAATATAAAATAAACATTGAACAAATTTGTTGCTTACTAAACGAGTTGGGAAATTGGTTTTTCTTTTATTACATTTATCGTGATTGAAAACATTTTAGTTCCGGATATATATCATTCAAGTTCCAAAATGAAAAACCGGTTTCCGATTGAAAAAATACTAACGACGAATCCTAAAGGGCAATTTATATTCATAAAACGTAAAATGCGAAATACAAAAAGCGGAGCTGGGATCCCTGGTACATAGGGCCAGTGTTAGCCTAACTGTCGACGTAGACAGATGCTACGTCGTAGCTCGCTACGCGGTTACGCGTAATGTGCAGTATTTCGTTAAGTGGAGTTGAATTGTGTTAAAAATTCCAAAAATTACTTTACACTAATAATTAGGTACTCATAATATAAGTAGGTAAGAACTTCTTGTGCTTATAATATAACACAATATTAAATATGTGTATTTTATACTATTACTACCTTTATTTAGTATTTTGATGCTCTTCCTGTTACGTTAATATTGAAGACGGCATGTTTTACGTAAGATATAAATTTCAAAATAACTTTCCTTTAAGATCCTTCCGCACTCGATCCGTTGCAATTACTGGAGATATCTCATCACAACACATTACATATTTTCATTGTTGATAATATACTTATGATAAAGCTGGGCGATGACCTGAAATTTCATTACAAAACTGTATTAGTATATTTATTATAAATGATAAAATTATGTTTATTCATGAAAGACTGTCCAACATTAATATGCACTTTATAAGCGCCAACACGTTTTAAATAAAACTAAGCTAACTTCGAACCGATAACCATTTCACAGAAGGCATTTATCTGTTCTATAAAATAAAATTACACCTTAAGTCGTCCAAATTAAATTTTTTAGAGGATTCTGGCCAAGACCAATCTATTTGTCGTAAAGGAGGATTATTAATTTTTTTATGGTTGGTACTTTGTAAATTTTCGCGCTTTTGGCTGTCTCCGATAGTCACCTGTTTTTAATTACTCAGAATTCCTGTAAAACCGTTTGTTAGTGATAAGGCCGTATTAAAATTTTGAAATTCTTTTGAATTGTACCAAAGAAGTTTAAGACAAATTCCTAAATAATTGTAATTACTTAAAAAGGGATTTCTGTTGAATTTAATCAATTTCAGACGACCTTAATGAAATAAATTCTTTATTCCGGTACACTAAAAACGAAATTACAAGCATTTAATAACAACGGTTTATTTTTAACCACAAGACGATTTAAGCAGAACTTTTATACTTATTGAAAATACTAATATTAAATTTTATGCTCTACTTTGTAAACTTATTATTCCACACAAGTTTCTGTAAGCACCTTCTATTAGGGTCATATGATCAACTAATTAACAAATTTTGCGATAAACGGGGTTTTTAGACCCCAACCATGTCATTTTTATATCATTACATTTAGGACTAACGCCGTAGCGGGCATACGTACTCCATATACGTACTATCAGGGGGAAGTTCTGTTCTCACAAGAGGCGGAAAACAAATAGCAAACTATTAATCATCATGGTTTAAACCGGGAATTGAACAAACTCGATACCAATAGAGTTTGAAGCAAAGCATTACGTCGTGTACGTGTTACTTTATAACATTATTCAAGTAATTTTTAGTCTGCATGACGTTTGTACTTTCCGCGAATAAAAACCTTATTTATTAAGAATTTTTATTTATATGTATAATACTCGCGGAATTTTTGTCCTTTTTTCCATTCGGGAATTAAAAATCGATTAAAGCCAAATGCAAACTAAACCACATATTAAAATCTAAAGTGAATAAGAGTAATTTGCTTTTTATGTTTCATTAATATAAGTTATATTTGACAGCTTGAGTAATATTAAAAGCAAATCTTGTAGTAATTTGTCACAGGACTCAACTAATCTGACGTCTGTAACAGGAATACGCCGGGAACTCCGCAATTTGTCAGATTTGTAGCATTTAAACAGATTAAGCCTTTACAAAGTATAACATAATTTAATGTGTAAATCTTATAAATGTCAACTATATTTCAGCAATAAACTATTGTGTTATTTAAAATAGTATGACGTAGGCTGTTTTGTAAGTAATGTAAGAATTATTAGATTAAAGGCCTACACCGCGACTGAAAAAATTAGGAGCATAATTTTTTTTTAATAAATACATAATTATCACATTTTTGATGCATTTGAGCCTGTGTTAAGTTAAACAAGTTTAGAATACAATAATAGATCAATTTCTAAAATTTTGCAATGATTTGTGACTGTCTATAGTCTATACCAAATGTTGATGAAATTGAAATGATTGTCTGAATTTGAAAAGAAAAAGTCAGAAAAATCTAATTAAGAGCTTATTAATTTTACTAATAAAATGGTTAAAAATAATCTTTTCAACTCACGTCAAAGTTACACAGTACAATAAATGTTTTATAAATGAACAATAAAACAAAGAATTCAATAAATAAATTGAACTGTCTGAAAATTATCTCGAATACCACCTTTCGTATTATACTGTATCGTAATTGAAAATCATTGTAAATATCGAATCTATTGTGCGATGAGATCACGTAAATTTAAATGCATTTAAAACCAGTACAAAGGAATATTTTCCATAACTACCCATTAATTAAAACTGCTCTCTTGTTACAATGGACATGTGATACATTGGATATATTATCCGATTCTGAAATGCGGTTACAGTTGCGAAGTGAAATACGAAATTATCGAATTTTGGTTTTACCAATATGAAGCTATATACCTGAAATTAGGATGAAAATATTTTTATTATAATAAATTTAATATATGTTAAATAACAACAAAATTCGTAAACTACTTTTTACGAGCCGCTAGCAAAAAAGCAGACTGCTAACTCGAAGAATGTTGAACAGTAGCCGGCTTAGCTTCTGGATATTAAATATCCAGAAGCAAAGTCAAATTTTGGTAGTATTACGCTCAAGAAGTAATGTTGTAACAGAAGTGCTTTCAAAGCTCAACAATATTTTACTAATTGAGACTTCCAATTAGTAAAATAATATTTTGATTTAATCTGCCACTTTGCAAATAATAATTTGAGTTGATTTATTAGATTTCAATGTTTTCAAATCAAATAATGGTCATTTGTTAAATTCATGTTTTGGGCCTATTTAATCCTTTGTATTTTGACTTATATTTGAATGTTTGAATTTGGCCACACCCACGTAAAAATAACGAATGTCAAATGCCCTTTGGTTATTAAAATGACAAAGACACAACCTTGTGCACGGACGCATGAATATATAATTCTTGTGCGTCCGGTTTAAAATTGGACCGTTAACATATATAAAACATATGGTTCTCCCTCAACTGAAATATATTTTTATATGAAACTTGGACCACGATGTATGATTGAGTTGGTGAGTACTCGAAAAAATGAAATCTAAAATAATATAGAAATATGTTTTAGACGACAATATACCTGCCCTACACTTCGCTCGGAAGTAACGGGACTTAATACTCATTAATAATAATAACTGCTCTCAATTGCATCTATTTCTATGGTAGTTTTATAAGCAAGAAGGTAATGAGCACTATGTGCCTGACACACGACGATTTTGGGTCTACGTTACCTTTGCGAGCGTGACAATTACGCAAATACCCGTAAAAAACATCTGAACATAGCCGGGATTTGGAAAGATAAACTGACAGTTGATACCTATTAGCCTAACACTTTAAATACATCTTAACTAGTGACCTATCCCGTACCATTGATATTAATTTTTTCACATGCATTAAATATATAATGAATATATAGGTCGAGTAGTTTTTGAGTTACAAGCACTCGAAAACAGTTTCCTATTTATTGTACTAGTATGGATAAAGATAATGCTAGCTAATTCGTTAGCGAACATAACTTAGAATTATGTGTGTAGTATTCGTTGATTATCGCACCAGCCAATGTCGATTTCAAATCCAGGTCGATTTTGATTATCTAGGCTAAGTGCTGTATCCACATCTATCCGCACTAAAAGCTATCCTCTGTTGTGTTGCCACTACACTCCTGAATTTAATGCCAATTTTATTTAATTACTTATGCTGACATAGCCTTTATATTCCTTAGAACAACATGGTATTTTTATATATATTTACGTTAAATTATTCATAATTAAATCTTATGAAATGTCGATTTGTGGTATTCTTCCAGACGAACAATGATTTGAATATATTAATATTTTATATAATAAATTATTGAAAAAATAACCAAATCAGTACTTACAAAGTTGTTAGTACTGATTTTGTCTCGTAACCTCATAAAGGTGTGTGAGACAGTCCTTCACCTGTTGGCGATCAATTTGGTGATTGCAAACATGAAAAATATTGTTTTGTTGCCGAAAATCAAATTTTGGATCAGGAAGATTTTATAACATGTTATCACCTAAATCAATAAAGCTTATTTTAGTTATAAATAGACGAATCACAATAAATAATAATAAATACAAAGTATGATTATAGACAATGTTTCACGGCTTAAGTTAACAATTTTAATGTACGATGAGATTTCTAATTAAAATATGATATTAAACATTGCACATATAAATATTATGTAGTAGTTCTGAATCGATAAAAAATACACTACAATGCGAAAAACGTGAAATTCTCAAAAAACTTTGAACGTAAGCCCGCAGTACGTATTATTCATATAAGTTTAATTACACTTTAGCAAACTGTTGTGACGCAATAGGATTAATGATTTGGCTTATCACTTTATTGCCACATTATATCTCCCCTCGGTTTTTTTATTGAACTTATATATTTATAGATTTTACATAATTCGCGAATTTTTGGAGATTTGAAATTGCTTTTATTCTGGAAATAGAAATTATACGGATAATATAAAATACGATATAAATTTTAGGTACATATATGGAAAATATAACTAACAGTTGTACTACTAAAAATTATTTCTCTTGAGAATGATTTGAGTTTAGTGTTCACGGTAACTTTATATAACGAAAATAGTTTTAAGATAATTCTAGTGATTTTAATTACATATGAGAAATATTTTATTTTAGATATATAAAATAAAGAAAATTATCATATTCTACTTTCTCTAGGAATATTATATTTCACTAAGGGGCCGTCTCCACAAGCGAGAGAATCGCGACGAGTCCTCGTTTTTATCGTCGGGTAATCTCCACGAACGAGCGATTATTCCGCCAGCGTATCGTCGCGATTCGTAACGGAATCACAGCGTATCCGCAACGACTCGTAACGGAATCGCCGCGTTACTTTGACGACACGTTGTGCTCTTATTTTGTTCAGTGTTCATTTAGAGTTCAGTGGTGCCGGCGAGACCGAAATAAGTAGTGTCTAAACAATAAAATAAATATTTACTATGGATGTATTGTTTTTATTGATGTATGGTCACGCACGTCGCGCGCTCTCTGCGAGAGCGCCACGTTCCGTGGCGAGTGCGCGACGTGCGCGCCACCAGTAGCGAAAGGCTCGCAGCGATGTAATGACGTTTTGCGCGCACTCAACCACCCGTCGCATCGCCGTGTGGAGACACGTTCTATGAGATTGTATAGAAATGCGTGGCAGGACGATTGTATCGTCGCGATTCTCTCGCTTGTGGAGACGGCCCCTAAAATATAACTTTCAGAAGCAAACAAGTAATTAACGAGTGGGTGTTTCGTTTGAAGTCACCTCATAAAGTTGAGTCTTCCTAAGAATTCCCTGGAAAAAATATAGATTAATTAAGTATACACAATAATAAAACGTAAACATATTAATAAAAATAAAGTAGTGTACTTTAGGCACTTGTAACTCGACAACCTCGACACCTCTTGAACCTAAACTTTTTATTCATCAAAATATAGTTAAACTCGGAGGTGTATTATCAGACATTGTGGTCCACTCTTTTCATAAATATAGAACACTAGCTGCCCCCGCGAACTTCGTTCCGACTTAATATGATTTTACTTAGCCTACCTTTTTAGTAGCTACATACCAACATATGGTATATTTTGGTATGCTATTCCATAGAAACTGTTTGCGTTCACAATTACAGCAAAAGAAAACTTGTTTTTTTTATCAGTACCGTTTACAGTTTTTTATCATACAATTTTTCCAGTTTATTTTTCTCCATAAAAAATTTCTCAGGTCAGCCGTCTCATAAATAATTTCTCAATCTTTTGATGTTAAATTATGTACATACTAAGATTAACTAAGTACATTTTTTTTTGTTGATCTGTGCGATAGTTTTATTTATATGCGTAGTTTTGTCAACAGATGGCGCCACATGCTGTTTGCATTCGTAAAATTAATTAATTAGTTTATAGTTATTCGATAATTAATCCGATATTTAGGAGAAGAATCCACCAAAAGAACTAACATCGGTCGAGCCGATCTTAAGTTATAAGTGGTGTAACTAACACGTCTTTCTTTTATATATTTAGATAAAGTGTTCTCTTGTTGTATCATACAAATTCTACATCAGGCTTACGAAATATTTAGAAATATAAAGCGCGATGAGACCTCAGCCGTTTATTCTCAAATACATAATAAATATACATATTTGAGCGTTTTATGAGGGCCATTCCCTAAGGCACTGAAAAATATCGGTACTAGGTATATTTTTTATCTTTTTAATTTTTTTCAAATGAACTACGATTGTTTAAGTCTAAGTAAGAGTGATAGCGTTTAACAAGCTTTGCAACTAAGGACTTCCTCAACGACATGATAATGAATTTTCTCTATGAGCTGGAAGTAATGTGTCACTGGACAACCAAATTATAGGTCGCTATTAGCTAAATTGTTATATATGCGATTAGTTATAGTAGTTAATCTATTTGCATATAGTACTAATTACATAATAATAACAATAGCCTTTAATTAAGATACTTTTACAAATAAACGCATTTATGTTTCTATCATCTCATTCTTTTTAATTATGTATATGTGTGCCCTTTCATGGGAAAGGCCTCCTACAAATCCCGCCATTTCTGCACTATGCCACTCTCTGCCATGTACCACCTGCTGTTTTCTTAATATGGTATATCCACCTTCTAAATGGTCTTCATTTTTTGCGTATATAGTACCTTGGGCTCCAATTTAATACTTTCTTGCTCCACTTTTCTGTTCTTCTTGCCATTTCCCCGCCCATTTCCACTT
Source organism: Pieris melete (assembly GCA_963693345.1). Taxonomy (NCBI): domain Eukaryota; kingdom Metazoa; phylum Arthropoda; class Insecta; order Lepidoptera; family Pieridae; genus Pieris; species Pieris melete. The sequence goes on along the minus strand of CAVNZK010000044.1, from coordinate 743,458 downwards.
AAGTTTATTTATTTTTGTTGTAATATTATATGCTACGTTAGTTATTATTTATGTATAATTATATGTTTAATAACATTAAACAATTCTAGAGCTTTTCAGTAGTCGCAGTCAGCGATAGTAAATACACATTTTATTATATTATAAATAAATTTTGTTGAAATATAGCTCGCTATGTTGGTAGACAACTAATAATTTTATCAATTTAAATGTGGTATGTAGGTAGTATTTTTCAACAAGTATTGTGCTTGACAAGCTTAAAGAAGTTGGTGGAGAATATTGGTAGAAAAATGCTCAAGATAGAGAGATATGGAGCCAGTAAGTGGAGGCGTAGGTATACTCTGCCCTTGAAAAATAAAATATTTTTGTATAAAATTTTCAACATGTAGGGGAAGGTTGGGACCCTTCGTACGGTTTTCACATTTGATTTTTTTATTTCTTTATTTTTCCATGAATCAATCACCTGATAGCTTGAATTTATTGTCTAACTACCTGAGGTTCATATAAAAAAATGACAAATGATTTCATCTGATGGTTCAACCATAATTATGATTTAAACTAAATCTGGAAAACGTACGAATCTGCCCCATCAATGGGGCACCTTCGTACAGTGTTGGGGGTACCTTCGTACGCTGTGGGGTAGTTCCGTACTTGCGATTAAAACGACACATATAAATCAAAATTCATTTATTAGTAATGAAATTCAACACAATAATAAAGATTTCACTTCTATTAAACAAAAATAAAATACTTTTCTTATAGTGAAGTGTAGAACAAAAATTACATAGCTTTTCTTATGTAAAACCAAATTTAATTAGTTAGGTATCTTAAATTTAGAATCATATTTCTTGATCTTTGGTGCGGATTAGCACTTCTTTTTTTCGGGTGTGGCAATATAAATTCGTGGTTTTCCTGGCTGTCGTCCTCATTTTGTTTGTTTTATTATTTCTTACAACATGCGGATAGGGTCAAAATGCCTCTGGTGTCAAAACTGACTTCGAAGGAACTACTATTTGATGGATTGGTAAATTATTCAAAGCATCTGGTTCACAAGCATCAAAATTAACCTTAATAAAGATAATAAGAAATAGGTATTAATATATATTTACATCGACGATAGCAAAAATAGCAACACAGGACAAAGTTAATGCAAAAATTAGCAATTAGCACACTAACACAATCGTACCTACCTACCAGAGGGTTTAGTCAAGATGCCTTAACAGTAGTGTATGTTGAAAGTCAAAAACATAATTTGTATGAAAATGACAATTTGTGTCAACAAATTTTCATACAAATTTAGTAGTACAATTCGTTCAAATGTGCCCCATCTAGTGCTGTCCAAAAGTACCCCACTAACTGAATAACAACCAAATATAACTTATTTTAATATTAAAAGGAAAACGTCATAAATTAAGTATTGGAGACGTATCTTAAGTATAGTTGCTAGTTACTGATAGAATACTCTACACGAAAACTTATTTTATCTACGGTAAAAAGAGACAAAAACATTGATTAAAAAATTACTAACCGAGCGCGAAAACACGTCCATGCCTGTAACTTCACTCTCATCGGTGCGAATTTCGCTAAACTTCGGTGATGTATAGTTGGAACCTCGACTCATGCACACATACAAAAACAAGACTGTACTTTGTTTCGTTCAAGTTTTATTTTGACTGTATGAATGTGCCCCGCGTACGAAGGGTAAGAATCTTCCCCTATATCTTTGTAAAGATGGATGAATGTTTCAAGGAATAAAATTGAGTCTGAGTTATTATTATTATCGGCATTATGTATTTCTTCTCATCATTTTAAATTTTGTTTCATATGAATCAATTTATTATACTGCGGAATTTTCCTTCTTTTACAAACAATTTACGTACACGAAAAGCATCAATACCACTCATGTTTTTTTTATCTCACATAAAACATTTTATATCATTAAAAACGGCTTCCGAAATTTCGAACAAATAAAGAAATCCTCACGAGAGGGAATTAAAGAGTCAACCAGCTTACAATAAGGAATATTATGGGCGAAAATACGCCTACTTTTCAAGCAACGTTTACGGGTATAAAAGCCTTTGGCTATAAAGAGAAAACTTGATATAAAACAGAGTTGATTTGTAAGAAATTTCGCCGTCAGCGCTAATTGTTTTACAACTCAACACTTCGCAAATAAAGCCTGCTTAATGTTTCTTCTCTTGTTTTGTATCTTCGGCAAAACCTTATAATTGCTATGAATTGTACTTTCGAACATTCCATATTTTTGGTATATTTTGAATGTTATTTATTCTTTCTTGTTTATATGTATAAATAAGGTTTTAACCGACTGACTGAGATTGCTTTAACCTTTTAGTTTAATTAATCATTTGTATCAATACACGATACGTAGTAATTATGACTGGTATTTTAAAATTAGAATTCACATATCCACCACGCCGATATTAAGATACGTAATATGAAAACCGTAACTACCGTAATGTAGAAGTAGAAATGGTGGTGAAGCTTAGAATTTATTATATAGGCCGAATGTCCATCATGTCACTCATGCTATGAATATTTGCGGAAAACTGAATACGTTGCTGCAAGGTATTAGAGAACATAACATAACTTAATATGAACTCAAATGTAAAATGAAATCAAATCAAATCAAACTACGTTTATTCGATTTAGATGCGTCTTAGAAAATGCTTATGAATGTCAAAAACGTTTACAAAATTCGCGAAAGAGCAAGACTTCGCCATCCGTTCGCAAAACTACCAGGAGGCCTTGTTCTGAGAAGAACGCAAGAGAGAGAAGCAACTCAGCAAGTTTTACTCTCCCTCTACATAACAATTATTCAAAGGAAAATGTCATAAACCACAACGTCATGAAAGTTACATAAGTAAAAAAAAATCTGTTCTGTAATTTACCACATTTACCATTACACACATATTCACAACACTTCAAAGATAACAAAACAAATTACAAGAATTTAATTAGAAGTATTGCCAAGCGTTTTTATCTTCTAGATAGTCAACAACTGTGTAGTAACCTTTACACATTAACAAAGATAACAGACATCATTATATACAACTTCAAAAATTGGCGGTTATGAATATGTTGCGAGCACGACTCATACGGGTTATCTTAATAACTAATTTAAAAAAGTTTAGTTTCCTACTATTATATATTACTCAGCGTCTGTCGTCTTATATATTCGGATGGAACTATCAAACTAATAAAACGTATAAATGACGCCAACAAAATTACCTTTACCACAGGGTATAACATTTTATCACGAGCATAGAATTTGAATTTTTCTTTAATATTTTTACGATGGTAATTCATAGCCATTCATAAGAAACTAATGTCATTAATAATTTCTCACGAGGCCCACGTATTACGTGTAACGGCCCTCGAGACACGTTACATTTTATGAGTCGACCATCAAACCCCATATTAACGACTAATCACACAGATCCGATGTCGTTTACTCCGTGACTCCGGGATTGACATAAAATTTCGATTAATACAACTGGCCTATATTGAATTCTTGCTTAAGTTTTTAGATAACCGCGAAGCCGACGATGACTTAGAAATTGATGGATTCATGCATTTGAACCCTGTTTATGCAGGAATTGTTGCATCCGTCATAGCTTTAAGAAAAACAATTAAAGTAAAAGACGAACAGAAAAGTGGAGCAAAAAAGTACTTAACTGGTACCCAAGCAAACGAACAAGAGGAAACAACTTAGAAGGTGGATAGCCTAAATTATAGAAGTAGTAGGTACATGGCAAAGAGTGGCGCAATGCAAATAGAAATGGCGGGATTCGGAGGAGTCAAAAAAGGGCACACAGATACCTAAAAGAAGATTGAAATAGAAATGTGCTTAAATCTTAAAGTATCTGAATTAAACGGCTTTTATTATAATGCAGAAATAGACTTTTCTTTCTATGTAGGCGACTTACGTTACTTAGCTAGTGCGGCGATGGAAATATGGTAACCAAAAATGTGTCAGGCATGTTTGAGCTCCATGTACGCCTGTCTCTTGTTCTATTGACTGTAAGATTTGACACAACCAAGTATTAACCAATCTAACATTTGTGATACGTAATTCGCTTGCGTCGCTCCCGGTACTAACCAATCTTGTAACGTAGGGAATGAGTGTCCGAAAGACCAGGCGTGTATTTGTGCATGTATGAAACAAATATTTATGATGTTATACTTCTTCTTTATCCTTTTTTGCTATCAACCTTCTTAATAATCATTTTAAAAATTTATGTCATATCAGGGTGACCCTTCGTTCACTGGTGTTACATCTTAAACGTGTTTTATTAACGCTTTAATTGAACAGTCACTCCCCTCACTGCGGTCATATTGGACGAGGTTTGCACCAAAACGACCCAATTAAAACTTGTGAACGCGCAATATTTGATTCACCCGCACAATGTTGCCGTGTACAATGTTATCAGTTTTCGTCCAAAAATCTTTTAATTATAGACTCTGTGATTTGAATAGTTATATAAATAATCTTATTTCAAAATATACTTTAAGATTAAACTTATCATGACGGCTATTACGAAGATTATAAATATTCTTATTTCAAAATATACCTTAAGATTAAACTATTATAAAAGGACATCATGAAGGCTAACTGATATTGAATAGTTATCTGTCTACTTGTGGTCTCCCGCTGACCAAGATTGCTGAATAGCCCTCAAACGTGGAGTTATTTGAATAATAAAATAAAATCCCTTCTTCAAGAAAAGAGCGTAACAAATACTTGAAAGGGCCGACAACGCCAACGAGTCCTCTGGCATTAAATGTCAATTGAGTATCACTTAACATCAGACTATAAAAAAATATGGGTTTTCGTCCGATAAAGAAGTTTTATTTAAAAGGAAATATATAAAGGTCTAATGAACTACTTTGTCGGTTTTCGATACGCTTACGAGTAACTGTATAAGTAATTTTATTTCAGCTTGACTAAATTGAGTAAGTCATTCAATCATAATTCTCATAAAAATTCTTTATTCTAGATACAAAATAATTGCTTTTTGAAGTTCCTTAAAACAAAGTCGCCATAACATTTTACGAGAATTCAAAGTAATTATGAAACAATCTTGCTAATCGGCTAATGAATAATGTAGTTTTCAAGGAATTAAAAAACGTAAATATAGCCATGTTTTAGACCTAGATTAGCAGCCATTCGAGGCCAATTGAACCGTAAATGAATTGGTCGCCTCGCAATAGTTCATCAGATTTCTAACGACATACATACATATCAAGCCATAAACTAGCTCTAGCTTTCTATGATTAAGCGTTCAATTTTTAATAAATAATCCTACTAATATTATAAACGCGAAAGTTTGTAAGTATGGATGGATGTTTGTTAATCTTTCACGTAAAAACTCCTGAATGGATTTTTAGAAACTTTACTATAATATAGCTTATACATCAGAATAACACATAGGCTACAATTTATAAAGATATTGTGTGCTAGCTAGTAATAATATATGTTAAATCCGAGCAATGAAACACATATGTTAGTTATCGGATCTTATCAGAAGAATCTAGAGATGAAGAAGAAAGCTCACAATTGTGATACAACACATACAGAAATGTGAGGCCCAATACTAGAAAATTGCAGTACTGGTTTTTTGCTCTACAACCTCTCGCCTTTACCTCAAACTTCTGTATGTGATTATTTTTCTTCTTCTTATTAGTTACTCAGCCTTTGGCTGACACACGGCGTTGGCTTTTGGGTCATGCTGGTTTTCTCTCAATGTTGTACTCCACCGTACGACTGTTAATAACGCACATAGACAAAGTCCATTGCTAAAAAGCTGTGGTTTTAACTCCCAAAGGGTTGTGACACGCACAGTAACGCCACTGGTCGGCATTGATCTTAAAGTAAATAGAAGCTAATATTAATTTAAATATTATAAATTATTATACCCAAGATAATCACTTTTGTTAACAAAACAATTATGCATATTATAAGTAAATTATATTCTGCGTTATTCCTTTTGCATGAGTTCTCGGACCACGTAGTTTAAGGCTTTTATTAAAAGAAATTAAAGTAAAAGACGTCATAATTATTGTCATCGGCACTTTGTTTGCCATTAACTAGAAGAGCCTTGTTCCTGCCAAATAATAATTTGTACCTGTTGGTCGGGACACTTGATCACTTGCCCAAAACATGTTAATTGAAGAACTAAGACCAATCGCAGAAGTCTGAATACAGTTCATGGCTGTTTTTTATTAGCTAATTTTAAGTTCGCTTAAAATTTATTTTATTTAAAGGAAATTACGTTTTTATACTTTACTAGGTACTTATAGAGTAAAAAATGTATGTAAACTCAATTAAAAACCACAAAGAATCGATTATATATTTTGCAATTGTAATCTGTATGTATTTATTTTAAAAAAACAATATGAATGCTCTTTCTGGTTTCCGCCATTATACAAATTTTAAAATTCGAATTGCAAATTCAATTTTAATTCAAAAATACTGCCGGAACATAACGCGTAATCGGAGCGAATCAACACACAAATATCAGTTTTCAAATTAAGCCGTACGTATTAAACACAAACTAAATTAAATGAAATGTTCTGGCAACACCGAACGGAGAAGTTAATACGCTTTTGGAATTATTTTAGCGGGAATTCCATTTGCTTGCGCGGCCATATCTCTGTAATGTACTACATTATCTCGCCATAGCGCATAATTTAGAAACCAGTTCAAATTAGTTAGCTTAATTATAAATTAAAAAAGTTTGCATTATTTTCGCCTTTCTTCTTTTCTTTTAAGAGTGTTTAGCAATATACAAACTTCTATACAAATAATTGGTTAAATAAACTTTTTTATTTTTATTTTATTACTTTGTTTAAAAATATTATTTTTTAAGTGCCCCTTGTCCTCTTTTAAGGGGAAGACAAGGGTACTGTATGTAGTATTATTGTACTTTTTCTTATGTTAAATATACTTTTAATAGGTAAGTTGTTATTGGCTTACATATTTATTATGTTAATGAATGATGGCGAAATGAAATTTTATATTGTTAAAATAAATAAAATACTTTATTATGGAATATAAGATATAGGTATCACTTATTCCACGTCATTAAATTTGTATCGGTAGACATCCCTACTCTTCGGCAAAAAAGACAGAGGGTGTAGGCTGAGAGAAAAAGCCGGGGTAAAAATTCTTGGTACTCTGTTAAAATAGCAAATCATCATACAAAATGACTATGTCAAACAACACTTATTTTAAAACAAATATCGCAAATTAGTTAGAAGTAGCCTGTCTAGCACTAGTCCCAGGCCCTTTTATCAACTAGATAATCGTAAACTTTATAGTAAGCCTTTTTACACCGCTTTTCTTTTCATTTTCTTTGTTAGTATTATCTATATAACAACTCATAATATTCTTATGACGATATAAAAATTACGTCCCTCTGTAAAATACACGTTGCGAGAAATTACTTAATAAATTCGATTACACGCGTGCTTTTGCCGAGAGATATATTGATGATTGCATTATGTGATACTCGGTAACATTATCTGACCGATTTGTGTAATTGCTTTGTCCTATATTTTTTCAAGCATTCATGCGCGTAATTTTACGTAATAATCAGTCGCAAATGAAAATAATATATTTCAATTTTCGCATATTTTTATGTCAATGGGAATGAATATCCGTCGAAGTAGACATGGGGAGAAATTGGCTGTGCCAAAAATCAATCTGGATCTGTTTAGGAAAAACACCTTTTGTATGGTAATCAAGGTTTAGTTAGTAGTTTTTAAAAAGCGACTTGGTGTATGTGTACTTTAAAAAAATATAAATTTAATAACGTATGATATGATATGTACGATAAAAACAATATTAGAATTGACCAATTCATATTACTAATAATGTAAAATGTAAAATTCATTTAAAGACAAATTTGCGAGCCATTGTGTGTGGCAGAATATGCGAACTTACGATTCTACCACCTTACACATTTTTGTACCATATTCTTGCAATAAATTATTATTATTAGAACATAATAAAACGTAGAAATAAATAAAATATAATAGAATCATACTAAGTGCTAAAAGAAAAATATTTCAGGAAACTCGTGTGTCGCTTGTTAGGAGCACTTAATAGAACTTCGATTTCAAACTTAATTTAAAAACCAGAAACGTTTTCATTTGTTCCTTTTCTTATTAGAGTTAATTACACTCGGAGAAGCTCTGTGAAATGGTTTCTCAAATTTACTTGTGCAACGAACTTTTAGTTACCACTTTCAAATAAAACCTAAGTTGACTTCTTTATATAAGAGCTTAAAAGAACTCATTGAGATATACTTCAATTAACCTTTTTTGTTAATTCATAGCATTTAAGATACATACATATAAATTTTACACTGTGATCTTAGTTTTTCATACAATATTTTTATGCCTGACTCATAGTAGGTTGAGTCACTACTTTACTGGAGGTCATCTATCAATTGAACACTGTAAGGGCTAGAGCAAAAAAACACGAAATTAAGGTACTTACTTTAATAAACACAAAGCCTTAGTTTATTTGACAAAAGATAAAGCTTTTGGTTTGTATTCTTAATACTATGCTTTTGTTCATTTTTCTTTAATGTTTTTCTTTTTTAGGTTTAATAATAACTTTATTTCTTATAAGAATTGCATACATAATTCACTAACTGAGAAACAATATGTAAAACTAAGATTAAAAATTAGAGCGCACAGATGTAGGTACATATATAAAATAAAAAAACAAAACAGCAACAAAAATGTGGGTAGACATAATAAACTTGATCAGTCAACCAAGCAAAACACAGATGTTCGAATTTGATTTTTTACTAGATGTGGCATTGATGGCATAGTCTGATATAGCAAGTTTATATTGATTATTTTATTATTTTTCATAACATTATTTTATTTTTAGTTTATTGTTCTATTTATATATTTTGCGTATATACATGGTTTATAAAAAATTTTAAGTGTTGGGTTTTTTTTTTGTTTAATTTAATTACTAATGTATAATTTAAATTTTTCTCTTAAGCAAATCCCGTATTAAAAACTTTACACTATCCCTATTTTAAGCTTATTTCTAATACACAATCAAGTTATACTAGAATTAAGTTCTACGCCGTGACATAACAAACAAATACACATACCTAGACATTGAGAATTATTTAATAAACAAAATGATATTTTTTTTAATATGACTGAAAATCAATTTTTTTCTAAGAATACAGTGTATAGTGAAATAATAACAGTGATAAAAAATGCTTTGAGATGCTGAACGGTACAGCGGACTCTGGGGCTGTGTCGTGCCAATCATCACCATTGAAAGTCTCACCGTCATCCGTAAAGGTATCTTCTAGTCCAGTGAAAGCATCACGGAGCCCTGTAAGGGCACCATCATCACCCCTAAAGTCCTCTTTATCCCCATGTGGGAGACAGAGGTCACCCAGAAAATGCCAATTTGCTGCGCCCGCTGATGACTCAAAGGATAAGTGCGGGACATCATGGCTCTGTCGTAGAGGTGCTGGAGTGGATGGCGACGCTAGTGTGGAAGCTCCAGGGCCGAGTGCCTCCTTTCACCAGGCTTGCGAGGAGACTGCCCCACCACCAAAGAACTGCTTCCGACTGGTTATGTTGGGGTAAGTTTAGTAACAATATCATGTTTTTTTTATAATCAGGTTTCTTTTGGGCTGCCATCCTTCTGTCCACCCGTTTGATTCGCTAGGATTCGAACCCAGGTTTGATTTTTATATTATGTTTTCGAAGAAACCATTGTCTCTTGTATGTGGAAAATAAAATGTCTCTATTGAAATATTAATGAGATTCTTGTTCGCACTTGACCTGCCTTTTGCACCTCATTGTTAATTTCTACCAATAATTAATTTTCTAAATATTTCATAAGAAAACTGAAACTTTTGTTATTTTTTCTCCACTTTAAAATTTATTCATTATCCTTTATATAAAATTATATATATTCATTGGTTACGATACCGTAATTTAGTCCCGAAAAAGAAGGTAAATATTCTATAAATTATGAAGTATTATTTTAATTTATTAACACTTTGTTGTGTTACATGTTTGGTATATATTTATTCGGATAATATAAATTAAGGAGGCAACGGGTGGCCTTATAACAAGTGATCTCATCCTGGCAACCTTAGTAAGGAAAAAGGAAGAGAAATACTAAAGCAATACTAATAATAATACTAATTATAATAAAGTGCAAAAAGTGTTACTAAATTTTAAAAATAAAACTACAAATGAAGACTTATACACTTACAAAAGAAAAAACAAAAAGACAAATACAATTACAAAAAAGTACAAAACGAATCTTAAGAGTGTAAACGAATATGTTCATCCATATTAATAATCATAAATAAAAAACTTTATTCATGGTAATATGGTTGTGAAAAAATTTATCAACGCTAGTCCCACCCCCCGTTGTGGGTAACTAGATTAAAATTAATCCGTGGAGTGTTTAAAACAATTTTTTAAAGAAAAAGTAGACTTAATGATACATATAATCAAACAAACACAAACTCAAAATAATTGTATTATTAATATAGGTAACCAAGTACACTTATGAACGTTATATTATGATAAAAAAAAATCAGTGGCACCACCACCTCCTTAGGTCTGGGCCTCGGATTTCTGAATCTGTTTCATGATCATTTTTTTTTTAAATGTAATATAATAATAGGCAAGTAGGTGAGCAGCCTCCAGTGCCTGACACACGCCGTCGACTTTTTGGATCTAAGACATGATGTTATCCTTCACCGTTCGAGAAAATATTTAATGCACACATAGAAAGAAAGTCCATTGGTTCACAGCAGGGGATCGAACCTACGACCTCAGGTATGAGAGTCGCGCGCCTAAGCCACTAGGCCAACACTGCTCAATGTTTTAAAGCATTTTAACAGCTTATCATAATAAGTAACTAAGTTTTTAAACTGAAATAAATCGAATTAAAAAGAACAATTAAATTTCCTTAATATGCAATAGGTTCTGAAATTAAAAAAAAATACAATGAACATTTTATAATTACAAAAGGCACGATTAAACAGATGGAAAGGAGTTAGGTATATAATAATATTTATTGTATATCGCACACAGCTTAAGGAGTAAACCTTGTTACGTCACAACAACTGATGTATCACATCGAAAATCGCAATAAATCGAGCCATCAAGAGAGGAGACGATCGCACCTAAATTGCGAATTCCGTGTCACGCCGTCGCTCGTGATTACAACGTGTGTCGAAAACATATAACCTATACACTACCATTTATCTTCCGTTAGTACCTTATTACCGTTAGTTAATATATAACTATGCTAGCTCTAGCTTTTCAGCCTTTTCACAATATTGCATTTATTGACCTGCTGCAATTATTGACCGTCTTTGTTAAAGGCTGGTGCCTATAATAGGGCTATAGAAGTCCTGTGGTAACAGGTCGTCCTTTCATCGCTGATAGAAAATATACAAAGAGATGTCTACATACTATGAGTAAACTAAAGTGATAAACAAAATAAAACTAAAATATGAGTGGTTGTGGGTGTGTGAATATGTGTAAGGGTGTGTGAATTTAACGTTTGAAGAATTTAATTTAAAGTCTATCTCAAATAGCTATGGATAAGAAATATTCTGTTCTATCGTAATCTCTTTAGAAATTTAGACACAGCAATTTCACCTTATTTTTATTTAAGAAAGAATTACGTTCATTGTACAAAAATGGTCTAAGAAAGCAGAATAAATTATGGATGTAATCATTATAATATGTAATATGACACATTTAGAACACATTTTTTTTGTAAAGGCACAACGAAACCGTTTTAATTATAATGAGACGTATATCGCATGTAAGGGTTACCCAAAATTGTTAATCTGTTTCATATATTTCTTATTATATAAAGCTATTACGTTTTAATCATGCTTTAGAAAAGGATTACGGCTGACCATTAACAGTAGAACGGTATTGTTTCGTAATACGTGAACACTATATTTCATTAAATATTCATTATAATTTACATATTCTCTCATCCCGCTCACGATAAATTGCACAAATTCTTATCAGTTGATTACAATTTTCCTCCGCTATTATTTAATTAAAATTGTTAGTAACTATTTATATTCTATAACTGGGTTATGTATCTAACACACCATTGGGAATTTCGCATTCAAACTTTGTACATAAATAAATAAATATCAAAAGTTACTAATTAAATCGAACTGATTTTTCTTTAAAATATCTTTCACTTAATATGAAATGGAGCAGTGTTGGCCTAGTGGCTTCAGCCTGCGATTCTCATACCTAAGGTCGTAGGTTCGAACCCCGGCTGTGCACCAATAGATTTTCTTACTATGTGCGCATTTTACATTTGCTCGAACGGTGAAGGAAAACATCGTGAGGAAACCGACATGTCTTAGACCCAAAAAGTCGACGGCGTGTGTCAGGCACTGGAGGCTGATCACCTACTTGCCTATTAGATTTAAAAATGATCACGAAACAGATTTAGAAATCTGAAGCCAAGACTTAAAGAGGTTGTAGCGCCACTGATTTATTTTATTTCCCTTAATATTAAATAATTGATTAGGTAGGTAAAGGTAGGTTTTACAGCTAAATAAAATAGAGAGTTTACCTGTTTCATTCCTTAAACATATAGTAAGGGCCACAAAGTTAAGTCAAACAAATTAAAGCAATCACGTACAAGGAACATTTGATGATTTTCAAACTTCCATGTTTTGATTGCAAACAGCAATTATTACTAATGTCAAATCGAGAGAGATGTCAAACACGAGTTTGAAGTTTAACGAGTACTTACTTGACTTATCCTTACATAAAGGTAAATACAGTGAATATTTAGAGTTAGGGTAAATAATAATCAAATCAGTCCTTTTATTCAATTATTTATGTTTGCTTTGTTCATAAAAGACATTATGTAATTTATCTTAGATCTACATAACGTAATGAATTAAAAAACCATAAATAGAAGTTCATCCATATTATTAAATGTGTATTAACATTAAAATGAGAAATATGAAAGAAACAGCCATCTGTTTTGTTGATTATGTTAGATGTTTGTGCCTGATTTTTATTTCAAGTTTTGGAATTTAAACACAAACTGAATATCACTATACAATTAAAGATAATAAGAAGTGATAGAATAGTATCAGCAATTAGACTGTTCTATTTTCCACTAAGAAACAAAAACCTATTCAGTAAAGAACCTAAAACCATCTCTACGACCTGCTTGAGATATTACTACCGGACACAATATGTAAGAACATCTAATTTTATTCCCGACGCCAAAACAAAGCGCTATTTGTCCAACGCTTTTTTACACTTAGGAGCCCCTTTGTAATAAAATCTCCCAATCTATGGATTCTGAGATAGTAAAACTATCCAGATGTGAACTCATAAAACGCATAAAAATTATGCTAGTTGAATTTGATTTCGATTCTACAGAGGCCTTACTTAATATTTTGGAATGACTCTGAGGTACCAAAAACTAACACACTGCGGACGCTTATAAAAACTCTCAGCCACTCTCTCAAATACAGAGTATATACGCACACGCACCCATTCACATAGTCATACATTCACGTATACTTTAGGTCTTATGCGAATTTTATTTGATTAGATGTACTTAAAAAAATGGTTGGAAACATGCACCGTGTACCACGGCTTAATTGTAATGTAGTTACACACATCGGGGGCTCCCTAGTATGGGGCCTAGCATTAGATCAATTTTAATAAATTAAAGTATTATCTAAGTTGTACACATGGACTTGACCAGTTAAATATTTAACTTTGTTTACTAAGCAAGGTATCAAGTACGATGGCATCCATAAAAAATTAAACGTGGTTTAAAGTGTTACTGTGGTTTAAATATGGAGTTAGTTTTTAGTTCGGCCATAGCTCAATAAATCTAAATGGCTTTTTAACGACTGGTAAAGAATTTATCTTAAATTGCGCACTTTAGCCCACAGAAAAATTAAAACATTCGCTCATACAGAATAGTTAATAAAACTTCAAAATATAAAATGTTCTGAGCACATATGCACATCTTGCATGATATCAAGAGTGGCGTTTTGCCAATTTTATATTATGTTAAAGATAATTTTTGTCATAATAATCTATCTTTCAAATAAAAGAGTAAAATATATTTAAAAAAATAATGACTGTCCAAGTTTGTAGGACTGGTGTGGGTGTAGGGGGTAGCTTTTATAAATTATAAGAAGATAAATCAAAAAGAAGTATGAATGTATATCTAAGAAAAAAATGTTGATATTTCTAATTTAAATTTTTACATCATTTTCTATATATAATTCTATATTGTACTTGAATGAATTGTAAATATTAGTTTTTCCTAAGTACACGTGATAAAATTTGCTTAAGCATAAAATAAATCAATCAGTGGCACTGCAACCTGTTTGGTCTGGACCTCAGATTTCTGTATCTGTTTCATGATCATTTCTTAATCTAATATGTATCTAGGCGAGGTGATCAGCTTTTTGTGCCTGACACACGCCGTCGACTTTTGGGTCTAAGGCAAGCCGGTTTCCTAACGATGTTTACCTTCACCGTTCGAGCGAATGTTAAATACGGAAGGCGGGGATCGAACTTCCGGACTCTGGGATGAGAGTCGCACGCTAAAGCCACTAGGCCAACACTGTTTAAACATAAAAGGAAATTTAATAGTAGCTCGCCCCAATTGCTATTTGGGTTTTAATAGGAAACTCATTACTCACGTGGCGATTGTGGGTTTTGTTATTTTAGGATTCTAATTTCTGACCCAAAATCGAAATAAACAGAAACTTTATTGTTAGAGCAACTGTAATTACAAGTGAAATGATTATTATTGTGTGCAAATGTGGTCTTCTAGAAACACTCAACGAGAAACATATGAGTTCTGCATTTTGAGTCAAATAGGTTTTTATTTGTAGGAAATCAAGTAAGATTTACCGTTTCCTTGAATTATTCACTTACATATTTTATACTAAGACTTACTTAGAAGATATAATATAATTCCAACCACCTCGATTCGATCGACATAAACGACTATATTATGAATGTGTAAATAATATAATGGTTATAGCTTTTCAGACGCATCTTGTAGAACAGAAATTTTGGATTAAAAAGCGTAGTTTCTAACCAGTTTTTCTTGTTCGCTCTATGCTGTTAATTTGAAGACAGTCCTGCGATTCTGTAACTCACTTTTCAAACTCACACAGCGGTTTTCGCATCGGCGGTCGCACTCAAATCAGTCACGAAGCAGTCATTTTTCATACATGACTGCTTTACTACTACTAGAGTTCGAAAAGTGAGTTACAGAATGGCAAGGCTGCCACTAAGTTCAATATTAAAATAATTAGTTTTATCAATTCATAAGTGATTAGTACCTATAAGATATGATATTTTGATTTATTGATGCAGTGTAAGAAATGCTTACAAAAATAATTCTTATGTCTGATAGTAGTAAAAAAAATTTACAACATTATATGAGAAGATTAAGATAAACTTGAACTTATACAAAAAAAATTCTTTAAAAGCTTTCAGTTCCGTTACCAAAATATAAGTCGCTGAAGCCTTCTTAACATCGATGATATATTACATTAATAAATATTTAATGAAGTTCTTTTTGTAAAAGCGTATAATTTTATGATTTAGGCTTCGTAGCTTGAGAACCAATTAGCGATAGCGACCCGTAGCGGGCGGATAAGGCTTACGGAGATAGCTAATATACACGATGTGACTATATGAGACCACGCTTGCACAGGGATGTAATTTGGGTTCAAATCTCTTCATAGTTAAATTAATATTGGCATTAAAGTCACAAGAAATTTCTAAATACCTCAGATAGCTTCGGTACGTCGTCTCACAATGTGGGAAAAACATTCAGTTTCGGCATGTTAATAATATAATAGATGACGGGCAAGGCGAAACTTTTCCATCATTAATTTAAAATCTTGAAGAGGCCTTACATATTATTTATTACAGTTGAGCTCTGAAATCTGAATAAATTAAAACATGTAGTTTGAACAAATAAAACACCATTCCTAAGGCTGAGATATTTAGTACAAAATACAACGAAAAACTTATACTGTTCTTAAATCAAAACAATATCGCGATTCAGAATCCACAGGCGACATCTATTGGTTGAACATAAAGCTATAATCATTTAAACATAGTTAATAATAATATGGTTCAGCAGGGCTCAAGTGTAAATAAGTGTCTGAAGCATATGTTTTTGAACAGGTCGCAAAAATTGTGGTCATACACGGAATCATACAAAATATGTAATGTCTTTATTGAACAGGAATGTCTGGATACCACCCTGGAATGTTATTTTACGAGGGAGTGAATGTTATTAACTCAGTATATTGCAGGTATATTTTAAAGCAGAGTTGGTCTCGTTATAAGAAGCGCAAACTTCGCATCGATAATCACTTCAAGATTCAAGTTAATATTATGTAGCATAATTTAAAACGTGCACTATGATATGTTAAAATATATCTTTGCGATTGAAGATAAAATTAATTTAGTATGATAATGCTGTGGCAATATTTGCCTCCGGTTAAGGTCAAGTTTCGAGACCCAAGTAAACACTTAGAGGCTTCTAAAAGACTGATTTATTCTCGTAGACTTGATAAATCCTTCAACATTTCGTCCTGAATTCTAAATGTGATATGTGTTGTACGAGAGTTTTAAGTTAAATTACTAACTTTAGACAAAAATGCAATGTTTAAATAACTTCACAAATATGCAAAATAAATTTTTAAAGTTATCACAAAAACTTTAGCATTTTATGTATCATTTATGTATTTGTCCAAAAGGTTTTTTGGATCTTTTTCACACGTCGCGTTGCTGAGACATCCCGGTTTCCTTTGCCATTGGAGCTTACAACCGATAAGGCGACCCGTTGCACACATCTTTTACATTTGTTACTGAGTTGTATGTTTATTATTTTCTTATATCATAAATAATATTGTAATATAGTGACTACTTAACATAAACCGGGAATTTTCTACTTAAACCAATATTAATAAAACAGGAAGAGCGCAAACCAAGACAAGAAACGATATTTCAAACTAAAAGTTTTTCTTTCTTTTAAAAGAACAACCAAGTTCAAATTAAGTTACAGAGGAAAGTAATGAAGGACAATCTGTTAGATGCTGCGCTCTTAAAAGCGTTATTTGATGCTCTGCGGCTAAAAAGAAAAAGGCTTTTAGCAATAACACTGGACGAAAGACGCTAAGATTTTCTTAAACGGAAATTGAACCTTTGTTATTGTCAGACGTTTTAATTAGAAGTCTATATAGTAATAACAAAGTGAGAATATTATATTTAATAGTTTAGGAATTTTAGCGTTAATTTAGTCTTAATTGTGGATTGATAATTTCAAACGTTCTCTCTTAATTTTAATGAACATGAATATTATGTTTGTTAGCTATTTCATTACAGAGGCTGTATTTGTAGAGCCACCTTTGTCTGGGGATATGGCATTTACATTATTGTCGAAATAATTTGAAACAGTTGATCGCTGGGATTGGACCCAGGATTTTACAGGTGTGTGTCGAAACCAGAAAGTATTATACAAGTATTTTTCATGGGTTGAAGCAATTGGGGTACTTTCTATATATGTATCTACTAGCGGACCCGACAGACGCTGTCCTGCATGATATTTCAAGCGATTAGGATATTCAACAAAGTATAAAAGCACCTGCCGGGCTGATTTGTGAATCTAAACCATCCAGGGCCCCATTCAAACGCATACAAAAAAGTAATTCAAATCGGTCCAGCCGTTTAAGAGGAGTTCAGTGACATACACACGTACATCCTATCTTTTAAGTCAGATCAAACTGCACTCAGTGTGCAAGTTTGACTGAAATCGGTTTAGTAGTTTAGGAGTCCATAGCGGACCAACAACGTGACGCGTAATTTATATATACATATTAAGATGTATTTGCCTAATTGAACCTAACATCCATTTGTTAATACAGTAAAACGAGGTCCGGGTATACCGCGTTATAGGAAATCGCGTTGTAGGAGTACACTCGTAAAACTGCTTTTTTGAACAGTTATAATATAATTTAATAAGGTTATTTAGTTTAATTTTATAACATCACAAAAGCAGGTGCAAAGGTACGCAAAACTAATTATGGACTTGACAAACTATTTTAAACATCACACTACAGAAATATAACTTGAGGAATCTCCGCGTTATATGTAGCTGGAAATACCGCTTTATAGTACATACAAATTTGTTTTAATAAAAGACATTGATTAAATTTAAATTTTTACGCTAAAATAACTTTTAACGCTTAGTTTAAATTAATTTATTTCCTATGACTATGGTAAGACGACCGGCAAATAGTGCTTAAATATGGTATTCCAAAATTCTTCTTGCTCCCTTTCTGGATATGCCCCTAACTTCAACGTATTACCTATTTCAAGATATACTTGCCTTTCTAATGTATATGATGGCCATGTCACATCAAGGACTTCATTTGGTGTTGGGTCTCTGAAAAAAAAAACCTATTACCAATGTGGTTATGAATGCTTTAATAACGATAATACGAAAATACTAACAATATTGATAATAATATTAATTATAATTTTTAGTTTTTGTATAGTTTAGTTTTAGTTAGTATAATTCTAGTGTTACATTTACATTTTTTTGTTCATAACGCACTTCTTGTACTTTAGCCTCAGTAGGTGTTTATTTATTTATATTCATCTATATTAGGTTACCTGGAAGAAATAGCTTATTAGCAATAAGGTCGCCCGTTGCCTAATAATTTATGTAAACTCTTTATTTTTATATGTATGTATGTATTATATGAAGTGAAAATAAATAAATAACGTCTAAATATCAATTTGGTTATTGTTTAACAAATTTGTTATATGCCCATTTAATATACATACCAACATTATTTTTAGTAAATAAATAACTTTAATAGCGTAGAAATGAGGTAAATTACTAAAAGCACTATCAATTCTTTTGAATAGGCAAGTAGGTAATCATCCTTCTGCGCCCGACACACGCCGACTTTTTGGGTCTAAGACACGCGTATTAGCGAGTGTTAAATGCGCACATGGACAGAAAGTCCATTGGTGTAAAGCTTGGAATCGAACCTATGACCTCAGGAAGAAGAGTCGCCGAAACCACTAGGCCAACACGACTCACATTACTATATTATGTTTTAGAAACAAAACCTAACCTTTAAAAACAGAATTAGATATATTACAAAATATGCTAAACTAAAATTTACGAGGAAGTTCAAGTAATATATGCTAGCCTTCGTCGATTTTGTCGATACGAAAAAAGTTAATTGATCGATAAAAATATCCATGAATAACATTCAGACATTTTCAAATAAATGACTTCTGAATATAGGTTATTAACTGTTGCCATACTTTTTAAAGGGACGTTACCATCGGTTTAAGACCCGTACATCATAAATGTTTTCATAGTAGTTTACCATTATTTTAGTCAAAGCCAAAGCTATTCAAAGGGGGAACGCTGCAAGTATCTTCGGAACCTTGCCTAAAGGGACGGGGGGGGGGGGTATTAATAATATATCTTAGCTATTATATGTTAACGTTAGTTATTGATTTAAATTATTTTTATTATAACAATGTAATTTAAGAAAATCGTAACTGTATTTGATTGTTATGTTTGGGTTTTAATTAACGTATTAATATTGCAATATATTATTTTAATTTAAAACTAGCTGTATCCGCGACCTACGCAATAATATGATTTCTTTTCTTAGCCTGTCTTTTTATGTAGCAACATATGGAACATTTAGCTATGTTACCGCATAGAGACTTTTCCAGAATAAAAACCTATGTAAATTAAAGAATTTTATTTTACTCAAGGATTGTATATTTCAATTGGTCTAGCCGTCTTTGAATTTCGCTCTTAGCAACTCATTTTGCGATTAATTTCTATGTATGTAGATGTAATCGTTCTGATAAATCACTTGCATATTTCATATTGAAACACCTAATTACGATTTCGTAAAAAAAATTAAAATACTTACCCAAACTTTGCAAAGTTGGTCCACAGAGTTGTGACTCTATCAATAATTTTAAACGTTTCGGACTTTCTATCAGATTCCATATTCATAGGAAATAAGTACATGAGATCATCAGAATGTGAAACTATCTGTCTTTGAAAAAGACTTTTTGCGTTATTAATATTACCAAAAACATTTCTTTCTGATTCACATCTAAATTTATATAAATAATTTCTATTTTTATTGCTTTTAGCCACAAATTTCTGCCATAATAATGTACTATAAATAGTCATATCAAAATTGATATACATAAGCATTTTATCTATATTCTCTTTCGATACTACAGCATCTTTGAGGTAA
The DNA here is from genome assembly GCA_963693345.1 of Pieris melete. Classification (NCBI taxonomy): domain Eukaryota; kingdom Metazoa; phylum Arthropoda; class Insecta; order Lepidoptera; family Pieridae; genus Pieris; species Pieris melete. Next base: position 723,071 of record CAVNZK010000044.1, on the reverse strand, counting down.
TAATATTTCATTGCTTTCCCAATAATCATTTGTTCGAGTAAAGGAACATTTAGCGCCAACGGTTCTGGAACAAAAAACTCTAAAAACTGATTAGCTTGTTGAAACACTTTGGAAAAATTCGTGTCAGCCATAAAATAGAGTACTCCTTCATCAGCCGTATAACCATTTAAAATATCTACGTCTGCATGTATTCCTTCTTTTAAAGCGTCATAAACGTCGCCTTGAAAGTAGACATCGTCACCAAAGTTTTCCTCCGACACAATTCCAAAAACAAGTTTGGGTGATTCTTTAGCATATTGTGCGAAAGAGATGTAGATATCGCATTTGTTAAACGCTTTGAGAGGTTGAGCTTTTAAGAATGTATATACTACCTCAACATCAGTGGAATTGCACCCCATTTGGCGAGCCATTTCAACAGCAGTATCTCTTGGCCTGAATGACCTTGGCCACCAACCATGTGCGGTGCCACTTTGCGTTATTGCCCTTTTAAAAAGCCCTTTCGTCATGGGCGAGATTAAATGGTATGATACACTTATTGCCCCCGCACTTTGTCCAAAGATTGTAACATTGTCCGGATCTCCTCCGAAGTGTTTTATGTTATGTTTTACCCATTTAATCGCTGCTACCTGGTCTTTTAAGCCCATGTTTCCTGGAATATCTTTTGTTTCGAGGCTAAGAAAACCTAGTATTTGTAATCTGTAATTGAGAGTGACTAAAATAACGTCTTTCCTTATGAGGAAATCTGGTTGATATTCATTTCCACTGCCTCTTATAAAGCCTCCTCCATGAATCCAAACCATGACGGCGTAGGGTCGTTTTACAGCGATGTTTGGTGTAAACACATTAAGATATAGACAATCTTCATATCCTGTTGGTGATGTATCGTAATGAAAGCAAACATTGCCTGGTTTCTTAGCTTGTCTTATTCCGTACCACGGCTTGGCAGGTTGCGGTGGCTAAAAAAGCGTCGTAGAATTTTAACAATTTAATTTACAAAAGCATGCCAAGGTTCAACACACTGATACTTTGGTACTAGAAAAATAAAATACAAGATTTAATGTGACAAACACTTATAGCAAGCAAACGTAACAAACATGAAGAGAAAAACATTCATAACATAAATTATAAAAACTAAAGGATAATTTATTCCTAAGCGTGAGAGAAGCACATATAAATATCCAGACCTAGCTCGATTATAAGAATGTACAATCTGGATATCGGTGAGTTGTGGCCAATACGTGTTCAATAAACTGTTCATCCAAATGACATGAGATGCCTATGGGCATGGGGAAACAACCCTGATCATAAATTTCTCATATTATTCAATATATCAATTAATTTTCTACGATTCTCCTACTAATTGTATAACAATTCCGTGCGTAACAGTAACTCGCTAACTGCTACTTATTGCTCATTGGAGTGGCCCTTATTTGATGTATCGTCTCGGATTCGATTACAGCAAAATAACACAGTTGTTTCGTTTTTGAATCCCATAAGCCATCTCGTACTACTATTATTAACTGTACACGTACCTAATAATAAATTTTTATATCATTAAGAAAATTACGTATAGCATTATGTGTCACTATCACACACTCCTATACCTAACCTATTTGTTTGTAATGTGAAATGTTACCTTGAATCTTAAGTCCCCAACAGGTGGCTGAGCATATGGTATCCCTTGAAAACTGTAGTATGTATCTCCATAATTATTATTTATTTCGCCATCTAAAATTCCTTCAGATACTATCACTTGCACAGAATAAGCACGGCTTACGAGTAAAATAATTACATTTAATTCAGCGAACATAGTAATAATGTACTGCAATGCTTGTTGTAATAGTTAGTTAACTATTTGCCATATTGCCAAACAAATAATGTTAATTAAGAAATTGATAAACGTTATTAATACGTTTAATTATGATTAATTGACGACTTCTAATTGAGGTCTGAGAGTTTGATTCGATTTCCTACAATATTATAATTATTTTATTTTTATTTTTTATTTACACTTCGTTGCAAATAAAAGAAACACAATACATAAAAATTATAAGGGATGCAACGGGCGGATAATTATGTTTGGGGATAAAAATAGATAGTGTGGTCTTCGCGTTGAAGTGTCTTAAAATGTAATAATAACATAAGAAAACGGAAATTTTATAAATTAAAGCGACCATTCAGAAATTCTATCTAGCCAAAAAATAATAAAAGAACTTGCTTGTGAATTTTTAACATTTGTTTAAATTACTTTCTAGTTTAATTTAATCAATTATATTAAAATAAACAATGGTAATGCAGATAACGTAGATTCCCATGTAATAATTATCCGCAGATAAAATGAGGTATAAATTAAAGTACGATTCCTTTTTTAAGAAAATCTTAAGAGTGAAGAAAAAAATGTGAGGCATTCAAATAGTCCCTAGAATGTAGATATAACCCGAAGATTTCTTACTTTTTTAACCGTGAAAAGGTACCCTGAAGCGTACCTTTATTTCCCATTCATAAAGATACGCAAAATGTTCCTTTTTATTCCCAAAATTCGTTCTGATTTATGAATCTATTGCTGTGGCTTTTATTAGAATATTATTTAAGAATTTCATAATAATATTTGCCTTAGAATTATTCAGATTCTGATTACTATATGCAAACTATCTGATTGAGAAATAACTACAAACAGGAAGCCTTACATATACTTACATGAGTTTCGAAACCGAAATTATTTTAAAAGGCGAATTAAATCACTATAGTTATTACGAGTCAGAATGTTAAAATACTAAATTCGTTGACTTTTGCTTGAGTTTTGCTAATTCAGAAAGCTTTTCATTAATTACAAATTAATAATGAAAATACTTTCTTAAAATATATTACCGCGTTAATTAATAACCTAAATAAACTTGTTATTGAATACCTATAATATATTGAATACTCCTTACAAACCTTGTGTAAAAAAAATACATGGCGATTAAAAAGAGTGGCGGAGTGTTTATTGCCAGTTCTTCTCTTCCGTTCTACGCCCTTGATTTGAGAACTGGCACTAAATGTAAAATTAGAAGCATTTTCAATTTTATTTATTATTACTTCGTTGCATATACATTAATATAGTACAATTGACATAATTAAATAAAAAGGAGAGCAACTGGCGGCCTTATCGCTTTCAAGCGATCTCTTCCAGGCAACCACTGTGAGAAAACAAAAAGTATTAATTACATAAGATAGGCAAGAAGTGCAAAAATACAAGTATTACATTTAGTTGGAAACAAGGAACAAAAAACAAACTAATCTAATAAAGAATACATGAAAACATAATAATATTAATAATAAAGTGCACATAAATCATTTTTAATTTCCTAAATTAAGATCAGTCTCAGTAGGTACCTATTATTAAACTTAGGGATACGATGTGGACAGGTAATGTTTGTAAAGAAGAAATTTAAAGGAAGATAGAGAAGGAGCTAAGCGAATAGGGACTGGAAGTGAATTCCATAGCTTAACTGCAGAGACCTTAAAGGAAACGCCAAGAAAGGAGGAGTTATGACATGGAATTTCAAGGATATAGTTTTCGGAAGAGCGTAGGCTATAGTTATGGGATCCCAAAAATTTGAAATCATTTTAATATGTATTTATTTACTGACAAGTCATAAGTGTACAATGTGTTACCCATATGATTAAATGATTTTTGGATTTGAATTTAATTCAAGATTTTAGGCGTCAGATAGACAGTACCGATGATCCTAGAACTAGGCAAGCTTTCCAGCATTAACTCTGGTACAAGAGTCTGATGTAATTTATTGTTGTGTTCTTTAATGATTTTACTTATAGCTGGAGTAATTCCTGTTTGATTAGTTTTTAATACAGTAACATACCGTGTAACAAACACGCCCGAATTAAGGGAAGGGAAACGGGGGCTACAACACGGGGCCTCCACATAAGAGGGGACAGTATAGAGACTTCGGAAAAAAAACTCGGACTAGTAAACTCTAGTAAACAACTTCTCTTTTGATATATTTTTAAATGTTTGCTAAATACTAAAATAATCTAATGGTTTCACAATAAATTATTGATTAAAAACCTCAATCAATTTTTTTTTTATATTATTTGGGTCCAGGAGCCACTCCTTTGTTGCCCCCAGGCCTCTAAATCTGGCCGAGTTTAACAAATAGGATAAAAAATAAAATAAAAATAAAACACGTACATAAATTTATTTTAATGAATCTGTTTACTTTTTCTCTAGTAGACTGTTTAAAATTGTTTCGAGATACAAAACCAACAGTTCCGAATTTTACCAATATAAAATAGTCATTTTAGCGATGAAGCCTATTTATGAAGCCTGATAGTAAAAGGTTCTACACGTGCCAATTCGGCTATTTCCGGTTGACATTTTAAACATAGACACACCGAAAGCAATTTACGAATAGTTACCGCTCTAAAATTAAGTTTTATAAAAGCATTATGGAAGTAGACTAAGTACTAAAACAAATGTTGTGTACCAATTTACTTAATTTTAAATTACTAGCTGCGATATAACTTAGGCGGGTGTCAACTATCCTCCATCCTTTTAGTATTGGAGTTCCTGGAAAAAGTTCCTCACTTCATGTTTCCTTTCACCGTATAAATTAAAATGCACATCCGGGTTTTAAACTCACCTCAGGGTTGATATTCGAACGCCTAGCCACTAAGCAGTACACAATATAATATACAATAACCATTATTGAGCTATTGCCAGACTTAAAACTATTTACACTAAGACTTCAAATGTTTTCGCTCGTTAAATCCTAATTAATCCTCTGTCCAGGTCAGCAAGAGTCGGGAAGACGTCCCTAGTGGCCCGTTTCTTGGGGAACAAGTTCGAGGATAGCTACACACCCACAATCGAGGACTTTCATCGGAAATTGTATAGAATTCGAGGTGAAGTGTACCAACTGGACTTATTGGATACTTCGGGAAATCACCCATTCCCTGCGATGCGGCGACTTTCCTTCTTGACTGGTAAGTTTTGAATACACACTTCTAAGTTAATAGACACGGACACAAACTTTTTTAATTGTCAACTAAATGTATGCATAGACTAACTGACTCGGCACATTGTTTTTTCATATTAAAGTACTATATATAAGTACAATACTAACTATAACGATAAATAAAAATAACGCTTTTCAAAAATCGTGGTGAAAGGAATGGTTATGTATTTTTAATTTTAAAATTATTGCGGGTAGACCACAAAAATTAAGAAATTAATGCTTAATATGTTAAGGTGAAATAAATGAGTCAGCAGGAGGCCTTCACTCCGTTGGAGGTCGTGTACTAACATTTAATATAATAACTTAATGTAATCCTTATTATAGTACTCCAATATAAATAACTAGCAACCCAACAGTTTTCGACACCTAACCAGGTTCTTTGTATGTTCTCTGCTTTCAAAACGACCCAAGTGAATTTATGTTTATTTTGACGGGTTGCGTTAACCGCTATTTTACATATTATGAAGCTGCATTGAAGCGCCCATACAAGGCACCCTAATATATACTTCGCAGTATGTGAGAGTGGAATTTTCATCACCACGAACGTTTACCATATATTACTACCGAAAACTAAGGTTGTATTTTTTTATTACGGAGTTATTTATAATGTCTTCTATCTTCTCATTAATTTTAAAATGTCAAGGGAAGTTTTGTGAGATATTTATATTTTAATTTTTATTATATACTAACTATTCAAGGGAAAGGGTAGGAGAACATCAGTCATGGGGACCACCATGCTTTTTTGGTGGTAATGCCATTAAATTGTAGCTTATGTGAAACGTTGGTACTTTCAACGCAGCGCCATCTGTTAGAATTGTGACTATCAAGTAATTAACAAATAATTTGCAATAAAATAATATTGAGATGTAAGCTATCCTATCTTTTAAGTTAGATCAAACCGCACGCGGTGTGCAAATTTGATTGAAATCGGTTCAGTAGTTTAGGAGTCCATAGCGGACAAACTATTATATATATTAAGATTACAAAACCAAAACACAGTTTATAAAATAGTTTATACACTTTCCTTTTTTGTAAAACCACTTTTACATGTATTAGTAGTCCTTGATTAATAATTTTTTTAAGGATTGTTTTTTTTAGTTTTGCATCTGTGACTTTTGTCTATGATTTTTAGTCTAATTTAAAAAAGTTACGAAAAAGGTGTACTAGTTATAAAACTAAATAACAGTCCCTCAGACAAGCAAAAAAGTTGGGGCGGCCGCAGAGCGGGTGGAAAATAATAAACGGCTCAAATATGAGAGTCTTTCCTACAACTTCGATTTTTTTCCCTTTGGAGACTCTTTAGCCGCGGGGTTCTAGTGCACAAGCGCTAATTAAAGATTTAAGTTGGCGCCTGGTAGACAGTACTGGTGACCCCAGAGCTGGTGCTTTCCTCGCTCAACGAATAAGTATCGCAATACAGCGAGGAAGTTCTGCCAGCGTTAAAGGTACACCAGCCAGTTGCCACAGAGACCAAACTATTAAAATTTGTTTTGGGAGTTCACTCCTTAAGAAACGATTTGAGTTATAAGGCCCGGTACGGAAATTTTATGAGGAGTAAAATCAAGTGTAACACGAAAAGTTGAGGCGTTATGTAGAAAGAGACAAACCTATATAACTGTAGGATTGAACGTGTAAAAGAATGAGATGGAATACATTACACAGACTTTTCTATTTTCTATTCGATATATATCATAATTATCGTTCGTAAGGAGTAAACTCCAATCGTGCGTCGTAGCTGACACACACACACTTTTTTAATCATTTTTATGTAGTTTAAGAAAATTGTATATACTGTATATTTGATTGTCATGGTTTTAATGAATGATTTTTTAATTACAGTCCACATGGTTCTTTTAATACAAAAATTCTGTTTAAATTAACATATATTGTTTCTGAAAAACGCCTATCCAACATAAATAGTGTCTGTAAAATACCTGCAAAACACAAAGCATTAACCAAATAGAGAAATTACAAATGCAATTTAACCAAAGTTTAATTGAAACCGTGAAATATGTAATTAGAACCCTTTAGTCGTGTTTGACCGTGACTTCGGAACTATGTTAGCCGGTAATGCTCTCCAATTTAATTTGATTCAAATGAATTTGTGTTCAACCCATGTTCCATTAACAGTACGATTTACTTTTATAACATGAAATAAAAGCGCTATTGCAATGAATTTTTGTGTGAAACGACAAACGATTGAAGTTCTTCGATATGTTTATAGTAACAGAGTATAGCTTTGTGTGTTGTTTATATTTTTTTGTTTATTTTGATTTTTGTTCGGTAAACTTTTACACATTAAGGTGTAGACTGTAGATAATAATATATACATTATTATAATGCATACAATTTAATGTCATATGCTACATATGACATACACAACAAACAAACAAAAATACTTATTAGATAATATAAATTAATATAACTAACTAACCTTCAAATATAATAACTAAAATATATTATTAAAAGGAGTTCCTTTAGGCAAGGTTCCGAAGATGCTAGCAACGTTCCCCATTTGAATAGCTAGACTAATTCTTTGTCCGAGGTATCTGCCAGCTCTTCAGTCTCCTGTGATATCGACAATTTTCCTCAAAAACCCTTATAGCGCTAGGACCCCACGGACCAAGGGTCTCGACGCCGAATGGGACAAAATCATATTCGGAGACTAGACCCCTGAATTTGCCTTAATGATAATATGTATATGATGTATATCTGACATACCGGGAAGACCTAGTTTAAGTTATTTTAATAGTTAATATTTAAATAAATAATTTTTTTAATGCGTTTCATTTGCCTAAATTTGTTTTGTTAACACAAAAATAATATTATAACTAACTAACTCCGCCTGGCTCTGCGGCTAAAAAGTGTCTTCGCCTACGAAACGAGAAACTTCCAGCGCCACCTCTCTGGCTTTCAGCTGCAGCAAAGATATTATAAAGGGGAAAGATTTGATTTCACCATTAGGATCCAACATTATCCCTGATGAACATAGGAATATCTACACTAATATTATAAAGAGGATAACTTTGTTTGTTTGTTTGTTAGGCTCATAAACTGCTGGACCGATTTTAAAAATTCTTTCACCATTCGAAAGCTACATTATCCACGAGTAATATAGGCTATATTTATTTTGAACAAAAATAGGGTTCCGTAAGATATTAGGGTTTTTCGGACACAAGGTGTAAAAAATCAACCAAAAAAGTTACTTATTTTGCGTACCCTGCCTAAACTATTAAAGATGGAATCATAAAATGTTCTAAGTAATTGTAGATCTTATAAATATCTACAAAAAAGTTCGCGACACACTATACCTATCTATGTCGAGTGAGGCACAATAACCATAAATGACATAATGACATGGCAAAACGGCGTTTGCCGGATCAGCTAGTATAATATAAAACAAATTTCAAACTTTCTATCTATCTACTTCAAATAACCCTTGGATTAACCTGGATTTTTTAAAGCTATTTTGTAAACTAGAATAACGGACGTTATCTGATATTTAATATTTATATTGTAAAATATTCACTCTCTGGAACACTTCTCTGTGGAAACGAGGTGAGCGTCGAAACTAGCCAATTTACATATAGTCATGAAACTCTCTGTTGTAGAACGAAATAGCCGCGCTAACAATGTAAAAATATCACTGCATCTTTCAGCAAGTTTTGTTTTCGTTTTATGTTATAACTTACATATATTAATGCGGATGAGAAATCCAAAATAGTTTATCTCTTTTTATTTAATGTCATTGAACTCACGACCTGATGGCAAGAGAAAACCCGGTAGACCGAGGCTGCGTTGGTGGGATGGAGTTGTCAAGGACCTTGCCAAGGACCGAAACAATAGGGGTACGAAGTTGGATGCGGGAAGGACTGAATATATTGCGATGACGAAGTGTACTTAAGGGTGCTAAGGTCTACAAGGGGCTGTATAGCCATTGATGATGATGATGATTTAATATCATATATTCATAGTTGCTGTGAGGGGAACAGTTTGAAATCAATTTTCCTTTAGTTTATATAAGTTATGAATCGATATTTTTTTCTCTTCGTATTTGTTATGTTTGCCTATACCTACTGGTCACATTAAATCTTGTATTTTATGTTGCTTATGAACCAACGTATGAGGTTTATATGAATAAATAACTTATTACTACCAAATACTACTGCATTCATAAGTTAACAATGATTTAAGTAATATTCGTATATTAGCAAATAATCGAAGAGGTTCGAAATGGATAAAAATTAGTAAATTAATTATTTTCAGCATGTTTCACTAGATAACGAGCTGTCAGGAAAAACGACAAACAATACCCGTGTCAAAACTGACAGATGAAATAATCGAACTTCTTGCAGATCGACATGAAAATCTATTTTTAAAAATAAAATAAATGTTGAATAAAAAAGCGCAATATTTTATGACATGCTTATGAATTCCATAAAAATAATAAATATAACTAAATAAAATTTCTTTTCCTTGTAATTCTTGTATTCAAAATAATATGCGATCGCAATTTTTATTTATAATTAAGACAAAATACGTATAGAATCAAGATGTTTAGAATTTTCGTTATATGACATTTTAACCCTTGAGTTTAAGATTACATAGATATTTTAGAATACTAATTGTCGCCAAACATCTCAGATTTCCGATAGTCCATGATTCCATCTGATTTAATTATCTCGTTGCGTGGTTTTGGGACTAGATTAGACACCTGTCGATGCCCGGGGCAATCTCCACGGCAATTAACTTGTCCCAGTTTCTGCATAGTCCTATACTGAGCGCAGATTCATCAACCTAAGCTCTCACCTGATACAGACTTGGTCTAAAATTTTTAGAGTCTTAGTAATTCTTTATCAAACGTATAAATTGGACACTTTACTGTCTATGTTTTCCAGGCGCTTTTAATCATTATTACATAAGAAAAGTTCACGGTATCTGACAAAAGAGCTTTTTTTGTTGGCTTCAGCGTGCGACTCTCATCCCTGAGGTCGTAGGTTCGATCTCCGGCTGTGCACCAATCGACTTTCTTTCTATGTGTGCATTTAACATTCGCTCGAACGGTGAAGGAAACCGACATGTCTAAAGCTTTGGTCTGGTGATCATGGCGCACAACGCTGCGGTATGCGGTATGCGTTGCCAGACACTCAATCATATGAAAAACGTCGAGAATGTTCTCTTGTTCCGTCGCAGTATGCGTCGGCGGCGAGGGACAAGCGCGGTGAAGTGGGGAGGTGTACTGCCGCACAGCGCGGCGTCATTCTCGGTTCAACGCTGCGGTGTGCGGTGTGCGTCACTGAGTCAATATGGAATTATTGTTCATGTTCACGTCTACCTTGGTAGCTGCGGCAAAATCAACTGACCACCTCTCCGCACGGACGCTAAATGCTGCGGTATGCGGTATGCGTTGCCGGACACTCAATCATATGAAAAACGTCGAGAATGTTCTCTTGTTCCGTCGCAGTATGCGTCGGCGGCGAGGGACAAGCGCGGTGAAGTGGGGAGGTGTACTGCCGCACAGCGCGGCGTCATTCTCGGTTCAACGCTGCGGTGTGCGGTGTGCGTCACTTTAAGCTTTGGTCTGGTGATCATGACGCACAACGCTGCGGTATGTCACGACGCAGCATTTAGCGTCCCTGCGGAGAGGTGGTCAGTTGATTTTGCCGCAGCTACCAAGGTAGACGTGAACATGAACAAAAATTCCATATTGACTCAGTGACGCACACCGCAGCGTTGAACCTAGAATGACGCCGCGCTGTGCGGCAGTACACCTCCCCACTTCACCGCGCTTGCCCCTCGCCGCTGACGCAAACTGCGACGGAACAAGAGAACATTCTCGACGTTTTTCATATGATTGAGTGTCCGGCAAGGCATACCGCATACCGCAGCGTTGTGCGTCATGATCACCAGACCAAAGCATAAGACTCAAAAAGTCGACGGCGTGCGAGGCACTGGAGGCTGATCACGTACTTGCCTATTAGATTGAATTATGATCATAAAACAGATTCAGAAATTTGAGGCCCAGACCTAAAGAGGTTGTAGCGCCACTGATTTTTATCTGACAAAAGAATATGTAAATGAAAAATTAAAACAATACAAATACAAAAGTTTTCTCACTTAATTAATCAGTTACCTATAAAGTGAGTTCTTTTACGTTAGTTCTTTGAAGTCTATGTTTAAATTGCTTATTTTTATTTTATTTATTTTGTTTTATTCATAAAAGATGGCCAACGCTCGGCACACTGGTACATTGGTAAAAGAACCACAAAATAAAAATTTTAATGTGACATCACTTGTAAGCAAACATGACATACTCGCAAATATTAAACCAAACAATTATTTAACAAAAAAATCAAATTTCAAAAAACTAAACAAAAATCGATTTTCAAGAGAACAACTATGGATATCCAGACCTAGCTCGTTTATCCGAATGCTCAATTATTGTTAAACGCCCTACTTCAATAAACGATGACGAAAAATGGAAAGAAACAACGTACTTTTTTGGAATCAGCCCTGCGATTCTGTAACTCACTTTTCGAAACCGATGCGAAAACAGCTGTGTGAGTTCGAAAAGTGAGTTACAGAATCGCAGGGCTGGCGACCAGATAGGTCCTTAAATTGGTTAATATTACTAAACATATTTTAGAATTTACTTCATTCATAATTATCATAAAAATCTTTATAACTATTTTAAAATAATGTTTAACAAAAAGAAAGCTATTAATAGTCTCACCCAGAGAGCTTAAGTTTTAACAACCCAACACCTGTCTGAGACGTCGAATAACTAGGATCGTTAGACAAGTTTAAGTATTCGCAACACCCTGTAGATTTCGTATAACGCCTAAGTGCCGTTATAAGAACAAAGTATTATACGGTCCTGATAAAACTTCATTTATTCACGTGTCAGCAGTTACAGAATGTTAGTAGCATTTTTGACTATTATAAAGAAGCGTGGGAAGCTCGGATGGATTTTTAAATAGTTTTTTTATAAACGGTTTTACCTATATCCTGATGGTTATAGGTAAACCAGAATGTGCTGTTTTGAGACATTGGGTTCATATACATACATGCCCGTGTACCTGGTGCCTCAAATCAACGTAGATATATGAATTAAATGTTTTTTTCTTTGTCTCTTTAGTAATTTTGATAATTTTCATTTTACTAACATAGTTATAAGTATTACTCTACTAATAATATATGGACTTTTAATGGTCTGAATTAAATGTGTTTTTTTTATATAAATATAGCTTTTACTCCAGTCAGTTTCATAATGTTTGACATTTGCTTTTTATATTAGCCACTAAGAAAATATTGTTTTATTTACGAAATGGATAGTTAAATAGCAAGTATTCATTATAATGCCCTTAATTTACTGAAATAATACTCGCTTCAAGTACTCTAAGCGACGAGATATTTTATAGTTATAAAAATAATATAAATTACTTTTAGCTTTCCTTTTAATTAATTTACTAGTAAGAGTTATGATTTACTCTATGCCATAAAAGTAACATTTTCGTTAGTAAAAGTTCGATGCTTGGGTTGTACCAAGTGTAAAAAGACAAACTTTAAAAGTTAAAGTAAAGAACGAAATTTTGGTTTTTATCGAGATTAAGGTATTTTTAAGGATTTCAAGATTGCATTAAAATATTTATTTATATAAAATAGTTTATATATTCCGATAAATCATTAAAAAAATACCTGACTTAAATTAAATACTTATTAACCGAAGCGCTACTCCACCTCCAAACAATGTTAAAATTAATATTAGAAATTAAAATTGTTTTACCGATTCAATAAAAACATACCAACTTGGTAGTAAATGTAGACCAATTTTTTTTAAATTGTTGTTCATAATTGGTACATGAATAAATAAATAAAATAACAGTTTTTTTTATATTCTCTGATATATAGATAATAATTGTCTCATATACATCCAATTTAAATCTCCTCCAGTTAAAAATAATCAAACTAAACTACACACCGCCATCTTGTATGTCAATAGGTTCCGAGGTTTCAAGCGCTCACTCTTCGACATATATCGGTTGAAAATATATTTGAATAGTTTATAAAGTTCAGAGACGTTATAGGACGACATATTAATAATATATTTATTAAAGCTGACAGTTATAAGTCCATATGGTTATTAATGCTTTAGCTTTAAAGTATATTCAATCATAATATAAAATTACACACACATCATCGCAACAAAACCACACACACAGTTACCATGTGCATTCCATTACAATGTCCTATGTAAGGGCAATCCAGCCTTCCTAGCTAGCACATAACCTTAAAACGCATGTAAGTATACTTGTTTCTCTAATATACATTCCCATTAACCACTGACTGATTAGGATTCCGTTACACCAATAGTAGTTTCCAAATTGGTTTCGAAATACGAGAACAGCTTTGGTATTAGCTTTACCAATGAGAATTCCTGTTCTTCTATAGCATACGTTTAATATGAATAAATCTTGAATAAGAAAACAAACCTACGTGAACAATTATAGGCAAATAGTTTGCGCTGCCGGCCTTTTCGAATTGGTATGCTCTTTTCTTAAAAGACCCTTAGATGACCCTAAAAGAAGAAGACCACGGCATAAAATATTTATTTTTAGTTTACCTGCCAAGTTTATTTAGTGTCTTAATTTGTACTAGTTATAGACATTTAAATGAAAATTTTCTTCCCCAGATCGGATCAAAATGTTAAAAACTTGTATTCTAAATTTGAAATTACAAAACTCCCGCCCTTTCGTTCGCATTCTTTTTTTGACAAAAAAAATTGGATAAATGGATTGATTAATGATTATGTATCCATAAAGTACAAAAAAAAATCGTTTGGGAATAAACATGGAGAGAGGAAAATCCTAGATATTATTATGTTTAGTTTATACGTCATTTCGATTGTTTAGAGTCTAGCTAAGTTCAGGAAACGATTTAAAGCATTCACGTTTCACATGTTTGAATATAGAACGCCGTAAAGTTTTATATGATATCGCGAGATTGTTCGCCAAATATTCTAAACTTGAAATTGAATTTCGAATTCGGAAATTTTAAATCATTTACCAAAGTGAAAATGGCCATACTTGTAAAAGTACGCCTCAAATACTTATAGAATGTTTTGTTACTTTTATTTGATTTGAAATCAACACGAGGGTGACAAGGACAAAACTACAAAACTCGCGAGTAATAACGAGTTCCATAACAGGCTTTATCTATGAACTATATCAGAAGTGAGAAAATTTATGTCACAAACACATTTTTGTTGTGACACAATTTTCCTCAACATTTTTTGCTGTTTCCGCGTAGCAAGAGTTGCGGAGTACAAGTCGTATTGAAACATTAATTTCATATGCACTGCTCTTAATATCCCGATGTATTTATAGCAAGCTGATGTCTGTGAATTTGTCTGCGTTTAGAATATCAATTCTTCGCAGGCTTTAGATTAGAAGCTTAAAAGCTTAGCGGGTACTATGACTTCTGTATGTCAAAATGCAATACGTTTGTATACATGCCTTATACTTAGCTTACTATAGCGCTAGTCTCTAGTCTGAATCTTACCATCAAAAATATTTTATAGTAGAATTTTTAAGTACACTTTATTTAGGCCCTTTTTTATAAATCAATTGTTGCTTCATTCATTGAAATTAACTGTAATAGAAAACAATACAAAGGTTTTAATATTATTTTTTAAAAGAATATGTTTTTTCGTATTAGGTGCATATTCTATAGCATGAATGAAATTGAAATGTAGTTTTAAGAGCTGTCAAACTATTTTTAAGAATTAAGTTTGACATAGTTGTCAAAACGATTGTACAGGCTTTAAACATTGTGTATTTACAGGCGATTTATTCGTACTAGTATTCGGTATGGACTGTCGCGAATCTTTCGAGGAGGTGATACGGTTACGTGAGCAAATCCTGGAGACAAAGGCTAGTGCTAGCAGCGGTAACTGTCGTGGACGTCGGCAAGCTCCGAGGGTACCTATGGCCATCGCAGGCAACAAATGTGACAGGGAACTCAGGTAATGAACTGAGAATTTAAATTTAGGAGAAATATAAAGAAAAAATTATAAATTAAAATAATAAGCAATGCCTTCCCGGCAAGCACATATTATGACTAACTGTGTTTTGTTCGTCTCTGGTGGGTAGTAACGAATAAATAGTCAAGTCTCTCATATGGTGGGTAGAGATATTTCTGTGATATGCTGATGGACAGGATTCAAAGACTTATCTCGAAAACCAAGGAAAGTCATTGCGTGATGCGGCTGGACCCTTTAGAATATCTAGACCATGCTATTATTATATTACTAGCAGCATCTGTTGTTTATCTTATAGTGTATTCAATAAACTTTATAATTGGATTAAGTATTGTTTATTAATAAAAGTAATTCTTGCAGCAACCGCTACCTTTTTTTCCTTTCTCGTTAACTATTATAACGTAAATGCTAATAACGGTATGTTAGAATGGTTTTTATTCCTTACATGTAACTGTTATATGTCACGCAAGGGGAAATTACCAAGTTGTTTAATCATCGGTGTATGCTTGCTTTCATGTACTATATATTCCTCAACAGCACGTAATGTTAAAATATGCGCGTTTTGCATGAAATGCATCAATTATAGTTAGCGGATTAAAAATCAGTGCAGACAGTGGTGTGCGTGCAAATTTCAACCCTTAGAATTCAAATGTTTGTTTGTTTTGTTAAAGATTGTAGGCATCTTCTTTGACCTACAATTTTAGAAGAAGAAGGCACAGGACAGATGCAATTTCAGAATATATAGAGTTATAGCGCCACTGTTTTTTTATACGGATTTGGTTTTGTTAAACGAATATAAATTGTATTAAAGAATTGTTCTCAACCGCTATTAAGATATTTATAGATTTAATATACTTTCTTTTCGTTGGCAGCATTTTTCTTAGTAAGTTAGATAATATAATATAAATCTTTTCTATTCAAACCTGTATAAATCCCATCCCGAAACATTTTCACGAAAAAGTTTTCATAATTTGAGAATTTTTACCATTGAAGAAAAAAACATTTTACATTATTTCGTCGAGCGCATTCTGAAGGATTGTAGTTATCAAGTTCTAGTGAAAAGTCAATTGATCACTTCAGGTTGTTGTCTGGTATGACGTAGTTCAAACAAAGCCTTGACGATAGTACAAAATAGACTTAACTTGTTAACTTTTTTTAATTTTTTATTATAAATTATTTATTGTTCGTTTTTAAAAGTTGTATTAACAATACTTTTTGCCACTATGTCCAAGAGGGACTGGTGACTTGTAATAACAGGTTTTCCCAACCTTTTTCAAGCACCAGTCTCTCAAAATAATAGATAGCATTAAGTTTATTGTCAAAAAAGAAAGATGGTGAAATACCTGTATCATAAACTCGTACAATGCAATATTAGATGCAAATAAATGAAATAGTTCATTATTAGTTATCGTAGTTCTGGTCTTTTCAATAGAAAACCATCGCACTTCCCTTAACAATACACTGACTTTTGCATTACCGATAACAAACTTTTGTTATTTTATAGAACAGTGCAAGCGGAGGAAGCGACCGCCTACTGTGCAACTCAAGACTCCGCTTGCGTTTTCATGGAAACTTCAGCGAAGAAAAACTTTCACGTTGACGACTTATTCTATGAACTCTTCGTAGTTGCCAACTTACCTTTAGAAATGGCTCCTAATCATCATAAAAGAGTGAACGCCGCGTTCGGGAGTCCCTGTACATTACCCCCCACCAGTAGCCAAAGTAGTAGAAGTAAGAAATGTACTCTATCTATTAAAAGAAGACTGTCAGATGCGTGCGGAGTAGTAGCCCCTAATGTTAGACGACCCAGTATTAGAACAGATCTGATGATAATGAGAACGAAGACGTGTGCCAAAGGTGAGGGAGATGGTGTTGGTGGGAGCCCCAAGCTCAATTTGAATCGTCTTGTTAGGTCTAACGCCCAAACTGACAAAAGATCGTGTATTATACAGTAAATTAGTATAAAATCTATTTGAGACAGACCTTCTTGTGTGTTGATATGTAGTCTATATTTGTCACGTTTTAACGCATGCAAACGTTAAGAGGAAATTTAGATTAATATGATCTATATCATCGTTTCTCATTTGTATGTCGCGAAAAGCGAAAAAGTTAAGTGATACAGTTGCGACTACGTCACTGAAAGTTATAATTTAGTTTAATAACACTACACTATAATTATACATTCCTTTAATACAATAATATTTTGCTATATGTAGTTTGAATCTGTTATTTTTCAACAGAGCGACCCCCTTTTAAAACAAAACTCGACCCCCCAAGGGTCACGACCTCCCGCTTGAGAAACGATAGACTCTAAACTGTTTTCAAAATATCTGTTGATATAGTTGCTTGCTTTTGATATAAAACATGTTCTTCTAAATCCAATTATATTTATATTACTTCTTTTAAGCATATTAAAACTTAATGTTTATATAAGAAAAGGTGCTAAGAAGGATATAAGCTAACAATTAAGAGTACTCAGCAAAAAGCCTTAGATTTTGTTTTTAATTAAATTACACCAAAACTGTGCGGTATACTATAACAATTACTATAATCAAGTACTTGAACACAGCCACATTCAAGCCACCCTAACCAAATATATATCATAGTAGGTTCCAAGTGAATTTCCTTTCGAATTTTTGTTTTTGAAACACCATGTAGGTATTCTGTAAATTCAAAATGTCGAGGCAATTTTAGAACTAATTTTTTTTTAAGGCATTAATTATCAATGTTTAAAATTGTATTAAATGAGTATTATTTAAAAAATAGTGTTATTGTTATGTACGTATTATTCTTTTAATGTTTAAAATTTCAAGCGCTTTGAGCTGCGTGTATAAATAACTTACCATATAATATATCTGTGTGTATGCTTACAAGATGTTGCTTGCATTATTATTTTGTATTACCCTTTAAGGAGTTTGAATATTAGGAGCCTACTTCTTATAAAAGCTATTCAAACGAAAATATCACTATTTATTTGGTAAGGGCGGCTCTGTTACTTCCAATGCCATCCAGACGTTTTTGATCGTTTTGACGTTAGATCATAATCTATGTAGTTCTCTCCATATCTGTAACATATCTTACGATCGCGCGGTACAAGTACTCATTATTGTATATCGGAATAGCTGTCGGTATTGCTATTGGAAGTCACAGATTAAGAAGTGCCTTGCGATTCTGTAACTCACTTTTCGAACTCACACAGCGGTTTTCACAGCGGCGGTCGCGCTTAAATCAGTCGTGAAGCAGTCATTTTCTGATTTGGCATTCTGATAAGGAGGGAAGCTTGTAGTTTATTGATTATCAGAATGCCAAATAATAACATGACTGCTTTACGACTGATTTGAGCGCGACCGCCGCTGCAAAAACCGCTGTGTGAGTTCGAAAAGTGAGTGACAGAATCGCAAGGCTGCTCCCAAAATGTTCATGTTGCATGTATGGCTTATGTGAAATAATCACCGTGTAAATTTAAATGAAAAATGTAATTTTAATGCTTAATCTATGTTTATAAGTTTCGGTAATTCTGAACTTTGTAAATTGCATAAGGGCATTGGATGGGACCAAATTGTTTATGCTTTTGTCGAATCTCGGTGTCCATAAAATATAAATGGGACTTGGAAAGTTTTAAGTGTGGCATTACAATGTTCAGGTACTATATCGAACGTATGCAAATATATATATTTACGATTGTATAGTAACGGATACTTAACGATGTTATTAATAAATTAAAGCTCAAAGAAATATTCTCTAGTATAAGTATTTTAGCGAATTCTTTTTCATTTGAGTGTTTATACGTGTCTATAACCATCATTTAGGGGAATTATACATTTGTATAAAAACCTATATTGTAGCAACATCTTAATAATGTTTAATGATAACAAGTCTACCATGTACCTTCCAATAGTGATAGCGATTCCGATTTCAATATTCACATTTCACTTTTCGTTCCCCATTTCATGACATCGCTACGGATATTGAGTATTAGGGACCTTAGATGACGTAATTTTGTTAGGGGTTCTCAATGCCAGCCATTTATTTACGAAATCTGGTGTGATTAAAATCTGTATTGGTGTAGAATAAGGGAGGTGGTTTATTCTGAGTCCTTGACCCCGAATGACCCCATTAGCATTTCATACATTATATCCAATCTTTATATCTATGGGTTAGGACTTAAGTTTAAAAAAATATAGGATTTTATTTCATATTGTATATCTGTGAATATTTTCTGTCTATGTCTATAATCCTAATAAATTATGTTTTGGAATGAAACAGTTGTTTTTTTTATCCATACACATTTACAGTGCCTCATAGTTTTCTTGGCTGACGGCTGAACCGTCGCCTTTTTGGTACAATAAATAATTTGGTTACCAACATCTATTAAAAATCCAATAAAAATTTATTTATTGCAAGAATATGGTACAAAAATGTGTAAGATGGTACAATCGTAAGTTCGCATATTCTGCCACACACAATCGCGCGCAAATTTGTCTTAAGGAATTTTACATTTTACATTATTAGTCAAAGTCAATTCTTATATCATTTGTATCATATTACACTTTATTAAATTTATATCAACCAACCAACTAAAATGTATTTATTTTTATTCCTTGCATTATTAATAACAATGGGATAGTTTTAATTATTATCGAACGGTTCTGATTGCTAGGTATCTTAAAAGATATTATATTAATAGTAACAAAACCTATCATATCAGTTCCTAAGTTTGTGTTACATTCATTTAAGCCTAGAACTGTATTTTCTAGGTGGTAGTATACATTGTTTTGTAAAAACATTTCAATAAATTATTAAGGTTATAATGGTTCATCTTTATTTACTGGCAATACTAATATCTATGAAAGCGTCGCTTTTACCGGCCAATAAAAGTATGTGTCACTGTACCGAATACTCCCTCAAAGGCTGACATCCACTAATAAATCGGTGCCCATGGGCTGCGGTAGTTGGCTTGCTTACCCCCTATTTATAATACCTATAGTATAGACGATAGAGGTAAGTGAAATATTCAAGTAATATAATATTCTACTTAACACATTGTTAATTATACAAAGTAAGCTCTGCTAATAACGCATGTAGATTATATAGAGTGTAATTTCTTTTTATTTTTGATTATCACAATTTTTTGGGTGTATTGTACGCGTTAGAAGTTACACTTCATTTTTCCCTAACGCGCCAAAAGAAGTATTTAAACTTAAAAATAAAATAAAAAGCGACGTATGAGATATTACATAGTTCCTAAAAGAATATTATATCAGTTATTTGCTACAGAAAGTTGTCTCCTCCCTATTCACTTATTAAAAGTGTATTCCCAGCCCTAAGTTAAATATACGAGGTAATTATTCTCAGAATAATATGTCACTCAAGGGTACAATTTATATCGGCCGAGACAATACTTATCTTTGAATTTAATGTTGGTCGTATGAAGACTTCGCCTTATGGGGGTCATTAAAATTTAACTTGTATAGCAATACAAAGACAACAAAAGCGCGAATGTAACGAACATTCGTCGTAAACAAATGTATACCTAAGGAGAGTGTAACCTGTATAAAACAACAATATCATGTAACCGAGGTCAAATGCAACACTTAAAAATACTTTAGTGAAGTGAAACTTTATTATCGGGGTTGGAAAAAAATTTAGTGTAACATTTTTTCGTTACGCGTCACATTTTTCCGTTACGCGCCATCTTTTGAAGTGAAACTTCTTTATCGACGTTGGAAAAAAATTTACACACACGTGTCACATTTTTCGGTTACGCGCCATCTTTTTCTTGTCCCTACCACGGTTGATCCGAAGAGATTCGAAGCCATTAGTAACAAAAATATAAAGGGTATTTCAACAAGAAGTTTGTTTTTCAATTGTGGCAACACCGAGAACGTGATAGTTTTGACATTTAGTTTTTGGCGGTATTCGTAGCAGGTGCTTTGGCAATTATTACAATGAATTCAATTTCGCTCGAAAATCGCATTAAAATAATTCAAATCCACTATAAAAATGGTGGTTCTGTTAAAGTTACATTTCGTAAAATTCGTGATATTTTCGGCCAGCATAATCGTCCTTCTGAGACCGCTGTTAAGAATTTGGTCGCGAAATTTGAGTCGACAGGCTCGGTACAAAATGTGCCAACACCAACACGTGTTCGACCGGGTCGTTCAACAGAAAACATCGCCGCCGTGAGCCACAGTGTTGAAGAAGATCAAAATTTGTCAATTTCACGACGTTCTCAACAATTGGGGTTATCCAAAAGCACAACATGGCGAATTTTGCGAAAGGATTTGGCTTTGAAGCCTTACAAGATTCAACTGGTGCAGGAATTAAAGCTGATCGACCATTCAAATCGCCGCAGATTCGCTCAGTTCATTCAGGAACAACCTGCTGGTTTTTCTGAAAAAATCATTTTTTCAGACGAAGCCCATTTTCATTTGTCAGGGTACGACAACAAGCAAAATTGTCGCATTTGGGCTTCTGAAAATCCTAAAGCAATTATTGAGAAGGCTTTGCATACTCAACGTGTTACTGTGTGGTGCACTATGTGGTCTGGAGGCGTGATTGGGCCGTTTTTTTTCGAAGATGAGGCTGGAAATGCGGTAACAGTCAATGGATCACGGTATCGCGAGATGTTAACCACTAAATTTTGGCCTATTATTGATGACATGGATATCACTGAAATGTGGTTTCAACAGGACGGTGCCACATGTCACACAGCCAATGAAACGATCAATTTATTGCAAACCAAATTTCCCGAGCGCATAATTTCGCGAAATTCAGCTGTTAAGTGGCCAGCCAGATCGTGTGATTTAACACCACTGGATTATTTTTTGTGGGGCTATGTTAAAGACAGAGTCTATACGGAGCCAATCGAATCGATTGCAGCCTTAAAACTCAAAATCCGTGATGTCATTAACGAAATAGACCCTCCATTTTGCCAAAAAGTGATTAAAAATTTTGATGAAAGAATCAACATCTGTCAGCGTGGTCGTGGTGGACATTTGCCAGATATCATTTTTCATTCATAATTGCCAAACTTTTCTCTTTGTAATACAATAAAAATTTTATTCATTTTCCTCTAAATTCTTTGTTTTATTTTGTTTTAGAAAACAAAGTTCTTGTTGAAAAACCCTTTATAATAAAGATAACAATGATAGTAATACTAATAATTCTATTACATTTAATGAAATTCTGTAATAATACACATACATACTACATAGTATAATAATAATAATAAGTTAAAATGAAATAATTGTATTTGTATTCATGTCTATGATAATAAAAGCCTTTTGTTAAACTTTATCTAATTTAACTTTATTGAACCAATTTCTGTAAAGTTGCATATAGTAGATCATTTTTCGAAAAATAAGGTCATAAAGAAGTTACACTTCTTACGTGTGTACACCTAGTACACGCACACATTTTTTTTGTGTTACCTAGTGAAGGGCCGGTAACATTCGTAATTAAAGACTGAACTTCAGCCCTGCGATTCTGTAACTCACTCTCTCACACTCTAAACAATAAACTATAAGCCTCCTTATCAGAATGCCAAATCGTAAAATGACTGCTTCACGACTGATTTGAGCACGACCGCTGCTGCGAAAACCGCTGTGCGAGTTTGAAAAGTGAGTTACAGAATCGCAAGGCTGAACAACTAAACCTAGTAGAAGTAAACTTATGATGTTACAATACGCTTCGTAAGACCACTATTTATTTATTAAATTACATATTCATATATAATTATAGTATCATTATTTAAATATTTTTTCACTCACTGAACCAAAGTTAGCGTTGAATGACGCTTAAAAAAATCTCCAATATTTGTATTGTTGTTCCGAAGTTGAGCTGTTGATAGACAAGATGGCGGATCACATGTTCTGTTGTTTATTATCTGACGAAATATGATTACTTTTATGTAAAAAGCATGTGATTTAAAATGTCTGAGATATTTTATAACATTCATAGATAGAGATTTGAAACTATATTAGTTAACAAAGCACCCGACATTATTTTTTATCGATAAGGGGCAGTTATTATATATGCCAAGCTGAGCATAGCTATTTTAAAAATCTATACTATATAATAAAACAAAAGAATGACGACACTTTGAAAGTTAAAAAATATAGCCGAATTAAAAAGCGCAAATGGAAGCCTATTGAACTTTGATTAGCTTCTCAAACCTCCAGAAAAACGATAAAAACGAAGTTCACAAACTTTTTATTATTGTAAAGTACAGAATTTCCGATCAATTCGTTGGCGGCGCTCCAAAACTGCCAGATGTCTTTGGTTTTTATTTATACTAGCATCGATATTTAACTTTTGACAGTTGGCGTGTACAGATGGTATTTGTTGAATAATACTGATAACACTTTTTTAAATAGCTACTAAAATAAATTTTAAGGGATATAAGTCAAACAGGTATATATCAATCCATAATTTTTATATATGACATGTATGCATGCATGCATGTACATACATGTATTTGTGGTAGAATACTGCCTTGTGATTCTGTAACTCACTTTTCGGTTTTTGATAAGGAGGGAGCTTGTAGTTTATTGTTTATTAGAATGCCATGTCGTAAAATGCTACTTCACGACTAATTTGAGCGCGACCGCCGCTGCGTAAATTGCTGTGCGAGTTTGAAAAGTGAGTTACAGAATCGCAAGGCTGTAATGAAATAAAAGTATTGACGAATATAGTTGCGAGATTAATTGAAGGAGTCTTTTAATAGAAAGACCGCCCATTTACATTCATTTAATTTAATTTTTCTCCTGTTTCGTGTTATTGTAATGTTAATAGAGTATTATTATTATTATATTGTAAATAGATTATATGAAGACAATGGCAACCTTTATTTACTTATTACATTATTTACAATAAGACCGAATTATATTTTCTCTCGCCTGTGTTGTAATATAAAAGAAACAAAGGCAAGTTACAAGAGAGATTCTTTACGAGAGCTACAGACATTCCAGCCCTTATCGAAGAAAATATAGATGTATATATCAGTTCCGACGGAAAGTCTAGTTAAGGGAAAATCCAGTTAATTTTTTTATTTTTTATTATTATGTAAACGGGCTATATCTGATGTTAAGTGATACCCATGGACACTCCCACTGCCAGAAAACTTGCCACAATACTCGATTGGTATGGTATACGAGAAAACACTCAGTTGTGGAACGAGAAATCACAATTCCATACAGACTGGGAAAAAGTTAAACTAAAAATCTTTACAAAACTTCCACAGTTTCCGTAAATAACATTAAAGTTAATACAATAGTGGTAGAATTTGACACTCACCTGACGTGAACTTTCCAAGTCAGCTACGTGCTGTCGACATCTTGAACAAGTTTGACTGTTCAACATAAAACTAGTGGTCCAGGTTTTGCACGTTTCAGCATTTTTTAAATACAAATTTAGAAATAGTTTGGAATGTTACTCAGCTCTAATGAATTTGTTCTTTACAAAGCTACACGTCTTTTTGTAATATTAGTATGGGCAAAACATTTAATAAAAATAATAAATAATAAAAACTTTATTAAAGTAAAACTTCTTTATCGGCGTTGGAAAAAAAATTAACGTCACATTTTTCGGTTACGCGCCATCTTTTTCTTGTCCCTACCACGGTTGATCCGAAGATTTTCGAAGCCGTTAATAACAAAAATATATAATAACGATAACAATGATAGTAATATTACAATTAATGAAATTCTGTAATAATCTTAGGAGTAATAAGGTAAAATGGAATAATTGTATTTGTATTCATGTCTATGATAATAAAAGCCTTTTGTTAAACTTAAACTAATTTAACTTTATTCAACTAATTTCTGTAAAGTTGCATATAGTAGATCATTTTTCGAAAAATAAGGTCGTTAAGAAGTTTCACTTCTTACGTGTGTACACCTAGTACACGCACACATTTTTGAAGTGAAACTTCTTTATCGGGGTTGGAAAAAAATTTAGTATAATTTTTTTTTTACAAAAGGGTTGTGACATAATTCATATATATCGCTAGTCCCCACACTAGGGAGGCCCTGTGTTGTGGGTAACTAGAAAACAATTATTACGTGATACATGTTGTTCCAAATTAAGCGATGAGTGAGTGAGTGAATGGATGTGTATGCGCATGTATTTGAGAGTGTAGCTGAAAGTTGTTATAATCGTGAACTGTGTCTGTGTTAGTTTTTGGAAACTCAAAGTCATACCAAGATATGTAGTAATGGCTCTGTAGATGTAAAAATTTTCGTATAATGCTTTTTAGTTAAGTTTCTTTAATATAATAGAAATACCTTGTAAAAAATAATATCGTTATACAAAATATTCAGTTTTCGCGTCACTTAGATAATAATTATATTTAGATAATAATAATACCTAAGCATGTTCACTGTATTTTTTAACTTAAAATTTATATGTTCTTTCCTTGGTTTTACCAGAAGTGTGTGGTATTATAGAAATATTTCGTATTAGTATACAAATTATAGCCTAATAGTTGCAACTTAAATGGTACGCAGAGAAAATAACAGCCATTAGATTTTATTTATTTTTCTGTTCTAACGCAGAGCCAAAACAATTGTATAAAAAGTACTAAGAAATAAAAAAAAAATAACCACACCAATGAAATGAAGTCTTTCTAATAAGACTATCAGTATTTTAATATATATTAATAAAATGCTAATATTAAATAAATACAAACGAGACAAAACATAATTAAAAATAAAATGTATGGAGTTGATTTAATATTAAAAATATATCTACACTAATATTATAACGAGGAAAACTTTGTTTGTTTGTTTGTAATGAATAGGCTCATAAACTACTGGACAGATTTTAAAAATTCTTTCACCATTCGAAAGCTACATTATCCACGAGTAATATAGGCTATATTAATTTTGAACAAAAATAGGGTTCCGTAAGATATTAGGGTTTTTCAGACACAAGATGTAAAAAATCAACCAAAAAAGTTACTTATTTTGCGTACCCTGCCTTTTTTTTTTTTTTTTTTTTTGATATCCGAGGTGGAAATGCATTTACGCATCCCCTGAACAGGGGTATGTGGGACTCGACCCACGCCAAAATCTCTGCTATTCAGAGACTGGGTGAGCAATACCCACTAAAACCACCTCGAGTAGTTCCGACAAAGCCGCGTTACAGAGGCTCCGGGGTCGCTGTCGCATTCTACCGGGACCTCAACGGCATGTTTCACTCAGAAACCACTGGTGCAGTATACACTACATAGGAGGTAGGAGATGGGCATATCTTCTCCTATTTACTCCCCGTCTTCTACCCCTAGGATTCGTCCTAAAGCGCTCCCTCTCTCGTTCTGCTGTCTCCTTCTGTAGCATGACCTGCTCACAGAAGGATACCACTGCATTCCATACCTCGTCACTGCCGACCATTTTTTGTACAACACAAGGTAAAGCAAGGTTATTACCCACCACAGAACTAAGATTATGAGGTAACTGAGACCACTGCGGACAATCCTCCAACGTATGCTGTGCAGTATCATCATTTGCGCCACACTCCAAGCAGCTCGGTGTTGGTTCCCGCCGCACGATGTCATGCAAGTATCGCCCAAAACAACCATGTCCTGTCAACACCTGCACAAGACGAAAAGTAAGGGCACCACTTTTTCTATTTGCCCAGTCACTAAGTACAGGACGAATAGCCTCCACCGTTCTATGCCCCGCTGCTGGGTTAGCTAAGTCTTGGTACCATTTTTGCATAGTAGCTGATCGCGCCAAACTGCGTACCCTGCCTAAACTATTGAAGATAGAACCATAAAATGTTCAAAGTAATTGTAGATCTTATAAATATCTACAAAAAACGACACACTATACCTATCTATGTCGAGTGAGGCACAATAACCATAAATGATATAATGACATGGCAAAACGGCGTTTGCCGGATCAGCTAGTCATAAATAAATGTATCTTTACTAAATCTTATACGTTTTCAATTACATACAACGGAATATAAGAACGCTGCTCTAAAACCTTCTTACAGATAAGAAGTTCGGCGTTTCTAAATTAGAAATACGAATAAAATTTGCGACAAACAAAGCCCGAGCAATAACTGTAATTGAACAATAAAATGTCACCACAGTCACCGCCAGCCCAATTAGAGTCAGGTGCGAGACATAGTACGTCTTTGTGTACATTACTGTTGTCGAAATAAAATACGAAGTGTCTGATTGGATATAAGAACGTGTATTTCTTTAAGAAAGTAAACAAATTGGCAGGAGGAGTGTTGGCCTAGTGGCTTCAGAGTGCGACTCTCATTCCTGAGGTCGTAGGTTGTGCAGCAATGGACTTTCTTTCTATGTGCGCATTTAACATTCGCTCGAACGGTGAAGGAAAACGTCGTGAGGAAACCGGCTTGCCAACCAAATAGACCAGTCATTATAGACATTCGAAATCGAAAATTTGATAATAATTCCAAAAGTTTTCAAACTTCGGTCAAGTGAATGGTACATTCGGACGACAATAAATCTCATTTTGCAACCTTGTCCGCAGTCCGTAACATTGTTAAAATTGCAATTAAATAAATTTTTGCTGTATGGTCGTGAAAAAAATTCCAAAAGTTCTGCAAACTTGGGGAAGTTTTCGATATAATATTTCATATCACGTATAAAATTTGCAACCAACCTAAGTGTACGGAACATTTTTTGTTATTTATTTTATTTTCGATATATCTGTCAAATTTGCAGAAGTTTTGGAACTTTACCTTCAGTTTAATAAAGAAAAACATTAATTTTTAATATCAAAAAATGTTCCGTACACTTAAATTGGTTGCAAATTTGACACGTGATGTAAAATAATATATTTAACACTACTCCAACTTTGCAGAACTTTTGGAATTTTGGTCTCAAGAACTGAGCAAATTATCATTTATTGCATTTTTAACAATGTTCCGGACCGCAGAGCAGGTTGCAAAATTTTATAGTTTGTTTTAATACCAGTCCCGACCTTACATCAAAATTTGAAAACTTTTGGAATTATTGTGAATTAATTGTCTTGACTGACTGGACTAAAAAGAGTCGACGGCGTCTGTCAAGCAGCACCCACTTGCCTATAAGATTGACAAATGATCAGGAAACAGATACAGATCTGAGGCCCAGAGCTAAAAAGGTTGTAGCGCTAGTGCTTTATTTTATCTAAACAAATTGTATAGAATCGCTGCGATCGAGATGTGAAAAACTCACACAATAAACGAATACGTTTAAGTTGTACATCTTAAAGCCTAGGTAGATCTTATATATAAAATTCTCGTGTCGTGTTGTTAGTGGGGTAATGTTAGTTACCATACTCCTCCGAAACGGCTTGACCGATTTTTATCAAATTTTATATGCATATTCAGTAGGGCTGAGAATCGGCTACTACCAAAATATTTTTTTTATTTATTGTTTTTTTTTGTGTTTTTATTTTTTTTATGATACAGCATACAAAAATACATACAACTCTTAATTTTCACCCCTCTACGATCAACTCCTATTTTGTATTATAGTAGATAGTTATTTTTATTGAACTAAAAAATAATATACATGGCAGAATGACGTTTGCCGGGTCAGCTAGTATTAATATAAAACATTCTAACGTTTTTATATAAAAGAAAATAGCCGTATTTTACCATATACTTGAAGACATATAAACAAGTAACAATTGTAGGCTATAATTGTATTCAGGGAAGCAGGTCAAGTGCTCCGACTTCCACGAGAATTCTTTCAAATAATGACGCTGTATTAATTAGTTCCTACAAATGTTTCACATACATGCTTCAAAAGGGTTTTGTTATCTTTTCCGAGATTAATCCGGGCTGGATTAAAAAGGAAAATTATAAGTGATGTATGGATCGCGAGCAGTTAGTTCGGACTTGTAATTAACAATTGTACTTACTTATAAATTTACTTGCCTATTAACAAAGGAAACATAGAGAATTAGTAATTTTTCGTTTCTCTCTTCGATTGGCAGCTCATGTCTCAGCGTCTTGGTCAGCAAGGAAGCAGCTGGAGCGGACTATGTTTCCACCGGTTTCAGTTCAGCGCCTTTCTTATGACAGTATAGTATCGTTTTGAGGTGTTGGTAAACGGCCACGTGATCTTTCGCCTTCTGTGTTACCAACCACGATCAGTTTCTCCAAGTTCAGGAGTGGTTAAGGATTGATGTATTGTTGCGGTTTGGAATTTTTAGTTTAGCTTTTTGTAAAACAACAACCTATTATTATTATTACTTGAAACCTTTTGAATTGTATTTTATTGTATCCGGTTCCCTTCTGGTAGTGACTAGACCCTCTGATTAAATCTTCTTCCTTTCTGGCTGCCCCGTGAATTGCAATACAAATTAATTGTCAGATATATATAAAATAATGCTTCGAAACTAACCATTTAAGTTAAACAAATTAGTAGTAATTATTAACAGCCTATCTACCAATATTTAATTAAACAGTCGATTAACTGATTAAATATTGATAAATATATACATTTATTTTATGTACAGAAAATGTTAAGCCTTATTTAAATACGGAAGTTGAATGGAAACGTAAAATATTCACTTTGTAAAACAAAAATTTCCCAATGTTTTTACGCTGAGTGAATGTTATTTTAAGAAGGCACGCTATTGCGTTTTATTGAACATATTTAAAATGTTTAATTTAATTTTTGATTATCGTCATTATAGAATTACCGTTGTATCATACGACTGGTGAATGATTATGTGATTTACATAAGTTTTCCAATTGAACGTATCGCTAACAAAATCTTCAAATACCTATGATTATAATAAATAAAATAAAATGTTTCAGTGGCGCTATTACCTTTTAGGTCTGGGCCTCAGATTTCTCCATCTGTTTCATGATCAATTGTCAATCTAATAGGCTAGTAGTTGATCAGCCTCCTGCGCCTGACACACGTCGTCGACTTTTTGGATCTAAGGCAAGTCGGTTTCCTCACAATGTTTTCCTTCGCCTTTTGAGCGAAAGTAAAATGCGCAAATATAATCCGTCCGTTGGTCCATTGGTCGCGCAGCCGGAAATTGATTCTACGACCTCAGGGTTTAGAGTTCCACGCCACTAGGCCACCACTGCTCAATTATAATAATCAATTGGAAATTATCACACTAAAAATTATCAAATACATACAACAATAAAAAACATCTTGATTTAACTTTGAAAATACGTCATACATAAACTTATATACCTCAGGGCCGTAGCTCCGATATTAATTCCCTAGAGATAAGCAACCTGAGTGACACATTACGCTCCGGATTCAATTATCCCAAAGAGTTCCGCTATTTCAGCCCCGTCGTATAGAACTATACACTAACACACATTTAATATTGTTACAAGCAAACTTGTTTAGGTTGTGATTACGTTGTTTATATTTATGTTCTTTTCAATTGATATACACAAAGATCAGCAAGATCTACATAAAGACAGATAATTATGATATTTTTGAAGTTAGTACGTTTGTGTAATTGTTCTGATTAATTGATGTTTCAATATATTTATACTTCGTTAGTCCTGCTGTTATAACGGCATTGATAGCATATAACTAATACCTACTATATAATCGAAATCTACCACACGCTACGAAGTTGATATTTGCTTGATAGTTAAAATTTCTTACAATAGGACACGACAAGACAATTTTTAACACAATGTAACGAATATAAAAACAAATATTAAAATGCGCGGAAATTCCTATATTATATTATGTTTCTTATATTTATAGGTTTAAAATGTATCTGAATGAATTTTAATGAAAGGTCATCATTGTTCTTATCAATTTTACAACATTACTACCAATAACTCGCCCTAAAATGCCATGAGCATTAAATCTAAATTGTTTTTTTATTTCTATTAATTATTGTGAATCGTTATGACTTATTTTGTGTTGTTTACAATCTAAAGTAAAACGAAACGTAATATATATACGTATATAATGATTTAATATTATTTTGAGGAATATGGACGACGAAAGACGGATATGTATATTGTATATCAAAAGAATTATGTTGAGTGAGAGCTATTGTAGACAAGAAGGCATAGACGCTGTACAGTGTCAGCAAAATCAAATCAAAATATAATTTATTCATATAGATTATGAACGCCAATACGAAAATATTCTATATTTAACACTTAATCAAGGGCGTTGAGTTGATGAGAAGACATGCCAAGAGCCTCTCTGTCACTCTTTTTAATATCATATTGACTTATATAGATTCTACGCCAGCTCCAAGTGCTCATTTGGCGAGGAGTGAGCTATGGGCATCGTGTTCGCTTGTTTCAGAAACCAATGCTCACTTTCGGTCGCTGCACCATCGGAGTAGATAAGTATATAAATCCGTCCTTTAGAATGGTCTAGTGCCTCAAGATGCCCTATTATCCTAAATTCTAATATCCAGATAAACACACGAAAGCTCAGACCACTTAAAAATAACTATGCTTAATAACCAAGCAATTCTACCTTGAATTCGCGTCGTGTTGAGTTGTTGACATTAATTAAGACTACACGGCCAATTCAAACGATGATCATTAAGCAATTACTGCAGATATATTGCTGTAATCTTATTAGTGATTGATATGTTGCAGGGTGAAATGCGGTCACTTAGATTAACTGGGTAATCAATAATCATATCTCGTAGTTGATAATTAATATATGTAGTTATAATATAAAACAAAACTATGCATTTACAACTTGGTTATTTTTTATAATATTAGTTGAATTCGAACATTGTTTTAAATGAATTGTCTCTGCACTGAGAAATCATAATATCACGATCTACTCCAACTTAAGACTAATAAGTTAAGACTAACTGTTTACTAATAAGGATGAGTGAAATAAGCGAAATTGCCCAAAGTGTGCCTCTTCCCCCTATCAATTTATACAGATCATTCCTACAACTGGTGAAAGGCTGCGAAAAAGATGGCTTGTGTATAATTTTGTGCTCAAAAATCAAACGCAAAATTTATTTTACGTGCAATTTCAACGAAATTGTCGAATTTTAAAAATAATCTAGGACATAACAATTATTATAGAGGCAAGGGCAGCAAAAACTTCACAGCCTTGAAAATATCGTAAATCCGCCACTGGTCTTTTCTCATATAGTCGGTTATGTGAGGCCTCTCTGCTGTATACAGATGTGATCAGGGTACAAGTTAGTGGTGTAATAATTTTGTTCCACTAAACATGATCATTTAAATAAACTTAACTAATAGTCTAGGCTATTTAAAAGTAAAGCTAAACGCAAACAAAGTGCGTGACAAACTGAAGTAAGACAGATAAAAATAATACGGTTCGTTTTATTTCTGCAATCTGAGACCTAGATCTAGGCTTCACGCAGCGACTAAATCGCGCACTTTGTACTTTAAAAATTCAATCCCAGCAAACTTTTAAAACTCGTACGGGTAAAGTTGTAAGCACACCTCACTGCGCATTTGCATAGCATCTCTAGTTTAGCGCCATAAAAATAAACGGTACGCCTTTTACGTTATAGTTTTATACATTTTCTATTTGAATCCTTATAATACCGGTTTTAACTGTGCGAATTAACTTGAATTTTAAATTATAACTTTTACGGAACAAGGCGTATTTAAGAGTTTGTAGCTCGATCTTACCCCGGTGGGGTAAGATTGATATATAAAAAAACAAACAATTAGCTGTTTCTTTGATAAATTAAGGTATTTTTTCACTAAAGTCAGATGTGAGTTTTCAAGTCACTAAAAGCTATGGAATTAAAACATCTCACATAAATTTTTACGATTTTAGAAAAATTTTAAATTTTTCCCCGTCACGATTTCATCTTTACCCTTTTTTGTGGTCGTATCTTTATATTTTTTATTTACAAATTTTCTCTGCTTTGGATCAGATTTAACAATATGTTATTGATATTATAAAAAAGTACAGTTTTTGCTTGTTACTAATCAAAGCCATAAATATGTACAGGTTAATATTTATTAACAAGAGGTTCAAACACAAATCTGCTCATCTCAGCAAAAAACCGTTCAATCTTCCCCCCACTCACCCTAATTAATTAATTCATTAATTTTACAAATGC